>OY728138.1:741436462-742686462 GCA_963277665.1 Viscum album | reverse complement strand
TTCATGAAGGTCCCATGTGTGATCTTCATCTTTAGGTAATATTATATAGAATATTTGAAAATTTTAGTAGAGAATAAAAATATATAATTATTTTCTTCGAATTAAATAAAATTAATAAATGAAGTAACATTTTACATTCTTCTTAGGTAATAACATTGACTCTTCTGTAAGATATTGTTTTTTATCATCATTTAAATCTTCCATTTTTAATGTCTAGCATTTCAGAAGGAGGGTCAACCTCTACAGATCATGAAAAATCAGTACTCAGTTTTAAAAAAAATGTACATATCATTTATTCTTTGAATAATTTATACCCTCCATGAGATAAATTATTTTAGAATGCATTTTTCATTAGATGTACTCATGAGATATTTTAATTTTGTGAATATTTAGAATAAATAAATAAATAAAATGAAAATTAATATAAAAAAACTTCTAAAACAAATCATTTTATTTACAAAAAAATATTTTTTTCCACTAATTTCAAAAAAAATAATTAATGTATAGTCATCAATAAGTGGATATACATGACATGGAAATTGATGTTGTCTATCCCCAAAAATGAATTTTGAAGTAAGGGATATTTAAATCCCCACTATCTTCTAGAATAAAAAAAACTAAAATTTTCATACCAACTCTTCTAGTATAAGGTATATCATATTTCATCATACAATAAGGGGAGACCACTATATTAGTAAAAAAAATTCATGATAATAATAAAAATAAGAATGTATTTAACCAAAATTGCCTAAAAAAATTGAGATATATTCACTTTTTCAATATATCTCAAATCAAAAATCAAAATACTACATTTTCCTCGAGCATTAACATTAATAAATATAATGACCCCAAACTTCTTATACATAAATATTACATTTTTATTCAAAAATACTCATTGTGTTACAATAAAATCCATTCCTGAATCGTTTAGGTCAAGTGACTTCAGAAAAATAGAATATAGACAATGAATTTATTAGTAAACTAAATGTTCTACCAATAATTTCTCTATATCTAGAACCAGAAAAATATTCTATACTATATCATTATTAATATCATGGTGAAAAGAAACCTAAGAAATTTTCAGATCATATGCTCAGTAAGGTTAAACATGGGATATATCAACATAACATGAGTATAAGGGTATGAAAAAATGAGAATAAAATTTTAAACCATTACCCTTTATACCATAGATCATGAACATGAGTCATTACATAAATCATGTATGTCAATAACCCTTGAATGATATAGAAACCAAAGTAAATGAGTCTCTAGAGAATAACATTAGCATAAACCAACCATACAAAACTATGAACATGTACAAATAGAAATATGTTCAACCATTTTGTAAAGTACATGACATAATTCCCTCATATAAACATATGGAAATGTAACCATCTCCATGCATAACCTTATGGATATGAAATCAAGGTGCATGCATAATATTGTGGAAAGTTAATCAATTTCATGAATAAAATTATGAACATGTAAGCAGGTTGACAAATAACATTTAGAACATGTAATTAGTTTCATGAAAAACATATTTACTCATGATTTATCTATATTTTACTACTTAGTTTGAGGGAAATATAGGTCCCAATAGTTCTATAATCCATAAATTTTTTCTTCAAAAGATCATAAAATATTCCTCATATCATAACACATGAAAAGGAAATTGATTTCATTAACATGTATTCATAGTACAACTCACAGAAAGTACCATATTTCATATAAATCTATTCACCATAATCATAAACCATTTAGATAGACAATAAATATTATATCATTGGATCATATGATCATAAAATTTCAATTTAAATAATTTATTTCTTCTTAGATGGAAAATTATTTTTTTTAAAAATCATTTGGAACATTTGTTGAGGAAGATATCCTGTATTTTAAAATCAAAATTTTAAAATTAGAAATTCTTAAAATATTGTGGAAATCATTTTATTTTTAGATTTCCTTGAAAAATTATAAATTAAGATTCATAGAAAATAAAAATCATGATGGTGGTAAATTTCATTCATTCTCTACATGTTAAAACCAAGACTCCGTTAACATATTTGGAAAAAGGAAACCATTCATTATTTGGAAAAATACTTGAAAATTCTTTAAAATATACATTGTAAAAATAAAAAATTATTAATAATAGATTTAATAAATCCTTTATATAATGTTAAAACATTTTTTTTAATTTTGTTTAGAAAACATTTATAAGGAAGACAATGGGTTTTTGAATGAAGATAAAAATAAAGTTAACTTTCATTAAAAAGATTATTTTATAATTTTGAGTACATAATGGGATAAAAATAAAGTAAAAACGTGCATTCTCAAGAAATAACCACGTTATTTGAAAATTCTGGATTTTATAGAGTGCTAGATTATAAAATTTCATCCTAAAAAGCATAAACATAAACAACCCCAGACAATGATGAGATTTTATCATAAAACCCTTACCACTTGGGTAACATTGGAACATAATACCAATGAAAGAATAAATATAAATGAAATATAAAATATCATGATAATAAATAAATTTAAGATATTAAGTGTCATAGGGTATATATATACCTCATAAAATATGATAGGTGCCTAACATAATGTATGTCTTGAGGATAAAAATTGAAAAATAAATACCTTACCATAAGTATTGGCTTCATTCATACATGTTAGCACCTAATTTATAGTATATATATGTTATTATATATCAACTATGTTATAATACACACACAAATATAAAAAAACAAATATTATTTACTTATGACCTTTTATTACATAATTAATAAGAATTGTTTGTTAAAATCACAATTTGGGTGATAACTACCTTGTTTTTCATGAATGTTTTGATTTTTTATGTTATTTCCTTGTACATTGATCATGGATAAATAATATAAAAAATTATTATAATGACATAAATATCATATATATTATTTATATATATACCAATATATTTGAGTTTTACATAGAAAAAGAAATACACCATTCATAGAGACAGTTGGTCAAATGTACGCAATAACATTGTTCCCATTTTCTCAAAGTATTGAAAGAAATATATGTAAATAATATTTAATCATTAGAAATATTTTTTAAATCATATATATAGCATATTTTTGTTTAATCATATCCTTGATGATTTCCTTGTAATGTTTTCATAAATAATGAATCACATCACTTCTTGACGTGGTGGTTCAGCATACGCACGAACAAAAATATAATATTCCCCCTAGAATGAAAAGTAAGAAGGTATATGTGATGTAATAATTCAAAAAGTATTATTATTTTAAAAATATATTATTAATTCATTTATTCTATCCATATTACTATCCTATTAAAATAGAAATGGAAAACCCATCACATCAGTATGTGAGGCGGTTGTCCACCCAACACAAGAGAGATGTTATTATTTTCCATGGGTTGGGAGGTAAAAATGTTGATATGGTATTAAAATTACATATGAATAATAATTTCATAAATTTAATATATAATAATTAAATATCTCATTATATTCTTATCTGATATGTAGTGATGGAAAACAAATAAGATCGGTTCGCGAGGTGGTATTGTGCCACACACATAATCAAAGCGTTCATTTCCCATTTGATAGAGGCGAACAAAGATATATTTTATAAAATTAACATAATAAAATATAAGTATATGTTAGTTACTAGTTTAATTATAATATAATATTTAAATAAAAATTTAATAATGTGGAAGAACAAGTAAAACAAGAATACAAGTTTAGCAATTTTACCTCTTCTTCGGAGAAGCTCTTTGGGTTTATACCCAAATACTTATTTTGAGGATTTACTAATAAAACTAAAGCCTATATAATGTTTATAGGGAATTAAGAATGATATTTGAAACAGTATTGGCTGACCTAAAGAAGTTTGGAAGTGTAAAGATGTGAGGAGAGGGAGTTCACATTTATAAGTGGGGTAGAGGACACACATGGAATTTCAGAAAAGAACCATGTTTTTCACATGTTATGAAGGAAAATAAATTGTAATTATAGAAACATAGAGGTTATAAGGTATCCATATTTCCATAAAATGGTTTTTGGACATGTTTCTAGGTTATTTTACACATTATTTTTTAGTTATCCCTTGGTAAACGCCTTTTAACATTAATAATGATAATTAAATTTTATTGTTTCTGCTATTTGTTTTGGAAAAATATTAAGTTATAATTATTAGATACTATTAATTATAATGATTCAAAATATGGATTATCTCTTTTCAAATTTCATTCAGATATGTGTAAAATATTAATTTAAAATTAATCCCATAGATGTAGTAAAAAATATGTTTCCCAATGAGAACAAGTTCCTAATTATAGGAAGATGTAATATAAAAATTTAATATGAAAATGATTCAATGACCTATGTTGTTTAAATTTATATATACTTGAAATGATTCTATTTTAATAACCATTTAATAATAAAATAGAGAATTTAAATTCTTTTAATTAGAGAAGTAGTTTTTAATAAAAAATCATATTGGTTTACTATTCATAAAAAATTTAATCTTTTCGTAAAATTAATAATTTTACACTAATATTATTTTAAAATATTGATCAAAAAAATGAAAATTATTTTTCATAATTAATTTCAAAGAGGTTCCTAATATTATTTTTAATGTGTTTTCAATGAAATGAATATTTTCTAAGAATAAAGTATTTTAGAAACATATAAGTGTTTTACTAAAAATACTTTACTTATTTAATAGTATGTTTTCTTTATATATAACCATAATAATTAATTTTTAAAATATAATTTTTATTGTTCATAAATCCAAGTTTAATGGCTAGTTTATAATACTCATGTCAAATAATAATATTAAGAATAT
Organism: Viscum album; assembly: GCA_963277665.1. Taxonomy (NCBI): domain Eukaryota; kingdom Viridiplantae; phylum Streptophyta; class Magnoliopsida; order Santalales; family Viscaceae; genus Viscum; species Viscum album. The sequence continues at coordinate 742,681,618 of OY728138.1, read as the reverse complement.
ATAAAGGTTCGTTAAAACATGGGGTTATATGTAATGAAATCTATCAATGGAATTAAATTTATTTTAAAAAATAACTCATAAAAATAGAGTGTTATAATAAATTTAATAAATTGTTTTTAATTTTTAACCCTAGGAATATCATTATCATCCAAATCGACATCCATACTTGGTCATGGTTAGAGGAAACTACTAGTTTTTGTAAATGCGTGCATCCATGTATATTGACCCTCAAACACTATTCCCCCTATAGAAGTAGAAGGATACTTTGTGGAAGTATGAGGTGGCACATAAATAATATTATGTTTATGGTCCTCCCAAGAAGTGTCTGTGTGATCCTCCATAGAAGTATATTGTGGATCATATTTGTTTCCCTACCATTATCCAATAAATCAGAAAATTAAATATATAAGTAAATAAAAAATTAAAAAATATCAAACAAAAATGTTAGTAAATAGAATGTTTTTTTATTAATATTTCTCAAAATAGTAGCTAAAATGCTAAAAAAATTCAATGAGAGATGAACTAATCTAAATAGATGAAAACAAATCCAAAAATGGTGTCTTAACAATTAAAATTCTCTAACGATTATACTCTTTTTTACACCCAAAATAATTTCCTTTAACTATAAACTTTATTATATTTTTTATATTTTATTAAAATATTAGTTTAAAATAATATTTATTTCTATAAAATCAATAAATATATAAGTTAATTAAGGATAAACATGGTAAAATAATAAATATATAAACTATTATAAAAATAAACTTATTTTTTTTAATATGTGTATTAATAATGAAAATAAAAAAAAATATATCTAAAATTTTATGAAAATTAATAAAGTAAATATGAATTAAATATATGTTACATGTAATATTGGGAAATTAATGAAGGATTGTTTTCCCAAATTCTATTGTCATGATCATTCCTTATAAAACATACCAAGTCTATGACATGCTCATTAACATTATCTTTTAATATTTCCATGGAAGTGGGGATCTCACATAAATCATCATCTTTGTTATGTTTTTCATCTCTAACTTACTATTGTTTCCTTAAAAAATTATATAACACTAACTATCAAATTGATCAAGAATTTTTTTTTCATGTTTTTCTATAATAAAATGATCACTTATGTATTCCAACTAATTAAGATTAAATAGTGTCTTTCAAAAATCATCAAATATTAAATTATTTTTACCAATAATCTATTTTCAGTTAATCATTGGATGTTGAAATTTAATTTAATCGACCTCCCATATTTCATCAATGAGTAATTAATATTCACATGATGTGGAGATTTAGTTTTTTTTCTTTGGCATTCAAAAAATGAATTACATCTATGAACACAAATACACTACTATTTTAAACCGAACTTCTATTATTAGGACATATCTTATGAATGATATAGAAATTATTAACATATTGGAACCATGTTATTAATTTTAAACATGGGATGCCTTCTTAGAATCTCAATTTTTATAATGCATCTGATCTTCCAATCACGATCACTCAAAATCTATATATCTTTCTTCTTTGTATAACATTTAATCAATATATTAATATACAATGATAAATATGGATGAGAATAATAAATGATATTCAATATGTATAAATGTTTATTTTTTATGTATTTAATATTCAATGATTTTGGTTTCTAGCCATTGATCCCCTTTTTCCCATAATTGGCACGTTTGTGGTGAGATATAAAAAAATGGATGTGCTCCACTATATCAATGTTGCTTGTAAAAAAATCATTAACATTCGTAGAAACATACTTTTCAACTATGGATGGTTTAGGATGATATGAATTTTTATCATAACCCATACATAACAATATTTATCTTTTAAGAGGTTATAACCAACATAGATATATATCCCTTTAAATATTTATTTCTTGCATCAATTGAATAATTAAATTCCCCATGATATTAAAAAATTGAAGAAAATTCATTTCCCATTGAAAAAATATAGAAACTAATTCATTCTCTAAATTTTTCAAAAAATTAATATTTATCAACTTGTTACAAATGGGATTGAAAAAAATAACACATCTTTATGAAAGTCATTTTGATATAGGTTAGAAATATTATATGAAATGAAATTTTTAGGATCTATTTTATCATGACATGAAATACATGATATTTCATACCTATCAAGTTCAAATATTTTAGTAAATTTTTTTACATTTAAATAATTACCTTATGGTACTCTAATTCCATAGAGACCCTAAAAATAATATTTTTCCCTCTTGTATACTACATGTTAAGCCAGAGGTAGTTATGTTAATTTTCCACCACAAGTGGGAGAAAACTCTAAACGTATTCCCATTGAGAGTAAGTCCAATATTTTATTGATCCCATATTTCATATTTCTAGTAATATCAAACAATGTTCTAATCAATCAATCACTATACTCTTCTCCATGTCAATTCCATCAATTTTATATTTGTCCTCATAATATCTAAAATATAGAAGTTCGAAAAATATTGACCATTTCCTCTAATTTTATCAATCATTATCTAATTTTTTGTCTTTTGGAATGTGACATTAGTGTTTTTCACTCTATGAAAATAATGATTTAAGGAAAAATATTTTACAGATATATAAAATTTTAAATCATCCATATAATAATTTTTTTAATCTGAAATAATAGTACTATATGCATAAAAATATCTAATAAGAAATATATTGTATTTTTCCACCATGTTACAATTGATAAAATGAAGTCTCTTGTTCAAAAATTGGACATGATCTATTCAAAATAACAGTATATCTTAAAAAATCCATATGACGGGAAATAATTTATAGTGAAATTAATAGTTTCATAATGCTGTAAATGTCCCATTTTATTATTATTATATACCATAATATTTCTCCATTAAAATGTTATAAGAATAAATTAATTGTGGTAAGAAAATATGGATATAATTCTTAGGTGGTTTTGTTCCATATTTCACTAAACTCAACATTACACATTTTTTATTATATAAAATTAATAATATAAGTTGTCAATTTACAATAAAATTGGAAAAGAACTATGTGAGATACAAAGGCTTTGATACAGATTCATTCCATATATGTACAATTCAAGTTTGATATTTTTAAAATTATTTTAGAATATAAGAAACTATTTGTCACGAACCAAGAAAGGATGTCATCTAACCCGACACCCGACCCAGTCTGCGACATGATCTGAAGGGAATTCCCGATCCCCACGGATTGACAACTAGTGTCGGGCATCATATGTAAAACAAGAGGGAACGATTTGGCCCAATAATAATAGGATAAAAAAATACAACATCGAAAACGCAGTAGAGCTAACCACAACTGAATCTCAATAAAATAACAATCTGGTACAATACGAATACAACTAAATAAAACTAACACTGAAAGAACCAAGAGCTACAATAAAATAAAACAACCAGATACTAACATGATCTCCATGTGACCTCTTGATCACAACCAACCCCCAGACCACCCTACTCCAGGAGATAACTCGAACTAGAAAAACCTGAACCTGCAAAACATATCGGGTCTACTGACATAGAGTGGTATAGGTTGGGTGTGAGCTAACAGCTCAGTAGGCAATCACCACAGATTCCAAGTGTTTCCTTTCCCAAAACAGTCCATTAACACTAGTTTGAAATAAAATTATATAAATAGATTTTTGAAATTTTATTAAACAACCAAAACTTTACCATTTCAAAGGCCAACACATGCCACCATCCCTTTTTCAAGAAAACTATCATTTTATTATAAAAACCCAATCCAAACAATACTATTAACAATTTTCAATTGAAAAAATTTAAATGGAAAACAATTTCAAAGAACTCCATATTAATGACAAAGCACTGACTTTTAAAATTACCTACCCAACCTACCATATACCGACGAGAGGTGAAATATATTCATTGAGCACTATTCACGGGAATGCCCCTAGGTACTAGCTAGTTGTGAGCCCCATGTACCTCGTATCTCGGTGAAAAGTAACAATAACAATATCCTTTCTCATGCATGATCCACTAGGATGGAACATACCCATAACCTAGTGGTCCCCAACATCATCATCATAGTTTAGTTAGTGTTGTCATCGTCAAACTTGCTATGTGAAACAGGGGCCAAACCCCACAGGATCACTTGCATACTAGTACAAGTCCACCCACCTAGATACCCAGGCTTCCAATTTTGTGCTCAATCAAATTTCACACATCACATGTTACCACATACACCATTTATCAACCACACCAAAAATCTCATTTCATAAGACACCACTTTCACATTACAAACCCACTCCTGATAAATTAAGCTAACCGAAACATTTAGAAATCACATCAAAAACCATAAGGAACACCACATCTTCAAATATTTTCTAAACAAGACTTTCCATAATTTTAAAAAAACATGAAACACTAAAAACATGCCAAATGGGACATCACATCAGTTAAGTATTCAAACCATCTTTTTAAACACCTTGATTTTCCAACCAGGCATTCAGATTCTCCAAATCACATTCTTTTCTAAAATAAACACAAAACATCACCTTTAAAGGTAAAATTTCAAATAGACATTTATGTTTACACAAAAAATTTAATTTACCAAAACATTTCCAAATCATTTCCAAAACCATCTTCAAGTGTGAAATTCCAAACAACCCCTCAAGCCAAACATTTTCCAAAACACACACACCAAAAGCCAAACGGGATTATCCACCCATGGGATTCTATTTTAAAAGACATTTAGGAAACTAATATTTCAAGGAACACCCAAAAACCACTTCCACAAAACCAATAATTTTCATTACAACCACATCCAACCATCCACATTATTCAAAGAACATAAAATATTCCCATTGTAACCATAAAACCATTTTTACAACATTTTAACACTTTTAAAAAGATAAATCATTACCAAACCATACAAAAAAAATCAAGATAACAAATAATAAACACCCATACCACTATAATCAAGGCTAGAAATTTCATAAAAACCCCCAATTTAACTTTAAAGAGCAATGAGGTTTTAAACAATAACCCTAGGTGCAATAAACCTAGGTATTTCAAACAAATACCCTTGAAATACTATTTTTAGTAAATTATACTAATACAAAGACATCATTCACATCAATCCATAGATATATTAGAGGTGAAAAATACATTTAAAAATTAAATGTAAACACACAAGTGCATGGGGAGTGTTCCGAAAAGGAAAAAGTTGGAAACACCTACCTCAACCATGTGTGAATGGAACGAAACTTAATGGGAGGAGAGATATAAGCCCAACTGACCATTTTCATAGCCTAGATCCAAAGAAAAACGAACCAAACATAAACCCTAGAAATTAGGGTTTGGCCATGGAAGAAAACCCTAAAAGGAAACCCAAGAACAAAGAGGAAAAGAGAAGGAGAGAAGATTTGATGAAGGAAACATGAAGAACCAAAAACCATTCTTAATAAATTGCCCCATCATATCCCCAAATCGAAGTAGGATGGAGGGGGAGGCTCCTATTGTAAATGCCCAATAGATAGGGATTCATTTTGGAGGTGGAATAAACCCAATCGGAGCTCCACGTCAAATGTTACAAAGCCCACAGGTGGCTGCACGGTTTGTCAAACCGTGCACAAACCATGCAGGGGCTACTGGAAACTCCTGCAACTTTTCATGGTTAGGTTGAACGGTTTTTCTAGGCCGTGCTGAGACCGTGCAACCACAAAAAATTGGCCAAAAACCACCAAATTAAATACCAAACACTAGGGAAGTCCACTCATTGATCCTTGAATGTTTTAAACACAATATAAAGACACCAACGACATCACAAACTCTCTAACATGAAACTTTGTCTCAATCAAAACAAGAATAAATAACCATAGGTATAAAAGGAAACCCAAACCCACAAAAACACAAGGACTTTTGTTGGGCACTCAACCCATACCTCAACAAAAATATCCAACATCTAGAAAAGAATAAAATAAGGGAGTATCTGTGGTCGGGGTATGACAATTCTCCCCACCACAGACACTTTCTTCCCCCAGAAAGTCACCTAGAAAAAAGTCAACCAAAGCTCAAGTCCATACACGACAAAAACTTAGGGGAAACCATGAACTCCGGGATGACTATTCACTTAAAAAGTCACACCCGACCAATCAAGAAGAAACTACAACACATGGATGAGGATGAGGGGGGAACATGAGAGGGTTCTCCCCACCGCAAGAACCCAACTAATTCGAAAAAACATTAAACCCCAAAAAACAACCTCCCTGCAACTAGGAAAAAGGGATTTTAATATTTAAAATTTTGGTACATCTCACATGGTTTGGCCGCACAGTTTACCAAACTGTGCGCCAACCATGCACGAACTACTAGATGGAAGGGGAACCCCGTATGGCTTGGTTGCACAGTTTCAAAATGGCATGCCAACTATTCCAATACCTCCACCCAAAATGACACAAAGACGCATGATTATGAGACCTAACGCACGGTCGTGCGTTGGTCATGTAGTTTGTTCTGTCCACCTGGATGGGGCTGCATGGTATTGACTTGTCGTGTGGTAATTGTGATTCACATGGAAAAATCTCATAAAAACTCCAAAAACCCAGAAACCTCGACCGGGGTCAAACCTAGATTTCCATACACAAGATGGATACTACCACCACTAAAACTGGGACCCTACCAAACAAACTGAAACCATAATAATACAATTTTAAATAAACTCAAGCATCTCCAAATGAGTACTGCCGAATGTTAAAACCAAAACTGGCCTACGTGTAGACAAGACACACTCAAAAGAGAATGAAAACTTTCAAAGGACACATTCAAATAGACTCAATTGTTGGGTTGCAAGAGATCTAGTTAACCACACAATTACCATATAAGGTTTACTTACAAAATCATGTTAATAAGAACAAGGATATTTTAAACATTTTTATCCCAACTCAGAAAAAAACTAGGTTGGGTTTCACACCCCCTCCCTGTCACTCCTAACTGTGCACGAGCTTCACCCCGAGACCTGTGGTTGGGGCTTTTATGGTTGAAGCATCTCCTACCTCACAGTCAAGAAACATATCCTCCGATCAAGACTTCCTTTTCATAAAATACCCCATACATAACTTCTTCAAATGACCCCAATGGACACAGCGATGGAAATTCATAATAGGAATATGACAAGACAACATTGAGTGACCACACCGGCCACACTAAAAACATACAAGCGAACGGTCTGATGAACTGAAATTCAGAGCCGACGGAGAAAGTTTTTCAGAAACCGATTCCCCTGGCACCCCCTACTCTCTAGATGGGGATCCTTCACGAGAACCAACAACTAATGGATAACCCCAAAAACCATCTCATCCATTAATGCCTGATCCACTAATTCTTGAAACACGTTTCACCGGATGAGATCACTTTCTCCATAATTTCATGACAAAGAACCCAAACAAAGATAGGGGCCTTCATATGATCCTCCGATGCTACTTCCAAAGATAATGGAACTAACTCTCTGAAATGTTCAACATAAGACTTTATTGATCGCTGGCCCTTCCAAACATCCAGCAGCCCTACCACATTCCTTTGCTTCACCTCCTCTAGTATGAACTGTTGCATGAAAGTGGCCTTAAACACCTCCCACAAAATCTCACCTTCCGTCGATGAAGGGGAGAATAACTACCACTAGAACAAGGTTGGACCCTCAAAAAACCTTTGAACAGCACGAAATCTAACAACATCGATAGTTTCTAATGACTTAAAGACACACTCAACTTCCTCAAGCTACTCCATAGCGTCAAGTGAACCTTAATCACCATAGAAAATAGGAAAAACTTGTGAAAGAAAAAGGAACTGGGAACGACTCATTAGGAAATTTGGGGACCATTTTGGGCGGCATTTTCTGAACAACATGAAAAGCACAGACCAATTCCAAAATCAAACTGAGGCATAAACAAAGACTAACACCTCAAACCAAAACTAACTGGCTCAAAATTCAAGAAAAAACAAACACCACCATAATATTTTTTTTCAAAAACCATCATTTTCTATTTAAAATTAAAAACAACCTTCTCCCAAGTCTAATTCCCAAATACCCATAACCCTTTTTTCAAGAAAAAACAAATTCCTAAAATAATTTTCTCATTTAAATCCACTTTAGGAAAACCATGTCAAGCCTTTAATTCCAAAACACAACCCATGGTATCCCCGGAACTGTTACATGTTTGTCCATCCATTCCCATCCTCACGTGCCAACACTCACTTATCTCACATACCCACACACATGTCAACATCCATAAGTAATACCAAGGGACACATTCCATTATCATTATCAAACCCAAATCACCCTCAATGTTTGAAAACCCACTTTCCTAATTTAAAACCATTTCATGGAAAACACATTCATTTTTAAATTCATTTCCGTTTCAAAATTCACATTCATTTTCAACATAAACAAACACCAACTGAAACAAAAAATGAAACCGAACCAACAATGGACCACTAGAATGGGGGAATAGTGACTATGAATTTCCCGAAAACATGTTGGTGAGCCATGCCCCAAGTAAGGCATAACACTATGAGGGCCTTGAATCGGGCAGTTGGACTTCACATGGGCCACCACCCCATGTAAGGCCACAACATAACCCAACCCACCTCCATTGTCATCCTTCAATTACAAAACAACACATGACACAAGACTCAACCCCGAACAACCCCTGGTGACTCGAGGTTTAGAATGAGAAAGGGTTCATGAAGCCCTTCCCGCAATTACCTCTTGAGGACCGAAAACCCTAGTCTCCATCTATCAGACACCCCAAATAACAAGAACCTCCTCTGATACCATTTTTTCACGAACCAAGTCAGGATTCCATCTAACACAACACCCGACCCGGTCCACGACATGTTCTGAAGGGCATTCCCGATCCCCACAGACTGGAAACTAGTGTCGGACATCATTTATAAAACAAGAGGGAACGATTTGGCCCAATAATAATAGGATAAAAAAATACAACATCGAAAACGCAGCAGAGCTAACCACAACTAAATTTCAATAAAATAAAATTCTGGTCGAATACAAATACATCTAAATAAATCTAACACTGAAAGAACCAAGAGCTATAATAAAATAAAACAGCCAACTACTAACACGATCTCCATGTGACCTCCTGGTCACCTCCAACCACAAGACCACCCTTCTCCAAGAGATAACTCGAACCAGAAAAACCAGAACCTGCAAAACATCTCGGGTCTACCGACACCGAGTGGTATAGGTTGGGTGTGACCTAACAGCTTAGTATGAAATCACCACAGATTCCAAGTGTTTCCTTTCCCCAAACAGTACATTAACACTAGTTTGAAATACAATTATCAAAATAGATTTTTCACATTTTATTAAACAACCACAAATATACCATTTCAAATGCCAACACACGCCACCATCCCTTTTTCAAGAAAACTATCATTTTATTATAAAAACCCAATCCAAACAATACTAGTAACAATTTTCAATGGAAAAAATTTAAATGGAAATCAATTTTAAAGAACTCCACATTAAATAAAAAGCACTAACTTTTAAAATTACCTTCCCAACCTACCGTATACCGACAGGAGGTGCAATATAATCATTGAGCACTATTCACGGGAATGCCCCTATGTACTAGCTAGCTATGAGCCCTATGTACCTCGTATATCGGTGAAAAGTAACCGTAACAATAGCTTTTCTCATGCACGATCCACTAGTAGGGAACATACCCATAACCTTGTGGTACCCAACATCATCATCATAGTTTAGTTAGTGTTGTCATTGTCAAAATTGCTACGTGAAATACGGGCCAAACCCCACATGATCACTAGCATACTAGTACAAGTCCTCCCACCTAGATACCTAGGCTTCCCATTTTGTGCTCAATCAAATTTCACACATCACATTTTACCACATACACCATTTATCAACCACACCAAGCATCACATTTCATAAGCCACCAATTTCACATCACAAACCCACTCTTGAGAAATTAAGCAAACCGAAACATTTACAAATCACTTCAAAAACCATGAGGAACAACACCTCTTCAAATATTTTATAAACAAGAGTTTCTATATTTTTCAAAAAACATGAAACACTAAAAACATGCCAAACCGGCCATCACATCACTTAAGCATTAAAACCATCTTTTTAAACACCTTAAGTTTCCAATCGGGCATTCACATTTTCCAAATCACATTCTTTTCTAAAATAAACACAAAACCTCACCTTTAAAGGTAAAATTACAAATGGGCCATTATTTTTACACAACCAAATGCATTTACCAAAACATTTCCAAATCATTTCCAAAACCGTCTTCTAGTGTGAAATTCCAAACAACCCCTCAAGCCAAACATTCTCCAAAACACACAGACCAAAAGCCAAACGGGCATATCCCCCCAAGGGATTCCATTTTAAACAACATTTGCGAAACTAGTTTTTCAAGGAACACCCAAAAACCACTTCCACAAAACCAATCATTTTCTTTAAAACCACATCCATCCATCCACATTATTCAAAGAACATAAAATAATCCCATTGCAACCATAAAACCCTTTTTACAACATTTTAACACTTTTAAAAAGATAAATCATTACCAAACCATACAAAACAAATCAAGATCACAAATAATAAACAACAATCCCACTATAATCAAGTCTATAAATTTCATAAAACCCCCAATTTAACTTTAAAGAACAATGGGGTTTTAAACAATAACCCTAGGTGCAATAAACCTTGGTATTTCACACAACTCCCTTTGAAAACCTATTTTTAGTAAAATTTAATAATACAAACACATAATTCACATCAATACATAGATATATTAGAGCTTAAAAAAAAATTTAAGAATTAAATTAAAACACAAATGTGCATGTGGAGTGTTCCAAAAAGAAAAAAGTTGGAAACGCCTACCTCAACCATGTGTGAATGGAACGAAACTTCAAAGGGATGAGAGATCTAATCCCCACTAACAATTTTCACACCCTAGATCCAAATAAAAACTAACCAAAGATAAACTCTAGAAATTTGGGTTTGTCCATGGAAGAAAACCTTCAAAGGAAACCCAAGAACAAAGAGGAAATGAGAAGGAGAGAAGATTCAATGAAGGAAACATGAAGAACAACCACTCTTTCTTGATAAATCTCCCAAAAATCTCCCCTATCAAAGTAGGATGGAGAGGTAGGATCCTCTGGTCGATTCCCAATAGATAGGTCTTCTTTTTTGAGGTTGAATCACCCCAATCGGAGCTCCACGTCAAAATTTATAAAGCCCGCAAGTGGCTTCACGGTTTGGCTGCATAGTTTGTCAAATCGTGCGCAAACCATGCAGGGGCTACTGGAAACTCCTAAAACATCGCATGGTTAGGTTTTATGATTTTTATAGGCCGTGCTCAAACCGTGAAACCCCAAAAATTGGCTAAAAACCAGAAAATTTCATCCCAAACACTATGGAAGGCCACCCATTGATCCTTGAATGTTTTAAACACAATATAGAGACACCGACGACATCAAAAACTCTCCAACATGAAACTTTATCCCAATCACAACAAGAAAAAATAATCATAGGTATAAAATGAAACCCAAACCCACAAAACACAAGGACTATTTTTGGGAACTCAACCCATACCTCAACCAAAACATCCAACATCGAGAAAAGAATAAAATAAGCGAGTATCTATGGCCAGGGTGTGGCACTATTGATCGAATTCATTTCAATGTGGACAGTCAGCTGGATAATGTAATTTTCTATCACATATCCTATCATATGTATTTCATCTTAACCATTTTTAACAATTGAAATTAAAAATAAATTTGTCATACAAGGAATTATAAGAAGATGAAAATTTTCCTTATTAAAAGTAACTATAACTACTAAATCATTTTATGATTTGTCATTCAATTTATATCATGAAAACACAAATTTAGGACACTATTTCAGACATTCATATTCCATCTTATAATGCACATAGTCATTCATACAGATAGTTATTTTCTTATACCCCAAACTTGTCAGGTAATATATTTTATTCTCTTTATAATATGAATTTGGAAGATCATTGTCTTTACGAATTATGTCATTCAACATCTGTAGAAACTACAAAAAACTCTTATAACTCCATAAAATTTTCACCTTAATGTTAATAAATCATAAAACCTTCTATAAAAACATAAATTCTTTAAAACCAAGTTAAAATTATTTTTAGGAATTACCAAAAAAATGATCAATATTCAGTTCTTTCTCAATTACCTACACTTGAATATCATTAATCATTTCTTCAATCTGATCTGAATTTTCATTTATCAAATAATTATCAACAAAAGATCTGGAAATATACCTAATTTAATCATTCCAAATAAAAGGACTCCAACTAAAATTAAAACAATAAAATATTAAATTATCTTTAACCTCTCTCCTTTTATGATCTTCATATTTAAATATTTCAAGCATGGATAAATTTTTTTGTTTTCCACATTGTGTATTGAAAAGCACAATAAATAATCCAAAATTTTCTCATTTTAATCATTTGTTCATATTGAAGTAATATAACTTTGACTCATTATTATTTATAGAAAAATATAAAAAAATGAAAATAATTTATTATATTTTAAAATTAAATTTCAAATTTACATTTATAAATGACAATTAAAAAATAAAATAAAATATAAAAAAAAACGAAATTAATCATATTTTATAAACAAAAATAAAAATTTGAACATATTTAATTATCTTTTTTAATAAAAATAACAATACATAACCTAAAAAAATTCATCAATTTAAAAATGCATAACATCCATGAATAATCAGAATAGAAAAAAATAGTGATGATAATGAATCATCAATGGAAAATTGTAAAAAAAATTAAAAATTAAAATATAGTGTATGTGAATAAAAATAGAAAAATAAAAATAATACAGACATCTAAATGAGAAATAGGATGATTGATAGGATAACACCAATGATAAGAAAGCAAAATCGTTGACTGATAATGGGTAATCATGGACGATATTGTTGGATGGAAACTTGAAGATTACGAGAAAAAAATGGAAAAGTGGAATAAAAAATATAAATTCAATTAACATAGATTCACAAAAAATAGAAATAATAATCATAAACTATAAATTGATAATGTAACCATGATCATTGAAATGTAGAAAACAATGGAAAGAAGGTACAAGTAGTGGCCGATGACAGGTGACATTAGATTGAAATGGTGGATGATGAGTCAAGTATAAAGTGACATCAATTGAAAATTGGATCAAATATTAAAAAAAACAATACATTGGATTTGTGAAAAATGGAAACAATAAATAAAAAATAGAAATTGAAATCAGAACTGGGATGATTAGGAAGGTAACACTTGTGGGAAGAAGGCAAAATCAGCAGACGACGATGAGTGATACTAGCCAGTGGTGGAGAATGAAAAATAAATATTATTAAAGGACACAAATCAAATAATGAATACATTTTATCTAGAAATCAATGACTGTTAATATTTTAGGACATAGATATAAGATGGAAGGTTTTGGGTTTTCTTCATGATATGAAATTGAAGGTTGTCATGCAAATGATTGAAACCAAAATGACTGCTCTCTAAACCTAGTAAAATTATTAAAATATTGTTTCACATCAGTTATTTATTAACCAATGTTAAATAATATTATTTTCATATCTTTTATTTAACAATTGACTTGAGAAATAATTTTTTTAATGTCAGCTATTCAATAACTGACATTATATATGAGGATTTTCACATCGTCTATTAAAGAACATTCATGAGAATTGTGGGGTATTTATTTTCCACATTGGTTATTCAATAACCAAAATGGTAAATTATGTTTTCATATTATATCCTTAAGAACCAATTTTAAAATTATATATGTTTTTTTATCACTTTGGGAATTAAATAACATACATGGTAAATAATTTTTTCATGTTGGTTATATATAAAAAATGTGAAAAATGTGTTTGGATAAATAAATTTTTTCTAATGAACATTAGTGAATATACTAGGTATAAGTATAATGAAAAAATATAAGTTTGGGTGACATCATGATGTTTTGGTAAAGTAGATATTGTATGGTTTTCCTAAAAATTCCATCCTAATATTAATACTAGAATGTAAACACGGATGTCTCATAGATTCACAGAGAGGTAATCACCCTACATAAGGATGGTATAGTATCAACATAATATTTACTCAGATGAACGATGATTGGGCCTAATACTTCAAACTTTGTAAGACACCCATGGTGGATATGGTTTGGTTAATCACATTCTCTTTATAAACCAATATGGATTATTTAAATATATTGAAATTCAATGATGAGTTATGTTAGATATCCTAATAGTAAGATGACCATAAAAACCCTATGTTAAAATCACAGAGTGATAGTTATGTCCAATTACATCATAGTTGAACCAAAAGTATCATAGGTTCAAATGATGATGTCATTTGAGAAGAATATTTGAAATGAGTTTTCATATAAATATGATAATTTGTTATGATTTTATTTGGAATTATCATAACCATTTTTAGTTAAAATATATAGGCTTGAATAGGATCAAAAAAATGAAGCTAGGTGTTGTAGGTCCCTAATAACTCTTAAATATTCATATTTTTTATAAAAAGTTTCTGAGACATACTTAGGACAGTGAGATGGATACCTCTATATGAGATATATATTGTTCTTCTTATGGATTCATTAAATTTGTCTGGTGGTTAATGCTAATAAAAATCATGGGGATGTAATTTATTTAGGTGGGGGTATGAGAGTGTAATGCCTTAAGATTTTAGAATATATATATATTTATATATATATATATGAAAATAATACAACATTTTGTAGATTCCCTCAGAGGAAACACCAAATGAAAATGAGGAAAAACATATTAGATGAACATTATTACTAAATTTTAACAGTAATAAAACCACTAGATAATAAGAATATTTTATTCAGTTATAAATGCATAAAAAATAGGATTAAGAACCATAGAATCTTAAAGAAATCATTTTTCAAAAAATAACCTTTCTTTATGTATTTAATATAATTTAAACATTATTTTTATAAATTAAAAATTAATTTTTTTTAAATTAACTTCGTTTATTAATCTATCATTTCAATATTATATTAGTTTTTTTTGGATTTTTATAATATAATTATATGTTAGATTAATTGCGAAAAAATATTTTTTTTTCAAAAACCATAGCTTTCACAATTATATCAAGGAGAAAGTAAAATTTTAAAACATAATAATAAATTTTATTTATATTGAAGGTTTTTAATAAGAAATATGGTTCATTTAAAAATATTATTTCAAATAAAGAAAACCTATTATTAAAATTTTAATGACTTAAGTAATTATTTAAAATAACAATGTCCTTTTTCCTTCAATTAAAGATTTTTTTGTATCATTTGGTTTTGGATTACATTGAAAGACACGTAATAAAAATTTATTTTGTAAAAAAATAATTCAATTCATGAAAATAAATAACAATGATAATTATATCTGATATATAATATTTAATCATAAAAGAAACTTTTCATAAAAAAACATTTATTCGATTTAGGCATTAATTCTAAAATTATCATTTCTAATACCTAAAAATTATATCTAATAATTTCTTAAGATATAGAATTAGAATTTTTAAACTATATAATAATACAAATATAAATTTTATCATTAAATTTAATTTTTTTGTCAAATATTAGTTACTTTTGTAAAAATGAATTACAGAAAAATTTAAAAAAAAACAAACGGGAAAAGCCTAAAATCAATCAAATTATATCAAAAATGTATATTTTAGATAGTTATATACAACAACATATCATAGAATCCATTATTTACAACATTTTTTAACCTCTTACCATGGAATACTGTTGTTTGTTTATTTAAAGAAAATGAGCATTTTAAAAAATACTATTATTATTCACTTATAAGAGGGGATTAGTTCCACCACTTCATGCTATACTAATATATTTAAATTCCATCATAAAAATATAACATTATTCTCTAATGGTATTCATATATCTTGTTAAAAAGTCTTTTGTCTCAATTAGTTAGTCTTTTTTCCTCTACCACCAAGGAAATTCTAAATAGAAATTACATTTTCATAATAAGATTCAAGTGCTCTATTAAAATTCCAAAAATAAGGTAATAGGTCATTTATCTCAAAATTATTTTATTGAGAAATAATTCATATTTTTATTCAAAATTTAATTATTGTGGATTGAATATTGGATAATGGACTTATTTTTCAATATTTATGTAACTCATGGAGTTTTAAGAGACATATAATGTTTTTTTATTAAATGGATTTCGATTCAAAGGATATCAAGGTTGTTAGGGGATTTTAATCTCAATTTTTTATCATTGAGATATTATTAGTAATCATTACTTTTTTCCTTTTTTGGAATAAATATATTGGAAATTGATTTATTTTATAATAATTTTTCATGTATTCTACGATATTTACAAATCCTTCTTAAGATACATTTTATTTGGTTTTTTATTCAAGTGTAACTAAATAAATAAGGTATTTTGACAATTGAAGTATAATTTATTCAATATATAAAATTTCTTATTAAACTTATTTATTATATTATTCCTTCATTTCACCATAATACTTTATTTTATGAAACTTCATCTTCCTATTTAAGGGGTATTCCTTTTTAATTCCATGATTTTAAAATGATGAAATAATTCCTTAATATGTATATCATTTTACAAAATAATTCCAATCCTTATTTATGATAGTATACCATTATTTTCTATATTCCCTTTATATAAAATATTATAATTTATAATCATAATCCAAATAATTTTTTATCTCATATAATCATTATATTCCACATCTCTTTGTCCAAAAAATAATTCATGTCAAACATTTTCCAACGATGGTTTTAAAAAAGGTACTTCAGTATATTTAAAACATTTTCTATTATTTCATAATAAAATATTTTATCATTCACACTAATTTTATTATAAAAAATTAAGTACATTTTTAAGCTCCATTATTAATGATAAATATTAAAATTAATTATTTTTAATAAAAATTTACTTCACAAATTTGAAAATTCATTTTGAATGTAACATATAACATCATATTATAAGACAATGATAATATTTTTCAAACCCTTTTATGGGTTCTCTCATTGAATTATAATTATTATTTATATATCTTCCTTTCCATTTTTTTAAATCGTTTTACAAATTATTTTAATAAATTATGGTTTTGAAAATAAAATAAATTATTCTTCAATTTTTCAAAATTAAAACATTGAATTTTAAAAGGAATATTTTATTTTAAAATTTATTTTAAAGACTTATGTTTTGAGAATCAATTATTCAAGAGTTTTTGTTTATTTTAAATTATATTTTTAAATAATATTTGAAATATCCCATGTTTTTTTCCAAATAGAAATTCTAAATGATTTTGAACTTTTCAATTTGTGGACCGAAAAAATAATAATTTGAGACATAGAATAGATTTAAAAGATTTAAAACACTTGATATGATTTTTTTGAATGGTGTTTATTGATTTTTAGGATTCATGGATGTTTTATTAGTTTAAAGACCAATAGTCACTGAGAACACAGTTTTTTTGAGAAACACACATGGGTGCATGGGTTGTTGAAACCCAGAGGCCCTCTAAGTAAAACTATGCTGCCTAGTGTAGATGTGAATAGGATTCCACATGGTTTATTAAACCATGAAACCAAGGCTATAAAACCATGTAGGAACTGTTTAGTTTATTTTATACTTGAACTAAACACCGTACAAAGGGGTTTTCAAATTGCGAGTTTAGCCTTGTGATTTGTGGGGTTTAGATAGTGTTGAATGCAAGGATTGCATATAGATTTATAAATATTTCAAAAAAAAATTATATGGGGATCCTAGATAGATTAATATTAAAATTTTGTTCATAGTTTGGAAAATCATGCAACTAAACCTCGAAGATCATTAAAGTGGAGAAAATAATTGTTTTCCCTCATTCTTCTTAAAACCAAAATACCCCTCTTTCTCTATATTTCTCTAACAACAAGAAACTAATTGATCTACTATATCTACCTCTTCTATTATTACTTGTATCTCCATTATTCGATATAAAAATTAAATGTCTTGTGGTGTGTTTAGAGTATAACAGAAAGGTTATTTTTCCTCTTCCTTATTTTCCAGATTTATCATTTTGTATTAGATTCTATTTCCATGAGAGATCATATTCCATTTTAGGGTTTTTATTTATTTATAATATTTATCTCATTATTATAAAAATAAAATCCCAATAATTGATTAATGTATCTTACTAATACTGATTTAGGTTTACTATACATTTTCCCTTAGTGTGTGGATTTTTTATATCTATCAATGTAGTTCCACACACTTGACCCTATATGTGTTTCTTTAATAATGAGTAATGTATTAAATTAAAATGTTGTAAAATGTTTTTGGATTTTCAATTTCCACATTAACATGTTTGGAGGTCATCATCCTCAACCCAAAATACCCCTTAAGGTGAGTTTTTTAATGAATTTGATTATGCCACCACTCTAGGTGAGATAATCATGCCACACATGAGTGGAAATTATTTTAAAATAAAATGGGGTTATTAATGTTTGAATATCTATTATAGTTCCTTGTATGTTAAAAAATAAAGTGTAGATTAAATTTCATAATTGGGAATTGAAAATGAGATGGGTGATCTCTAATGTTATGAGTTTAATGTAAACAGTTAACAAGTTGGAATGGGCAATAACATTTCACCTCCTTATATCACTTGTGAGTGAATAGATAAATTATTATAATGTGATAAATTCAATTGATAAAGGGGATAGATGTTAACATGTCCCATTCTTATTATTAATTAGAAGTGAACTAAAAAATGAAATGTATTAGATGGTTCAAATTGATAAAGGGAATAGAAACTAACATGGAACTCCTTTATATCACTGGTTTTTGAATTGAATATGATAAATAATATTGATAAAAGGGATTAGAAACTAACAGGGATCTTTTCTTGCATCACTGCTGAGTGATCTAAACAATGTATTGAGTTTTATGGGTTAAATTTATGAAAATTAATAGAACCTAACATGGCCCTTTGAACCCCCTAGTATAAATTGGTTTTTGATAGATACATCAATATGAAACTGATATTATGGTATGAAACCGACATCACTGTATGGAACTGAAAACCTAATATACATCATATGTTGTGCATTATAACATTAGATTAAGATTTTTGGATATTATTGGATTTTATATTTGGAATCCTCCCATGTTATTTCCATCTTTTCCAAGGATGGTATCCATGGACACATAGTTGACGCCATAATTAGAGGCCTTGTTTCTTAGCCGATATAGGTATACATTACACCGTCTATTATTTCGATGAGCTCTAGGGACTCAAATTGGGTGACTTGGACAGTGGCCCTAGGCCCTGGACCTTGTAGTTATAATACATTATTACTCAACATATGTCATAGGTGCATCATTCGTGATATGTTTCCATAAGCCTTATATAATACTTTACTCTATTATGAAGTTATTCATTATTATATAATTCCTTGATAAAATAATGTACTACTAAGTTGGTTTGTACTTCAATATCATTAAAACGTATTTCTTTTTATGCCTACTCACTGTTACAAAATATATTAATGGTATGGATTTGTTAAAAAAACCATGGGTAGTGACATACTAAGTATATCCCATACCCAGTTTGGGCCATCAATTGATAAAAGGATATAACTCATGGTTTCAGGTTTAAGATCAAGGATTATGATATATCTTATTAATCTTGTACATGGGAATATAAGATAACAGGACTAAGTCGATTCCTAGGATGCACATGGACATATCCCTTGGGGATTTTTTCAGTTCATTTTCCCTTTATTTTAGGTATATTAATTTAAAAATCATAACATGTTCATGCATGGTTGAACTATTTAATTAGTATGATTATCAATTATTATCATTATTATTGATTCATTCATTTATTTTTTATTTTTAGATGTCATTTCATTCCACAACTTTTACTTATGAATTCTTTAACAATACATGTTAATGGTCTAGAGGGCATTGTCCTTCCATTGTGCAACCCCAAGATCCTCACTTATTTTAAGCATCCAATAGAATGTAAGGATGCATGCTTGAGTCTATGTGGTATAAATTCTAGCTACTATTGTATAATAAGCTAGGTTGAGTCATTAAAAAGTTTTATATGTGGTTAATTTTCCATTATATTACTATTTTGGGATGGTATGCATGAGACATGGAATGTTTTAGTACCTGGTAAATAGTTCATATCTGGGTATGGGTAACCCTCCCATTATGGAATGGACAAGCTATCTAGGATGTGACTAATTCGTATGCTATTTCTATTATAGATGATTATTATTTCACCATTGGGGATTGTTTTATTTCCACTGTTTACATATTTATTTTTTATTATCCTTGGCTCAGTATGGAACAGAAGTATAATTACATGAATCATTATAGAAACATAAAGATTCACATGCCCTGCATATTCCTTGGAATGTATATTTCATTTTTGATATCTACATGCATGATGATTGTTATTCCATGCTTTTATGATCTATCAAGATGATTATTTATATAAATTTGTAGGTGATTGTATAACATGACTACCTGTATAACATGATGGGTGATTTAAACCATTCTTACCAGTCATTACTTATTATGAGGCAACTTTCCATTTCTACTATCATTAATTATTCAATTATATAATGATTTATTATAATTATGATTTTTCATTTTTTACTAAAGTGTATTCATTATCCAAAATGGTTTTTCACATATAGATTAATGGTGTAACCTTAATGAACAAATTATGATATGTTTCAGCCTTGAACATAGGCTTTCATTAGTTGAAACATTTAAGGTTGTGATAAAATGGGGTCCAGTTCAGTATATTAAGTGTACGGTCCTTTATAAATTTGGAAGGGTAAGTAATATAATGAAATCATCAAATATGAACTTGTTTTGTTTTCTTTCTAAATTTGAGAACTCTTGTTACAATTTGATGAATATGAATTTCATGTTATAAAGTCTTCGACCTCTATAATTTGGGGCATGATGAACTGTATGGGTGAATCCACAAAAAAATAAGTAGACCAAATTATGTTTGTTGGGGCATGATTAGTATGAGAAAAACTAGACTAAACCCAAGTATCTCAGTATTGACATGATATAATTATTTGATAAACCCACTAAGAGGACTTGAAAACATAAAAATTTAACTCATATAAGTGGAACTTAAATGGACACAGGATAAAATAATGGGACTACAATATTGTTCTTATACTCTTTTCTCATTGGAAACCATATATGTCACCTTTTTCTATTTTTTAATTAGTTATTAACACCATATAATGGTATATCTATAATAATGGGATGGTTATTTAAGATGGAATCCTACTTTATGAGTCCACTTTTTATTGATAAAAGAATTGTTATCCACTTTTGAGATCTATAAAAATGATACACTAATTAATTAAAATTCCAATTAGAAAATAATGAGTTTTTCCTCTATATCTTGGAATTAAATGTTTCTTCAAATTAGACCAATTGTGTGGATTTATGGCTAAATATTTAAAAGTAAAAAAATTAAATTATGAGATAGTTTACCTAATTATACATGTAAATAGCCAGAAAAAGTGATAAGTAAAGTTTACCCTTAAAAATAATACATGATATCCTTTATATATGAACTATTTTGAATGTTTTAATGAATGGGAATTTGATAAATTCGATAAAATCAAACTATTTATAGGTGTTTGTTTATTGGACCTTCATGTAGGGTTGATTTTTAAATGTTCCCTTGAGAGTTTCATTAAACCATAATGTGACTGTTACCATGGAACTCTGATGAATTATTCTTATGATGAGTTAGACATATAGGTTATGAATTAAGGCCTAGTAATATCTTCTAGAGTGACTCTATTTAAGGGTTGATTATTTGGGTATGTAAGGGGTTAGACCGGTTATAGTAGAACTCGCTGACCAAAAATAATTCTTGAGTTCTTATAAAAATTTTCAGATGTGGTGCTCCATTTTTACCAAGTAGAACTATTAGTGATGAATTGACACCCTTTCCTTTATCGGTGTTTGTTCAATAATATGAGCCGGGTAAAGGGTATAAGCATCACGTATTACTCTAATTCATTGGGTTAGGTATACCTCAGGCATGGTCATCAATCTTGTTGACCATGTGATATTTTCTCCATTGTTGATAGTTATCTCAAAAGGTCATCGACCTATTATAGTCATGTGGGATTATGAAAATTTGAAGTATGTAGTTTAATTTCGCCATAAATTAAATTATATCATAGTTCCCATTTCCCTATTTTCAATCATAGTACCACATGTTGTTAGACATGATGATTATCGAGTTAAAAAGTGATGCATTAAATCATGTGCAATTTATTGACAATGTTTTATAATACATTAAGCCATGAGGTTTCAGGATTCCATGGAATGAGTTGTGAGTAAAAAAGGCTATGTTAACATGTCATTTCCAAAATAAAGAGACCTATGCATTGAAAGATAATTTTCATCATTGTATCATTAAGTAGGTAATAATGGGAAAAGTGTCCTAGGGATCTAGGAAAACATTTTTAAAAGGACTAAGTGGGATAATTCATCCTCTCAATTTTGGTTTTTATCTTTTACTTCCAATTTTGGGACACACATTGACATAACTCAAAAAGAGTGTCACACATACACTAGATAATGTTCTTGATCTTTCATTTTTATAAGAAGTTTATTTATCCCTCTTATTATTTATTTACATAGTATAAGTGCATTATACTTGTAGAAGAACTATGTTTAGTGATGATGGATCATGTACCATGGTATAAGTTTCCATTTTTAGTAATGTGACACCTAGTACACTCCAAAGATGGGGGGAATCAAAAAAATGAAAATAAACATTTCCTTCTATATAGAAGTAACACTATAGTAAAGGAACATTTATAAATGATCATAATAGATATTAAATCTAGTGAGATGTTTAGTTTGAGCATTCAGGTCCTAGAAATGATTATAAGTATTTACAATTCTACTGTGAGCTTGGAATGAGTCTGTGTGATAAATTTAGTCTTGGTATTCTTACACAATCCAGTAGACATGGTGGTTTGATAGCCCATATTTTCTTACACAATATCATGATGGTTTAGTGTATGGTTGAGTACCCAACCATTGATTAATATCCTAAGTGGTAGAAATTTTAAAATAGTGTAACTTGATAATTCTTGGTGGAAGATGAGTTCCACAAGATCTATTTATCTGTTGAGTTCATGTCCAATGTAACAAGAATAGCTTAACATAACTGAGGAATGACTTTCAGGAGTATTAATGGGGTTTTAAACAGAGTGGTATTATATTTTAAACCAATTATGTATGGAATGGCATGATCATTCTGGTTTCACATTTTATGGTTTTATTACTTAATTAATGAGTGGAAATGTGTGAGTCGTTGATTGATAGTTTAAATTTGAAGCTTTGGGGAATGGAGACCAGTTTCTATGAGTAAATTGAGGGTAGTTCCATTTTGAGGACTATTTTGGAAATGATTTTGGCCCTGTAAGATGGTTGACCTGTATGTGGACATCGGAAATGCATGGTCAGGAGTTGCGGTGTCAGGAGTTTGTTATGGATATTGTAGACTAGTTGATGTGATCTTATCTTAGGTGGATCAATGAAATCAAATAAATAAAATAATAGAGTTCTCATGATTTATTGATGAGAATGACCTATATATTGATATCATATAGATTACATTGAGATACTATCAGTTATAAATTGTGCAAAGTAATAAAATTCATTTTTGAAGGATGAACTCCTTAGGAATGTTGTCGTGGCGTGTTTTATTGAAAAGGTGTATATTTTGGATTCACACCATTGACTATTGAGTATTGAAACTCAGGAGGTAAGGGTCATAACTATAAAATACCGATTGTTGGATTTTTATTTTAAAACTTTTATACCATTGTATAAAATTTACCTTAAATGATTCAATCAGGATACATCAAAGGATGTTAGCTATGGAAAAAGGTGAATGTTCTTGAGGTGATCTCAATGTTCCTTGGGTAAAGGAATAATATGTTAGATGAGATGCATCGACCTTTTAAGCATACTATTTTTGAGAAATAATCAATCAAGGGTAGTTTGAATTGATTTATAACATTTAATGGGATGTGATAAGTGGTGAACTATGTTTTGAAAACCATTAGGACAGTACAAGTGTAGTGAAAATGTTGGATAAAGATTTTCATGGAGAAGACGACATAACCAAAATAATTTGGGTTAATCAGAATTTGACCATTCCATTAGCATGATGATCAAGAGTAGTATCATTTCTCCTGATAAAGTGTAGTGATTTATTTTTTATTACAGGAGATAATCTGGGATACCAAAAGCATTATTTTTTAGGATATTTCAATGGTTATAGTATCGAGACTCAGAATTGTCCATTTAGAATGATGAACTATGATGGGAATATCCATTTTTCAGAAAATGAAGGAGACGATGACATTATTATGTCTTGGTTTTTACAGGATCATATACATGCTATATAAATACATTAATTTATGGGTATGAACAATTATGGATTTTTTTATGTATTTTACAACATATTCTTAAATTAGATCTTAGAGGCACATTGGATGTTCATGCATAAAATATGGCCATTTGAGTGGAATATCATGACCATGTTGTTTGTTTTATGTTTTGTTATTTGACAATGCTACCCAAGTATGAGAAGTTTAATGTTAGGGAGATTATAACATCTCCTGTTTTGAACCGGATTGAAATTCTAAAGAAATTTTAACTTCTCAAATGGTGGATGTGTCAAATATTAAATTTAACCTTAAAATGGATGTATGAGTGTTGTAAAACCTCAATTTGATAATTTGGGATAAGGTTTAAGTACCAATAGGTATATTGAATATTCAGTTGAGTTTTGGGTGTGCTGGGAACCAAAAACCATATTTTAAGAGAATAAGGAAGGGGTGAATGGTTTCTTGAAACCATGTAGTCCTCTAGGGGAAATCATTTGGCATAGTGTAGGTGCGTAGAGTGTGTCACCTGGTTTGTTAAGAAACGAACCTTAGGTAGAATGATGATGAAGTACATCTTTATTTAATTACATAGTTGAACCTCACATCTTGTGCGTGGTTTTTCTAACCATGTGATTAGTTGTGCGAGGTGTGTGGGTGAGATAGTTCCAAAGGGATAGTTATCCAATGGTTTTCTTAATTGTATATAGAAAATATGTGGGGTTTGGATGAAAGAAATATGAATCCATATGGTTGAATCATAGTTTGGAAAATTTTGTGGCTCATTAATGTTGTGGAAATGAAAAATTGTCCCTTCATTATATTAAAACAAAAACCCCTATTTCTCCCTCATTTTTCACACACTTGGTACCCGATCAATCTTCCATTTCCATATATTCTGAGATTACATACATCTCCCTCATCAATTTTATATGTTGAACTTTTTCTAGGGAATTATAAGAGTAGTGGTAAGGAAATTTGTCATCTTCTTTATCTTCATTATTTATCTTGCTATATTTTATTCCATTTACATTTTAGGTTATATTCCTTATTTTAGTCCATTTGTTTATCTATTTTATTTCTATCATTATTAGCTCAATCAAATCCTGAAAATTTATTAGTGTGGCTTACTAATCATGAGGTAGGTTTTATATATATATTCCATTAAATTCATGGTATTTTTTATCTTGATTCATAGTGTTGTAAACCATAACCACCAAGCATTTATTATATAACAATTAATTTAAATTTTAAATTATTGTTAAATGTGTTTAGATGTCCAATTTCCAATTTGAATTGGTTGGAGGTCATCGAACTCAACCCAAAATATCCCTTGAGGTGATATTTCCACCAATTGAGTGGATGATATTTGAGAATTAAATGGGGAGAGATGATATTTCCACCAATTGAGTGGTTGCTATTTGAGAATTAAATGGGGATGTCGATAGTTTAATCACACATGTAGTACCTTTACATTTAAAAAATAAATGGTAGATGATATAGCATAATTGGAAATTTGAAATGATATGGTTGATCTCTCATTTTAGGAATTTAATGTAAATGGTGAATTGGTGGCAAGTACACTAACATAACACCTCCTTATATCACTTGTGAGTTAATATATTAATGATTATAATATGATGAATTCAACAGGTAAAGGAAATAAACATTAACATAACCCCTTACAATTTCTTACTAATAAGTTAAATAATAATTAAAATGAATATGATGAGATAAATTGTTAAGTTAAATGGACTTTAAAATGACATTCCTTTCTATAACTCATTTGTTAATTGAATAAGGATTTAAATATGATAAATTAAATTTATAAAATTGAATGTGCACTAGCATGGATCCCTTATTTTATCACTATAAAGTGATCTGACTAGTGATTCGAATGTTAAGGATCATTTATTATAAAATGTAAGGACACTAATATGAACTTTCAGTACCCAATGTATGGTTCTATGATAGTTACATCCATATGGAACAAACATTATAGTATGTAACTGATGACCTAACATATATTATACTTCTATGGATTATAACATTAGATCAATATTTTATGGACATCCTAGGATTTAATTTTTTGGATCCTCCAAATTATATCATAATTATGCTATGGACAAGCACCATTGAATCAAAGAAGACTCCTTGGTTGGAAAGCCTTAGGTTCTTTCCCATGTATCTATACATTACATTGTGTTTTTTATGGATGATCGTAATGGAATATAATAGAATTCATTGGTTAATGTTCATGAGTCATATCCCTCATAGGTGTGATACATTATCAGTTGGGTTATTCCCTATCTTATTTATTCTTGATATTATGACATAGGTTGAAGATGATAATTTAATTTATTATAAAATTATTCATTATTATAGTCTTTTCTTGATAAAAAAATGTAATTATAGACTTTGGTGTAGTAGTTTATCATTAAAATTTTCTTTCTATTATACCTTTACACTATTATATCATATATGCACATATATGATTTTTTATAAACCATATTGGTGATTTCATACTAAGTATATCCCACACCTAGTTTATGATTTTATTGGGAACCATTATAGGCCTCATGGTTGTAGGTTTAAGATCACAAGTTATGTTGTGTACTGTTAGTCTTGTACCTAGTAACATCAGAGGGAAGGA
Source organism: Viscum album (assembly GCA_963277665.1). NCBI lineage: Eukaryota > Viridiplantae > Streptophyta > Magnoliopsida > Santalales > Viscaceae > Viscum > Viscum album. The sequence continues at coordinate 742,654,385 of OY728138.1, read as the reverse complement.
CTGAGCTGGTGCTCAGGATGATCAGGGAGATAGTGCTTAAGGGTTTTTTATTTTCATTTTTCTTATATTGTATGGATATTTCTTTCTACCTCATAGTATGTTCCTTCATGTTCGCAAATTTGTCTTGGGCTAGTTAGTTGTTACTATTATGAGTTATTTTTTATTTTAATTTTGATTGTAAGTTATTATTTCATTCCACTTCATTTACTTATGATTGCTTACTCTATAATTATTGCTGATCTAGAGGGTATAGTCTCACCACTATACCACCCTGAGTTTGTCACTTCTAGCCAGTATCCTCTAAAATGTGGGGATACATACTTGAGGCTAGTTCATGAATGATGTGACTACTATTATAGTGCACTCTAGGTCAGGATACTAAAATTCGAATCATATAATTTTTTTATTTGAAAAACCTTGTTTTTTGTTTTAAAAGATATATTTTTAAAATATTTTATCGTGATCAAAGTATTTTTTTTAAAGAAAACTTTTTTATTGAGTTTTCTAGACTTTTGAAAGGGATATGTCCTTTTATTTTTAAATCAATTTATCAAATGATCTTAAAATGTATTTTTTCATCTATTTCAATATAATTAATAATCTTTTTTTCAAAATAGGTAAATTTTGAAGCCACTATCCAACTTTTCTTTAAATATTTCTTTTAGAATGGTCTTTAAATATTTTTTTTATAAAACCAATTTCATTTCCATGGTATAATTATGTGATGTTTAAATTTTGATTTATTTTTATAATGGAAAACATATATGTGGATGATTATTATTGTGAAAGTTATAGTCTTATATTTCTATAAAATTCACTATTTAAGGATTTATATCTCATGAAATAATTATGGGAGTAAAGTATTAATGATATCTACACTATGAGAATCTAATAATGCTGCCTACTCAAATCAGTTATGGGAATCTGGTTGTGATACCTAGTCCACTATGCTTATGGGAATGAAGTAGTGATTTTCGATCCACTATGGGAATCAGGTAGTGATGCTTAATCGATATGTTATGAGAAGCCCATACTATCTCTAAGTCCACTATTGTATGATTTCTATGCCTATGTTAGTTCTATAGTTTAAATTTATGCTTTATTTCCACAACATTTCATATATTGTTTCCTATTATTACTCTCCCTGGATTATGTTTTTTATCTCATGCTTCCACACTATTATTCTATGGTATATGTGTCATATTTTTAGATTAAATTCCTTTATATCACGGATTATGAACAAATATTAATATTCCATATTTTTTAATAATATATTTATCACATTATCATGTTTTCTCTCTTGATTATAATCTAACTGTCGAGTATTTATTCGCACCCATATCTTATATTTGCATTCCCCAAGTTATGAGGATGAGTATAGCTTATGGGAAGTCTATAAGAGTGTTTTATATGAATCAATTACAGAGAAATATTAATATGTGTTGTAAAATGAGTTTCTTATGAAACATATCCTCAAATATACTAAACCATTTTTTTCTCTAATTATTAAATTATTGTAAGATGTAATTATTAAATTGATGAAGTATATATTAGTTTATATTTTATAATTACACATTATATCAAATATAGTGTCTAAAGAATATTTTTTATCACCATAACCAATAGTTTGGTTCTAGGTGCCTCATATATGATTCTTATAAAAATGTTTCTATTGATATTTTATATTACTATTCCTTCCAAGGATTGTTTTTTATATGATGTCTCACTATTATAATGTACTAACTATATATTCTTACAATTCCATGTAATAGGATTTTATTTCATCCTCCATTTTATGAATCTTCCCCTAGATTCATAAGATGTTATATGAGTATGATATAATTTAGTATCTAGTCGTGAAGAGAATAATAAAAAATATTGTATTCATGTGTTAGAAATGGTGTATTATGAAATTAGTATAGTAAAAAATTTAATCATTTAGATTCATTATTTAAATGATTATGTGTTTTTCATATTAAAAATATTGTCTTAATATGTTTATGAGATTTCGTTCATTGTACCACCTCTTCGTAAAATCAAATACATCATCAAACCATAATGATTCACTATTTCTATATTCTACTTATGTTACTATAAAATATGGAAAAATAATAATTCATTTCTATATATTGAAACTTAAACCTATTAAATATATTAAAAATTTCTATATTATTTATTCATACAATTTACTAATTGTTTGACTACATTTCTCATCAATGTTAATTTATATAAGAAAAAAATGATTCAATACCAACCGCCAAAAAGATTTTTTCCATGGATTACATTCATGATATCAATATAATATGATATTTAATGTGCTATTTAGTCTATACAAAAGAAGAAAATGTTTCATCATTTAATTTTTTTTTCAAAACTAACTATCTCTTGATAATGACTAAATAGTGCTAAAAAAATTTATACGTACTAAAATTAGATAAAAAACATTTGAAATTATTTTAATTTTCTATTATTTTTAATTTTCCAAAACAATAATTTGAATATTTCTATACATATGAAATTTAACATTATAAACAAATAATAGGTTCTCAAAGAAATAAATTTTAATGATCTTGAACTTGTTAGTAACATCCACATGTTCAAATTTCACTTAAAATATGGACCTCAAAAAGTTAATAAGTTGACATGTGATTAAAAAGATTACCCTCAAATAATTGTTGACATAAAAAAATATAATACATAACAAAACATTATGAACTATGTTTTTCATTAGAAAATATTTTATATTTCATTAGGACCTCTTCATATATATTAATTTAGTATAATTGAATAGAAAACTTATATTTCCAAAAAAAATAGTTCTAACAAAAAAGTAAACATATTCTAGTGTGATGAAAAAACATTGTTCATCTATCTATAGGTGTAACATTCTTTATAATATTGACTCTTTCAACCTTTATTTTCCCTTATTTTTTATAAAGATAATGAGATTATGTGGTAATTTATTTTTCACTTTTAGTTTATTCATATTATAGGTTAAGTGCACTAGAAAAAGTTCTACATCTAGATACAAATAAAAAAATAATCAACAAAATTGAATATTGAATATATCCACCCTTATAGATTTACATCTCATGTTGGTAAATCATTATTCACTGAATCATCCTGAAATATATTGGGATAACTTTATTCTTTTCATATTTTATTAAATTTAAAAACACCTATAAAAATAACCACTTAACCAATAATATAAATTAAAATTTTATTTTAAAACTTCTATTACAATTAAAATGATATATATTTCAGTTAATGTTAATAAGATTAAAATTTGTAATAAAAAATAAAGATTATTTTTAAATAGAAATTTCATTTGGAGTTTCTACTCAAGAATCTCGTAGAAGAATTCAAATGAAACGGTTCTCTAAAATAACTATCTCGTTTATTTAACTAAAAAATATATATTTATATATATATGAAATACACTTATAGACATAAATATTATTAGAGAACAAAATTCATTTAAATAAGAGAAAACTATTTATAAAAATTTTAGTATAAAAATATGAATGGAACATTATATTATAAAATCTTATTAGAAAATATAGTTCCCAATTTTATAATAAAATAAATTAAAATTTAATAGTTGAAATCTATTTTAGAAAACCCTTCATAAATTTTATATAATTAAATTTAATTTACAAATATTGTAAAAAAAATTAGAATAACTACTAGAAAGCATCAATGAATGGTTCAAAAATAAGTCAAAATGAAAATTTAAAATTATTTAATATAATTTATTATATGGTAAAATAATAATGTATTATGATGCTAAAATTTTACAATGTAAAAATGAATTATTTTATAATGATAATTATGATGGAAGATCACAAAAAAAAGTATTTACTATAAAACATATTTTAATTGTGAATAGTAAATTTCAATAGAAACTATTATTTATAAAAAAAATATCAATGTTCAAATAAATAAATTAATATTGGATAATTATATTTAAAATCAATATCAATTTATATTGAAAACATTCATTTAAATATTGACTAAAAATCATATTTAAAAGCATAGTTTAGATATTTTAATAAAACTTACAATAGAATAATATTATATAAAATTTCATTGGAAAATTATAGAGAAAATTAGAATCAAAGTTTCAACATGATTTTTATTTATGTTTTCAGTGGAAAATTATATTGAAAATTTGAATAATAATTAAATAATAATTCTTATTTATAAATTTAAATTCAATTATTAATTATAATGTTTAATAAAAAATTATGTATTAAACTTCTAATAAAATTATTCTTTATAAATTTACATTACAAAACTACATTGAAAAATATTACTAGAAAATTAAAAACATTTATTACAGAGTTTGATATTGAAAAATTATTATTCAAAATAATTTAAGTTTTTATTTAAAAATATCAATACTATTAAAAAAATTGTATTCAAGGAATTTACAAATTTGATATAATAAAAAATAGTGGTTAAATAAATCACATGTAATAATTATCTATAATAATTTGAATAAAGAAATATTTTTAATCCCAGATCAAATGTTTTGAAAATAAATGAATTCATAAAATTTAATATGTATAGGTCTAGATTCTTACTAAAACTCCATTTTATAGGTTTTGAGTGTTGTATATGTTGTGGATGAGTTTGGAGAATGATTGTTGAAGTAGAGAATGTTTGTAACTGAAATATCATATAGAGGCATGGCTTAGTCAATGATCGTAGTTACTATTGAATTATCTCTTGGATTTAGTGTAAGGGTTGTCAATGAATTTTTCATTTTTATGTGGTTTATAGTGTTACATTATAAAGGGTATTGACATACAATGAGGCCTTGTATATTATAATTTTTTGTTTCTTTTTTTATATACATGGTGTATTTTGTGCCATTATTAATTGGATTTAGGCATGGATCATTACATTATGCATTAAATATTGTGACGATTATATTTTGGTGATACAATGGTTATGGTGTTTTCATAAAATATAACTAACATGTGATGTGGTGTTGATTTTTCAAATATCTAATAAGAAGGAGGATATGGTTTATGTTATACGATGTTTTCACATTTCATCATTGTGGGGATGTTTTTCTCTAATATTCATTTATTAATTTTATTTTAAAAGTATTTTAATTTATTAGAATTCTTTAGATCACACAATGATTCTAGGGTGAAATATTTGTTGCGCTATGATGCATTACACCAAAACATGAATTTTAAAACATACGTTTTAAATATAAATTCAAATTTTATGTTAAATATTTTTATTGTTTAGGCATCCCTCAAACTGTGGGCTTCTTATATCTCATCATTGGTTCCCTTTACTATTCAATTGGGTGATATTTGGGGTTTTAATTTCATGGTCTATCTATTATAATTAAAATTAAATTTATCATTCAATTTCATTACTCTTAGTTATCTTCACATCTCAAAAGGCTGGGTTATATTTTATATTTCAACTTTGATGAAGTTTTATTAAAGTATTTATGGGGAAGTTTTTTGTATGGGTTTGGTGGTGGGGGTATTCTTACTATAATGGAGGTGTCAGTCCTAATCATCCTCAATTTTTTGTTCAGTATAATTTGAAGCTTAAATTGTGGCTTGGGATTCATAATTTATCCATTTTATCACTATATTGAAATGTAATTTTCATCTTCATCATTCATTAAATGAATAATTGCGATTGGCCAAATGTGTATAACAAACAAGTCATTAATTAGAATGTAGTAATAATATAACAAAAATGACTTAATTTATTCATTTTATATTACAACTATTGATTGAAATAGGAATAATGTATGGTGATCTGATTCCCTGTTTATGTTGATGTGTTGAACAATTTTTAATCTAGATAAACATAATGATGTAAGTGATATAGTGGATTGATTTTATCACATTGTCATTTATTTTTTGATTATATTATTTATGTATATTAAAAAAATTAGAGGAAATATATATGTGTTTTTATGGTGTTGTGAAGAGGATGATATGGAAATTTGTACCAATAACCTATGAATATGGATTGACAACTAAATTAAATAAATAAAAGGTGGAACCTATGGTGATTGTTTATGATATGTTCTATAAATAATAGATGAAGTGGTGGAAAATTGATATGTGGTAAATTAATTGAATAGATGGAAGGGAATGTAGTTGAATAAAATTATTATTGTTGGAAGCAAATATGTTATAATTAATATAATCATGTTTTATAATTAAAAAATTTGGAATTACTAATGAAATAGAATATATGGAGTTTTTTAGTTTTTATATGGATATTTTACAAAATTAAAAGGATTGAATTTGTTATCTAGTGATGGTTGGGTATGTTGATGTGCGGTGGTAGTGGTGTAGTGGTAAGAATTGTTTTTGGGATGATTCATGGGAGAGTTGATCTTAAATTTAACATATGCAATTTATATATCTATTTTTTTTCTTAATTTTACTTCTTATACATAACAAAAGAGTCTCACAATGTAATTGATTTCATTTCATGAACCACCTCTGGAAACCCGTAGACTGGGCACCTGAGACGGCCCGTGAAATACCAAAGGTGCATCCCAAATTGACTTCATCTAGAAATTATTTAAATGTAATTAAAGGGTATAGAGTGTTCATAATTTTTCCTAAATTAAATATATATATATGTAAAGTTTCTCCATAATTTCTTCTATGACCTATCTATAATTCAGACATCCTCTCCATAAAAGATTAAAAGAAAAATAATTTAAAAAAATGAATAATTACAAGATTGAAAAACATCTATATAAAATTAAATAAATTTAAAAAATTGATCCAATGTTACAAGGATAGTCATATTGACTTATACATAAAATTTTAAAAAACAAATAAACCAAAAGTAAAATTAAATTGCCAACCAGATCTCCAATTAACCCCATAGTTGATTCTCTAAAATAATACTCCCATCACTATTAGGTGATTAAATAAAGACTATAACCCAAATGTATGACTAAAATTATAGGGATATTTTTTATTACAATGCTTAGTGGACATGAAAAATAAACCCCACAACATGGATTAACATTAAATAATATATCCATTTCATCCTAGTATGAAATAAATTTTATAAACATAGGTTTTAATTCATAATTTAAAATCTAATATCATGTCCTCTTCCTATATCCCCTTTTATGATAGTTTTATTTAAATAAAATGTTTATACCAATTCTATATTAAGAAGTTCATTTTAGTGGATTTTTGAATAACTATTTCCATATCTTTTTCAAAATATTTTAAATATTGGCTTACTTATAATTAAAGGAGAGATAAGTAGTAGGAAATTAAAATTATAGTAACAAAATAAATAGTTTAAATAACTAAAATAAAAATGAGAAAATGAGAAACATTTTACTATCACAAAAATAAAATTAAATAAGTACAAAAGGTCATGAGAATACATAGGAGTTGAAGGTAAATTATAGAACATACTAAAACATGATCCATAATAATATAACACCTAAAGGAATCGAACCTTCTAAACACTCTGTTTTACCCCAAATATTGTAAAGAAGGGGAAAACTGTAAATGTAGTGTTTGAGCCAAACTATGATCCACTAATAAGAGCATAATCATAAACTAGTGATATATATTATCATGGAAATTCCCTTAGCCACTCTCGGTTTTACATAATGTATAAAATCGGGGTGAGAAAAAAATATATCATTATAAAATAATTGATAAAAATAATGAATATTCTCAACCTCACATATTAACACCATTTATTAAAAATAACCCTTATTTTCTATCAAGAACAAATATCAATTTAAATATTCCCCGTATAGGTAAATCAAAAAATAAATAACTGTTTAATTTCAAAAAACACTAAGATGAGTGTTTGAATTGAAACCACATAAAAAATTTGGAAAACATCAAAATTATCCTTTTAAATACTTTTAGGAAACCAAATTTTAAATATGCTATTTTACAACCAAATACATACCCATTCTAAAATCATAAAATAAAAAAAATATCAAAAGACATTTTTTAAAGAATCATGAACACCATTTATAGATAGGTGAAACACTTAACAAACATCTATGATACCCAAACAATCTCTTAGAATATAAAAAATCATTAACAAATTCTATTCAATAATTTTACCAAACATATAGTAGACACAGTTAGATGAAATATTTTTAAGAAAAATATTAAAAATGGAAATACTTTTTAATTTAATTAAAAATATGTTTAAATCAAATATTTATTCCAATTAAACATCAATAATAAGTTTTACTATAATTTTATTATAGAACGAGATTCGAAATAAAAAATGAATTATCATATAATAGTTTATTGACTAGTAAAATGGGTGACCTACCTCAAACTAAATTCAAACAGTCTATAACATAAAATAAAAGATGAATTTAACATGAAATAAATTTCCACACCCTAACTATGAAGAAAGACAATATATTATGTTAAAAACACCCCTTAGAGTTTCACCAAATAGATATCCCTCCATTGAAGAAGATGAAATAGAATAAAATTAGAGGAAAGGGAAAATGACACCTCACCATGTTAAAATATACTAAAATTATGATGAAATCATTTGTATTCTATATGGATGGGTGAGTAATTAAAGAGAGTGGGGAGAATAGTTATAGGGTTTGAATGTGAGGAAAAATAATCTATTTTTTTCTAAATTGTGGTAGGGAAAAATATGGGAATTTTGAAAAATATTAGGCTAAATATAATATTTTTAGTACATGACTTAGGGGTTTATAGGATGAAATCCTCCCTCCCAAAATCTCTTAGGCTGTGAACCCCTTATATGGAGTAAAAATATTTGGAAAGACCTCCAGCTTCATTGGAGTAGTAGATTATTGCGTGACACCCTGTTTCAGGGAAAGAACCATTATAGACAATCATTATTGAACTACATCCTCCCCTAAAACTCCAAAATATCATAAAATAAAGGTAAATAATGTTAATGTATCATTAAAATAATAAAATAATCATAGTGGTATGGTTGGGGTGTTGTAATAATCCCCCACGCAACTTATTACCCCCCAAAGGTTTTAGTGAGTTCTATTTACCACTCAAAGGATTAGACTAAGACATCCTAAAAAGAGTTAATATACGTAATTAAGGAACCCCAAGAACAACACAAAAAAATCTCATGAAAAAAACTGAAATGAAACACATCTATCTCTATATTGAAATACATCTCCCCAAGAAGCTGTAATAAATCAACCATCACCAATGTACTCAGGCACCCATGATGAGCATCCACTAAGAAATCTAGACAGGGTCACCATTGGATTTAAAACCCATGAAAATGATTCTCTACCAACCACATTATAATTTTTGTAATACACACACACACACACACAATTATAAATACATCCAAATATTCAACACCCAATTTGGAGAAATCACTGGTTTAACAAAACAATCCTCATACACAACCACTAATGAATTTAAATTTCCAAAATAGGTACAATTTTCAAAACAGATAAACATTTCATAAAATATAAAATAAATTCATAATCAATATCTCATAATATATAGAGTAAATAACGGGAACTAGATAAGTAGAAAAAAGAATTGGGAAATAAGAAATAATGAGGAACTCTCCAAACATGCTTTCTCATACTACTTCCAAATTTTACTAAGATACTCTAAAAAATATGTCTTAAAATACAACACATATACTGTATTAAATAATAAGATGATAAAATTAGGGATAATAGAACTCATACTACATGATTTAAAAACACTAGAAAATGAAACAGATCTATTTCATTAAGGATAGATATCCTTTATCAATATTGAATGAATTTGAGTCACCAACCACCTTTTTCTCTTAAAAAATAGATTATAAATAGTCTTTAGACACTAAATAAGGGAAATCGATCCTCTTAGTGATTAACTAATATACACCACTTGAGAAATCTTAGGTTTGTTTTAACTATAATTACAAAGAAATTATGTTTAAAAAACATAAATTAATTTTATTTACAATAATTATTTTTATTACATTCCAAAATAAATTTATGGTTTATGGTTTGAAAGAATTTTTTCATCACCCATTCATAAAGAAATATTCCATGAAACATTAGACACTCAAACTCAGCATTTTACCATAATAAAAAACATTTAAAATATATAAAGCTTTCTTTTCATGATATATCTTAAAAAAATTATTACCTCAACCTTTCCTTATTAATCCTTTAAATCATGTGAAAACAATTTCAAGATGTGGTATGAGAACAAAAATCTCATTAATAAAAACATTAAAAAAAGAAAAAATGAACTATTCTATGAATATTAATTTTCAAAATACTCCCTTTTCATAATATACATTGGGATCAAACAAAATATTTCATTGCCTATGAAATTAAGCTCAACACTCAAATAATTTCATAAAACCTTTCTTAGGAAAAATTAAAGTCAAAATAAAACTCATATATATTAATTTTAAAAATCCTAAAAAACTCATGAATTTTTTTCAAAAAATTATACATTTCACTCTTAGAAAGTATCATTAACTTATATTTAATCATAAGATTATTATCATACCTTATGATGACACAATATTTTCATAAAATTATGATAGAAAGAATAAATAAGTCATTTTGGTAACTTTGTATATAATTTTCATATCAATATTACAATTAGTCTTATAAATGGAATAACATACCATGCAAATTCAAATAAATCTTCAGAGAAACCAATAACTAGTTAACTTCATCCCTTTACCCGAAGAATTGGAGATCTATATCAGGCTCACTCATAATAATGAGATATATTGGGATCAACATTCAATTTAAAAAATGTACAATAACCATAACATATTAATAAAACATGAAATATTTCATTTCTAACATCCTACACATAAACATATTCCTAGAATCCAGAGGAATAATATTTTTGGATTTCGAAATATCCATTCCGTTTAAAAAAACATCCATATCAAAGGGAAGGTGTGGTTTTCTTCAAAAAAAAATATAGAATATTGTTAATTAATCTAACCATAAAATAATGGTTATGGTTGAAGTAAAAATCGTTTGTGCTCTATATGATCCTATAGAACAATCTTTTTTGCATTTTCATATCATGTTGTTCTATGTAAAATACATTAAACTATTAATTTTAGAATACATTGAAGGAATAAAAATAGAGATAAAAATTTCATTTATATATCATTTATGTCTATATAAATACATCTATTAATTAATTTTAACAATATTTCCATCAAAGAAAAATATTTAAAAAATAAATCATTAAAACATTTAAAATGTGGTTTTTAAGGTAATGTGTCCCTCACATGGAGTCTTAATCATCACATAAGTTGTTAATATACATAAATAATAGACATATGTTAATTATTTATATAGTTAATGACATTTTTAAAGTTTATTATTAAATTTTTTTATTTATTATCATTTTATATTCAATTACTAAACAAAATATGTTCACGCCATACATTTTGTTGATACATGACTCATATGTCCAAAATGACTTTAGTAAAATGACTATGGTTAAATAAGACAGTATTACATCATCTATAAAATAATAATCATGAAATAATAATGAGTTTTATATATTAATTATACTTCTGAAACCAACCACGAATATGTTTGTGAAAAATGAATTACATTATAATCATGGAAATAACTGGTCAAATGTACGAATGAGTAACATTTTAAGTTTTTCAAAGAAAATGGGGGAAATATATTAAATAAAATTTTTATTTTTAAAAATTATGGTAAAATAATTAATATCAAATTATATATTAAAATAAATGTATATATGAAATCTATGTGATGTGTTGATGAAAAATGAAAAATATATCATCATAGAGGTGGCAATCCACATGTTTGCACAAATGATGTTACCATTTATCAATGGATGAAAAGGTATGAAAATAAATTATCTATTATCTTTATAGAATGATAAAAGTTTCATGAATATCTTATTTATAAATTAAATCCATAGATATAACCATCCATTATACATTGTGACGGAAAATGAATTACATCGGTTTGCGCAGTAGTAGTACTCTATTGAGGCGAGTGATGTTTTCATTACTCATTTGAAGGAATAGGATATAGATATAGGTTATTAGATTAAGATATTAATTTTTTAGTGTATTGAATATAATTATTCTATTATGTAAATATGGTTGAAGAAGATTTTATCGACAAAGAAGAAGAAATAAAACAAAAATTCCACGTTCATAATTATACCTCTTCTTCGGAAAGCCTGATTAGATTTATATCTAATTATTTAATAGGATATTATTAACATAAAAAAGTCATATATGGATAGGGAGGTTTTTTAGAAGTTTATATTTGTGTATATTAGGTAATCCAATAGGATCATTTTGTTTTTATAGGAGTGGAGAGTGGGAATCCTTTTATAAGCGGGGGAGAGAGAAGACTTGGAATTTATTAAAAGATTAAAATAAATTTTATATTACTCAAGAAAAATGTCTCCCAAATGATCAATTTTAGAATATAAGATAGTATAGGATCATAATATGTCCATAAATAATTATTTCTTTAATTTGTTTGGTGATTTTGACCCTTATCATTTTTTTGACCCCATGTAAATCCACTTTAACCTTAACCATGGAAACAAATTGATATTGTTTTTTCTATTAATTATGACTGAAACATAATCTCACCTTATTTGTAACATCCTATTAAACACATTCAAGTGATTCCCATATCTTTAATGGTCTTCCACTTGTATTAGGTTCATCTTAGGACTCCTGAGGATGGAGATCATTTGTTGGGGAAAATGACTTAATGATCAAGGATGTTTGTTTGTTTAAATTAATGGAATTTAAGCATAAACATTTAATGGATTAGCTGGGTTCTCTCCGGGGATGGATAATGATCATGTTAGATGGAGTTTTTTGTAAATAAGTTTTAGTTTCTGTAGTATATAAGAGATCAAATGTCGTGTAATGGGAGTACACATCTTGTAAGTTCTATAGGGTGGATGTTGTAAAACTGGTGCACAACCTGAAGTGAGTATACTCGATGTAAATATTACACAAAATTTAATAATAAAAGATCAATTTTTAATAAAATACAATGGGTTTTTTGGTATATATAATCTGCTAGGATTACACGATGTGTAAGGGTATTACATTGAAATGTAAATGTAACAGTGTTGGATTTTAGGGAACTGTATGAGTGATATGATATTTTATTCATCCAGAGGTTTGGTTTTTCATGACCTAGAAGGATTATCTTATGATTATTGGTGACACCATTCAATCCATATTGTTCTATTGGTAATTTTATCATCATTGTAGTTATTTTTCATATCTTTAAGTGAGTAAGTCTTTGTTCATAATTGTTTATTTGATCACAATAATGACAGTAATTTGAGCTATGGGATCCATTGACCCATGGTGTTGTATCATCCTTATTCCTTCCATATTTGTGGTGGGATCTTATTTTTTGGATTGTTTACTTCGTTGGTTGTGGTACAATTGGTGTGCATTCTTGAGATATGTTTCATTTCCTCAAATCCCCCACCTCCTTTGTTGAAATGGACAAATTATATGATTTGTGGATTGATTCTAGGAACTCTATTTTCATTGTTGAATTATTCATGTTGGTGAATCCTTTTATGGGTGTGCCCAATCCTGAGGTTTGAGTTAGGTATTTCAGTATGCAGCCTATATTGGTGAATTGCATTTATGATATTTTGATAAATTGTTTTATTTAATAAGATGGAATGATATGACTGATTTTTTGGGTGGGTGGAACTAGATTTTTATTAAATATGGTTTTCCCCATGTTTTTTGGTAAATTGAATGGGTTTTCAAATCATTATGAAATTTTCTAATGAAATGGTTTTCAAATAATGAATTCATGAATATGGTTTGATGAAATGGTTTGGAAAAATTAACACAAAGGAATCCTTGGGTACTTCGGTTGAAGGTATAGTAATAAATCTCGTACACTGTCAGAAGATTTTCTCATGGGGCTTATCTCTGTTCACTCGTCCATTTTCTAGGGACTTGTTAGACCTATAGGTGGGTTCACTTTCTAGGTTTTTCCTCTACATTCTAGTATATGTTCTTTATCAAGTGGGTTTATGGGTATATTATTTTCTATTTTAGGTAAAGGTGTCCTTTCTATCTAGACCAAGTGTAATCATTGGAGTGTTGTTACATATGCTTCTTGGCCAATTTGGGCTACTGTTAGTTTTTATAATTTTATTTTACTTCCATGGAATTGATATGATATGTGATAAATTATTTGTTTTTTACATGATATGGTTATTAAGATATTTGGATAGGAAATTATTTGACATTTATTTACCTTATTTATATTAAAGTGAAAAGGGGGGGGGGGGGGAATTATATAGTTTTTACGATGATTATTATTTAAAATCTTTTAAAATGTTATCACTATTTATTTTATTTAAAGTTATGTATTTGAGGATTATTGTTCCCTAAATTTATATGTAATACCTGGGTGAGACCCTACTGAGCCTATTATCTCACACCATGTCTACCTCTTTGGTGGTGCACAAATCTGATTATATATTTCAATTTTGGGAAAGGCAAGGTGTCACAATGAGGTGGTGATGATCTCTGTTAGATGGTATGGGTAGTTGGTGGTGAGATAGTGGGATTATTCCTACACTATCACATGTAGTAGCTGGTTGTCTTATTTTTGAAGTCCTTTGTGGCTGGACTTGTACTTGGAAAGTTTTTATTCTCTTGAGTTGTTTGGTTTCTTTTATTTTCTTTAAGTTATAGAATATATATATATATATATATATATATTATAATGTTTTATTTTTTATATATATGTGTCATGTTATTTCTTCATGTTGGGAGAAATCATTCCCCCATTTTCGCCAACCCATAGGGATCGATAATGCACTTTGGCAATGTTGCGTACCGGGCCAGGTACTAGTTTGAGAGGGTATTTGGGTGGTTTGGTTAATTATTAACTAACATTAATTATGTTTTTTTTATAAAAATGGAATCCATTTTATTAAATTAAATACATATAATTGGAAATGTTTAATTTTAAATTAAACCCAAAAAATGTTATGAAAAATGAGTTTTAAGAAAAATTATCCTTTAAGCATTAAAATGTTTTATTAAAAATTTATGTATATTGTTAATTCAAATATAATTTATTAGATTATGTTCTAAAAATATGAAATAATTAAATTTTAGTGGTAACCAAAAAGATTACATGCCTTTTAAAATATTTGAAAAGAAAATATAGTTGAAATCAGTATTTTTCAATATCAATTGAAAACCCACAGTTTTCATAAAATCCTCAAAAATTCATTCTAAGATTATTTTTACATGTTGAATTTAAAAATAAATATCATTTTTACAAATTTAAATTTTATATTATTGAAATAAATAGTTTAAATAAATTATAATAATGCTAAAATCAAATTATTTTACAAATAATAACTTTTCCTTTTGGCTGAAAAATTACCAAATATTATTATAATGAATATAAATCCATAAAATCTAATTAATTTGTATATATAAGGCATAAAATTGGTTTATTATTAAAATTATTTTGGTTGTTTCATTCCTCTCACTTTTTTATATTGCATCCTAAAAATTTTATTCATTACTTAAACAGGTTAGGATATTTTTTATTCAAAATATTTTCTAATTCCCGAGTTTCTTTATAAATCATATGATTTTTCCTCAACAAAAAACATGAGATACATCATGTACAAGAGATAAAATCAGAAGAAAATACACTTAGTAAGAAACTGATGCAATATTCCCCAAAATTTCATATTTTCCAATGAACTATAGACTTATCTTTCATATTATACCAAAAAATGTAACACATTTCAAAGGAGATACTTTAAGAAAAACATGACTACCTTCCATGAAATAAAGAAGTTTCCTTTGATTATTAGTATAAACTTTCCATCTTCTCATCGCCATAATGATGTCCTAATGAATAAAATTTATCTTTTGAACCATTTCTTCTAAAAAATTTAGTTGCAGAATTATTTTTCCATGGATTTATACCAACATGATGGATCTTTCCACTACTTTTCAGATAACGCTTCAAAATGTTCCATCTTTATACTAGAATAAATACTATTATTATAATTAAACTCAACCAATGGAAGATGTTGATAAGAAAATTATTGATAATAAATTAAAAAAACATAATTCATATCCCCCAAATTATAAATCCTTTTTCCAATGGTCTTTTATATTAAGGTTGAAATGCTATACTAAAGTTTAATTCACTGCCTAAAAATATCTAATGTCCTTTCTCGAAATTATAGATGAATTTGGGATCACAAAAAGATATAGCAGAAAGTGGTACCCCATGTAATGTAATGATCTATTTAACATAAAATATATATTTTTATCCTAATATGTATTATCTATAATGGGAATAAAATGATTAGATTTATTCAATCAATCTGTAATTACACAAATAAAATTATTACATCAATATTTATTTTTCAATCCCACCATGAAATCCATTGATATATTCCCCAATTTCATTTATTCCACTAGAAATGTACAACGTAACCCCTTCAGTTATTATCATTATTATCTAACCAAATGAAAATTCAAGAATTCCATAGTAAAATCATTAATATATTTCTTCATTACATCATAATATAATTTTCTTTTAAAGTATCTATAAATATTTTCTCTAATATAATAAATCTAAAACCCATTAGTATGAGCCTCTATTAATTGTTATTTATTAAATTTTGGGTCACATGAAATACAAAACCATTTTATAAATCACAAAACACCTTATTTTTCAACATTAAATTCATGAAATGTACCTTTCTTAATAAATTTTACATTTCATTACAAAAAATGTCCTTTTTAGAATGCTTAATCCTTTCCAAAAAAATATGATTATACAAAATACAAAATAAAAATAGAGGAGTTATTGTATGAATAATTTATAAGAAATCATTCATAAAATAAATAACCAAATGATCGTGTTCCAGATATAACATAATATATGTTGTATTATCTTTCCTTATCAAAGCTTAAACAACTTCTTTTTACTTTGATGGATGGTAAAGAATTGCGCCGTCATAAGATTTTATCAATTCTATCTATATCCACTATCTCATTTTCAATTATTTATGAGTACATATATTCTTCAATATTTTATGATCAATATCTATTTCACACTTTACCCCACCTAAATAGAGCCTCAATATTTTTAATGAAAATATTATAGTCACTAGTTCAAGGTCATGTGTAAGATAATTTTCATCATGATTTTTTAAGTGATATAAATCATATAAAATTAACCAATTATTATTTATTAATACAAAACCCAATCTCTTAAATAAATCATTACTTTAGAGAAACAAATCACTATTTTTTCATGGTAGGGAAAAAAATAACAATTCAATAATATTTATTTCAATTATTGGAAAAATTCATTTAATTCTTCCTCCCATATGAACATTGAAACACTGAAATATTTCGGGGTATTTTATCATCAATTACTTTTTTTTCATTCAATAGTGAATTTTTTTGAATAACATACAATGCTGAGTCTCAACGAAACATCATTTTAGTGTTTACATTCTTTAAATGATATATTCATATCTTATCCATTAAATATTGTAATATAAATAGTAATAAATAATTTCATAATGTTATTAATAATTTTTCACATAAATAAAACTTATTTATAATTAAATAAAGCATATTTAATCTACTTGTGTTTGATTAGGAAATTTATTATATTTTATTTAAAGAAGAGTTAAAAATTTCATATTGAAATTTTAATAACTATTTGATATTTAATATGAGGTTATATTAATGATATTATCGACTATGTTTAGTCTTTAGAAATCTATAAAATTTATATACATCATTTTAATTTTTTTTATAATTTTTAGACCTTAAATATAGAAAATAAATAGTGACTCATTGATGATGCAATAATTTTTTAATTAATTGAGAGAACAAATTAATG
Organism: Viscum album; assembly: GCA_963277665.1. NCBI lineage: Eukaryota > Viridiplantae > Streptophyta > Magnoliopsida > Santalales > Viscaceae > Viscum > Viscum album. Next base: position 742,636,438 of record OY728138.1, on the reverse strand, counting down.
ATATTAAAAATATTAAAATAAATATAATTTGACATAATAAATTAAATACACTAATTTAATTGGTAATTTAGGCCAGTTAGTGACATGTTTTAAGTATTTTCTTGACGTTATCATGTTGTTCTATATTTTGAAAAATAAAAATAGTGAATAGTATTAGAATAGTCAAAAATGATATTTTAAAATAAATAATAATTTATTAAATGATATAAAAGTCATTAAAATATATGGTTTTGGTATATTAACTTTTATATAGGTAAATATGTCATAAATGAACCAATTTGGGTTTTTTGTTATTTTATAGTAAATATATTAACACTATAGTGTAAAAATACAAGAAGACACATTACGAGTTAAACTATTTAACTTAGGGTTAAATCTAAAAGATAAAGTTTATTTTATGAACTAAACATGTATAGAATTATTTGGATGAGAATATTTTGTCCCATACTCATCTTATACTTTAACTAAATCACTTTGGAGCTATTTTAAACTGATAATAAATATAAAATAAATTAATATTTTAGATCATCCAAAACTGCCACTCACCTATTTTATAAAAGGGCACTTCTCTTTCTCTTAACTTCACACCTCAAAAGCCCTTTTCCTCGGCCGAAACCTACTCATTTACTCTACCAACTTCTATCACTACATCCTAGATTCCAATAATTGGTAAACAAACCATCAAAATGAGTACCTTTTTTCAATTAAAAATGAGATACCCAAAAAAAATGTAATTGTTCTATCACCAATTTCAAATTTATTTCTTCTTATACTTCCTCTACCTATATTATTTCCATTGTAATGTAATAGCACCAGAATCTAATATATTTTGAGTTTTTTAATTATTATGGGACAACCATACTCCTCCATTTACCCATCCTAAAAAAAATATCCCCATGCATGTCTATATACCATTTACCATCCTCACGACGTTGTGTAAACTATTTTTATGTACACATTATTTATATGGGGATAAAAAAGAATATAAATGATTTTAATAATAAATACAACATGATATTGTTTATAACAACCCACAAATTATATAAGTTGTTATTACTTCAAAATTTATGCTTATTTATTATAACATATAACAAAGCCCTCACAAGAATGTATAGGTATAGTGTCTTTCGAAACCGAGAAACATAAAAAACTAGTTCATAAAACATCTAAATTGTATCCCATTTATTTCATCATAACTTGAATCCATTTTGTAATATCATATTTAAAACCCTTCATCCTGACCTGGGGAAAGGAAACATATAAAAGGGTGAGCTCAAATGCTTAGTAAGGTTAAACAAAGGAAATATAAATCATATCATATTAATAAGAACATAACATTTGGAAATATTATCCTTTATAAGAGATCATAATATCTTGTCATGGGATAAATCATAGAAGTGAAATGTAATTCCAATAATCATAACATAAGACATGAAACATATTATCATACACACATAAGCATATAAAATCATTTTATATTAGTAAAGGATCATTTACAAGACCATTATAGTGGACAAAGTCCATTGCTGAACTGAGTTCACTCCTCATTCCAGACCTATATCACTGAACTAGATTAACTTTTGGTTCCATCCATTCAATCTCCTGAGATATAAATCTTTACCCAATTATTTTTAGGGAGATATAGGTCCCACCCATCTTATAATTAAACCATTCATATGTGTGCCATAAAATCTTAAATCATAAATCATAGCATAACACTTGTAATAAAATGGGATTCTTAAACATCATGCCATCAAAACAAGATCCATATAAGATAAAATCACTTCATAAAAATAATTGTATCATAACGTAATCAAATCAAAGTAATAATAGGGATATAAAAATAACCCTTTATCATATTAAATGGAACATAATTTTGATAAAACACTTGAACTTAGTTCTTGAGGAAAATATCTTTCTCTTTTAAATATTTTTTTCTCAACATGTCATGCAATTTTAAAAGAAAAAAAGTTAATTGGAAATAAACATGAAAGTTTTTAATGGAATATTCATGTAAATAATGCTTTATTAAAGCATAATAATCCATTCATTCTATATAAGTTAAAAAACATTCACCTCATACTTTTTCCAGAAAAGTAAAAAGTACCTCGAATGGTAAACAAAAGAAAGATTCATTCCATACTACATAGTAAATTTAAATAGGGGTAAAAATGACTTTAAACATACATGGAATAAGAGTAAACATTTTTAGAAGACATATAAATGGATGATAAATATATATCCAGTAGATACTTACGAAAAAACAGTCTCAGATAAAACGAGATTGGAAAAGTTATCCCTTACCTTAAGTTCGATATGTTTTTTATGTGTCAGAACCTCCTGTATAATGATTTAAATTTTTTACTGATTTATTATATAATCATAATAATTTTTATTATAAAATTTATGATCATATTTTCATCTAGTTGTTAGTAACATTTCATTATTTCTCTTTATTCAGGTATTAACTGCTTTATGGTCTTATGTATGTTTTGTCTGATAAGATCTTATTACTCTTTTTAGGTTGTAGTTATATAATTTATAGCATGGTATTGGTATAATATATATCATTTTTATTAATTAAATTAATTTATATAATCATGATTTAATTTATTTTATGTAGAACGAATCACAATACACCGTGGAGACGGTAAACCGTACGTGCGCATGAATGACGATATCGTTCACATAACTACTGAGTGGTGTTGAATTGAATGGTTTGTTGTATCTTATGATTAGTACCATGTTATATTAATCATATATAGTTATTATTTCAATCATTATACCCATCCATGTAAGGTTACGGTGAAAAACTAATTACACCATGGTAGAGATTGTAAGCCGTACGTACGAACGTGCGGTGATTTAATTTTTAGTTTGATGGATAAATAGTGAAATAGGTTTGTTTCAAATTTATAATAACATATAAATAGATTAGTGATACTGATGTTATTACATTATAATTAAACAACTAGATAAGATGAGGTAGAAGAAGAAATAAATTTGAATGAATCAGTAGAAGAGAATACCTCTTCCTCGACGCGCCTCTTTTAGATCTCCTCTTAGGGAACTAGAGTTGGTCTTTTGATAATACCATAACCTCTAGAATATAACTAGGGAAGTTTAGAAGATAAATTTGTATGTTTTTTTCTATGCTTTAAGGCTTAAAATGGATTTAAGATGAGAGGGAGGAGGTTCCCATTTATAAGAGAGGAGAGGGGCATTTTAGGAAACTCTTCAAAATATTAATTTATTATAAATTAAATTTCATCTAAAAATTGTCCCAATCTTATTTAGTTATACTATAAGATTATTTTTGTTCTAATACCCATGATAAAGTTATTTTTAGAAAAGTTTTGAATATTTATTTATCCTTATCTTTTTGGTTTAATCCTTATCTTACCCTTTTTAATCTTACCGTGATATCATGTTATTTACACCTTTTGGGTTGGTGTAATTATTATATCATGTCCAAAGACTCAAAAACAAGTTTTTTATGGCATATTTGGACTTATTTTAACTATTTTAATGAGTCTTATATTTTTAGTAATTTAATATCATTTAATAAAATATTTTATGTTTTAAGTTATGAATTGTGTATATTTTGGGCACTAGTCATACACGACTTTATTAAAATTCAAAAAAACATTATTCCTTATAATTAAGGCCATTAACTCAAATATAATATGTCAATGTAATCCATAAAATTAGTCGATGACATTAAAATAACCAAATTATATTTGTTTTAATATTTGTAAATTTATTTATTTGACTTTTTCAGTAATGAGGTAATCAATACATCATATTTGTGCAATAAATAAAACTATTTACATAATCTCTAAAAATAATAAATAAAAATACCATTATGTAGGAAATATCATTATCTTTCTAATTATTATTTATATGTGTAGATATCAGTTATATAACACTATATTAAAATCGATTTAGTAAAATATATATGCTTAAGCTATAATTATCTTTAGACTAAATAAATTTTTATAAAATGTCATTTTCACATCCAAGTGAATCCATGGGGTCCAATGATGGAACGAAGGGTGGCCATGGTCGGAAATATCTCAACCAATAGGATTATGACACGTTTTACGATAGTTTTATATTATTAAATTATTTTTTATTTACCCTTATTTACCAGATTTACCTTTTTACCATAACAAATAAAATAATTACTGAACTTACTATTCATACTCCGAAAAAATAAAAGGTACCTATTCACATAATTTGGACCTTCTAATTCCAATAATGGAATCCATTTTTTCAAATTCAAATCACCGAAGTGGTAGTAATTATTTTAATATTTTTCTTGTTATTGAAATGAGAAAAACATGTTTTAAAAGTTAAAACATTACAAAAGATTGAAATGTTAGTACCTATGAACTCAATGTAAAATTAATGATAATGACATAAAATATATTAAATGGTAAAAATTTATTCTATTTATAATTTAAAACCATGAAATTTTATAATTTAACCATATAAATTATCTCGATGATAAAATTTTTTTAATTAAAATATAGCATATTTTTACTATTAATCAAAACATGAAACTTATTTGAAAAATATCAGAAATTTTCCAAAAGTAAATTCTTATATCGTTATTTGAAATAAAATATTTATTTTGTGTTATATAAACTATTAATTTTCCATGGTCTTAATTTAAAATGGGCTCACCATTCAATTTTGTAAAATTAACCTTTAAAAAATTAGGTTCTTATACCTAAAATATGGATTTATTCATACCCTATGACTAAAATATCCATTGGATGAGTATCAAAAATATTTTATTAATTATATAAAAATTAGACATAATTAATTTAATTACCAAATGTAATTCATTAAAAAAATAAAAATATCTAATTGATTTATATTTTTCATAAATAATTAATAGCCAATGAATTCATAATGCATTTTCATAAGTTAGTTATAATTATCCCCACTAACCCAATGACTAGGCTATAATGGTAATTTAATATTAAGGGCATATCGTGGTTTGTTTAAAATCACGATTGCGTGAAAATCAAGCTACTGAAGGATAAAAATTATTTAAAGAAAATATTTCATAAAAACATCCGGGTGTTACATTCTACCCACGTTAAAATGAATTTCACCATAACAATTTTTCACTTGGAAATATACATATGAGGATACCTCTCCCTCATCATATCCCCAAGATCCTATATAGCTTTTTCTAATTGGTGGATCCTTCATAAAACCTTAACCAAGTGTGTGGTCTGGTTTCGTTGAACTTTTTACTACGATCCAGAATCTCAAACGGTTTTTCTTCATAAGAAATATCTTGCTCCATCGGTATAACTTCTGAGCTTAGTACATGTAAAGGATTAGTTATGTACTTTCTTAGGAGATACACATTGAACACATCATGAACTTGAGAAGGATTCAGTGGAATTTCTAATCGTTAAGATACCTTCCCAACACGATCCAGTATTTCAAGAGGACCGATATACCTAGGGCTTAGCTTAATCATCTTTCCAAATCTCATTACTCTATTCCAAGGAGATATTCGTAAGAACACCTTATAACCAACTTCAAACTATAATTCTCTTCTTTAATTTTTAGCACAACTATTTTTTCGACTCTGAGCTACTTCTATGTGTTGTTTAATAGATCTGACCGTTTTTTCCATTTCATCAACAAGATTTGGTCCTAATAGCTTTTTCCCCAACTTCATCCCAGCAAGTTGGACTTCTTCACTTCTTTCCATAGAGGGCATCATAATGAGACATCCAAATATTATAGTTAAATCTATTATTTTAAGAAAATTTTTCCAATGGTAGGTGTTGATCCAAACCACCTTTGAATTCTGTAGAGAAAGCTCTCAACATATTTTACAGAGTATGATTTGTCCTCTTAGAATGGCTATCTGTCTGAGGATGATAAGTAGTGCTGAAACTTAACATTGTATCTACAGCATTCTGAATACTTCGCAAAAACATCATGGAAAACCTCATATACTAATTATATATAATGGAAAGTGGTACTCCATTCAATCTTACCACTTCCTTTACATATATTCGGGAAAGATGATCAAGAGAGAAATGCTCTCTAATAGCAATAGAGTGTGCTGACATCGTAAGGTGATAAACTATAACCCAAATAGAATTATTTCCTTTCGAGGTTTTCAGAAGTTCGATGAAAAATTCCATAGTGATATTTTCCCATTTTTATTCAGGTATGGGTAATGTTTTTAATAACCCCTTAGACTTCTATATTTCAGCCTTAACATGAAAACAAACCAAGAATCAATAGAAATATTCAGTGACATCAATTTTCATTCCATCCCACCAGAAGTACTCCTTCATGTCCCTATACATATTTGTGTTTCAAGGTTGAATAGAGAATGAAGAACTATGAGCCTCATCCAAAATCTCCTTCTCTAATTCAGGTATGTGGGGAACAAAAAACCGATTCCTTAACATAATTATTTCTTCACAATCATGGTCTAATTCAGGAACATTTCTCACATTCTTTTGTAACTCTAAATCTTCTTTCTATGCCTATTTAATATTCACTTGTATATATGGTTGAAAAATCATTTGATAAATATAATATTTCACCCCATACGATATAATTTCTAGATCCATACTTTTCAAATCCATAAATATTGGATCTTTTTTTATCCTCATCATGGATAAGCTAGAATGGTCTTTTCAACTCAAAGCATCTACCCCCTTGCTCAATTTCACAGGGTGATAATGTATTGAGCAATCATAATATTTAATCAACTCCAACCATCATCTTTGGTGCATATTCAGATCCTTTTGTGTGAAAATATTATATAACCTTTTATGATCATAATAAATATCACACCCTTCACCATAAATATAATGCCTACATATCTTTAATGCAATTATTACAACAGCTAACTCCAAATCAAGAGTTGGGTAATAATGCTCATGGATTTTCAATTTTCATAAGGAATAATCTATCACCACATCATTTTTCATAAGAACATACCCCATACCCATCTTGGACGCATCATTGTAGATCACAAACCTTTCTCCACTACGAGGTATTGTGAGCATAGGTGCCCTGGCTAACATTATTTTTAGCTCTCTGAAATTCTCTTCACATTCCTCCATCCAAACAAACTTAACTTCTTTTCAAGTCAACTAGGTGAGTGGATTAGACAATCATAAAAAATCATTCAGAAAAATGTAATAATATCCATTTAAACCAAGAAAAATTTTGATCTCAGTTACTGTTGTTGGTCTCGAACATCTTTCAATAACCACTATTTTTGCTAGATCCACATATATCCCCTCTCTTGATATTATGTGACCAAAAAATGAAACGTTTTGAAGCCAAAATTCACACTTAGTAAATTTGGCATAAAGCTTATCCTTTCATAGGGTCTTCAAGACAATTATCAAGTGATCTTCATGTACTTCCATTCTATTTTAATAGATAAGAATATAATCTATAAAGACTACCGCAAAATGTACATACCTTGTACAAAATGTCATCACTGGTATATCCTTCTTTTTTAACCTTAATTGATGAAACCCTGAATGATGATAAATCTTGGAAATGTATTTAGCTCTGCATATTTGGTCAAACAAGTCATCATTGCGCAGAAGAGGATATTTTTTCTTGATAGTGATCTTGTTGAGTTCTCAATAACCAATGCAGAGTATCATTGATCCATCTTTCTTATTAACAAATAGAATAGGTGATCCCCATGGTGACACACTAAGGCATATTAATCTCTTATCTATATTCTCTTATTGTTGCTTCTTCAATTCATGAACTCAATTGGGGCCATTCGATAAGGTTTCTTCGAAATAGGAATAAGACCTAATATGAAAACTATTGAAAACTGAAATTCATGATTTGGTGGAAGACCCGGAAATTCCTCTGGAAATACATCATCAAAATTTTGCACAATGGGAATATTCTTAATGGTGAGTTTCTCACCAACCATTTTAGATAAATAACCTTCATTTATTGGAATCAAGACCCATAAGATGGAAGAAATATCTACTTGAAAGTTATATTCATAATTGCATCAATAGATGGTCGTAGATTGATATAGAATATGAAATGTGACTTCCTTTATTTTGATATTGATCTCAGATCCATATAAATAGATCCAATCCATGCATATAATCACATCAGATTCTACTATAGGAAGGATCACAAGATTTGCAGGAAGCAGTTTCCCACAAACTTTAATCGGAGAAGAATTGAAAACTTTTGATGTGACTATTGTGCCATTAGAAGTATTCATAGTTAACCTAGTGTCTAATTGTTGAGGTAATACAATGATACCCATAGAAAATTCTTCATAAATAAAAGAGTGGGTGAACCATAATCAAATAAAACAGTTGATACTTTGGAGTAGATGGTAAGTATACCTTTCACCACTTCATTATCATATTCCACATCGCTGAAAGTAATTTCATGTGAAATTCCTTTTTCTTTGGCCTTAAGAGTTTTTTTAGTTGATCATCATCAATAACCCATGAATTTGGAATTTATTGGAATAATTCTCCATTTCCTTGTAATTGTAACATTGAAATGTTGGAGGTGCATTCTGTGTAGCCTTTTCTTTGTTCACGTCATTAGACATCTTTTTCCTCTCAATTCGACATTAAATTTCCTGATGACCTTCTTTTCTGAACATAAAACATTTACTTCTCCCTTTAAGACAATTCCCTCCATGTTTCTTTCCACACAATGAGCATTAGGGGAAACTCATCTTCTTTTCAGTGTGGTCTTTATATTTTCCTTTGAATTCCATTTTCCACTTCTTATCAAACCCATATGACTAATGGGTTACTCCAATATCCATATCAACATTGATGGAACATCAAAAAATTTCTTCCTAGATATTGAAGTCCCTTATGGCTAATTCCCTTTGGAGACTTGGTTTTAAACCACTAAAGGATCGACTGATCTTACTCTCAGGTTGGATAATAATTATAGAAGCATACCATGAAATTCTTGTAAAAAAATTTCATAGGTACCAACAGATTCATCATCCTTTTACTTCAATTCAAGAAACTATCTCTCTATATTTTTTAGAAGAATACAAGGTAAGTTCATAATAAATAATAAGTTCTTGAACTTGTCCTATTCCACGGACTCAATATCTGCTCTATTCCTTGTATTATTGATAAGATTCTATTAATTATCATCTTTTCCTTCCAAACGATATAATGCTAAGATGACTTTATCCTATTCATAACATTGTAAGACCGAAAATAGCTTTTCAGTGGTACCAATCCACTATTTAGACACTAATGGATCAGAAGACCCACTTAATGATGGTGAACACTACCTCATGAAGGATTCAACAAATTGTTTCTCCCTCTTTGGATCGTTTGGAAGTCCAGCGTGATTCATGACTAGAGAATGATGTGTGAGCATGGCTCCAAGATTTTTCATTCCATCTCGCATAGCATTTAGTTACTCATGGTGACAATAAATTTATTTCCCATCACATTCATCATTAACACAGTTCCTTTAGGTTCCATCCATTGACTAAAACAATGAATCATTGTGTGAGCAACAATAATTATAATAGAAAAACCACATAATCAAGAATTAAAATTAAAATTAGTAAACTTTAGGTTTAATCTTTTATTATTCATGGTCAATTATAAAACACCAGGATTGTATCCTACACTTAGACACATCCTTACCGTTCTTACTAAGGCTTTAACATCCTACTTTCCAATGGTTAACTATAAATTTCCTCTGATACCAACTATAACAACCCATAATTTTCATACATTGTTATTAATTCAAAATTTAATTTTATTTATTAGAAAATATAACAAAACCATGATAGGACTGTATAGGTATAGTTTCTTTAGAAACTAGGAAACATAAATAACTTGTTCATAAAACATCTACATTGTCTCCCATTTATTTCATCAAAACATGACTCTTTTTTGGCATGTCATATTTAATAAAATTATTCCTTACCTGGGTAAAAGAAATATACAAAAGGGTGAGCTCAAATGATTAGTAAGGGTAAAAAACGAAAATATCAATCATATCAAATTCTTAAGAACATAACATTTGAAAATATTATCCTGCATAAGATATCGTAATATAATGTCATGGGATAAATCATAAAATTGAAATGTAATCCCAATAATCATAACATAAGAAGTAAAAAGTTGTGGAATACTCACATAAGCATTGAAAATAATTTCATTTTAGTAAAGGTTCATTTTTAAGACCATCATAGTGGACAAAGTCCATTACTGAACCAAGTTCACTCCTCATTCCAGCCGTGTATCATTGAACTGGATCAGCTTTCTGGTCTAGCCCTGTCTATCTCATGAGATATTAATCATTACTCAATGCATTGTATAAAGATATAGGTCTCACCAATCTCATAATTAAACCATTCTTATGTGTTCCACAAAATATTAAATCATAAATCAAAGCATTACACATGTAACAAAATGGGATTATTAAAGATCATGCCATCATAATAAGATCCATATAAGATAAAAGGACTTTTTGAAAATAATTCCACCATAGAGTTATCAAATAAAATTAATAATAGGGATATAAAAATAACCCTATATCATATTAGATGGAAAATAATTTTGATAAAACACATGATCTTAGTTCTTGAGGAAAACATCCTTTCTTCTTATAAAACATTTTATTTTCACAATATTTAATGAGATTTTGATAGAAAAGAAGTTAATTAAAAATAAAAATAAAAACATGTAAAGTAATATTCATGGAAATAATGATTTATAAAAGCATAAAAATCTATTCATGGTTTATAATTTAAAATAAAATTCTCCTTGTACTTTATCCAGAAAAGTAAAAAGTACCTCGTATGGTAAGCAAAAGAAATATTACTTGCATACCACATAGTACAAGAAAAAATGGGTAAAGATGAATTTAAATATACATTGAAGAACAATAAAAATTTTATGAAAACATTTTTAGAAAACATGGTCATGGATGAAAATTATATATACCCAATATATACTTAAGAATAAATAATCTCAGATAAACTGAGATTGGAAAAGTTATCTGTTACCTTAAGTCTGATATAATTTGTATTCATCCGGACCTCCTATATAATGATATAAATAATGTTACTGATTTATTCTAGAATCATAATCATTTTTATAATAACATTTATGATCATATTTTCATTAGTTTGTTAGTAACATTTCATTGTTACTCGTTATTCGGATATTAACTGCTTTATGTTCTTATGTTTGTTTTGTCAGATAAGTTAAAATTCCTCTTTTTAGGTTATAGTTACATCATTTTCACATATTTGTATTATTATAACATATATCATATTTATCCAGTAAATTCATTTATATAATCATGATTTAATGAATATTATATAGAATGAATCACATCGCACCATGGAGACGGTTAGCTGTACGTACGCACGAGCGACTATTTCATTCCCATAATTTTTGAGTGGTATTGAATTTTATGGTTTATAGTATCTCAGAATTATTACCATGTTTTATTAATCACATATAGTTATTATTTCCATCATTATACCCATCCAACTAAGGTGATCGTGAAAAACATATTACACCATGGCGGGGAGACGGCAAGTTATACGTACGCACGCGCGTTGATTTCATTTTTTGTAGAATGGATAGAAGGTGATATAGGGTTATTCCATATTTATAATAAAATATCAGTATATTATTGATACTAATTTTACTACTTTATAATGAAAATACTAGAGAAGAGTAAGTAAAATAAGAATTAAATTTTAATGAATCGGTAGAAGAGAATAACTCTTCCTCGACGTGCCTCTTTCAAATCTCCTCTTAAGGAACAAGAGTTTATCTTCCGAGAAGACCAGAACCTCTAGAATGTAACTATATAAGTTTATAAGATAAATGGTCAGGGGTATGTAGATCTTGATGGCTCAAAATGGATTAAATAGGAGAGGGAGGTGGTTCCTATTTATAAGAGAGGAGAGGGGCACTTTAGGAAACTATTCAAAATATTAATTTATTTTAAATTAAATTTAGACTAATGGTTGTCCAAAACTTCTTTAATTATAATATAATATGATTTTGGTTCCAATAAAAATCATCTAATAATTTTTATTCATGTTTTGATTAATATTTTACCCTTATGGTTTTGGTTTAACCCATATTTTACCCTTTTTAATCTTACAGTGATGTCATGTTATTTACACCTTGAGGGTTAGTGTAATTAAAATATCATGTAAAAATACCCTAAAATGTTATTTATGACATATTTGGAATTATTTTATCTATTTTTATAAATACTATATTTTTAGGTATTTAATATCATTTTATAAAATATTTTATATTTTAAGTTAAGAATTGTGTCAATTTTGGACACTATTAATACTTGAATTTTTAAAAATTCATAAAAACATTATTCCTTCAAAAATAAGTCATAAATCAAATATAATAAGTAAATTTCATCTAAAATAAATAAATTATATTTTTATTTTTATTTATAAACTCATTTATTTGAATCTTTCATTAGTGAGATAATCACTAGATCATATTTGTGTCATAAATAAAACAATTTATGTAATCTCTAAAAAGTATAAATAAAAATACCATAATATAGGAAATGTTATTATATTTATAATAAATATTTATAATCATAGATATCAGTTATATAACCCTGTATTAACATTTATTTAGTTAAAGATATCTCTTTAGGTTATAATTATCGTTACTTTAAATTAATTCTTATAAAATGTAATTGTCACATCCAAGTGAATCCATGGGGTCCAGAAATATACCCAAGGATTCCCATGGTCGGAAATATCTCAACCAACAGGATTAGGACATGTTTTAGGGTAGATTTATATTATTAAATTATTATTTTTTACCATTATTTACAAGATTTACCCTTTAACCACGGTAAATAAAATAATTACTATAGTTACTATTTATAATGTCCAAAAATAAAAGTAACCTATCACATAATTTGGAAATTATAATTCCAAATATGGAATCCATTTTTCTAAATTAAAAACACAAATGTTTCAGTAATTAATTTAAAATTATTCTCGTGGTTGAAATGATACAATGGGTTTTAAATGTTAAAACATTGCCAGATGTTGAAATGTTTTTACCTATTAATTCAATGTAAAATTTATGATAATGAAATAAATTGTATTTAATGGTAAAAAAATATTCTATATATAATTTCAAACCATTCAAAATTATAATTTAACAATATAAATTATCTCGATGAAAAAAGTTGTTTTTAATTAATATTTAGTGTATTTTTACTATTCCTCAAAACATGAAAGTTATCAAAAAAATCAGAAATTTTTCCAAAGTAAATATTTATGTCCCGCTTTAAAATAAAATGTTTATGTTGTCTTATAGAAATTATTAATGTACCAAAGTCATAATTTAATATGGGTTCGTCAATCAAAGGTGTAAAATTAACCTTTAAAAATAGATTCTTATAAATAAAATATAGTTTCATTCATACCCTATGACAAAAACTATCCTTTATATTAATATCAAAAATATTTTATTAATTATATAACACATATATCTCATTAATTTCATTACCAAATTTAATTCACTAAAAAAATACAAATATCTAATTGATTTATATTTTTCATAAATAATTAATAGCCAATGAATTCCTAATTCATTTTCATAAGTTAGTTATAATTATTTCTACTAACCCAACGGCTAAGCTATAACAGTAATTTTATATTAAGGTCATCTCTTGGCTTTTTAAACTCACGATTTCATGCATAGAAAGCTATTAAAATATAAAAATTATTTGTAGAAAATATTTCATAAAAAAATTAAAGTGTTACATTGTTTCTATTAAATTCATATTCCATCCAATTCCATAATGTTTAACCATTAATAAAATGATAATGTCGCTCATGTGTATGTACGACTTATCATTACCATGAGACGATGAGATTTATCTTTCACATTCAACATTATAGAATGATTATAAAAATATATATTATTAATAAGCATGAATTATATGACACAATAATTCTAACTGAATATATATATATATACATATATTTCATTCACTTTCTTCCATTCACTACGATAAGAAAACAGAAACAATGTTCATGCATATATATGGCTGACCATGTCCATAAATTGTGTATTCTATTTCATAGATCTATCTATTATATATTTATATTTATATATTTAATATATATTATATATAAATCATTTTATACATCATGGAAGTCATTAAATAATTATCTACGTAAAACAATCATGAATAAATAGTCAAAACACGTACACTAAAGAAAGTGATTATTACCTAAAATATTGGTTTAACATAGATATTATTAATAAATGGGTAATATAAAGAAATAAAAGAATCATATATTATATCATAAATATTATAATATTTCAATTATAAGTTATTAATATATTTAAAAAAATAACAAAGGTTTTTCAGACATGTGTGAAGAGTATCCAACTTATGGTAAGGTAATTCCATCACACTTTTAATTTTTTTTAGATAAAATCCATGTTCATCACTTATTTCTTGTTTGTATTTTATGTACTAACCATATTATGATTTATATCATGACTATATTTATCTTCATGGTATTTAAATATTCATTTGAGGATAGTGGGATTATTATATAAGTATTCAATGTGGTATAAGAAGCTTTGAATTTTTAAAGAATTAATTCTTTCTCCATTTCAATATTCCTGGTATTTTCATACATATTTATTTATAGGTATATTAATTATTATAAATAAAATTTAATTTTCATTTTAAATTTTATTAAAATTCTTTCAAAAATAAATCTTTTAATATTTTTATGTAATGGTTAATTTCACAATATTTTTATTATCCAAGATTGTTTATAAGTATTTATTGCTATATCTTTATCATCTATATCCATGTTTCTTAAAATGTATTTAAAAATATTTTCAAAAATTTTTTAATGAATTTTTTACCAATTTTTGAATTTTTTTAAAACATTTTTAAAGGAATATTTCCATATTTATTTAAAAAATGGTACTGTATGACCTTTTCCATAAATTAAGGAAAAAATATTTTTTAACTAATATGGCGTGAATTGCTATTTTCCACTATTTTGACGCATTATCATTTTTATGTTTCCCTTATAAGCTTACATGGGTAATTTTAAAAGAAATATTTTCTTTTATAATTTCACATCTTTTAAATGATTTAAATGAAAAAAATAATATTTCCCTTAAAGAGTTTTAATGATTTTGTTAGATTATTTTCATATGTGTCGACATCCTTTGTTGGATTTTGTGATTAATTAAGGTTGATTTATTATGATACAATCTTCCATATTATATTTTTTTTGATATGTTTTACTATGGATGTTCTATTTTTATAACTTTCATGATTTATGGATAAAGTATTAACATTTCATATACAAGTTTTTAATATGAATGTTTATGTTATGATTTACCCTTTTCCTATTAGGAAATCATTGGACTTAGTAATTGACTGGAGAGGCCTACTATAGTCCCTAGATTTATTAGTCTATCTCATGAGTCAATAAAGTGTCTTAGAACAAGGTCTTGATGGTATGATTATGTATGGTCTGAGAATGAGGCCTTGACAGTATGGCTATGATGTTCGTCATTATGTATTCCCTCATTATGAGATTAGTTATTGATATTACATGTGATTATCTGACTAGTAGAATATCCATGTGAATGTTTTATTGGTGTTATTTGATTTATTATTTCTATATTATATAGGAGTTTATGTTTAAAAGGAGTTTGTTTTAATTTTATACCTTTCAGTAAAAGTTTATGCTTATTTTTTAAAGCCTCTACTATATTTTTTAACCTTACTGAGCATCTGAACTCACTCTAGTCTTAGGATTTATTTTCCCATATTTCTAAGAAGTGTATTATGATTTATTTTAAGGGTTAATATATGGAAATAATGGCGTTCTCATAGGATTGTCAATGTTGTATTTTATGTTTTTAATTGTAATATACTCTTCAGGTATATAATCTATTTTACAAGGATGCTAAATTGATTGGTATTTTGGGATTTGATTCCTTGTAATCATGTCAATATATTAAAATAATGCATCAGCTCTGGGTAGCAAGGGTTAGGGAATTTAATATTGTATTAGAGGAATATTTAAAACAACATCGGAAAGTAGATTTTAAAAACCCATATTAGGGATCATAACCCTAAGATAGAAATAGAAGAATACTATTTAGGAACATCGTAAAATTGTTGTAATAAAGAGATTATATGGGTTTTACTCGAAAATTTATCCCTCTTTATATACTATAAGTGCACATGGTTCTAGAACAGATGTACCTAGGATTAATAACTCTGATAATGTGTTCTGGGCATGACTCAGTGTATCCTAGTATAAGACAACAGGACTTGCTATGCACCTAGTTTTACACTCATAGGGGATATTATTATGATAATTAAAATTTTATTTACATACTATTATGCAGTATTTATGATTAAATATGTCCCCAAAGAAACCATTTTTATGATTATGAAACTAGATACATGTAAATATTTAATTTGTGTTAATAATTTTTTTTGTTTTTGGGTTATACGTTATGATATGATCTAACCTAGTGTATATAATCACTTATAAATGGAACCCAATAGATGGAATGTGAACCTCACTGATTCATTTGATCTAAAGAGTAAGAAGGATCATATCTTTCATGGTATATAGATAATATTTCGAAGGGAAATAATTTCCCAATAATTCTAATCATATGAGTACATAATAACAAGTCACAAAGAGACAAGTAAAGAATAAATTAAGTATTTTGGCTTCAGATGGAAGCATGAAAATAAAAGGATATCTGTGAAAAATTTGGATAAAGTGAATAAGGGAATGAAGTAATTTCCCACATGTGATAATTTTGGAAGGAAAGACCCTAGTTCCTTCTTAAGGGAAAATGGGTTTTCTTCAAGTGTTGTGAAAAATGTCAGCATGCTCATGATTTCAAGGGAATAAAATAATTTTCCTTTGTTCAATGCTTCAACTGTAAGAATATGGGGCATTGCGGAAGATACTACCCCAAGAATTAAACGAATATAACCGAAAAATGGCTAAAATTTCACAATCAAGATTATGCTTCTCCCACAGATGAAGATGAATGATTAATGTGAATATGTTAGGATTCAAGAATTATATCATTTTTGTATTGTATCAATGATGTACTAGTTATATGAATTATGGAGGTAAATAATGATTGTACTACAGTACTATTTCATTACGGATTTGAGATTTTATCGTACCAAGTAAACTGACATAGTATCAAGTTAAACTTTTTGGAGAGAAATATAACCCTTAACATGTTTTTGATATTAAGACAATGATGTTGGGATAAAGATATGATTGATTTGGATAATGTAGTCTGGATATTAAAAACTAACATGTAACTGGATAATGGTTTATTTTTTCAATCATTGTTGGAGTTTACAACTTTTTTGGATTTAAGGAGAATATCTAATATTATATGTCTTACATAAGTAATAAAAATGAATGAACATATTCAATAAGATTTTCAGGTATTTCATGGTATTTTCATGATTTATGTGGATACATGATGAAGGTTTTAACTTTTACTATATGCAAAAAAATAGATCTCCATTATGTTATGTTGATTTTAGAATTTATTGGCATTTCTTAAAAAAATGTTGGACTGTGAGTTTGGACAAAAGTATTTTGGAAAAGCCTAAAGGTTGGAATGGATTAATTTGTAAATTATATTTTATTATTTATTTTTAGAAAATTTCTTACAATTATTTTGGGAATGTTTTAATAATATAGTTTTAATAAATGGACAACACACAGGTCGGGTGAAACCCATCGCGTCGGACAAGGCTACGGGAATCAAACCCACAACAAAAGTGAGACAAGGATTTATCACATACCACTGGCCAACTCAATTTACTAGTTTTTATAATATAGGTTTTTTCTTTAAATGGTTTGAAAAATGAAGTATAAATCCATTTTGGGAACCCTATATGATTATGCTAAATATAATATTTGTGAATATTATTATTCATAGAGAAAGATGAGTTTGTGGTAGAAATTAGTTAAAGGATGAAACTCTACTTATCAAGTAAGTGTTATTCCTTTTTTTCTTAGTATATGAATTAAATTATTTATTAAATTGTATGGAATGTATCTTAAAATAAAATTCCTACTAATTTTTTTTCAGATGAATCCAATGGTCCCTTATATCATTACTGACCTCTAGCTTTTGTGATTGTTAACTTGTTCCTAACCATGTTCTATATCACTCTCTATCGGAAAATGATGTTTATATTTATCTTTCACATCCATGTTTTCTTATATGTTACCCTAGTATGTTTTTTTCTCTTGTAACCTTCGTAATTCCCTTTCTTTATTGTAAAATACTAGCCTCATTAATCCATTTTTCGATATGGGATTTCAATAAAGATATTTTAAAAAGTTCAACCCATATATTTTGATTCCATGATTAAATTTTGAGGGAATAATTTATTTACAGAGGGGAGAATTTAACACCCCAATATTCTGTGGTAAGTTATCTTCAAGAACTTCTGTTTCACTCAACACAAACTTGGCTTGTGTAATATGCATGATTGAGTCTATGCGAAACAACACTTTAGTGGTAAAATTATTTAAATGATATATTCATAAATTATCAATAAAATATATTTATAAAAATAGTAATAAATACGTTTTTCATTTTATTTATAATTTTTTTACAAAAATAAAACATATTTATAATGAAATGTATATGTTTTAGTAAAATAGTTATATTTTTAGAAAATATTATTTTCTAAATGGAACTAATTTTTTATGCTCTTTAGTGAGCAATACTAAAATTAATTTTAGAAATAATTATAAATTAAATTTGGTAATATAGACTTCATTTTTTGAATTGAAAATATCAAAATTATGGTAGGTTTCATTTTGGATATTTTTCTGAAAATGTAATTTTTTTTATAAATAGTGAAAAACATAGAAATAATGTTATAAAACTGATTTTTTATTTGAAATAATTAATTTACTTTAAATTGATTTTAAATTAACAATATATAAATAATTAATATATTAAACCAATTTAGGTAATTTGAATAATTTTTATAATAGAAATATATATATAAATTCACTGATCTATTTAACATCTTTTTTACCTCTATTCTACCCATATTTGCATATAAACATTAAAAATAATTTTACCACTTATGTGAATTCAATTTAGAAACTATGAGCAATATGGTTGTAATCACTATGAAAAATTTGATCTAATAGGATCAAAATAATTTATGTTTAATAGTAACTTTTGAATTTTATTTACCATAATTAATGTTAAATAGAGTAATTAAAGGTAAAACTAATATTTTAATAATATAACATTACCCTAAAACATATTCTAATTTCATTGTATAAGTAGGATTCATCCAAAATAAACCTTATATAGAAAATATGATTCTTTTTAAGCCACTTTTGTTTGATTAAGACAGTTGTTATATTTTATTTAAATAAGAGTTAAAAATGTAATATTAAAATTTTAATAAAAAAATATTTTCAATATGATGTAATAAAAGTGATATATTCTACTATAAATAATATTGATAAATATTGGAAATTTATCTACATTATAAAAATTTATTTACAATTTTTTCAAATTATATAAATTAATTAATATTTGACAAAAGGATTATGATGTACTTGTTTAAATAATTGAGATATCAAATAAATGATATTAAAAAATATTGAAATAAATATAATTTTACTTAATTAATAAAAAACTAATATTATAAATTACTTATATAAGTCAGTGACATATTGGAAGTATTTTCCTGAAGTTATCATGTCGGTTTATATTTTTATAAATAAAAATATTGAATAGAAATAAAATTGACATAAATGATATTTTAAAATAAATAATAATTTATTAAATGATATAAAGTCATAAAAAATATATTTTTTCCACAAATAACTTGAATAATGTCAAAGAGGTCATAATGTATCCAATTGGAAATCTTTTTTCATTTTATAGTAACTATATTAACACTATAGTATAAAAATACAAGAAGGCACAATAAGAGTCGAACTGTTTAACTAATGGTTAAATCCAAAAATTTGGTACATTTTATGACCTAAATATGTCTAAAATTAATTTTATGAGAGGATTTAGAAGAATTATAATCTTAAACTAAAAATTAATACCTTTGGATCAATTTAAAACCGAAATAAATTTATAATTAATTAATATTTTAAGATCTTCTAAAAGTGCCCCTCACCTATCTTATAAAAGGGAAATTCTCATTCTCTTTAATTAACACCTCCAAATACCTTTGGCTCGGCCAACCCCTTCCCATTTACACCCCAAACCTCCATCAGTATATCCTAAAGGCCATTTATTGGGTATGAATCCAACATAAGGAGTACATTTGTTCAATTCAAAAGAAGAAACCTGAAAAAGAGGTAATTGTTTTGTCACCTCTTTCAAATTTCATTTCTTATTCTACTTCCTCTACCTATGTTGTTTCAATAATAAAGTAATAACCCCAAAATATAATATATTATTAGATTTTTTTTATTATGAGAACCATAATCCTTCTTTTACACATCATATGAAAAAATTATCACCATGCGTGCGTACGTACGACTTACCATCTTCCCGCCCTTGTGTAAACTATTTTTTCATAGACAATTTATTAATATGGGTATAAAGATGAATATAAAGGATTTTAATAATATAAATAACATTATATTGTTTAGTTATAATTAATATTCCATCCAATTCCATACCATTTAACCATTAATGAAATGATATCGTTGCTCATGCATATGTACGGGTTACCATCTCCACGACGCGATGAGATTCATCTTCCACATTCTCCATTAAAGAATGATTATAAAAACATATATTAATAATAAGTATGAAATATATGACATAATAATGGTATTGGAATTATATATATATATGTATGTATTTACATATATTTCAATCACTTCCATCCAGTCAATATGATAAGAAAACAGATAGAGCGTTCATGCGTACGTACGACTTACCATCTCAGGGAACGGTGTATTCCATTTCATATATCTATCTATTATATATATTTATATTCTGAATATATATTATATATAAATAATTTTATACCATATTTATGTAATTATATAATGATCTATGTAATCTGATCAAGAATAGAAAGTCAAAACATGTGTGATAAAGAAAGAGATTATTACTTGAAATGTTTCTTTAACTTGAAAATTATTAATAAACGGGTAATATAAAGCCATAAACTAATAATTTATGATATGATAAATATAATTATAATTATTTTATAAGTTAATAATATTGTTAAAACCATTATACAAGAGTTTTAAACACATTCAGAGTGTATCATATTTAAGTTAATGGAATTCTGTCTCACTGTTAATTTTCATCAGATATAATACATTTCACTACTTATTTATTATGTGTGGTGTATGTACTTCAACTATTATGTTTTATGTCACGAATAAATTTATGTTGATGGTATTTAAATATTAATTTGATTATATTGTGCTTATGAATTATGTTTTCAAAGTGTTCTGAGGTGCTTTGAATGTTTAACGAATAAATCCTTTCTCCATTTCAATATTCGTGATATTATCATACATATTTATTTATATGTATATAATGAATTATAAAGAACATTTTTTTCCTATATTTAATTTTCATCAAATGATTAAATAAATAAATCTTTTAATATTTTTATGTAAGGGTTAAATTCACATTCTCTTTCTTAGCAGAGATTGTTTATACATAAGTATCTACTGGGACATCTTTTTCATCCATGTCCATGTTTATTAAAATATATTTCAAAATATTATCAATAGCTATTTAAAGATATTTTTAACCAAGATTTAATGTTTAAAAAACATTTTTAAAGGAATATTTATATAATTTTTCAAATGATGTACTTTGTGATCTTTTTTAGAAATTAAGGAAAGAATGTTTTTTAACATATATGGCACGAGTTGTTATTTTCCATCGTTATGACGCCTTAATAGTTTGAAGCTTCCCTTACAAGAATACAAAGTTATTTTCAAATGGAATGTATTATTTTATAATTGTTTTATTTTCAATGATTTAAAATTAAACAAACAGATATTTCCCTCAAATATGTTATATTATTTTGTTATATTATTTTCAACTATGTCAATATAGTTTTTGGATTTTAGGCTTAATTATGGTTGATTTATTATGATTTAGTTTTTCATATTATATTGAATGGTTTATGATATGTTTGACTATGTATGTGATATTTTTATACCATTCAATTTTCATGGTTAATGTATGAACATTTCATATTCTAGTTTGAATAATAATTTTTATGTTATCAGTCACTCATTTCATATGAGGAATGAATTGGACTTAGTTTGTGATGAGTGGGGCCCACTATAGCCCCCGACACATTGATAGGTCTCATGAGACAAAGTAGTGTCTTTTCATAAGTTATTTATAGTATAGTTATGTATGGTATTGGAACGAGGCCCTGACGATATGGCTATGATGTTCAACATTATGAATTCCCTCATTAGGTGATTAGTTATTGATATTAGATGTGATTATTCAACTAGAAGAATGTCAATGTGAATGTTTAAATGGATTTATTTTATTTATTCATTCTTTATTATATAGAAGGTAATGTTTAAAAGGTGTGTGTTTTAATTTTATACATTTCCTTAAAATGTTATTCTTATTTATGAATGCTTCTTCTATATTGTTTAACCTTACTGAGCATCTGTCCTCACCCCTATTATGTTTTATTTTCCCAAGATTCCAAGAAGTGTATTAGATTTATAATGTATGAAAACTTTGAATCTCAGTAATATTTTTAAGTCTTATCCCTTCATCAATAAAATTAGTTTTAGCATGATCAATTATTATGAATGTATTATTTATGAAAAGTCCATATATGGATATCTATTATTTCCAAAAATCATATATGATAAGTTTTATATATAACTTATTTTCATTAATGTTTTTCATAATAATCATTATATATTTTTCATAATCATAATTTACTTTAAAATAAACTATAATATCTTCAATAAAGAAAACATTAATCTAATATAGATATTCATAGGAAACTCTTGATAATATCAATGAATATAACAAGATAATTCATTAACCCAATGGGTATAACCATAGGCCCATAATTCCCATACCTACTATGAATATCTATCTTTGGGATGCCATCCCCCTTCACGTTCAAATGATGGTATCTAAAACAAAGATCAACCATTGGAAAAATTTATATCTCTGGATCATATCAAACTAGTCATTGATATGAGGAAATAAATACTTACAATTATCATTAATTTTATTAAATAATTTATAATCAACGAAAAGTCTCTTGAATTTTTTTTATTTTTCAAAAATAAAACTAGAGAACCCAATGGTGAAGTTTTTGGATGAATGGAACATTTATCAAGAAATGATTGTTAGTACCTTTTGAATTCCATAAGATATACTAGATTCATTAAATAAGGGGGGTTTGAAATCATCTTAGAATCAAACACTAAGTAAATAATAAATTAAAAGTCTTGATTTGGTAGAATGTTGAAAAAATAATCAGAAAAGGGATCTTTATATTCTTTTACTATAGGTACATCATTAATCTAAATAGTTCCATTATTTTAATCAATATGAGAAATAAAACATTCATTTCCATATTTTAGTGATTTATTAGCTTCTATGTGTTTTATTAATGATATGAATTGTTTCTTATATAAAAATGAAAACTCAGTTTGGAAAATAACGTCTTTCTATATGTAGTCTATCTTACTCTAATAAATAGAGATCCAATGCATACCCAAAATAATATTAAATTCAATAATCAGTAATAAAAAATTGTTTTTGGGGGAAGCCCTTCAATATATGATAACATGACTATATTTTTAAATACTTGTTTCCATAATTCCACCTCCATGAATTTTTAAAAAAAGTCATAACATCATTTTTTGAGGAGAAATTATCATTATACTAATAATTTTTTATGAAATGAAATAGTTTTCACCCCTTTAATATAAAATTACATTTCCATAATCTCAATTAACTGGTAATATCCCTATTATAACATTATTTGATGAACCATTATTTTTTAAAATTCTTTTAATGGATTCCAGCGCACCCTTACGATTATAGTCATATTTCCACACATAATCCATTATCTTCATCAAACGTGCATCCACATAATGACCCATATTATTACATTTAGTAAACCTTATTAACTACTTATAAAAAAGTTCTTACAACTAGTAAGTTCATTTTATTTATAATCATGAGACATATTCCCAAACTTACCCTATCCGAATATATCCATGAATTTTATAAGATATTACCTTGTGTGATTTTTCCCACACCTATCACAAATCAAAAATATGATTTTTCAATATATATATTTATTTTATTGATTCTTCCCATTTCATGGACACATTGACCTATTTATCTAAATTTTTTATAGGTCTCAAGATCATTAAGAAACTATTTTTTATGCCTTCTCAGTTCATAAATAAAATTTTAGTAACATTAAAATTAGTGAGACACTGATTATATATTGGATATTATCTTTATTCTTAAGTAAAACTGATGAATTTAAATATCAATATCCCAAATAAAATTTAGTGAACACATTCACAATGAGGAATATACTACTTCATATGCAATGACTAAATATTCCTACTTTCGCCAAAATTCTATAAATTATTGTTCCATAGAAATTCAATTGGTCTTCAAAAAATATTTCTCAAGAAAAATATTCTTAAATTTATCCCATTCTGTGACATAAATATATTAATATTGACCTTGTATTTTTAATCATTAACCACCATTGATCATATTCAATCTAAAAATGTTAAATATAATAAGTTATATTTTGATGCTCTAAACAAATCATAAATAAAAATATATATTTTTATATATTTAATCAATCTCCTAGCTACCATTGTGCTAGAAGATCTTGTAAATATAAGAGGGTGAAACCTTATAAAATTATCTATTATCAACTTGTTCCTCTATGATTGATCTAGTTTATCTATAGCATGGATACCACTGATATTTATGGAAAATGAAAACTTTTCCACCACAATAGTAAACAACTCAAATATCATTCCAGTAAATCCAAGATATATATTTAAAAGGATATTTTCTTCTCAGATCCTTCCAATGTTAAATTATATGTCTCCTCTATGTAAAAACATTTTGAAGAGAAATAGTTTATATGAAGCAATATGGTATTTTTAAAATTCTTTATGAAGATAGACATAAATTATAATCTCTTATATGTATTAATTTTAATTATTCCAACCTGTAAAATTATATAAAACTTTCCTCTGATACCAACTATTAGGACTTATCCTTATAAAAAAAAAATTGATTCTCTAGAAGAAATTCATTTTCTCTAATTCCTGAATATCTTTTTAACTTTATGTATTATAAAATTATTTCATAACCCATAAATAATAAAACGATACATAAATAAGTGGACACTTCAATTGAGTTGAGAGGATTAATTTCAATACATTTCTAAACATCACTTATGAATATAAAAAATTACTTCTTCAAAAATTTATACATTGTTATATTTTAAATTTCCCAACATCTTAAAAATGTTCTTATATGAATATTGTTTTTATATAACTTTAAGAATATATTCAATCAGATAATTTATTTTTTATTGATCATACATCCATGTATTTTGAACATCATATGGATGATTGAAAACATAATGAGATGTACATTTATTAAAGTCTTTTAGTGAAAGTATAATGAAGTCCATCAGAAAAAGTTCGACTAAGAATACCAAAAAAAAATCATCAGATTGAAGAATGCATTTTATCTGGAAAAACTTCTATAAAATATATAAAATAATGAGTCCTTATTCAATTATAAAAATATTACTTGTTATACCAGAATAAATCCATTTTTCACTATAACGATGTAGATTTTTTTTATCATCGAATGAATATTCATTTCTTAAATTCCAATGGGAAGATGGAGTTCATCAGATTTTTTTAAAACTATATAATAATGATAAAGTTTATTATTATTGGGGAAATTCTTATAAATATAGGTTATATTTAAAGAGGAGTTAGTTTAAGAAAATATTTTACATGCTTTTGGATAATCAAATATCTTGAGCCACTATGAATAGTTTGTAATTGTTTTTTAAGAGTAAATGATTTATTTTTTTTTTAGAAATATTTAGTTAGGAATATATTTTTGGGGAATTTTATAAATTATATAAATTCTTTTATTTTTTAATATATTTTTTTGTTCAGTGTTTATCAATGGCTATCAATGTTTTGAGAGATAAGGGATATTTTGATATGGTGTGGTCAAGGGTTCCGAGGTATAGGAAAATAGATGACTCTATGATCATTATAATTAATGACTTCTAGGGATAAGAAGGATTACCATTAAAATTTGGTTAAAAAATTGATATCCATTGTTTTATTAGAACTCCTGTTACATTAATGGTTAAAGAATGGTCACTTTATTGGGATCATTTTTATATTTGTTTCTTGCACAATTAATACATTTTTTATTAATAATAATAATATTATTAACTAAAAATGTTACATATTTTCCACTATATATTTATTAAGTAATGTTTTATACTATTTTTTATCATTTAATGTACTAGTTTATTATAATTTATATCAGTAAATAAGTTATTCTGATATACTTATTTTAAATCAAATTTTTTTATTAAAATATATTCATAAAGAGGTTATGAATGTTTTAAAGTTTATTTTATAAACTAAAAGTAATCCCTTATTATAGTAATACTATACATTTTTATCACACATTTAGTATCATATCATGTTCTAGTTGGTATAAAGTTTTACAGTAACATGTTTTATAGAAAAGTATATACTTGTATCTTACGATGGTAGGTTTTTCCATTGCGACACGTAAAAATATCAATCCAAGAAGACCACCTAACTTTGGCAGTACTGATTATGAATACTAGAGGGATAATATGAACACCTTAATTATAAATATTAATGTTGACAACTATGTTATATTAACTACACAATATATAATTCTTGATTGGGAGGTTAATAATTTTACCTGGGAATAAAAGTATGAATACAAACTTCACCATGGATTTAGAAATAATTTATTTTATTCTATGATGATAAATATATAATGTTATATTTATTTATATGAAATTATGAATATTAATAAGAAGAAATTACATGTAACACAATACATAACAACAACAAAATTTGAAACAAGAAGAGCTATGTTGAGATAATATTATAGATATTTTTTATTTTCTACCTCTAGAATTATCATCCAAGATTAATAAACACTTCATAAAAATTTAGAATAGCCTTAAATGTATTGGATATAATGATTTAAATTATTAAATTTGTTTTAGAAGGTAACTAAGACTATTCCAAATGAGTGGTAATAAAAAATAACTTCTATTAATGATAAAAAATGAACTAAAAAATTAATATTAGACCATATTATTTTAAATTTCATTCCTTATGAGTTTAGTTTGAAAAGTGATAAAAACACTAAGAACTATAATGGGGTTGATTTTTCTTTTACATCCAATTATTATAACAAAGAATGATCTGATGAAAATTTTACAAAATATTATAAGAAAATGAAATTAAAATTTGAGTCCCAAAGTAGTTCTATTGAGAAAAGTGAAAATGAGCTTGAAAATATTTATAAATTAATGAACATTATAATATATATATTCTAGATATATGTATAATAAAAAACCTAATGATAGATATGATAAGAATGATGCTTCATATATAAATTTTTTATATTTAAACAACATGGTCACATTAGAATAGATTATATAAGGTTGAATAATAAATATAGAAATTATCGGATATTCTAAATGTATAAAGGTAAGAAAAGTCTAAAAGTTATAAAAATATTGTGTGATAGTGGTAAATAAAACTCTTTAAATAATTATTCAAATTACTGAAAATATAGTAAAAATATTTTGATATTATATTATCAAATTAAAAAGATAAATAATTTCTAGATAGATAAGTTATATTCTAAAACCATTACAAATTTAATTTTGAATATTAATTATCATTACTAAAATGATGAAATAAGTTCCAAATCATCATAAGAAGAAAAGAAAACATCATTTTATAAATATGACTCTCTATAAATTTATGAATAAGTTATATATTTAATATAATACTTGAAAAATAAAATAATTATGTTTCTAATAAATAATAAAATTCTATGTCTGAAAATGTGATTTTTTTTAAAAATTTTAAAACATTCCCTAGAGAATTGAAATATTATCAGAAATTGGGTAATAAAACTATTTATAACACATCTATTGATAGTAAATATTAGGTCTTAAAACATAAATTTAAAATATTTAGTATGAATTTTTTAATCATATTTAACTTTATGGAAGGAAAATTTAGATGATGTGTATTAACTTATGATACCTCATTAAAATACAACGGGAATGGGTTTTTGAAACTCAAAATCCGATTTCCAAAATAACTATTGTTTCTTAAAATTTATCCCTTCTATAAAAAAATGCCAGTGAGGAAGAGACAAGAAGTAATAAATGTTATTTGAATAAAGATCAATATATTGGAAATCATGAGGATTAAATTAAAAAAAATTCCATACAACATAGAAATGTTGAAAAAATGTAGATCCCTAAAAAATTATTTTCTAATAATTTTGGATTAAAGCTATTTTGGGTACCAAAATACTTACTTTTTTCCCTCAAAATAAAAAAAATATCAAAAGAAATAATTGGTACACAATTAGTGGTAATTCTAGGTACATGAATTGAAATATGTAATTATTTTAGAATTTTTTCATGAACAAAGTAAAAAATGTATATTTTAAAGATAGTTCTCAAGGGGATATATATAGAATCCCTTATATTGTTCTTCTTGAGAAAAGTTTAATTTAATTTTTTATATTTATTACAAGACTTAAACACAACCTCGTTAGAATAATTTAATTATATGATGCATGATAGATAGTGAACTTTAGGGATGATAAATGTAATTTTCAATGCGTATAAGGTAATTTCTTTTATTCTATTAATAACCACTAAAATGTTTAAACAAAAATTTATAATACCTTAGAATCCAACATCTACCTTTACATAGTGAAAAGGAAGATGAATATTAGTTATGAAAATGAAGTCTATGTCACTATGATTTTATAACATTAAAAAAATTATCTGAAAGGACTTGTAATATATTTACTAGAGTAATAGTTTAATTCTTATAATGATATTGATAATTTACAATTTATAAAGTTACATAAGTGAAGTATTATATCATTAATTAAAATATTAACTTTTTATACATGAAATTTAGTGACATTGATTAATTTAGTATAATAATAACTACATTTTTTTGTTCAACTTACAATGTATATGTCATAGTTGATTACTATACTAGATATTTTTGGGATTATTTTATAGTAAAAATGTCTGAATCCTTATTTTATTTTAAAAAATTTACAACTCTTGTTAAAAATGATAAAGGTATACATTTAGAAACTATTCATAATTATCATGGTGGATAATTTTTAAATTATTATTCAGTTCTTCTTATATTAAAGGAATGATAATATATAACTTTTCATAAGCTTTAACACCATATAAATATGGTGTAGTTGAATGAAGAAATAAATTTAATTAAGGGATTACTATAACTATGTTAACTGAATACTCAATTGCTATTTTTTTGGATGATGTAGTTAGTACCTCCTGTAAAATTATGAACCCAATTTTACTTTTACATTTATTAAAAAGAATAATTACAATTTTGATATTTGAACAAATCAAAAACATTCTTATTTTAATGTTTTTGGATGCTAATAATTCATTTTTAATACTAAAAGCAATTTCAATAAATTTTCTCTAAAATTTAAAAAAGTAATTTTTTATGTTTATTTTAAAAAATGGATGTTCAATTATTTTTTAATATAAATACATGTACTTTTTAATACACTATGTATGTTAAATTTGATGATATTAATCCTTTTGTTTTTAAATTGACAAAAACAACATATTCCGATGATTTTATGAAAACTTATTTTCCACACATATTAATCATTATAGGATAAATAAGGAAATAATTTATAAACTTAAACATATTGAAAACCCTAAAACTATTTTTGAAGAAAAAAGTTTTAATATCCCATGGTATCAGACTATGTTATCAAATTATCACGCTGATAATATCACAAGTGATGTAGATCAAACTATCAAAACTGGGCATTCCTTAAGAAATGAAATTGATCAATTTACATTTTTATCACAATCTAAACTAAATTATCTTAATGAGGCTTCAGGTGATAAATATTGGAAAAAATAAATGTTGGATTTATTCAATGAATTTGAGTGGAACCAACTTTGTAATCAAGTTGAACAACTTAATGATTTTCTTATAACTTGAGAAAAATGTATAATTTATTATAAAAATGTTGAAGACCGAATAATTTTTAGAAATAAAAAATATTTTTTTAATTTGATATACTAAATTATAAGGAATATTATATTTAGAAACTCTTTATTCTATAGATATTCTAGAATATATTCACATTCATTTATCCTAAGAAACGTTAATTTTTTTATCTTCATTAAATGGATGTTACTTTTTTATTTTCCTTAAGGAAATGTATAGGATAAAGATTATGAAGAAAAATCACCTAGTTTTGAAAATTTAAAAGCTCTGGATAGTGTCTTTAGACTTACTATGTACATTTATGGCATAAAAAATCCCCAATAAGATAATATGATATATTAATTGGATTATTTTTATTTTTATTGTTAAGGGTTCTACTGATCCAACCCTTTTTATAAATTTTTTATGGAAACGTTCATTGTTTGAATTTATTTGGATGACTTATATTTGGTTTTACTCAAAATTAATTTCATATTATTTTTTAGATATTATTAAGTATTGGTTTGAAATGAGCATGCTGGGGGAATTAACTTTTCTTTTTAGATTTCAAATTTCGAAAAAACTAAATGAAAAATGTATATATCAAAAAAAAAATATAATATTAACTTATAATAGAGGTTATGATATTACTAAAAGTATTAGTATTCCAATAAAAACTTAAAAAATTATTGATCACAATGAATATTATAAACCATTAGATCAAAATATTTTTAGATGAATGATTTTTTGTTTACTATACGTTACAACTAGTCAGACAGATTTAATTTTTTTTGTATTATTAAGTATGATATTTCAAGATAATCAAACATGGTCCAATCTAAATTATTTAAAATCAATTTTTTCTTACCTTAAGGGAATAATGGATTATTTTCTTTTTTATTCTCTCATAAATGGTTCTGAATTAAAATGTTTGTTAGATGTTGTTTTCTATAAAATGGATAGAGAAAGTAAAATCTATAACTTTCCATTTATTGGGAAAGGATTTAGTGAGTTCTTAATTTCAGAAACAATACTTATTTGCAATTTACACTATTTAATATGAATATGGCAGGTTGAACCAGTTGGGTTAGGTGTTGTAGATAAAACACAATGTCTCTAAATTTGGAAAGTTTTTTAGTGAAAATCAAATTTTTTTTGTGATAAAAAATCATCTATAGATCTTAGTAAATGCCCACCACATTAACAATTATCCAAAAAAAGTAATAAGACACCATTTACTTAAATATAAAAAAAGTAGATATCATTTTATAATTCACTGTAACACAAGAACAACATGTTGATATTTTTAAAAAACCACAAAATTATAATAGATTTGAATATATTTAGTAGAATATTGTAATGATCGACATAAATTTTTCATTTATTAGTGTAATATTTAAGATTTCAACATATGGAATATAATCCAAAAAATTGAGATAACGCCTTCAACTATATTTTGAAAATATTTAGTTTTATTAAAAAAATCCAAACATTTTCATTAATTTTTTTATCAATGTTTCCTTATAAATTTTAAAAAATATACATTAAATATTTTTTAGGAAAAGGTTTGTTAAATATATTTTTGACAATTTTTCCTGAAGTATTTTTAAAAATAGTTTCCTTAATATTTTTTATAAAATTTTTATGGATATATTCCTTTTTGAAAACCCAATAATTATATATATGATCGAAAAAATTATAATAATGTTTATATTTTTCTCACTAAGATAAATTAAAAATATTTTTCTACTCCATATTCATTGGTATAGGTTTATTATGATATTATAATTTTTTACTAAACTTATGTTTCATTAAAACAAATCTTGATTTGATAAAACTTGTACCATGTTTTTAAAACATCAAGAGTAAATTTTTTTTTGTATTTTGAGAATCCTTTTCAAATATTGATCTAAATAATTTTTTCACATTAAACTTTTTATTCTAAAGAGAATGGAAAATATCTATTTATTCAAGCCTATATAATGGATAAATGCTTTATTGCATCCTTTACCATTGGCTGAATTCTCTAGAGAAATCTTTCTTCTCAGATTTCCTTTAATCTGTTTCTTCATGGTTCGCTCATTTATCAATGTTTTTCATATCAAGAAAGTCAGATTCCTCTAGTGACCTCACAAAAAGAATATCTATGAATAAAATATTGATATAATTAAACTATTAAGAAATGGGTAACTCTTTGTTAAGGTCTATTATAGTTTTTCAAGGTAGTGAAAAACTTTTTATTTCTATTGATAACATCAATTTTCATTTCCCTAAAATAGTAATAGTTTTTTATTATTCCACATAGTTCAATGATGATGAGATATTTAAAGTATTTTACTTTTAATTTTTTCATAAATTTATATAATTTTAATATGTAGTGAGTTTCATATTTGGTGAAATCAACACGCTAAGTGGAATTGAATATAGTATGGCATAAGATTCCCAAAAATATAATATTTTTAAAAAATATAAGGCTAAAACCACCATATTTTATTTATATGAAAAATTTAGGAATGTGTCCCACCTATCTCTGGATGTGAGGATTATAACACTTTGTGTAAATAAATTCATATTCTCCAAAAGAATATAGAAGGACTCAAAAAGTAAAAAACATTTTACCTCTTATATTTTCTTTACAACATAATTAAATTCAATTTCATGAATTATTTATTTATGTGAATTGAGGTTATGACATGTTGATCTTCTTCAATATCCCCCATTTTTTAAATATTTTCAAATAACTCTTTTCCAGGGTTTGTGTGAACCTGAAAAAATGTTGAATTATAAATTAAATCATCCAAACATAGAAAAAGGGTGGACATCGCAAATCAAAAGAATACACGAGAAAGTTGGTTCAAAATTAAAAACCAAGGGGATGAGCACCATACAAATCATGAGGATATGACTCCAATGAGACATTGATCCCTACACCTTCTTATCTGGAAGTTTCATGATGAATGGTGGAAATCCCTATTTGGTCAACGCTATCGATGAAATGACAAAATATCAACTTCATAATCCATATTAATAGTCATAAATACAATCATAAAATGACTCAACAATAATAACATATTTAACCATCACTATAACAACACCATTCGAACTACTGAAGGCCATAAATTCAACACCGTAATTGAAAAACTAGTACCTTTAAATAAATCCAATTTCCATAATATTCCATAGGGCCACTGTTCTCCCTTCCTTCGAATGACTTCATTGAACAAAAAATCATCCTTAATACAAAACAGAAAAAATCATAAAAATTAGGAATATTAAATAAGAAAAAAATGTGGCAATCCTAGTTTTGGTTAATAAAATGTAGAGGGCTTGGATATAAAGGATAAATCATATACATTTATTAGAGAATATGATAATGATAAATGTAGAGAAAAAAATAGAAGATAATAGTGATAGTGAGATATTTCCTAGGAGGGTTGGGAATGATCATTATGTATCAGAATGAGTAATGAAGAAAAATATTCATTTTTATAGATAAACATTGTTTATTCCTCTATTTTACATTATTCAACTATAATAAAAAAAATCATATGTTTCATCATAACCTTCATCCTTCCAGAATGATCAAGGAAATTATGTTTTTTTAATGAATTATATCCTATATATATTGAAGATAAAAAAGAAAAAATTAAAAAAGAAAAGGAGTGTGTTGAATTTAAGAAATAATTATGAATGTAATTAGATTTTTAATAGTAATCTAATCATCCATCATCTTCCTTATCTACCCCATCTAAAAAATATATTGACCTTTCTAATTTGGAGAAACAAAAATCATTATTTGATGATAAACAATACTCAAAAAACAATGTTTTTGAAAATTTTAATCGGATAAAGATACTGATATTATGTAGATTTTTGAATCACAGTCTGATAAAAGAAGAGGATAGTGTCAACCCTCAAGGACTCCTAATCATTCCATTCCAAAATTTTCATCAGGCTCCAAAAACTCTACACCTAGTACACGAATCCAAAGAGTGAAGATGATTGAAAATTATATTAATGAAGTAATCAATAGTCTTGATAAAATAATGAAAATATATTAGTACATATATACTAGATGTAAATATATTGAAGGGAATATTTATTTTTTGAGAAACTTGTGTTCATTGAAACAACATACTATGATTACTATTCAAACAAGGTATTGTTCACAGATTTCGAGAGAAAATATAAAGAAGAATCAAGAATAATGAATAATGTTATCAAGTAGATCAAACACATAGAGGTTGATATCATATTTTATATGAAAAAAATAGAATAAGAATATATTCAGATTTAGTTTCAAAAATTTAATGTTCTTTCAATTTTGATGTTTGTGAGAATACCAGAGTAGTTGATATTATCATGTCACTTGTAATTATTCAATATAATGATTTCTAAAAACATGGAAAAAATATTGATGTTTTAGAATAAAATTATCCATAGTTAAAGAGAATAATGTCTATATAAGAAGAAAGTGAGAATGATCATAATAAATTCAGAGCTCTAGATGATTCTTCAAGTATGAAGTTTATGGTTATTGACTCATAGAAATTTTAGTATGATATAATGAAGATGAAATTTATTATTAAAAATCTATCAATGATATATATATATATATATATATTTCCTTGAACTATTTAATGATTTTATTTTAAAAAAATAAACCTTTTTAGATACATATTTTGGATTAATGTTTTCCACATATATTATTGTATTGATGTTTTTTCAATTCTATTGGATGAATGTATTTATATGATTTCTATATGATTTTTTACATTTTAATTTTTTTGGTAGTATATTTTTTCCTAACATTTTAGGTACACTTTCTACCTCCCATAAATTCTTTTTAAAAATCTCAAAGGGGTAAAAAATATTTCAAACTATTATATAAAAATAATATTTTCTAAATATATATAACTATAAATTTTTAGAGATAAAGAAATTTTTAAGAAGTGTAGATATGTTTAATAAATTTTTAACATTTCATAAAAAATATAACGGTTATAATTTAACAAGACAAGGGGTTCACACACATTTCAATGTTTTATATACGTTATGCTTTCATCTTTCAATTTTGTATTTTATCTTTCAAATAAGGGGGAGATTAATGAGTGAAAAGGATTGATTTGAACACTTTCTAAACCAAAAATTGGAAATTCAAAAATCACATCATTAGAAATTTATACATTACAAAAATATATTTTTCCAATATCTTAACAATGTTTTAGATTGAAAGTTTATTTTACTAGATATTGGAAATAAATTCCACTGGGTGATTCTTTTCATTAAGAGTTTTAAATATATTTTTATCATATAATTG
This sequence comes from Viscum album, assembly GCA_963277665.1. NCBI lineage: Eukaryota > Viridiplantae > Streptophyta > Magnoliopsida > Santalales > Viscaceae > Viscum > Viscum album. The sequence goes on along the minus strand of OY728138.1, from coordinate 742,600,676 downwards.
AAAATTTAACACTTCACCATATTTAGATTTATAAAAGTAAAACATTTTAAAGAAAAAATAATTCTATTGAATGAAGTTATATAAATACTTCTATAAATATTTATTAGAAATAAGTAGAAATGTTTTCAAGGTGGACTTATATGAAATATATTAAACAAAGAAAGATTTTTTAAAGTGGTAAAACATTACTTATTCTATCAGTTTAAATATTTATACTCTATATAAGTGTAAATTATTTAAATAATTATATAAAGATGCTATTTGTGGGACCACCTTTGTTTATGAGTTGTATTTGTTGTCAATGGTTGTCAAATGTTCTCAATTTGGATCAATATCTAATAAAGAATATCCAATGTTCATGGAGGATGGTTGAAGTGATGATTCCTATCCTTGGTTATGGAATCATAGCATTGGATGTTATCCTTAAGAAACTCAACCCCATTGGATTCCAGAAGGTGATTGAAGGATTTCATTTCATTGAAATTAATAATTTAAGTGTAATTGAGGATTTGAAGAAGGTCATGAATTATGTCACCGTAACATGGGTGTCATGATAAATCTTACTTGAGGAGATATGCATTATATCATGAGGAATTATGTGATGATGAATAATTGAATATATCTTTGGGATTATGAGAAAGGCCTAAACCAGATGATACTTTGCTAATTTGAATTTCACAAATATCAAAAGTTGTTTAGAGATCTTATGATGCAAGCCTTATGAAGAAAAAGGGTCGAGAAGGATCTGTTAATCATATTCATTTTTGATTGGAAACTTTTATGATGCTGAATGTGACCAATCATAGGATATATATCACAGTAGAAGGAGTTACTGATGAAAGAAAATGATTGTGGATCGGCATGGATGCTTTTTTCCAAAATGGTAGTATGGTTTCATCCTGTTATAAATTCTCACATGGATGATCAGGGAGATTGCAAGAAAAGGGATCATATAATTCAATCCATACACAGTTCTGAAGGTAACGTTATTTCCTAGTGTTTTCAAAATTTTGGGGGTCCAATATTTGGAGAATGGACAGCATTGCCAAATTTTATTTTTCTTGAAGGCCTCAAGAAAATATGGAAAAGGAGTGAGTTTCACAGAGATGGGCTTCATGAAGTGTGTTTCGTGAAGACAATGAATATTGTGTCAGTGTGCTCTGCGATTATGGGAGTTTGGTTATTGAGCTTCTCTAAAGTAATTCTTTTAGAATCAAAATTTCGTTTATATGGTAAAGTCATTGATTTAACTAAGAATGGAATGATGATTTTGAATAAATGAATAGTTTCAATTAGAGACGGTGTTTCTTTGGGGTTATGACGAGCATCGTGAATAAAGAATGAAAGGATATTTGCATTTGTTCTTTGCAGTGGTGTGAAGAGCTTTGAAAGATATCTCTACGATTATGAAAAGATCTATAAACCATAAATTTTAGTGGAGCTCTGCGGTGAGAAGAAAGAACCATAGATACATTTTAACTAATCTGGACTTCACGGTAATGGATATTATAAAGACCTGGCCTTAAACATTGCTTAATATTGAAATAATTGAATAATTCACATTGAGGATCTTTTTAGGATTAGAGTTTTAGAGAGTTATTCCATAACTATTACATTTCAAAAAATTACAAAGTAGACTCTTCTACTCAATTTCCATTTTTTTACAAAACATGAACTCTTAAAAAAAGGGTCATGTCTAGTTCCATGTTTTAGACGAAATGACTTTTCCTTGATCCCATCCTTGACCCTATTCCACATTATGTCCTGTGAAAAACATTTCAAAAACATGGTATGAGTATAAAAAGCTCAGTAAGGGATACACAAAGAAGGAAAACTGTTAGATTTTTAAAACATCAAATAAACCATGAATACATTATCATAAGTAATAATTTTCACCTTTTTGAAGAAGTAAATACTCTTTACTATATAAAAGATCATTAATTACCCTTTTTATCTAAATGATTACCATAAAACCCATATAAAGAACACATAACATATAAAGGTAACTTGGGACATAAACATACTTAAATAGAATAACCATACGTTTGACTTCCACACATATCACTAAATGGAATATCCAAATGACCGACTTCCATACCCAATTCATTGGAGGTTATAACGTAAACACCCATCCTGGTATTCACGACACCACTCGTCATTTTGTTTATCACATAACCACCTGTCAAATGTCCAAGTACCAACAAAAATCAAAGCACATACAACAAATATAAAGGAAAGAAAACATTTCCACATTTCAATCACAATATATCAGATAAATATATTGACATAACAAATCCATTTTCAAAACCATTTTCAATACCAAAATACATAAAAGAGTATATGGTATTTAATTTATTTTAAAAACATTACGACATGTTGAGGAAGCCAAAGATCAAATAATACTCGCGGCGGCGGAAAAGGTCATTGTCACCGCGCACGATAAAAGAAACTTTCCTTTTTGTCATTTAATAAAACGCTTTGTAGAAAAATATTTCCTTTGAAATGTCAAGGATATTTATACAGAGTATAAAAGGAAGTCGTGTATTAAAACAAAATATGCCTCAATGAAAGGAGATTGAGACGATGTCTCTTACCTCGTGTCCGACTTGACTCAATCATTCTTTAATATCCTAAATAATAAACTAAAGTTAATTTCTACTTTCTTAAGAACATTTATCAAGTTAATTATTCCTTTAATATCACTTATTACCATGTTATATATATTATTTAATCTTTTAAGTTAATAACGTTCATTTTGTTGATATTTGGTACATGAGTCAAAAATGAACGCCTTATATTCACAAGTTGTCCATGTGGTCAATAGATCTGTATATCCAGAATAAATTCATTATTTAGATATCATATATATCATATATATCAAGTATATAAATGTATATATAATAGTACATAACATTCGGAGGTAAGAAATGAAATGCACCGTTCATGGAGACGGTAAGCCATATGTATGCATGAACGCTAATTTCATTTATATTTATTATTTTAATGGAATTAAAACATAATGATACATAGATATATTATAACTCCAGTACAATATCATATATAATATCATTAACTCCATCCTTTATACATCCCACATGAGGCATTAACGAATCAAATAACGTTGAGGGGGCGGTAGTCCGCACTTTCTCAAATGAGATTATCGTATTTACCCACTATAGAAACCATAAAGCCATGCTATAAAAATGAAATTACAGAAGCATAAGGAAAACATAAACATAATATATATCATATATAAATAAATTTCCATCATAATGGCCACCATGAGAGGCAGTAATATGTAATTGAACAATCATCGTTTCGTGAGGCGTTAGTTTTCCATCCACAAAAACATTATGTTCTTAATCCATTAGATGGAGGTGTGTGTAAGTGTAGTTCAAATCCTTCTTATAAAAACATCCTAGTATATTTAGGATACTGGTTTTGTTACAAAATAAAGGAAATAAAATGATTTTATGGGTTGGAGAAGTAAAATAAAATAAAACAATTTAAGAGAAACCGAGACCTTTAATTTGGAAACTTCCTTTGGTTTGAACCAAAAGGACTCCTTGAAGTTCCTTTTGCCTAAAGTAAGGCTTTCAAGAGGAGGATAGGGATGTAGGGAGACTAATTGGGCAGAGTTTGGTTGAGACAAATGGATTTAGAGGTGTGAGTAATTTCATAGAAGTGGTTTCCTTTTATAAGGGAGAGGAGGGGCTCTTTAGGAATGTGTGAAACTATTATTTTATTATATAATGATATTCGGTTTCTAATGGTACAAAAATCATTATAGTCGAAGATAAGATGAGTCATGATCGAAATAAAATCATCCAATCATAATTGGACATGTTTTGGATAATATTTAATCATTATAATTTTATTTATTTTAATCATTTATTAATGAGGTAAATACTGCATCATTATTGTGTCATAAATAATTTAATTTATTAGATGTCTAAAAATTATAAAAAAAATACTATCATGTAGGAAATATTTTTATCGTTCCAATGAACACTTATTTTCAAAAATAGGACTTATATATCACCATATAAAAATTAATTACTAAACTATTTTTGTTAATGTCAATTTTGCCTTTACATTAAATTAATTAATCTAAATTGTCATTATCACTCCCAAGTGGATCAATGGAGTCCTAAAATAGACCCAAAGATGCCCATGGTCGTTAATGACTCAGCCAATAAGGTTTGGACAAGTGTTAAGGTAATTTTGAATTATTATAATACTCTTTTAACCATGAATTACCCTATTTACCTTTAACCGCAGTAAATAAAAGTCAAAAGTTACTATTCACCAAAAATTATTTTCATCTTATTGAACCAAATTTTACTCCTTGATAAAAACCATGTATGTCATATTTTCAAAATTCAATTCACAGAAGTGGTAAATTTTCATTTAAATGAAATAGTCGGTTTTTTAACTACCACTAAGTGGTTTCACTATTCATCAAATAGTGTGTTTTTAAGAAATAGTGTGTTTTTAAGAAAGAATAACTATCAAAAGATTGATGCTTGTTTATGTCTAATTTCAAAGAGAAATTAATACCAATGACAATCATTGGATTAAATAGTAAAAATATATTTTAATTTCACTTTAAAACCAACTAAAAAGATAATCTAACCATATAAATAAATTATATTAAAAGGAACTTTTGAATTAAAATACAATATTTTTCACTATTCATTAGAAAATGAACTTTATCAAAAAAATACCAAAAAAATTACTCAATGTAAAATTTTATGTCCCCGTTATAAAGAATAATATTATTTTGTAAAATATAACATATAAAAGTAAAAAAAACTATATTTAAAAAGGGTTTTCCATTAAAAGGTAGTAAATCGTCCTTTTAATGTAAATTGTGCTTAAAATTAGATTCGTTCACATTTTAAGACCATAACTTTTATTGGATAAATTTAAATTCATTTAACAGTCACATATAATAATATTGTAGTTAATTTCATTCATTCCCGCCAATACAACAGCTAGGATTTGACAACCATTTAAAATAATAATATTATATTATTAGTGTGCAACATAAATTTCCAAAGAAACTCGTTGTTGCGTATCGGGTACGCTATTGAACATAGCAACCCCTTTAAGCTAAAATTAATATTTAACTCAAAAATATTAATAAATATAAAAATCTATTATTCTTCATTTACCTGGGATGTTACATTCTCACCCCTTTTTGAAATTGCATCCCCGCAATTTTTATTTACTTATCAAAATAAGTGGGGGTATTTATCAATCATAGCATTTTCAGATTCTCACGTTACCTCTTCAACCATATGGTTTTTCTACAAAACCTTTACCTGGTGAATTACCTTATTTTGAAACACTTGCTCTCTACGGTCAAGAATCTGGACTGGTTGTTCTTCATAAGATAGATTCTATTCCAACTGAACTAACTATGGGATCAAAACATGAGATGGATCTGGCATATACTTTCTCAACATCGAAACAAGAAAAACATTATGTACCTTGGATAAAATTGGAGGTAAATCCACTCTATATGAAACTGATCCAACTTTCTCCGGAATTTCATAATGTTCAACGAACCTCAGACTCAAATTTCCCTTCTTACCAAAACACATCACACTTTTCCATGGAGAAACTTTGAGAAATACATGATCACCTACCTCAAAGGAAAGATCCTTCCTCTGGTTATGTGCATAACTTTTTTGTCTGCTCTGAGCTATTCTCATGTGCTTCTGAATCAATTGAACTTTCTCTGCCATCTCTTCTACCAATTCTAGTCCCATAAGCTTCCTTTCACCTACTTCATCCCAAAAAGCTGGAGTTCGACAATGCTTTCCATATAATGCCTCAAATGGAGCCATCTATATACTTGAATGAAAACTGTTATTATATAAAAATTCAACCAAATAAAGGTGTTGGTCCCAAGTTCCCTGATAATCCATCGAACAAGCACGTAACATATCCTCCAATTTCTGAATTGTTCGTTCTTATTTCCCATCTAATTGTGGATGAAAAGTTTTACTAAAATTTAATTTAGTACCCAATGACTTCTTAAGGCCTTTCCAAAAGTTAGAAGTGAACCTGGGGTCATGATCAGATACAATGGAGAGGGGAACTCAATGCAACCTGAATATCTCTTTAACATAAAACTGATCAAGTTGATCTAGAGACAAAGTATCTCTAATAGGAATGAAATGATCAAATTTAGTCAATCAGTCAACTATAACCTAGATTGTATTATTACCTCGATAAGACTTTGGTAATCCCACAACAAAGTCCATGGATATATTTTCCCATTTCCACTCTGGCACCGATAAAGGATAAAGCATTCCATTCGGTAACTACCGCTCTTCTTTGACCTGTTGATATAAAAAACACTTCAAAGTAAAATCAGCAATATCTCTTTTCATTCCATCTTACCAGTAATACTCATGAAGATCTCAGTACATCTTAATACTACCAGGGTGAACTGAAAACGGGGAACTATGAGCGTCACATAACACCTCATTCTTCAATTGTGAATCACAAAGCACACATAATCTTTTCCCAAATCTCAAAACATAATCATTATCAATGTTAGAATCAGAAAAATTACCCTTCAGAACCAACTCTACCTTTTTCTACAACTCACTGTCTTCCTTCTGCGCTTGTTTTATTCTGTCTGATAGAGATGATCTCACTGAAACCTAAAACAAAAAAGAAGAATTTCCTGCACCGACAACTTCTATGCCAGAATTCCTCAAATCAAAAACCAAAGGATCTCGTTCCAAATGTAACATGGATAATGAGACATTACTTTTTCAACTTAAAGCATTGGACACTTTATTTTCTTTTCCCGGAATGATAAAGGATTATGCAATCCTAATCCTTGATTAATTCCAACCATCTACTCTATCTCATGTTCAATTCTTTCTGAGTGAATATATAATTCAAACTTTTGTGATCAGTATATATTTCACACTTCACTCCATACAAATGATGCCTCCAAATTTTTAAAGAAAAAACAACAGCAGCTAATTCAAAATCATGTGTAGGGTAATTTAACTCATGTGGTTTCAACTGACATGAAGCATAAGTAATTACAAAATCATTCTGCATTAGGACACAACCTTGTCCTTTCAACAAAGAATCACTGTAGATAACAAACTCACCATTTCTGGAAGGCAGTTCCAAAACTGGAGTATTCACCAATCTTATTTTCAATTACTGAAAACAATTATCACATTGTTTTGTCCAGATGAACTTAACACCTTTTCTAGTTAAATTAGTCATTGGAATAGATAACCATGGAAAATTTTCAAAAAACCTCCAATAATAACCTGCCAAACCAAGAAAACTACGGATCTTGGTTATATTTGTGGGTCTTGGCCATTCTTCAAAAACTTTTGTTTTAGCAGGATCAATAGTTATGCCATGTTTTGAAACAATGTGACCAAGGAATGAAATTTGTTGTAACCAAAATTCACACTTGCTGAATTTACCATAAATTTTGTTTCCTTTTAAGGTTTTCAAGACAACCCATAAATGACTTTCATGTTCCACTTTACTTTTCTAATAAACCAAAATATCATCAATGAACACAACCACAAACTTATCCAAGAACTCACGGAAAATTCTATTCATAAGATCCAAGAATATAGCAGGTGCATTGGTTAACCCAAAAGGAATAACTAAAAATTCATAATGGCCATATCTAGTACGAAAATCGGTCTTCAGAACGTCATCTTCTTTTACTTTCAACTGATGGTACCCCGATCTCAAGTCAATCTTTGAAAAATACTGAGCTCCCTGGAGCTGATCAAACAAATCACCGATATGAGGCAAAGGATACTTATTCTTTACAGTAATGTTATTCAATACTCTATCATCAATGCAAAGTCTCATTGAACCATATTTCTTTTTAACAAACAAGATAGGAGAACTCCACGGTGATGTGCCAGGTCGAATGAAACCTTTATCTAATAACTCCTGCAATTGCTTCTTTAACTCTAAAAGTTCACTTTGAGCCATTCGATAAGGGGTTTTTGAAATTGGCTTAGTGTCAGGAACTAAGTCAATAGTAAATTAAACTTCTCGATCAGGTATAATACTAGGAAGCTCATCAGGAAAAACATCATGGTATTCATTTACCACTGCCACATCCTTAATCTGAACAGTTACTTTGTTTTCAATAATATGTGCAAGGTAACATTCATTTCCATCTTTTACCAGTTCTTCGACTTCCTGATATGTTATCAAAATCAAGGGTTAATTTTTGTACACAAACTGAAAATCATTCTGAAAAGAAACTTCTTTAGCTCTGCATTGAATCGTAGCATGATAAACAGAAAGCCAATCTATGACCAAAATAACATCAAACTCTACTAGAGGCAATATAATAAGGTCTGCAGGTAGATTCTTTCCACACACAAGGACATGAATGTTCTTATGTTTTATTTTTGTTTCTACATTTTCTCCAGGTGTTTCACCATAAGTTAAGTATTCATATCATGATATGGAATTCCAAATTTACTAAAACAATTCTCATAAATGTAAGAGTGTGTAGACCTTGAATCAAACAACACATTGGCATAATCTGAACATACAAATAGTGTACCAAATACTACTTCAATTGATGGACCAAATTTTGCTGAAGTAGTTGCAAAGGATTTCAGCACCCCTTTCTGCTTGTAGTCTGGCTTCTTTCCCTCAGTTGAGTTCTTCTCTTGTCACTCATCTGCATAATGACCCATTTCATTACACTTAAAACATCTTACCGATGGATTTTCATTTCCTTCTTGTTCATCTTCCTTACAGTTATGAGCAATATGACCATACTTACCACACTGGATGCACTTTCCAGTCTTTGATAAACATTCTCCAGGATGATTTTTACCACACTTCTCACAAGATGGATACTTAGTTTTCTTACCTCCATGCTTCTTTGATGAATTCTTCCCCTTTTCCTGCCAACTCGAACTCTTATTCTATTGTTTGTCAAAGAACACTTGTTCATCGGAAAACTCCATTTCCACCTTCACCGCACATCGAACAAATTTTTCATAACTTTTGAACTCAAGAGAGGATAATTCTCTTCGATATCATGGCTTAAGTCCTGAGTAAAATCAATTTATCTTACTATCAAGATCTCAGATGTCATTTGGTGCATACCTTGCCAGTCGAGTGAACTTTGATTCATAAGCGGCCACTGAGTCATCCTCATGCCTCAATTCCAGGAATTTTTTTTCCATTCTAAGACGAACCACCTTAGGAAAATATTTATCAAGAAACATACCTTTGAATTCATCCCAATCAAAAGCATCAATCTCCTCACTATCCCTGATATTTTTCACCATCGACCACCACTGATCAGCTTCACCTTCAAAACGGTAAACATCAAGACTAACCTTTTGATGTTCTGAACAACCCATGACATTGGAAATATTTTCCAGTGCTTTGATCCATCCTTCAGCTAGAACAGGGTCAGATGATCCTCTGAATGATGGGGGATGTTGCCTCATGAAATGCTCAACTACTGACATGTTCCTCTGTGGTTGATCTGGCTGATCTCGTGCATGAATACCACCACCAATTATAGCCTGAGTAAACTATGCCATCACTGCAAGAAATTGTTCAGTTCCGATTCTGACCATCTCAGGTTTCTTATTTGGAAGGTTGTCTTCCTCCTGATGTCGTCCCAACATAGCTGCCATGTTTCCTCTGCGGAAAACCATTCTGAACATTGAAATATCTTAGGCGAAGAAACATGTTAATATGGAAATGCTATATGATTACAATATTAACATAAATTACTTTATGGATATTACTTTAACAATACCCTAACACCTAAAGTTATATAAACCGACCTCTGATACCAACTATAAGGACCCGGCCATAACCCTTACTTAATATTGAATTAAATTAATAATTCACATTGAGGATATTTTCATGTTTAGAGTTTTATAGAGTTAGTCTATAACTATTACATTTCAAAATATTACATATTAGACTCTTCTACTCAGTTTCCATTTTTTTATAAAACATGAACTCTTAAAAAAAGAGTCATGTCTAGTTCCATGTTTTAGATGCCATGACTTTTACGTGATCCCATCCTTGACCCTATTCCACATTATTTCCTGTGAAAAACATTTCAAAAACTTGGGATGAGCCTAAAAATCTCAGTAAGGGATACACAAATAATGAAAACTGTTAGATTTTGAAAACAAAAAATAAACCATGAATACTTTATCATAAGTAATAATTTTCACCTTTTTTGAAGAAGTAAATACTCTTTATTAAATAAAAGATCATTACTTACCCTTTTGTAACCAAAATATTACCATAAAACCCATATAAAGAACACATAACATATAAAGGTAACTTGGGACATAAACATACTTAAATGGAATAACTATACGGTCGACGTCCACACATATCACTAAATGAAATTTCCATACGGCCGACTTCCATACCCAATGCATTGGAGGTTTTAACATAACCACCCGTCCTGGTATTCACGACACCACCCTTCATTTGGTTTATCATGTATCCACCCATCAAATGTCCAAGTACCAACAAAAATCATAACATATACAACAAATCTAAAGGAAAGAAAACATTTCTACATTTAAATCACAATATATCACTTAAATATATTGACATAACAAATCCATTTTCAATACCATTTTCAATATTAAAATAAATAAAAGAGTATATGGTATTTAATTTCTTTTAAAAATATTACGGCTTGTTGAGTAAGCCAAAGATCAAATAATACTCGTGGCGGTGGAAAAGGTCATTTTCACCACGTACATTAAAAGAAACATTCCTTTTTATTGTTTAGTAAAATGATTTGTAGAAAAATATTCCCTTTAGAAATTCCAGGGTGTTTATTCAACGTATAAAAGAAAATCATGTATTAAAACAAAATATTCCTCAATGAAAGGTGATTGAGACGAAGTCCCTTGCGTCGTGTCCGACTTGACTTGATCATTCTTTAAGACCCTGAATAATTAACTAAAGTTAATTTCTACTTGCTTAAGAACCTTTATCAAGTTTATTATTCCTTTTATATCACTTATTACCATGTTAAATATATTATTTAATCATTTAAATTAATAACGTTCACTTTGTTGATATTTGGTACTTGAGTCAAAAATGAACACCTTATATTTACAAGTTGTTCATGTGGTCAATAGTTATTTATATCCAGAATAAATCCATCATTTAGATATCATATATATCATATATATCCAGTATATACATGTATATATAATATTACATAACATTCGGAGGTCATAAATGAAATGCACAGTTCATGGAGACGGTAAGTTGTACGTACGCTTGAACGCTACTTTCATTTCTATTTATTATTTTACTGGAATTAAAACATAATGATACATAGTTATATTATAATTACATTATAATATCATATATAATATCATTAACTCCATCCTTTATACATCCCACATGAGGCATTAACGAATCAAATCACTTTGAGGGGGCGGTAGTCCGCACTTCCTCAAATGAGATTATCGTATTTACCCACTATGAAAACCATAAAGGCATGCTCTAAAAAGGGAAGTACATAAGAATAATGAAAACATAAACATAATATATATCATATATAAATATAGTTCCATCATAATGGACACTATTAAAGGCTGTAATATGTAATTGAATAATCATCATTTCGTGAGGCGTTAGTTTTCCATCCATAGAAACATTATGTTCTTCATCCATTAGATGGAGGTGTGTGTAAGTGTAGTTCAAATACTTCTTTTAAAAACATCCTAGTATATTGAGGATACTGTTTTTGTTACAAAAGAAAGGAAAATTAAAACAATTTTGGGGTTGGAGAAGTAAAATAAAAGAAAACAATTTAAGAGAAACCATTACCTTTAATTTGGTAACTTTCTTTGGTTTGAACCAAAAAAAACTCCTTGATGTTCTTTCTTCCTAAAGTAAGGCTTTTAAGAGGAGAAGAGGGATGTAGGGAGCCTAATTTGGAAGAGTTTAGATGAGCCAAATTGCTTGAGAGGTGTGAGGAATTGCATAGAAGTGGTCTCTTTTTATAAGGGAGAGGAGGGGCTCTTTAGGAAAGTGTGAAACTATTATTTTATTATATACTGATATTCGGTTTCTAATGGTCCAAAAATCATTATAGTTGAAGATAAGATGAGTCGTGGTCGAAATAAAATCATCCAATCATAATTGGATATGTTTTGGATAATATTTTAATAATTATAATCATATTTATTTTAATAATTTATTAATGAGGCAAATACTGCATCATTATTGTGTCATAAATAATTTAATTTATTCGATGTATAAAAATTATAAAATAAAATACTATCATGTATAAAATATTTTTATATTTCCAATGAATATTTATAGTTGAAAATAGGACTTATATATCACCATATAAAAATTAATTACTAAACGATTTTTGTTAATGTCAATTTTGTCTTTACATTAAATTAATTAATCTAAATTGTCATTATCACTCCCAAGTGGAACAAAGGGGTCCCAAAATCGACCCAAAAATGCTCATGGACATTAATTACTCAACTAATAAATATTTTACAAGTGTTAATGTAATTTTGAATTATTATAATACACTTTTAACCATGAATTACCCTATTTACCTTTAACTGCGATAAATAAAAGTCAAAAGTTACTATTCACCAAAAATTATTTTCATCTTATTGAACCACATTTTACTCCTTGATAAAAACCATGTATGTCGGATTTTCAAAATTCAATTCACAGAAGTGGTAAATTTTCATTTAAATGAAAAAGTCTGTTTTTTTACTACAAATAAGTGGTTTCACTATTCATCAAAAATTGAAGTTTTTTCGAAAAATACCTAAAATTCAGCCTAAGCAGTATTTGATATTCCGAATTCAAAATTGATTTCCATTTTTTCCAAATTCAAAACATAGAAGTGGCATTAATTAATTTAAGAATTATTTCCCGTTGTTAAAACAAATAGAGTGTTTCTAAGAAACAATAACTATCAAAAGATTGATACTTATTTATGTCTAATTTCAAATTGAAATTAATTCCAATGACAAATATTGGATTAAATGGTAAAAATATATTTTAATTTCACTTTAAAACCAACTAAAAAGATAATCTAACCATATAAATAAATTATATTAAAAGAAACATTTGAATTAAAATACAATATTTTTCATTATTCATTAAAAAATAAACTTTATCGGAAAAATACCAAAAAATTTACCCAAAGTAAAATTTGATGTCCCCATTCAAAATAATAATATTATTTTGTTAAATATAACATATAAAAGTGACAAAAACTATATTTAAAAAGGGTTCTCCATTAAAAGGCTGTAAATAACCCTTTTAATGTAAATTATGCTTAAAATTGGGTTCGTTCACATTTTAAGCCTCTAACTTTTATTGGATAAATGTAAATTCATTTAAAAATCATGTATAATCATATTGTAGTTAATTTCATTCATTCCTGCCAATACAACGTCTAGGAGTTAACTACCATTTAAAATAATAATATTATATTATTAGTGTGCAACGTATGTTTCCAAAGAAACTCGTTGTTGCGTATTGGGAACGCTATCGAACATAGAAACCCCTTTAAGCTAAAATTAATATTTAATTCAAAAATATTAATAAATATGAAAATCACTTATTCTTCATTTACCTGGGATGTTACAGATATGAAGCTCCGAAATTAGTCATGCCTATAAATAAGAGGCCACCCTTCTTTATTGTACAAGGAATTTTGAGGGGAAATCCAAAATCATTCTGATTTCATGAAGTAAGGGGTGCTTCACCAAAGTGGTCTTTCACTGAGAGCTTGAGATTTGCGAAAAGGCTATTTTAGTCTAGCCGATGTGAATGTCTGTAAGTATTGGAAACTTCGCAAAGATGGGAATTTCCACATTGGCTCAGTGAGATTTGAAAAGTAGGGTGCTCTGAGAAGGTAGCGAGCTTCGCGATGGATGGTTTTTCTGCAAAGGATCAGTATGTATTGTGATGTTTTGGGCTCTAGGAGGATAGTTTTCTCTGTTGATACTGTCAGTTCCGCAAAGAAATTGAGCTCTTCGAGGCAATGAGCCATGTGATCCAGATAGCTTTGCGAGCTAGCGAGCTCTGTGAGCTAGTGAGCTCTACGAATGTGTGTGCTCTGCGAAGTGGTGTTCTCTATGAAGGGGTGAGATTTTTGAAGGGGTGAGCTTTGTGAATGATCTTTGTGAAGGATATTTGCAAAGGAGTTTTGAAAAATGTGTTTTTCAATAATATGTTTAAGTGGATAGGGAAGTATGAAATATAATGATTAAGTGGACAAGACAATATTGAATATCAGGTTTTATGTTTATAGGGATTTCAGTGTGCATTAAGTCAGGATTACAATGAAAGAAACGTCTCATGCTAAGTCAGGGACAATTTCATTAAATTCCAAATCTATGATGATACCTTCAAGTTGATAAACTGTGTGTGACCTCTCCCAGGGTACTAAGCCAGGGGAGTCAACAGATGTGATCTGAGGGAAGCATTGAGCTATCCTTGAACCTTTGTAAAGGAATTGTGCATGGGATAGAGTGACTGTGCTCAAACCTTTACATTCCACAGCTAGTGAAGATTACTAGATTTAAGTATGACCAACACACTTTCGGCGTATGATCCTTGGACATAGCCCTTAGTGGGGAATGGAGTAAAAGTGTTGTGTGGTCCCATCGAATGTGAATTATTTACTATTGTTCTTATCCATCATATAGGTTTAACGAGTTCCTACCAACATGGTAACAAGATCCATAAATTTCAAAAGAAAAATCTAACACCATGATTCACCCCTCCCCTCTAAAGGTGTCCCGGGGACCTTCAACTATGCTTAAATTTCCAAGAGAATATTATGTTCAACAAATGGGATTGAAATGAACTATGGAGAATGTGTAATGTCTCCACTTGATATATTCTTATAAATAGAGGCTTTATACATGTAGGAGGTAGTTTCAAATGAGCTTTTACAATATTTTTAATGATCAAATATTCTGATTATTTATGAAGATTTTTAATATCTTTTTACTAGTTAACGCGTCATTATATTTCTTGAGAGGGGTTAACTTATTACATCCATTTGTGAGGACTTTTTTAAATAAATTATGGTCTTTGTTTTTTTTTCTATGTCTAATCTGTACTGATTTATCACTATCAGTATTTCAAGAGATATATGTGCTTCTGATCTGGTTCACTTTAAGGTTTATTAGGATAAGGAAAAAAAATATTATCTGACGTTAGTAATAGAGGAATCTTTTTTCATGGAAGGAAGACCTATAAAGTTTGGCTAAAACTGTGGATATCTTAAAATTGATTTAAACCCACTTTACTATTAATGTTAATGTATGTAAACATTTGAGGAATTTTTTTGTATGTTTTCATTACACCCATTATGAATTTTTTTTAAAATATTGATATTCCTATTAACTACACGTGTTATTTATTATCCACAATGAATTTATTAAGTAAATATTTATACTATTTTTTTTAAAAAAAAATTAACTCTATTAATAATTTTTTTTAAATAAATATTTTTTATTACGTTCTTATAATTTGGAAAAAGTTTTATTTTTTCTGAAATATCTTCTTAGAGTAGTTAAATTTTTATTAAATGTTATATTATGGACTAAAATATACCCCCTATTATAGTAAAACTATATGATTTTGATCCTACCACTTGTAGTTAGTATATATTCTTCCAAAAAAAAATTTGTATGATATAAAAATATTTATTTTCATTACATATCTCCAAAATATTCATATTAACCTCATCCTTTTCACTACACATCCTTAAAACCCTTTGACATATATTTCAAAACCTAGGATAGGTGAAAAAAACTATGTATGTGATGTGTAAAAGTAAATTAAGGAAATAATTAGTCCATCAATGAAAAAAAAACATTTCATTATCATATTAAACATTAAACTAGAAATATATATATTCTTACATGAGTTATAAAAATTTCTACCCAAATATATTCATAAAAAATTCTATAAGAAATCTTAAAGGAAAAAATAATACTCATGAAGGATTATTTTCAATCAAAAAAACTCATGAAATATTTTCAAAAAATTTATACGTTTCAATCTTAATAAGTTTCAAAATCATCCATTTAAAATTATTCTCTTTAGAATACCATTCAAAATAATATGATTTTCATAAAATCCAATAGAAATTGAAGATAAATCATACATATAACTTTGGACATAAGTTTCATGATAATCACTCTTTCAAATGAAATAACCTACATATAAAATAGTAATAATATATTTAGAGAACTCTATAACTGGTTAACTCTGTACATTTACCAAATAAATAATAGGTTATATCTGTAACATGCTTTATCATGAGTTCTCTTGGGATCACACATCATCATTAGCTATATCTATCACACCTTATCATCACAAAAAATTCACAGGAACAAAATCATATTCATAACTCATAAAAGCATGAATTTCTATCACTACACCCATAAAAAATTTCCTTTCACCCAACATCTCGGGATATTGAAAATTACATTCAATTTATAAAACCTTTTAAAAATACCAAGATCAAAGGGAGGAAGGTATTTAATTTGAAGAAAACATGTAATCATGTAAATTATTCTTAACATCAAATAACAGTTACTATGACGGGAAAAACTATTGATACCCTATAATTCTAAAGATAACATTTTTTTTAACTTTTTTCAAAATGTTCCACATAAAATAAATAAAATGATTCATTTTTTATCGTTTGAAAGAAAGTAAAAATGGATATAAAATTTAATTTATAATTCATTTTTATACATAAATATTCCTTGATAATATTTTTTAGAAAAATGGACGTGGAATAAAAATATTTTTTAAATAAATCATCCAAACATTTAAACTAATGGTTTTATGGAAAATTTCCCTTACCTCAATTTTGGCCTGTAAAGTATGTATTTTGTCTTGATAAATAATAAAATTATGTTAATTAGTTACTTTATTAAGAAACTTTCTATGTTTATTACTTTTTTATTCTATTTATTAAAATTTTATATTCAATTACTTAATCAATTAAGGTCATTATTTATATTTTGATGATATTTGGATCATATGTGTAAATTGACTTCAATTACATGACTATGGTCAAAGTGGCCATTATTCAAAAATATACAGAATAAAAATTATAAAATATTTTTTATTTTTATATATTAATTATTCAATTAAAATGAAGTGTTTAATGTTGTTATGTAAAATTAATGACGTTACAGTCATTAAGATGGTTGTTCGTACGTTCGCGCGTGAAAAATTTTAATTTTTTATACAGTAATAGATAAATGAGGTATGTGTCATTTTATTTTTTCGATAATGAGTATCAGTTCATAAATATAATATGGAAAAACATGTCACATCTCTTCATGGTGGTGTTAATCCACACATAATCATGAACGAAGTTATCATTTTTTCAGTGGATGAAAATGGAAGAAAATAAATGACATATTTACTTTTCATAATGACAATTTTTTAATGAATAAAATATATGTACATTAAATCCATAATTATAACCATTCATGAGAGTTTGTGATGGAAACTGAATTACATTGATTCATGAGGAGGTTGTCATATTGATTAATGATGGATTTATTTCACATTTTATTGAAGAAAATATGGATATAGGTTTTGAAATTATTATAATCACATATAAGATTATTTAAGATAGATATTTTATTATTTTATCATGTTTCAAGATGTGTTTAATGATATATAAGAAGAAATAAAATTAAAATTCTTAATTTTGTACTATACCTCTTCTTCAAAAAACTTCTTCAGCTTTATACCTAAATTCATTATAGGTTTGTTTTATGATAAACCAATGGACTCTAAAACATGGAGCGTTACTTTAGGAATATATTTTAATTTCTATTTCATGGAAAAATATCTATATTTTTGGACAAGAGAATATATGAAATGTCCTTTTTATAATTTGGGGTGAGGACACACTTGTAATTTTCAAAAAAAATTAAATTTTATTAATTTGTTACTAAAGAAGATACCTAGAAAGTGGAATTTTCCAAATATAATAAAATATATGGTCTATATATTGATATCAAATATAATTAAGACACATTTATGGTCATTTTATCCATTATCACATTATTTTAACTACCAGTAAATTCGTGTTAATACTAACTATGGTAAATGTTTTTTTCAACTATTTTTACTATTTATTAGGAAAAAAATTATGTTGAGATTATTGTATAATATTTATTATTATTATTCCAAATTTTGAATAAATCGTATCAAATTTAATTCATAGAAGTGACAATATTTAATTTAAAATTAATCCCATAAAATTCAATGAATAATTTATTTTTAGAAAAATGTATTTCTAAGCATAAAAATTTATCTATACAAATAAAATTATAATTTTAATTCAAATAAAAATTATTGGATTATTCTTAATAAAACCAAACTAAAGAAAATTTATAAATAATATAAAATATCATGTTACTTTTTAAATACTTAAAAACAAAAACACTATTCAATTAAGAAAAAAATTACTATTCATTTAAAAATAAAACATTTTAGAAAATTATAAAAAATTCATCCTAAATTAATTTTGAGATGATGAAATTATTAATAAATTGTATTTTTTTCGAATTGAAATTTTATAATTTTTGAATAATTCTTATATAAAAAACATAAAAATAATGAAAACCCAATTTGGTTGGGAATAAATAGTTTTTTTCATTTTCAATACAAAAATTACTTAATATTCTTTCAATGATTATAAAGTTGTAAAATCGGATTAATGAATATTGATAAGGAATTAAATTTATTTGAAATTAATATTACATGGGTCTTAAGAAGATGGATCACACTTCATAATCCATGTGATACTAAAACTTGAGGACATCCTGGAGCACAAAATTACCATAACCCACTATAACTATTCTTAGAAGAAATCAATTACTAAATTAATTTTAAATTTAAATCAATCCACATCATAAATTACCTGATCTGAAAATAGTTTAACCATAAGTATTCAGGAAAGATTTCGGAAACAAATAAAAATCACTAAACATCAAAGAACTAATATACAAAACAAAATCAATTTCCAATATTAAATAAGAAAGGTAAATTTCAATGTATCTCTTTAAATCCTCCCAAAAAGAATGAATTGTTTCAAATGAAAAGTTTGAATCCATCGTGTTAATCATTAAAAATCATTACTTTAACCCACTACATCAACATAATTTGGTATAAAATCATTTACTACGTTGATTAAATACTTCACATCAAAACATTCGAACATTAAAAGTATTTAATATAAATACAAAACAACAAGATTAAATTTAAATTATTCTAGGAAAATCAATGAGTATTATAAAAAACCAAAAAATTGCCATTATAAAACACCATTTTAAAATTTTAAAATTCAATCCCTAACATTATAATGAACACTTTCAAATTTAAAACACCCATTATATAATATTTACCGAATCCTACTATTTTGAGAAAAATAACATTTTTCATTATAAATCATTGATAAATTTTTAAAATATACCTATTTTCGTTAATTTTTTATGTTTTTAAACATCTATGAAATCTAATTTATGAAATAACTCTCTCACACAAAAAACATAAATAAAGTGAATTAGTGATAGTGTATGACCCAAATATATGGCCTGACGAATCATGTGTTAATGATGAAACCTCCAATTGTAGGTATATTTAATCATGTAACTGGGATCCACAAGTTTTTATAAGCCCTATAATTACACACTATACCATTATTTTTACTCCTATTTTCATATCTCAAAACATATATAGTTTTGAAAATATCAAATTATTTGAAAACAAATCCATATCACCATAAATTTAATTTAAGACACAACAAAAATCAAATAATAAATAATAAAAACTATGGCGTACAAGGAAAAACACATATAATTATTAAACAAGGTGAAAAAAATTATCAGAACAAATAAAATTATATGATAAATGTAAAAAATAAAACCAAAAATCCAAAACTCCAAACCCATGATCCCATGTAAATGTAAGAACAAGAATAATTAAGAGCTTGAAATTATCTTCATACAAATCCTCCTTAGTTTGGGTAAGCCTAATCCAATCCACCATAATTACCCAATTAATAAAGGTAACGCTGATACATATTCTATATTATAAACTTAGGTTATGATACCATATTTTCTCAAACCAACTCTAGTAATACATGGATATGGTTCCTGAGTAGGCTGAGGATATACCCCAAGAATTTCTATGATGAGCCTATTATGGAAACTAGATACATGGAATCAAAGAGTATCTAGTTAGAATTTTTCCAAATAAAAACAATTAAAAAATATCATAACATCTCAAAATTTTTAGGCATGAACCCTTAATAAGTTAGAAACCTTCTCCAAATAAAATGAAAAGAAATAAAAAAAATAAAAAATAAAAAAAACAAGGATAGAACAAACGAAATCATACTCAAATAAAAAAACAATATCTAAAATAGATTCAAATATACAATTATGGATGTATAGTTTAATAAAACATTAATAAAAATTGACATAATATTTATATAAAACTAAACACACAACTAGATATCATGGAGGACTTGTATATCATGCTATAATAACAATACTTTCATCTCTCCAAGGTGATCAAATAATGATGAAAAACCAAAACCTGTAATTGAAATAATAAACATAAAAATGATCACAAATATTATTATGAAATCTTAAGAAACCACACCTTATCCATTACCTTTAAATATAATATCCATTTCAAGAAAGTTTGAAATAAAATTTATTAACATATTTTTTAAATAATAATTAAATGACATTATTTTTCAGTTTCTCATTTCACGTATTAAGATTGTTTCTTCAAAAAATGTCTTAAAACAATTTAATAATAATTTTTTAATTTTTAAATATTTATATAGAAAAAATTATAAATAACATTCAAAAAATTTTAAACATTTTATTATTTATAAATAAGAGAGACTATAGAATTAAGAAGAAACAATAACAATTAAAAAAATAAATAGTAGTTGTAACTAGAATGGAACTACCAAAATAGGTAGTATTCTAATATCATGGAAATAAATGTGGGGTTAACAATATAATTAAGAAAGTACAAAAGATATTAGGAATACATCAGTGTTTTGTGGAATGATTAGAACATAATAATATATGATATGTTATATCAGTCTGAGCAATACAATTAAACCATCCTTGAGATTGGTCATACCTTAACTAACCTAAATAAGGGGAATATTCCCATATAATGGCGTGGTTCATAATAAGAGAACCTAGAAAGAGAAGAAATGTAAACATGTGTGGCATGTGATCTAAAAAATTACACTATCCACTCTTTATTTCTTATGATATATAAAATGGAGGTGAAAAATAAATTTAAAACATAGTTATATAATCTATAAAATAATAAAAGATCACCCTCACCTTTAAACACACTTCAAAGAAACACAGGCCTATTTTTCACCATGAAAATTTATCATAATAAACATTCCCCCTATGTGAAAATCAATAGAAAAAATTATTATTCAAATTCTTAATACAAAAAGTGGTGTGTTTAAAGGGAAACTACTGAATCCCTTTATAAAGGTAAAAAATATTCCCTCTTAAATCACTTTTTGAAAAAAAAAATTATAATTATTCTCATTGAAAAAAATGTATCCATCATAAAATCTCAACATTTAAAATAAATTTATACCCCATTTTAAATAATCAACCATATACTTTTAAATTTGTTAAAAAAATAATCAATTTTCAAATAAAAAACATATTCTATAATATGAATACTCATTTATAAAGGCCATTCATGAAAATTTTAAATCATATTATGTGCACAGTTAAATAAAATATGTTTGATAAAACCATTAAAAAAGGAAGAATATTTGGATATGATGAAAATCAAGTGTGAAAATAACATATTTTAAAAATAATCCTTAAACACAACTATCTCTAACATTTAACATAAAAACAAGGGTCTAAACAAGTGATTAGTCTTGGTTTCATAATTCAATTGTTAGTGAAATGGGAAACCTATGTCAAATATAATTGGAGAAGACCAAAATATCCAATACATGCTAAAAGTATATCAAAAGAAAAAACACCCTATTAATGATGAAATAGAAGATATTAAGTGTAAAATCCCAAGTAAGTATAGAATTATGTATTTTCATATATCTGTATATTTATGAATTAGATAATGTTTTAATGACTTAAAATGAGAATAATTCCAATCTTAAGCATAAAATTCTCTAATATTTTTAAAAAAGATTGTTTTACCTCCTTTTGATGGAGAACCATTTTAAATCTATCTTGCAACAATATTATAATCTATATTTTTCAAAATAAACTTATTAATTAGAATTGGGACATTGAAATTTACTTTGGATATTTTTTTGGTATTTTTCTGAAAATGTTCATTTTTTAATGAATAGTGAAAAATACTGCATTTTACTTCAAAATTACTTTTCCATATAATTTAATTATATTGATAGATTATATTTTTAATTGGTTTTAAAGTGTAAATATTATAAATTTTTACCATTTAATCAAATTTTGGTCATTGGGATTAATTTCACTTTGAAATTGGACATAAACAATTGTCAAACTTTTGATAGAAATTGTTTCTAAAAACCTGCTATTTGTTTTGTCAACGGGAATTTTTTTAAAATTAATTATTTCAATTTCTGTGTTTGAAATCTGGTAAAATGGATTACATATATGGAATAATAAGGTCCAAATTATGTAATTAAGACTCTTTTGTTTTTGGACCTTATGAATAGTAACGACGGTAATTGTCTTTAATTATCGTGATTAACTAGTAATCGGGTAATTAAGGGTAATAAAATAATATCATAATAATAAACAATGACCCCAAAATGTGTCCTAATGCTACTGGTTGTGTCATGGAAGACCATTTTATTCCTTGTGCCAAACTTAGGGACCCCATGGAATCACTTTTGGGTGATAGTGACACTTTATCATTTTATTTTTAAAGAAAGGAGAATATCAAAAAAGTATGTAACACCTAAGTAAAACAATTTTTTTTTGTCTGAATAAATTATCACTTGGAATATAAATACTCATTGGAAATATAAAAAGATTTCATACATCATATTATTTTTTTATAATTTTTAGACATTAAATAAATTAATTTTTTTATGACACCATGATGATGCAACGATTACCTCGTTAATGAACGATATAAATAAAATAAAAATATAATGTAACATATAAGACTTACAATTTTCAAAAACCTATTGGATGAGTATATTTAGAACCCTTATCACCTTATCCTCGAAATATATCAATGTGGGACCTTTAAAATCCGAAACTCATTTTAATATAAAGTAACATTTTTTGACATTCCAAGAGTGCCTCTCCTCCCTCTTATAAAAGGCCCCCACCTCTACCTCTCTACACACACCCCTAAAGCCATTGGATCGAACAAGATATGATCATTTTGTATCTCCACATCCCTATATTCATCATAGAAGCCTTACCATAGGCAGAAATCTCTTCAATAAACCCTTTTGGTTAAAACTAAGAGGAGTTACCCGATTTAAAGGTAATGTCTTCACTTGTGTTCTTTTGTTTTATTTTGCTTATCCAACCCCTAAACTCTTTTTATAACATTCTTTTGTAACAAAACCAATATCTTAAATATACTAGGATGTTTTTATGAGAATTATTCTAGCTACACTTACACACACCTTCGTCTAAAGGTTAAAGAACATACATTTTCTGTCGATGGAGAATTTGTGCCTCACGAAAGGATGATTGCTCAATATTATTATAACACCTTTCATGGTGGCCATTAATATGTCACTCTATTTATATATGATATATATTATGTTTATTTTTTACTTATGCTTCTTTATTTTTCATTTATGGAATACCTCTATGGTTTCCATTATGGCTAAACGCGTTATCTTCATTTTAGGAAGTACGGACTACCGCCCCCTCAAAGTGATTTGATTCGTTAATGCCATATGTGGGACGTATAAAGGATGGATTTAATGATATTATATATTATATTATACTTTAAATATAATATACCTTTGTATCATTATTTTTTCATTCCATTAAATATGAAATATAAATGAAAGTAGCATTCATGCATACGTACGGCTTACCGTCTCCAAGAAGGGTGCATTTCATTTCTTACCTCTAAATGTTATGTAATATTATAAATGCATGTATATACTGGATATATATGATAAATATGATATCTACATCTTGAATATAATTCTGGATATAATGGATATTTTACCACATAATCTACTTGTAATAATAAGGAGTTTATTTTTGACTCAAGTACCAATGATCGACAAAATGACCGTTATTAACTTAAATAATTACATAGTGTTCATAACATGGTAATAAGTGATATAAAAGGAATAATGAACTTGAAAAATGTTCTTAAGCAAGTAGAAATTAACTAAATTTTATTATTTAGGAGATTAAATAACGATCGAGTCAAGTCGGATACAAGGTATGGGAATTCGTCTCAATCTCCTTTCATTGAGGATATTTTGTTTTATACAAAAATTTCATTTATACGGTGTATAAACACCTTTTACTTTTAGGTTTATTCAAATGGAATATTTTTTATATTAATCGTTTTAATAAACGAAAAAAGGGACTGTTTTGGTCGTACGTATGTGGTGACGACGACTTCTCCGCCGCCGTGAAAATTATTTGAATTTCAGCTTCCTCTACAAGCCATAACATTTTTTAAATGAAAAATAAATAACATGTTTTACTTTTATTTTATTTTGGTATTGAAAATTGTTTTGATAATGTTTTTATTATATCAATGTGTTATTTATATCTTTTGATTGAAATGAGGAAATTTTATGTTTTCTTTATTCATGTTTTATATGATATGATTATGTTATGGTTCTTGGAAATTGTTTATGAAGACGGGTGGTTCCGTGATAAACTAAGGGTGGGTGAGCCCGATATAGCTCTCCAATGCATTGGGTAACGCGAAGGGGTTAAACACTAATTTTTCTCCAATGATATTTAAGGAATATACTGTGATGGGTATTCCAAACGTAACCATGAGGGTTACTCCCTATGTAAGAATGTTATGAATGCCACAAGTTACCTTTATGCCTTATGATTTCTATGATTTATTCATGGTTTGATGAGCTGTGTTAAAGTGCTTATGTTTTATGAGTAAAGTATTATTTCATTAATTCTTATATATACATGGACTAATGCTTTCATTTTGTACTTTTATATCCCTTACCGAGCTTTTTATGATCACCCCATGTTTTTTTGAAATGTTTTTCATAGTTCAATGGAAAATTACATGATGTGTTGATAGTGTCGAGGAAGTTTCACGAAAGAATCTATGTTTTATTTTATATATGCCTTCTTTGATATGAAAAAATAATACAGTCTTTTATGTAACCTCCTTGTTTAAATGTGGAATGTAATGCATGATTTATGATCTAATTCTCTAAACCTCTAAACCTGAAAAGATCCTCAATGTCTATTCTTGAAATAACTCAAGATTAAGTAATGATTAAGGCTAGGGCCTTATAAGTGGTATCAAAGGTCCGTTTAGATAACTTTAGGAGTTAGAATTATATTAAATTATTATCCAAAAATAATTTTTTATAGACAAATTGAAATGATATAGCATTTGAAGATTACCATGTTGCTTCATTTATGACATGTTTGTTCAGAACAGTTTTCTATAGAGGAAATAGGGTACCAGTGCTAGGAAGGCATACAGAAGGAAATGACCTTCCAAATCAGCATTTTGAGATGGTCGGAATTGGAACTGTACAGTTTGTTGTAGTAATGGAGCAGTTGACTCAAGCGATAAATGGTGGTTGTATCCATGCACGATATCATCCAAATCAACTGTAGAGGAACATGTCAGTGGTGGAACATTTCATGAGGCAACATCCACCATCATTCAGAGGATCATCTGACCCTGTTCTAACTGAAGGGTTGATTAAAGCACTGGAGAAGATTTTTGATTTCATGGGGTGTTCAAACAATCAAAAGTTTTGTCATTCAATTTACTGTTTGGAGGGTGAAGCAGATCAGTGGTGGTCTATGGTTAAAAATATCAGGGACACTGATGAGATTGATGCTCTCGACTAGGATGAATTTAAAGGTATGTTTCTTGAGAAGTATTTTCCTAATGCTGTTCAACTTAGGATGGAAAAATAATTCTTGGAATTGTGGAAAGTGGAAGAATCAGTGGCTACTTATGAAGAAAGGTTCCCTCGATTGGCAAGGTATGCTCCAAATTTTATCTGAGACCTTGATAGTAAAATCAATCGTTTTTACTCAGGATTAGATCCAAAATATCGAAGGGCTTTAGCTTCTCATGAGTTCAAGAGTTATGAAAAACTTGTTCGATGTGATGAGAAGGTGAAAATGGATTTTTCCGATGATCTAGTGTTTTATAACATCCAACAGAAGAAGAGACCGAGGTGGCAGGAGAAAGGAAAGAATCCTTCAAAAACGTCTGATGGTAAGAAAACTAAGTTTTCAGTTTGTGATAAATATGGTAAAAGGCATGTTGGGGAATGGCTTCTAAATTCTGGAAAGTGCTACTGATGTGGTAAGATGGGACATAAGGCTTGTGATTGCACTAAAAAAGATCATGTTGATGGTAAGACCAAATTTGATTTACAGTTAGTGAAATTTTTCAAGTGCAATGAGACAGGTCATTATGCAAACGAGTGTCCGATAAATAGCTCGAATGATTGGAAGCAGTCAGACTACAAGCGAAAAGGTGTGGTAAAATCCTTTGCAACTACTTTAGCAGATGCTGGGCCATCAAATGAAGTGGTATCAGGTACTTTGTTTGTTTTCTCAGATTATGCTAATGTGTTGTTTGATTTGGGGTCTACACATTCTTTCATCTCTTATAAATTTTATAGTAAATTGAGAATTCCATCTCAAGAAATGACTCCTGAACTTGTGGTAAAAACACCTGGGGGAAATTTTGAGGCAAAAAGATTTTATAAGAGTCTTCCTCTCCTTATCCGTGGAAAGAACCTACTTGCAAACCTTATTGTTTTACCTCTAGTAGAGTTTGATGTTGTCATGGGTATGGATTGGCTCTTTGTTTACCATGCTAAGATTGAATATAGATCTAATGAAGTTTCTTTTCATAAAGACTTTCAGTTTTTGTACAAGAATGAACCCTTACTTTTGATAACATATCAAGAGGCTGAGAAACTTGTAAAAGATGGAAATGAATGTTACCTTGCACATATTGTTGAAAAAAGGAACCGTTTTTGATTAATGATGTGCCAGTGGTAAACGAGTATCCTAATTGTTTTCCTAATGGGTTTCTTGGAATATTACCAGATCGGGATGTTGAAATTACTATTGACATAGTTTCTGATGCTAAGCCAATTTCAAAAACCCTTATCGAATGGCTCAAATTTAACTTTTAGAGTTGAAGGAGCAATTACAAGATTTATTAAAGAAAGGTTTCATTTGACCTAGCACATCACTATTGGGTGCTCCTGTCTTATTTGTTAAAAATAAAGATGGTTCTATGAGACTTTTCATTGATTATAGAGCCTTGAATAATATCACTATTAAGAACAAATATCCTTTTCCTCATATCGATGATTTTTTTTTGAGCAGCTCTAGGGAGCTTCTTATTTTTCAAAGATTGACCTGAGATTGGGGTACCATCAGTTGAAGGTAAAGGAAGCAGATATTCCAAAGACTGCGTTTCGTACAAGATATGGTAATTATGAATTTTTAGTAATTCCTTTTGGGCTAACCAATGCATCTTCTATATTCATGGACCTTATGAATAGAATTTTCCATGAGTTCTTGGATAGGTTTATGGTTGTTTTCATTGATGATATTTTGGTTTTTTTTAAAGTAAAGAGGAGCATGAAAGACATTTGAGGGTTATTTTTCAAACCTTAAATGAAATGAAATTGTATGGGAAATTTAGCAAGTGTGAGTTTAGGTTGCAACAAATTTCTTTCCTTGTTCACATTGTTTCTAAGGATGGGATAACTGTTGATCCTACAAAAACAAAGGTTGTTGAAGAATGGACAATACCCACAAATATAACTGGGATTCGTAATTTTATTGGTTTGGCAGGATATTACCAAAGGTTTGTTAGAAATTTTTTCTAGTTATCTAGTCCAATGACTAAGCTAACTTGGAAGGGTGTTAATTTTATCTGGACAGAAGAATGTGATGATTGATTTCAATAATTGAAAATAAGATTGGTTAGTGCTCCAGTTTTGGCACTACCTTCGTGGAATGGTGAGTTTGTTATCTATAGTGATGCTTCATTGAAAGGACTTGGTTTCGTCCTAATGCAGAATTATCAGGTAATTGCTTATGCTTTACATCAGTTGAAAACTCTTGAGGTAAATTACCCTACACATGATTTGGAATTAGCTGTTGTTTTCCCTTTAAAAATTTGGAGGCATCATTTGTATAGTGTAAAGTGTGAAATATATACTGATCACAAAAGTTTAAATTATATATTCACTCAGAAAGAATTGAACATGAGACAGAGGATATGGCTATAATTAATCAAGGATTATTATTATACAATTCATTACCATCCAGTAAATTCAAATAAAGTGGATGATGCTTTGAGTCGAAAAAAGCAATGCTTCATTAACCATGTTATGTTTGGAACGTGATCCTTTGGTTAATGATTTGATGAACTTTGGAATAGAAGTTGTTGGTGCAGGATGTTCTTCTGTTTTGTTTCAGGTATTATTGAAATCTTCTCTATTAGACAGAATTAAGAAAGCATAGAAGCAAGACAGTGGGTTGTAGAAAAAAGTAGAGTTGGTTCAGAAGGGTAAGTTTCCCAAATTCAACATTAATAATGATTTTTTTTAGATTTGGGAAGAGATTGTGTGTGCTGTGTAATTCACAATTGAAGAGAGATTTGTTATGTGAAGCTCATAGTTCTCCGTTTTCAGTTCATCCATTTAGTACTAAGATGTATAGATATCTTCGGAAGTACTACGGGTGGGATGGAATGAAAAGAGATACTGCTGATTTTACTATGAAGTGTTTGAATTTCCAACAGGTCAAAGCAGAGCGGCAGTTACTGAAGGGGATGCTTCATCCTTTACCAGTACCAGAGTGTAAATGGGAGAATACATCCATAGACTTCGTTGTGGGATTGCTGAAGACACCTCGAGGTAATAATGCAATCTGGGTTATTGTTGTTCACCTGACTAAATCTTCTCAATTCCTTCCTATACAAGATACTTTTTTCCTAGATCAACTTTCTCGTTTGTATCAGAAAGATATATTAAGGTTACATGGAGTTCCCCTCTCCATTGTATCTGATCGTGATCCTAGGTTTACTTCTAAATTTTGGAAAGGCCTTCAGAAGTCATTGGGTACTGAATTAGATTTTAGTACATCTTTTCATCCTCAATAAGATTGGTAGTCAGAATGAACAATTCAGACATTGGACGATACGATACGTGCTTATTCGATGGATTATCAAGGAATTTGGGACCAAAATATTTCTTTGGTTGGGTTTTCTTATAATAACAGTTTTCATTCTAGTATAAAGATGGAACCATTTGAGGCATTATATGGGAAGTGGTGTCGAACTCCAGATTTTTGGGATAAATTGGTTGAAAGGAAGTTGATGGGACCAGAATTGGTAAAACAGTTGGAAAAAAAAGTTCAGCTGATATAGAGACACGTGATAACAGCTCAGAGCAGGCAGAATAGTTATGCGGACAACAGGAGGAAGGATCTCTCTTTTAAGGTAGGTGATCATGTCTTCCTCAAAGTTTCACCATGGAAAAGTGTAATGCGATTTGGTAAGAAAGGAAAGACGAGTCCAAGGTTTATTAGACCATATGAAATTCTAGAGAGAGTTGAATCAGTTTCATACGAGTGGCTTTACCTTCGAGTTTATCTCATGTACACAATGTTTTTTATGTTTCAATGTTAAGGAAGTACATGCCAGATCCATCTCATGTTTTGAGTCCAGAGATAGTTCAGCTAGAAGAGAAACTATCTTGTGAGGAAAAACCGGTCCAGATTCTTGACCACAGGGAGCAAGTGTTACAGAATAAGTTGATTCATCAAGTAAAGGTTTTGTGGAAAACCCACATGATTGAAGAGGCAACATGTGAATCTAAAAATGCAATGAGGGATAAATACCCCCACTTATTCGATAAATAAATAAATTGTGGGGATGCAATTTTCTAAAGGGGGGAATGATGTAACATCCCATGTAAGTAAAGAATTATGTATTTTTGTATCTATGTCTATTTATTAATTAGATAGTGTATTAATGACTTAAAATGATAATAAATACAATATTAATCATAGACTTCTCTAATATTTTTAAAAAAGATTGTTTTATCGCCTTTTGATAGAGAACCATATTTAAATCTATCTTTTGACAATTTTATAAGCTCTATTTGTAAAAATAATGTTATTCATTATAATTGGGACATTGAAATTTACATTGGATAAATTTTTGGTATTTTTCAGACAATGATCATTTTTTAATGAATAGTGAAAATACTGCATTTTACTTAAAAACTACTTTTTCGTCTAATTTAATTATATGGATAGATTATATTTTTAATTTTATTTAAAGTGTAAATAGAATATATTTTACCATTTCTTCCAATGGTGGTAATTTGTATTAATTTCACTTTGAAATTGGACATAAACAATTGTCAAACGTTTGATAGAAATTGTTTCTAAAAAACCAGCTATTTATTTTGACAATGGGAATTATTTTTAAATTAATTATTTCAATTTCTGTGTTTGGAATTTGGTAAAATGGATTCCATATTTGGAATAAGAATTTCCAAATTATTTAATTAATATTCTTATGTTTTTGGACAATATGAAAAGTAACGACAATTGTTATCTTTAATTATTGTGATTAATTAGTAATCAGGTAGTTAAGGGTAATAAAATAATATCATAATAATACAAAATGACGCCAACATGTTTCCTAATGCTACTATTAGTGTGAGTTCTGACCATGGGATGCCTTGTGGAAAACTTAGAGACCCCATGGAATCACTTTTGGGTGATAGTGACACTTTATCATTTTAATTTTAAAGAAAGGAGAATATCACAAAAGTATGTAACACCTAAGTAAAAAAATTTAAATTTTTCTACATAAATAATCTCTTGGACTATAAATAGTCATTGGAAATCTAAAAATAGTTCCAACATCATAGTATTTTTTTATAATTTTTAGACATTAAAGAAATTAATTTGTTTATAACACCATGATGAAGCAGCGATTACCTCATTAATGAACGATTTAAATAAAATGAAAATATAATGTAAACTCTAAGACTTACACTTGTAAAAAACCTATTTGATTAGTATATTTCTAACCCTTATCACCTTATCCTATAAATATATCAATGTGGGGCCTTTAAAATCCTAAACTCATTTTAATATAAAGTAACATTTATTGACATTCCAAGAGTGCCCCTCCTCCCTCTTACAAAAGGCACCCACGTCTACCTCCTTACCCATACCTCTCAAGCCATTGGCTCGGCCAAGATCTGCTCATTTTGTATCTCCACATCCCTATCTTCATAATAGAAGCCTTAACTTAGGTAGAATGCTCTTCAAGATACTCTTTTGGTTCAATCCAAGAAGAGTTACCCGATTTAAAGGTAATGTCTTCACTTGTGTTCTTTTGTTTTATTTTGCTTCTCCAACCCCCTAAAATATTTTTATAACTTTATTTTGTAACAATAACAGTATCTTCAATATACTAGGATGTTGTTATGTTAAGGATTGGAGATACACTTACACACACCTTCGTCTAATGTTTAAATAACATATTGTTTTCGTGGATGGCGAATTTCTGCCTCACCAAATGATGATTGTTCAATATTCTTCTAACACCATTCATGGTGGACCTTAAGATTTCACTCTATTTATATATGATATATATTATGTTTATGTTTTCTTTATGATTCTGTATTTTTCATTTATGGCATACCTTTATGGTTTCCATTATGGGTAAACGCGATATCTTCATTTTAGGAAGTGTGGACTACTTCCCCCCCAAAGTGATTTGATTCGTTAATGCCATATGTGGGATGTATAAAGGATAGAGTTAATGATATTATATATGATATTATACTAGAATTATAATATACCTTTATATAATTATTATTTCATTCCATTAAATATGAAATATAAATGAAAGTAGCATTCATGCGTACTTACGGCTTACCATCTCTATGAACGGTGAATTTCATTTCTTACCTATAAATGTTATGTAATATTATAAATGTATTTATATACTGGAGATATATGATATATATTATATCTACACCATGAATATAATTCTAGATATAATGTATATTTTACCACATGAACTACTTGTAATTTTAAGGAGTTTATTTTTGACTCAAGTACCAATGATCGACAAAACGACCGTTATTAACTTAAATAATTACATAGTGTTCATAGCATGGTAATAAGTGATATAAAAGGAATAATGAAATTTAAAAAGGTTCATAAGAAAGTAGAAATTAACTCAATTTTATTATTCAGGAGATTAAAGAACGATCGAGTCAAGTCGGATACGAGGTATGGGACTTCGTCTCAATATCCTTTCATTGAGGGATATTTTGTTTTACACACAACTTTCTTTTATACGGTGTATAAACCCCTTTTACTTTTATGTTTACTCAAAAGGAATGTTTTTTATACAAATAATTTTACTAAATGACAAAAGGAAATTTTTCTGTCGTACATATGTGGCGACGACAACTTCCCCACCGCCGTGACCATTATTTGAGTTTCGGCTTCCTCTACAAGCCAATACTTTTTTTAAATGAAAAATAAATACCATGTTTTACTTTTTTTTTATTTCGGTATTGAAGATGGTTTTGATAATGTTTTTATTATTTCAATGTGTTATTGATATCTTGTGATTGAAATGTGGAAATTTTATGTTTCCTTTATGCATGTTTTATATAATACAATTATGTTATGGTTTTTGGGAATTGTTTATGAAGACCGGTGGTTCTGTGATAAACTAAGGGTGGGTGAGCCAGATATATCTCTCTAATGCATTGGGTAACATGAAGGGGTTAAAAACTTAGGTTTATCCGAAGAGATTTAGGGAATATACTGTGATGGGTATTCCAAACGTAACCCTGAGGGTTACTCCCTACGTAAGAATGTTATGAATGCCTCAAGTTACCTTTATGTCATATGATTTCTAGGATTTATTCATGATATGATGAGGTATGTTAAAGTTCCTATGTTTTATGAGTAAATTATGATTTCATTAATTCTTATGTATACATGGACTAATGTTTTCATTTCGTAATTTTATATCCCTTACGGAGCTTTTTATGATCATCCCATGTTTTTTTGAAATGTTTTTCATAGATCAAGGGAAAAGTACATGATGTGTTGATAGTGTCAAGGAAGTGCCATGAAAGAATCTATGTTTTATTTTAAATACGTCTCCTTTGATAGGAAAAATTAATACTTTCTTTTATGTAACTGCCTCGTTTAAATTGGGGATGTAATGCATGATTTATGATCTAATTCTATAAAAATCTAACCCTGAAAAGATCCTCAATGTTTATTCTTGAAATAACTCAAGATTATGTAATGTTTAAGGCTGGGGCCTTATAGGTGGTATCAAAGGTCAGTTTAGATAACTTTAGGAGTTATAATTCTATTAAATGATTATCCAATTTTTTTTATGGTAAAATTGAAATGATATAGCATTTGAAGATTACCATGTTGCTTCATCTAAGACATGTTTGTTCAGAATGGTTTTCCACAGAGGAAATAGAGAAGTAGTGCTAGAAAGTCATACAGAAGGAAATGTCCTTCCAAATCAGCATCCTGAGATGGTCAGAATTGGAACTGAATAGTTTGTTGCAGTAATGGCGCAGTTGACTCAAGCGATAAATGGTGGTGGTATCCATGCATGAGATCAGCCAGATCAACCACAGAGGAACATGTCAATGGTGGAACATTTCATGAGGCAACATCCCCCATCATTCAGAGGATCATCTGACCCTGTGGTAGCTGAAGGGTGGATTAATTCTCTGGGGAAGATTTTTGATGTCAAGGGGTGTTCAGACAATCAAAAGGTTAGTCTTTCAATTTACCATTTGGAGGGTGAAGCAGATCATTGGTGGTCGATGGTTATAAATATCAGGGACACTGATGAGATTGATGCTCTCGACTAGGATGAATTCAAAGGCATGTTTCTTGAGAAGTATTTTCCAAAGGCTCTTCGACTTATGATAGAAAAACAATTCTTGGAATTGAGGCAAGAGGATGACGCAGTGGCTGCTTATGAAGAAAGGTCCACTCTATTGGAAAGGTATGCTCCATATTTTATCCGAGACCTTGATAATAAAATCAATTGTTTTTACTCAGGATTAAAGCCAAAAAATCGAATGGCTTTAACTTCTCGGGAGTTCAAGAGTTATGAAAAGCTTTTTCGATGTTATGAGAAGGTGGAAATGGAGTTTTCCAATTATCAAGTGTTCTATAACAACCAATAGAAGAAGAGACCGAGGTGGCAGGAGAAAGGTAATAATCCTTCAAAAATGTCTGATGGTAAGAAAACTAAGTTTTCAGTTTGTGATAAATGTGGTAAAAGGCATGCTGGTGAATGTCTTTTAAATTCTAGAAAGTGCTACCGATGTGGTAAGATGGGACATAAGGCTCGTGATTACACTGAAAAAGATCAGGGTGATGGTAAGACCAAATTTGATTTACAGTTAGTGAAATGTTTCAAGTGCAATGATATGGGTCATTATGCAAACGAGTGTCCGACAAAGAGCTCGAATGATGGGAAGCAGTCAAACTACAAACAGAAAGTTGTGGTGAAATCCTTTGAAACTACTTCAGCAGATGTTGGGCCATCAAATGAAGTGGTATCTGGTAATTTTTTTGTTTTCTCATATTATGCTAATGTGTTGTTTGATTCGGGGTCTACACATTCTTTCATCGCTGAAAATGTTTCTAGTAAATTGGGAATTCCATCTCAAGAAATGACTCATGAACTTGTGGTAAAAACACATAGGGGAAATGTTGAAGAAAAAAGAATTTATAAGAGTCTACCTATCCTTATCCGTGGAAAGAACCTACTTGAAAACATTATTGTTTTACCTCTAGTAGAATTTGGTGTTATCCTGGGTATATATTGGCTCTCTGTTTAGCATGATAAGATTTATTTTAGAGCTAACGAAGTTTCTTTTCAGAAATACATCCAGTTTGTGTATAAGAATGAACCCTTACTGTTGATAACATATCAAGAGGCTGAGAAACTTGTAAAATATGGAAATGAATGTTACCTTGCACATATTGTTGAAAACAAAGGAACCATTCAGATTAATGATATGCCAGTGGTAAATGAGTATACAGATTTTTTTCTTGACGAGTTCCTGGAATAATACCAGATCGGGAAGTTGAAATTACTATTTACTTAGTTCCTGATGCTAAGCCAATTTCAAAACCCCCTTATTTAATGGCTCAAATTGAACTTTTGGAGTTGAATGAGAAATTGCAAGATTTATTAGAGAAAGGTTTCATTTGACCTAGCTCATCACAATGGGGTTCCCCTGTATTATTTGTTAAAAAGAAAGATGGTTCTATGAGACTTTGCATTGATTATAGAGCCTTTAATAATATCACTGTTAAGAACAAATATCCTTTTCCTCATATCGATGATTTTTTTGATTAGCTCCAGGGAGCTCAGTATTTTTTGAAGATTGACCTGAGATCGGGGTACCATCAGTCGAAGGTAAAGGAAGCAGATATTCTGAAGGCCGCGTTTCGAACAAGATATGGCCATTATGAATTTGTAGTAATTCCTTTTGGGCTAACCAATGCACCTGCTATATTCATGGACCTTATGAATAGTATTTTCCTGGAGTTCTTGGTTAAGTTATTGGTTGTTTTCATTGATGATATTTTGGTGTTTTCTAAAAGTAAAGAGCAGCATGAAAGTCATTTAAGGGTTATTTTGAAAACCATAAAAGAAAATAAATTGTATGGGAAATTCAACAAGTGTGAGTTTTGGTTGCAACTAATTTCTTTTTTTGGTCACATTGTTTCTAAAGATGGGATAACTGTTGATCATGAAAAAACAAAGGTTGTTGAAGAATGGACAAGACTCAAAAATGTAACTGAGATTCGTAGTTTTCTTGGTTTAGTAGGCTATTAATGAATGTTTGTCAGAAATTTTTCCCGGTTATCTAGTCCAATGACTAAGCTAACTCGGAAGGGTTTTAAGTTTATATGGACAAAAGAATGTGATTATTTTTTTTAGTAATTGAAAAAAAGATTTGTTAATTCTCTAGCTTTGGCACTACCTTCCAGGAATGGTGAGTTTGTTATCTATAGTGATGCTTCATTGAAAGGTCTTGGTTGCATCCTAATGCAGAATTATCAGGTAATTGCTTATTCCTCACTTCAGTTGAAAACTCATGAGGTAAATTACCCTACACATGATTTTGAATTAGCTGTTTTTGTTTTCGCATTAAAATTTTGGAAGCATCATTTGAATAGTGTAAAGTGTGAAATATATACTGATCACAAATGTTTAAAGTATATATTCACTCAGAAATAATTGAACATGAGAGAGAGGAGATGGATAGAATTAATCAAGGATTATGATTGTAAAATTCATTATCATCTGGGAAAAGCAAATAAAGTGGATGGTGCTTTGAGTCGAAAAAGTAATGCTTCATTAACCATGTTACGTTTGGAACTTGATCCTTTGGTTAAGGATTTTATGAACTTGGCATAGAAGTTGTTGGTGCAGGATGTTCTTTTGTTTTTTTCAGGTATCAGTGAAATCTTCTCTATCAGACAGAATTAAGAAAGCACAGAAGCAAGACAGTGGGTTACAGAAAAAGGTAGAGCTGGTTCAGAAGGGCAAGTTTCCTGAATTCAACATTGATAATGATTGTCTTCTGAGATTTAGGAAGAGATTGTGTGTCCTGTGTGATTCATAGTTTAAGAGGGATTTGTTATGTAAATCTCATATTTCTCTGTTTTCAGTTCATCTAGGTAGTACTATGATGTATAGAGATCTTTGAGAGTACTACTGGTGGGATGGAATGAAAAGAGATATTGCTGATTTTACTGGGAAGTGTTTGACTTGTCAATAGGTTAAAT
The DNA here is from genome assembly GCA_963277665.1 of Viscum album. Classification (NCBI taxonomy): domain Eukaryota; kingdom Viridiplantae; phylum Streptophyta; class Magnoliopsida; order Santalales; family Viscaceae; genus Viscum; species Viscum album. The sequence continues at coordinate 742,563,501 of OY728138.1, read as the reverse complement.
CAGAGTGGCAATTACTGAAGGGGATGCTTCAGCCTTTACCACTACCAGAGTGGAAATGGGATAATATATCCATAGACTTCGTTGTGGGATTTTCGAAGACACCTCGAGGTAATAATGCAATCCGGGTTATTGTTGATCACTTGACTAAATCTGCTCATTTCCTTTCTATACGAGATACGTTTTCCCAAGATAAACTTTCTCATTTGATTCTTAAAGAGATAGTTAGGTTACATGGAGTTCCCCTCTCCGATGTATCTGATCATGATCCCATGTTTACTTCTATCTTTTGGAAAGGCCTTCAGAAGTCGTTGGGTGCTGAATTAAATTTTAGTACATATTTTCATCCTCAATCAGATGGGAAGTTAGAACAAACAATTCAGACATTGGAGGATATTCTACGTGCTTTTTCAATGGATTATTATGGATATTGGGACCAACATCATTCTTTGGTTGAGTTTTCTTATAATAATAGTTTTCATTCGAGTATATATATGGCACCATTTGAGGCCTTATATGGGAAGTGGTGTCGAACTCCAGATTTTTGGGATAATGTGGGTGAAAGGAAGTTTATGGGACCAGAATTGGTAAAAGAGTTGGCAGAAAAAGTTCAGATGATACATAGACACATGATAACAGCTCAGAGCAGGTAGAAAAGTTATGTGGAAAATAGGAGGAAGGATCTCTCTTTTGAGGAAGGTGATCGTGTCTTCCTCAAAGTTTCACCATCGAAAAGTGTGATGCAATTTGGTAATAAAGGAAAGATGAGTCCAAGGTTCATTGGAACATATGAAATTATAGAGAGAGTTGGATCAGTTGCATATCGAGTGCCTTTACCTCCGAGTTTATCTCAGGTACACAATGGTTTTTATGCTTCAATGTTAAGGAAGTACATGCCAGATCCATCTCATGTTTTGAGTCCAGAGGTAGTTCGGCTGGAAGAGAACCTATCTTATGAGGAAAAACCGGTCTAGATTGTTGACCACAGGGGGCAAGTGATATGGAATAAGGTCATTCATCATATAAAGGTTTTGTGGAAAAACCACATGATTGAAGAGGCAACATGGGAATATGAAAATGCAATGAGAGATAAATACCCACACTTATTCGATAAGTAAATAAATTGCGGGGACACAATTTTCTAAAGGGGGGAAGGATGTAACATCTCAAGTAAGTAAAGAATTATGTATATTTGTATCTATGCATATTTATGAATTAGATAGTGTATTAAAGACTTAAAATGAGAATAAATCCAATCTTAAGCATAGAATTTTCTAATATTTTTTAAAAAGATTATTTTATCGCCTTTTGATGGAGAACCTATTTTAAATATATCTTTTAACAATTTTATAAGATCTATTTGTAAAAATAAAATTATTATTTATAATTGGTACATTGAAATTTACTTTGGATAAATTTTCGGTATTTTTCTGACAATTCTCATTTTTTAGTGAATAGTGAAAAAATACTGCATTTTACATCAAAACTACTTTTTTTATCTAATTTAATTATATGGATATATTATATTTTTAATTTGTTTTTAAGTTTAAATAGAATATATTTTTACCATTTAATCCAATGGTGGTCATTGGGATTAATTTCACATTGAAATTGGATATAAACAATTGCCAAACTTTTGATAGAAATTGTTTCTAAAAAACCAGCTATTTGTTTTGACAACGAGAATTATTTTTAATTAATTATTGAAATTTATGTGTTTGGAATTTGTTAAAATTGATTCCATATTTTGAATCTGAAGGTCCAAATTATGTAATTAAGACTATTTTGTTTTTGGACAATATGAACAGTAATGACGGTAATTATCTTTAATTATCGTGATTAATTAGTAATCGGGTAGTTAAGGGTAATAAAATAATATCATAATAATAACAAATGACCCCAAAATGTGTCCTAATGATACTAATTGTGTCATTTCCGACCATGGGATGCCTTGTTCCAAACTTAGGGACCCCATGGAATCACTTTTGGGTGATAGGGACACTTTATCATTTTATTTTTAAAGAAAGGAGAATATCACAAAAGAATGTAACACCTAAGTAAAACTATTTTAATTTTCTCTACATAAATAATATCTTAGACTATAAATATTCGTTTTAAATCTAAAAGTATTTCACACATCATAGTATTTTTTTTTATAATTTTTAGACATTAAATAAATTAATTTTTTTATGACACCATGATGAAGCAACGATTACCTCATTAATGAACGATTAAAATAAAATGAAAAGATAATGTAAAATATAAGACATAAACTTGTCAAAAACCTATTTTATGAGTTTATTACCAACCCTTACCACCTTATCCTCGAAATATATTAATGTGGGATCTTCAAAATCTGAAACTCATTTTAATATAAAGTAACATTTCTTGACATTCCAAGAGTGCCCCTCCTCCCTCTTATAAAAGCCCCCCACCTCTACCTCCTTACCCAAACCAATAAATCCATTGGATTGGACAAGATCTGATCATTTTGTCTCTCCACATCCCTCTCTTCATCATATAAGCCTTACCTTAGGCATAAATCTCTTCAAGAAACCCTTTTGGTTCAAACCAAGAGGAGTTACCTGATTTAAAGGTAATGTCTTCACTTGTGTTCTTTTGTTTTATTTTACTTCTCCAACCCCCTAAAATCTTTTTATACCTTTATTTTGAAACAATAACAGTATTTTAAATATACTAGTATGTTTTTATGAGAAGTATTTGAGCTACACTTACACACACCTTCGTCTAATGGTTAAAGAACATACTGTTTCTGTGGACAGCGAATTTCTACCTCACGAAACGATGATTGTTCAATATTCTTCTAACACCTTTCCTGGTGGACATTAAGATGTCACTCTATTTAAATATAATATATATTATGTTTATGTTTTTATTATGCTTCTGTATTTTTCATTTATGGCATACCTTTATGGTTTCCATTATGGGTAAACGCAATATCTTCATTTTAGGAAGTGCAGACTACCGCCCCCTCAAAGTGATTTCATTTGTTAATGCCATATGTGGGATGTATAAAGGATGTATTTAATGATATTATATATTATATTATACTATAATTATAATATACTTTTATATCATTATGATTTCATTCCATTAAATATGAAAAAGAAATGAAATTAGCGTTCATGCGTACGTACGGCTTACCGTCTCCATGAACGGTGCATTTCATTTCATACCTCTAAATGTTATGTAATATTATAAATTCATGTATATACTACATATATATGATATATATGATATCAAAATCATGAATATAATTCTGGATATAATGGATATTTTACCACATGAACTACTTGTAATTATAAGGAGTTTATTTTTGACTCAAGTACCAATGATCGACAAAACGGCCGTTATTAACTTCAATAATTAAATAGTGTTCATAACATGGTAATAAGTGATATAAAAGGAATAATGAACTTTAAAAAGGTTCTTAAGAATGTATAAATTTACTCCAGTTTATTATTCAGGTGATTAAAGAACAATCGAGTTAAGTTGGATACGAGGTATGGGACTTCGTCTCAATCTCCTTTCATTAAGGCATATTTTGTTTTATACTCAACTTTCTTTTATACGGTGTATAAACCCCTTTTAATTTTATTTTTATTCAAAATAAATATTTTTTATATGAATCTTTTAACAAAACTAAAAAAGGGAATGTTTTTCTGATATGTATACGGCGACAACAACTTCTCCGCTGTTGTGACCATTATTTGAGTTTCGGCTTCCTCTACAAGCCATAACTTTTTTTAAAATTAAAAATAAATAACATGTTTTAATTTTATTTTATTTTGGTATTGAAAATGGTTTCGATAATGTTTTTATTATATCAATGTGTTATTGATATCTTGTGATTGAAATGTGGAAATGTTATGTTTCCTTTATGCATGTTTTATATGATATGATTATGTTATGGTTCTTGGGAATTGTTTATGAAGATAGGTGGTTCCGTGATAAAATAAGGGTGGGTGAGCCAGATATAGCTCTTCAATTCATTGGGTAACGTTAAGGGGTTAAACACTAAAGTTTCTCCAAAGATATTTGGGGAATATACTGTGATAGGTATTTCAAACGTAACCATGAGGGTTACTCCCTACGTAAGAACGTTATGAATGCCTCAAGTTACGTTTATGTCTTATGATTTCTATGATTTATTCATGATTTGATGAGGTATGTTATAGTGCTTATGTTTTATTAGTAAAGTATGATTTCATTAATTCTTATGTATACATGGAATAATGTTTTCATTTCATACTTTTATATCACTTACTGAGCTTTTTATGCTCATCCAAAATTTTTTTGAAATGTTTTTCATAGGTCAAGGGAAAAATATATAAAATGTTGATAGTGTCGAGGAAGTGTCATGAAATAATATATGTTTTATTTTAAATATGTCTCCTTTGATGGGAAAAAAGAATATTGTCTTCTATATAACCGCCTTGTTAAAATGTGGAATGTAATGCATGATTTATGATCCAATTCTCTAAAACTCTAAACCTGAAAAGATTCTCAATGTGTATTCTTGAAATAACTAAAGATTGAGTAATGTTTAAGTATGGGGCCTTATATTAAGTCAAATACCCATTATGTTTTTGACAAAGAGTGACACCACCAAGGATGAGGAGGAAAAGAAGAACATATTAGAGAACGAAAAAGGAGAACTCACCTTGAAGAATAAGACTCAAGTTATGAATAATACTCATGGCCTTTCCATGGTAGGATTAGGAATAATGTTTGAGTAGTCCATAATGGAATAGTTCTCAAATGAGGTAGATTGGTGGATAAAATAACCTTAAATTAGTTAAATTGAGGGAGGTGAAAAGATATTTTTTTATAAAACATTTAGGTTTCCCAAAACATGTTTAGATCATGACATATGATTTATAGGATTGATATATCCTTCCACTAAACATTTAAAACCATGAACTCCTTTCACAGATGAATAGTTCATGATGGACCTCCTTGATCCATTAGAAGAGTGGTTCATGAATACACACCCTATGTCTCGATGTGAACCACTATAGTCTGCAGCTATTGAATTACTCCATCTATTTAAACTCTTAAATGACATAGAATAAAAGGAAATAAAGTAAAGGATCATGAAAATAATAAGAATTCGTGGTGGTATTTTTGGGGTGGGGCATGCCCAAATTGGGAATTTGGTTCTAGGTTTTCTCCCTTATATCAATGATGGGGTGATAAATATGGATTATTACTCCCCCTACCCTGATATTTCTTCTAGACATAGCATTAAAAGTGATACCCCTTGGTTACATTATATGCTATCATGATTATTATAATGATATAGTTTGTTGGATATATAATCTTGCATTGGTTATATATTTATCCTGAATTGGTATATGGAATGCATCAATGACATGATTTTTTCATTTGTAGATATATTAATAATAGAGGACTGATTGCATCGAGTCATAATCCATTGGGAATAAAGGGAAACTAGTTTAACTGGGAAGTGAATATAGTGAACCTTAAGTACGTTCATTCAATTAATATTCTACTATAATTGTTTTTATATTTAGTGAGATCGTCCTAGTACATATTAAATGATTATTTACATGACATAGTTGAAAAGTTGGTTTCACTATTTATTCAGTAGTTCTTTTGTATGTTTCTTCAATATTGTATTGAAAGTTTATTTGGATGGTCCTACTAGGTGTAATTTTATCCACTCATTTATATTTTATATCTTATATTTATATATTTGAAAGATAGAGTTGTTGATTGAGGTTAATTATATTTTTTCACATTATGGGGTTGGATGGTTTCCCCGTAGTCACTTCTATAGGAGTTACTTTATTTTGGTATTAATTTAATGATTTTTTTAGTTGTATTCTCTCATTATGGGGTTGGATATCCTACTAGGTTTTTCTTTGTATTTAGTTTTTTACCATGTTGAGTTTTTTATCCATTTTTATTGGTAGTTTTAAGGGTAATTCCACCAATATGTGTGATTTTTTCCTTGGCTCTTGTCCCCTACCCATAACCTATGACCTTTTTATTTGGGGGCCACACTCATCTTGGCTATTGGACAAAGTGGGGTTCAAGAAGGTTAAAATCATAACAATGTTGTATTAGAGATACAGTTGAGAGTTAGGATAAATTCTATAGATAGTAACTTATGGATTTTTTATTGGGTTTGGTAGATGAGTCATATTTTTTGAAAATAGAATGTGATATATGTAATAGAGTACATGAAATACAAAGGGATTAGTTCCCCTCTTATCTAATTAAAATTCCTAAAACTTTCTCAATAAAATAATGTAGGTTGATTCTGTTTGTGGTTAGAGATATATGTCCTTTACATGAATTATGAGTGTTTAAAATATGTTTTCATTGCGATATGTTTAGTAATTAAAATGACACAAATAAATTGATATTATATGACTTTAATATATGTAGGGTTTTTTTCATGATTCTTTTTTGAGACAGCTCGTGAATGACATATTCATGCAATTAAAGTTGGATTGGAACAATAAGATTCTTGGATTGATAAAAGGAGGATTAATGTTGAGGAGGATTATTCATGGAGGATAAAACTATATGTGTTTTAGTATAATTTCATTATAAGGTATTGGGGAACTATAGAAAATATTTATATAGAAAGGTGGATAGAGTATATTAGGATTCAATTTATATTTTTCCATTCTATGATGTTGTATTAGATTATAAATCTTGTTATTTTTTGGGATATTATCTTTAATGGTGGAACTTTTTTTTGGATGATAATTAGGAGTAATAGTTTTTGTGGGAGATGTTTTGTAGTTGGTTATGTGGTGAGTTTCATACATTTAGGTTTGTGGAATAAGGGTCTAAGTGGATTATCTACCATCAGGAAGGAAGCTTAAAAATTTGGGATCTTGGAATTTGATTCAATGATCTTCCTTATTATTATAATAATATTCTTCTAGATAAAGATTCTTAGGAATATAATTTCAAAGCGGCTTTCTTATCCATAAATTCTTTCCTTTGTAACCTCGGGTAAAATTCAGACATATATTTTCATGATCATTATGGTTGATGTGTTTTTGAATATCTTGGTATAGATTTGATTATTCTATGGGGGAAGTTATCATAAAAACTCATATAGTAGAGCTTTGGATGAAGGATTTCATTTTCTAGGATGCTAAGATTTCATCCACTAGGGAGTTAGTGTTAGCATAATTATTTTCATTTATTTGGAGTTGGTAGTTTTTGGTCATTTAATGGGAAATATTTTTTTTTGTATTTTCTATTTTGGAATATGGCCACTGATAGTTCCATTGTACCACCATGCTTAATAATCCATGTGGTGCTGCTAGTCGGTTTCATGTGCATCCTCAATAACCATTGCCTTTATGGCCCTATCTGTAAGTGAAACGATAAGAAACTGTATGGAGAGGAGAGAATATATATTTAGTAGAGGAATATCCTATTATGGACATTATACTTATAGAGATAAGTATTAACATGTTTCCAGAGGTTACCATCATCATTGTTAGTTTTGTAAAAGGGTAGGGTGTGGTGGGATCCATGATATAAATTCAACTTCATAGGGTAGACCCGATGTTGTTTGAGATTCCATTTATTTTCATATAATCTTGTTTTATGATATATTTGATTCAAGTGATTCAAACTCCCTTATTCACATTTCATGGATTTGGAATTAGAGATAATGGTGGAAACGATTACAGTTCTCTTTTTGGTTGCTACACTAGATAATGTCCAGTCTAGTTTCAATGAGGTGTGTTTAGGTTGTGAGCCAATGATAGTGAAATATCATTTGTTGAGGGATTTTTTATTCTTATTAATAGAACTATAATATTTTATCCATTTCAAGTGTTTATTGGTTTTATATGGGTTTTCAATGATCACTTTTAGAGGATACGTGTTTTCATTGATTGGAAGGTGCACAAGTTGTGTTTACTTGGTTATGAGATCATTGGATGGATCAAATGTATCTAAATCCTATTTCTCTAAAGTTGAATAAACTGATCATATTATTGGTGTAAGTTCAGATAGTGGTGTTTCTCATGGTTATAATTAAATTTAAATATTTTTAGCATAATTAGATTTTTGTACTACCCCCTTGACTTGATTTGGAGTTTAAGATTTAGTTACAAGATAATGTCTCTGTGATTATCTTTTCACATTATCAAATGGCAACTTTTCTATTTTATGGGGTATAGATTAAATTTAATGATGTATTTTACAAGGGGTGTTTCTAGATTTGTGTGTCAAATTTGGATTCTCTAATGTTTTTCACTAATATTGTGCATAATACCTCGTGGTTTTAAATTGAAAAATAATGGTTGAGTGACGTGATTGTGATGACACACTATCCCTTTTAATAGATTTATGATTTTTTCAAATGGTTTAAGGGAGATTGATGTTTCTCAAATATTGAACTGCACACAATGTATCATTAGATGATGTATAATATGTATGACATCCAAATGAAATTTTTCATGTGTTTTTATGGAAACATCATGTTTGTGGTTGATGTGCCTTAATTTTTTATATGTTTTCCATATATCATTGAGGATATAATTTATTTTTTAATAAAAAAAATATTTTAATGAAAAATTATTGAATACTAGCTAATATACTATTGGTCTACACAAAATCCTACCCATTAAAAAAATAAAATTTCATATTTGGGTGCTTCCAAAGCTTCAAATGAATATAGGAATTGAACTCAACGAGAATAATCTAGAGCTCGAATAAAGAACGTTTTTGTGAAGGGATAAGTATTTAGGGTATTTTTAATGAATAAGTGGTTTATATATACCTAGACCACAATCAGGATAAATAATAAATGAATAACCCAAGGTGATAAATGACAAAAACAGATCAAAAATTGATAAATGAAAGAATCCAATAAAGCATTGCCTGTAACTTTAATAAAAATCATCTAATGAAAGATGAAGACTCAATCGTGAATAATAATAAGATATTTAAGTGAAATTTATGTTATCTAAGTCCAATCATAAAACATAATCATTGTTTATTGTTTTCATAAGGATAAGGATGATCATTTCTCCAAGTTGAATAAGATGATTCAAATAAAATCCAAAACTGGAAAAACATAACATGGAGTCATAAAAATTTGTAATACCTAGGGAGGTCTAACTCAACTGAATATGGGAATATAAGGCTCATGAATAGATCTTGAATGAAAAATCTTTCATGTTTTTTTATTGATGAACTGGGTGTTAATCTATAATCATGGAATCAATGTGATTTAATGGAGAAGATCAACTTTGTTTTATCTATTAGGTATGTTTAATGGGATCAATGGTTGTTCTTCATATTGATGTTTGATTTTTTGTAGATATAGGGGGTGGGGGGGATCATAGATCCTCAATGCTACCTGAATGAACAACATGTTCTCAAGGTATTGACCACAAGAAATTTTTTATACCCTTATTTGAATATGGATAAGTATCTAGGTGATGTCAACTAATGACATTCATGTGCCAATATTATTAGGGAAAATCATATAAATTGGTCAAATAAAAAAAGTCTCAGAGTTAGGATCTGTTTATTAGAGGATTTAAACAAAATCCAAATAATATATTATGGTTTATCTATATTTAAATTACTCTATAATTTATTTTAGGTTGTTTTTCAAGGTACTACCTATACTGGATTTTCGTGAAGAATACAAACCATTCATGATAGTTGTCAATTATAGTTAAATGGGGTAGAAAGAGGTTTATAAAATGAAGATTATCAAAAAAGGGTACCCCAATAAGTACAAAAATTATCTACATTAAAGGTTCTAGTTGATGTAATTTTAATAAAAACAATGAGGACTAATTTGGTTGAATTTTGAGGAATTTATTTCTTGTTAAAATTGGAGATGATCATTAGAGAGTTTTACTAAAGTCACATCAACTATGAATGAAGGAAAAAAGAATAAACACTCCCACATTTATATCATAAAATTAAGTTAGATTCATTAATATGATGATTTATAATAATATAAAATTGGAATCTTGTAGGGGGATTAGTTACTCATTTAATCTAGAACAAAGGCGAGACTACAAAAAAAAGGGATGTTCTCGAGGTTGTGGTTCATAGGTGAATGGATTTGGATAGATAGAGTTAGGTTTGATAGACAATAATATTTTTTGTAAATTTTTATTTTCTCTACACTATTTGTTTTGATATATGTTGGGTGAATATTTTTTCTAGGAAGAATACTTTTAACTAAACTCTCTAGGGAATCCAGTTTGAAATGATTCAAAATTTCTATTTTTCCCGCACAAATATCACTTTGTTGTTTGATTCTCGTACAATATTTTCTTTTAAATCCTTTTAATTACAATTAGTTAATGATTTATTGATATATGTAACAATATATATTTATATATTTCATTATATGAAAAATTATTTCTTACGTCACATTTTGTTATCAAATTGAAGATATTTTTGTTACAGAGATCAGATATATAAATAACAAATTGTATTTTCTAAATTGATTTTTTCTTGAGAGTTATTTCTGAATAGTTCTATAAACTAATAGTTAATTTCCATAAATAATATATGGATTTAATTAATTTAGAAAAATTAGTTACTTAATTTCTCAAAGATTGAATCATTCTTTTTTAGGAACTTTCTTTGGAAAAATAATTTTTTTATTCTGATTTAATGAAAATATTTTAATATATGTATTAAATTGAGTTGATTTAGTTACATCATTACATAGCATGAGACTAATTTTAACAACATTGAAGTAGGAATAAAAACAATTATTTTTATTTTGGCTCATTTTAATTTCCCTTACTCATGACTAGTTCACTTTTATCATTAACGTTTCCCTATTTTTAATATTTTTTTCTTGAATCTGGAATCCATTCATTATTATTTTAAATACATACATAATTGTTCATTCAAATTTTCAATTTTTTTCTTTTGTTTTTGTGACATTCTATTTTCATGTCATTATTTTAATTTCATTGGACACAAAAATTTCCTTCTTAGTGGGTTAGACTAGCTTAACATAGTTCTAGTATTATATAGTCCAATACATAAATAAAATATTCCACTCTTAGGATTATGCTAATTTTTTTTCATTATTTTTGGGGGAGACATATGCTTCTTGAAAATAAAAAAAAATATCAATTTTTTTGAAAAACACATTTAGAATGAAATTTAAGTCTAGTGGACCATAACTATTGTGTGATTATTTTGAACTATTTAAACTTTTTTTAAAATAAAAACAATTCCTAAAAATATGATCTATAACCTCCCAAAATAGATATAAATAAAACTCATGTATCCTGAAAAACAAAAACAAAATTGAAACATATAATTTGGATATTCAATGACCTATGATTTTAAATAGAGGCCAAAATGTTATTCCACATCACCCAAGGAATAAAAATGTTAAGGGGTATATGGTTATAGATTTCTAACATCATATAGTATTAATAAATCCATATTTCATATTTTTATTTGAAATTTATAGAGACCATGTGATAAAATTACAATACCTCCTCATTATTCCATCATTTAATAGACTACTTGATGAGGGTTCTTATGTTCACATAAGAGAATTTTATATTATTGATCAAAAATTAACTCTACATGGGTTGAGTGAGGAGGAGTTTAGGTTAAGGGTGTTCTCATTTAGATTGAAGTTAAGGGACAAAATATTATTCAAGAATTTATATAAAGAAATTTTGGATACAGGGGGTCAAATTTTCACATCCTTTGGGAAAAAGGTTTACCGAAAGAATATGACTACCAAGGTGAGGCATATGATAATAAATTTTTATATTGGATAAGGAGAATTTTTTAAAAGAAACATGGAAATGATTTAGGGTTCCTGTTATGAAATATATAAACCATCATATTTCTACTCATCTATTGATGGGAATTATTTATAACAGTCTTACCCCATACCACCAAAGAATTTTTTACCTATTTTTACGTGGTGATTTCTTTAGTTTTTTATCCATATATATTAAAAAAAGTAATTTATAAAGTTTCTCAAAAACTACTATCATAAATTCTATGGGAAATGGACTATTTATTCATGAGAGTCACATCCAAAGTCTACTAATATATTCATTGAGAATTCATTAAGGGAGTGATAAAACTAGTGTGGGATGTTCATTCATACTAATAATTGCTAACATAATTTTGATCTACAAATTCAAAAAGATTAATTTGATCATGTTTTTGAATTTTGGGATATAAATTTTGGTAATAAATAATCCTTTTTACACCAATATTATACATGGTTGGAAAAATAATCTAAATCATTCATATAGTGATAAAATATTGCTGAACAAACTATTTCCTCTGGGTATTTAAATCATCAAATAAATTATATTCAAAACATTGGGTAACCTTCAAAATTTTAGGCATTATTTATGGGGACTAGTTACGAAATTTTTTAGTATGTAAGATTCTAAAAAATATATCATTAATAATATTTAAAACCCAATTATTAAGATAACAATAGACCTAGGGGTAAGATAATAGGTAAAGATTCCATGTATAACTAAAATGAATCCAAAATAAAATTTAATGGTTGGTACCACTAGATATGGAATAAAAACAAAAGATGATTTTAAGTGACATGGAAGGGAAGATAGGATAAATTGTTTTACTCAATTTGTAAATAAAAATATGGAAAATAATAAATATTGAGAAGTAGAAATCGCCACCAACATGAAACAAAATGATAAATTTTCTCTTAAAATGGAAATAAAGAAAAAGTAAATGGAAAATTATAATGCAATCTAATAAGAAGTTTTTGTTTGAGGAGGAGAAAAATATATATGTTTTACATCACTATGTTAGTTACATTCACTTTCATTGAAGGGTTAATAAGAAAAATTATGAACCTAATTATCTGAAATTATTTGATATGTATATATTCTTTATCAATAATATTTCTTTCTTCAATTAATTAATAAAAATCCCATATTATATTAAATTTTATATAGGTTTATAAATAATAGTAGGGACTACAATGATTTTCCCATTACAAATATAACTTTTTATTGTAGTTATATCTTTTTAAATAAGTTAACTCCTAAATTTAAAGTCCCTAAAGTATTTTACATATCCTTTAAAACATTGGAAAGTTAATAGAGAAATTTAATATGAAAATTTAGAGCTAGTATCAATTTAATGTCTTTCTACTTATTTATTAAACTGGGAATATGATAGTTAAAATTAACCATTGTTTCTATTTAGTTAGATGATAGATCAATTTATAATCATTAGGTAATGTTAGATAAACATTTAGTAAATTTGGGGAATATTAAATTACCCACTTATTTCTTTTTTATACATATAAATTTTGATAATAAGCCACCTATCATTTTGGGAAGACATTTTCTTTCTATAGGTTGGGATGTTAATGATATTTAAAATTGAAACCTACCCTTCAATATGGTAATGATCTAAAAGAGTTTCTTGTTTATGATATATCCACACTATAGGAGAGTTTCAATCTAATTTATGTATCTCAATAAGTTTTTAGGTATGAGATTAGAAAAGATACTAACGACTCCTTTGGTGAAATAATTAAAGAATTAGTGCACTAATAATTTATGGTAAACATTGTTAAAGATAAATCCAGAAAGGTACTTAAATGATTAAGGAATCGTGATTAAAAAATTAGGTAACTCAATAATATGTACAATTAATTTGTTCAACTTTAACAAATTTATTATGTTGAAAGGACCACTCGGGATACCGATTAATACACACAACCACATTTATGTGAATAAATTCCTTCCCTGGAATAAAATATGCTTTCAAAATTTACAACTTATCATTATGTGGTATGTGATATTATTTAAGAGAGTTTCTCATCTGAGGTTGAGTTTTTAATGTCTCGATATAATGGTAATATTTTGTGTTGAAAACATTTAATAAATTGGTTTTTTTAATATGAATGAGTCTTTTTTATTGAAAGTTGGTTTCATAACATTAATTATTATATAAAAATGATTTCCAGCATTTATTTGGTAATTTAATTTCATTTGAGTCATCCATAGGTTATATAAAGTATCTTTTGATAACATAGATTGATATATTTTAGTGGTATTCTAATGTAATAGTACATTTTCAACCTCTTTTGGTCCAATCATCAATTAATGTTGGGCTTGTTGCAGTAGTATGGAACATTCTTCTTAGTCCATGGGTGCTTTATATATTATGGGACACTATGAGTTTACTTCTTGTAATCTTGGAGAATTTTCTAGTTTTTTCTTTAAATTGTGTCCTTTTTTAGGATAAATTCATTGAAAAAAAAATTGGACTACATACATAGTACTATAGTTTTAACAAAGTTCACAATGTATTTTAAAAATGTTAGTTATATTGAGGTGTTTAGAGAACATAATGAAACATTCACACAAAACAATAATGTTTAAATCCTTAGTAAAACTATTACACAAAATGATAAAGATTAAAATTTTACAGTTAAATTTTAGAAGAATACTCAGAACATGGTTCTTCATATGAGGTAACTGATGATTTTTTTTACATGTATTAATTCTTTTAAATGAAAATTACTTTAGAATTATCTAGTTTTTATTCAAACCAACATATTTTTCATTCCTTTAACATACTCATATGGAGTGGTTTCTCCATTTAATTATGAATTTTAAATTTATATAATGTTTAGGTTTATTTAGAGGAGTTTCTTGAAGGTTTTGGTATGTGTTAAAAGAGTTAATTTGGGTTCATGATTTGAGAAAGGTTATGGGAAACCATGGGGAATTTACAGGAAAACTTATAATGGAATTCTGATGTTTTGGGCAATGTTCAGGGTTGGATCCCAAATTGGGTAAACCATGTAAATATGGAATTTTTTGGATAGGTTATTCCTTCAAAATTTGTGAACGGTTTGTTGTAACATGTGTTTTAACCATGAAACTACATTAATAACTTCTGAAAATTTGATTTTTATTACATACCCAAATAATCTCATTCATCTCCAGATAACTCAGGGTCTCTTATAATAGGCCTCTTATGGAATAATTTGGAACCTAGTTTTGTTCAAGAACCCAATTTCAATGAATTAAAGTGTGTTGGATCTTGGAGATTAAAAGTAAGAGCCTTATCCACTCCACTTATATATATATATATATCTACTAATTCCCCTTTAAAAAGAACATAAATCATTCTTATTATACATAAGTATATTGTATTGATATTTTTTTTATAATTTCATTTTGTGATTTGTTGAAGGAACAAAAAAGGGATCGCAAATCAGCAAGATTACATGTTAATTCTTCATGTTTCATGAGATCTTTCATGAGGTGTGTGGTTTATCTATTTTCTACACTTGTCCTATAACATGAAGAATTATTTTTCTTAAATTATTTTATAATATTTTTAAAGGAAACATTGGAAGTTTTATTTTCAAAAACCCTTGTTTTTTATGATTTTAAAAATATTTTTATTAGAATGTTTTTTTGGAAAATAATGTTTTTATGGTTTTAAATTGTATTTTTGGTTTAACTCATGAATGATTCATGGTTAAATTCTTATAAGGGTAGAATTGGTGTATGTGAAAAAAATTAGATGTGAGAACCTTTGAGTTTACATAATTTTGTGTGTTCATTTTCATTTTAAATGGCTATTAAATAGATTGTTGTTCCAAATTTGAGTCACTTGAAGGATTTTACCCAATTACCAGCTTGGTGGATGGAAAAGAAACCACTCATGAGTATTTAAAATTTCATGGAATGGTTGAGTGTGTGTTTGTGAATATAAAATGGTAATTCCATGTGGAATAATTGGATATATTGTTTTTGATTTTACGATAAACTATTTTAAACTTATTAAAATTATTTTTCATGATTTGAACTTTTATTTTAGTTTTAATTTGAAATATAAGAAGAAAAATACTCTTATCCTAGTGGTTTGAGTTTGAAAGTCACTTAGGGATTTCTAAATGGTATGATTACTCACCAACCACATATGAATAGTTTTGTGTATATAGACATTATTATCCATGAAAAATATTAAGGTAAAGATTTTTTTTCAATTAGAGAATCATGATGCTACTTTCTCAAGATGGAGATTAGATCTCGGTGTTTTGCATTCGAGTGGATGGAGGGATTCCACATCGTTGTTGTTGAACTAGGATTTTTTTTTATTTTTTATGTGTTGTTTTCCAACTCATTTCTACTAACACTATGATATTTCTGTTATTATTTATTTCATTTGAGATATTATGTTTATACTTATTAAATCATATAGTTTGGTTGGATTGTTTTTATTTTTTATTGTCATGTTGCTGCAATTTTAGTTGGAAAATTGTAACCCAATTTTTTTGTAATACTTTGGAATTTATTTCCAATAAGTTGTATCTTAGTGATTTCATATTAGGTTATGCCACCTCATCACATTACAAGATAGTGGTTAGGGTTGAGATGTTATAAATGATATCAGTTTTTTCCAGTATATCATATTATCAAATTAACAAGTAGATAGAAAATCTCAGAACATGAAATGTCTCGCATGAAAAGGAATATCTAACATCATTATATATATAATTATGTTACCAGGGTGGTCTAGGTTAGAATGGTTTTTTACACTTATATGATTGTTTTTATCTCATCATCGTGGGTTTAGATGATGTGTGTAACCTTTCATGCATTATTCGGGAGACTTCCCATTGATACTACATTGTTTATATTATATTTGATTATTAGTGGAAATTAGTTTAATCAATGTTTTTATTTTAGGACATGAATATACTGAGCCTTTATTTTAGTACTATGTGATGAATAAGTGGTCATTTGTTTTGACTATATATAAATAGAATTGGTTAGACAACCTATAATCCCATAAGAAGATACCATAGAGAATGTTGTTTTAGCACAACCATAAGTGACACTGAAACGTGTACATATCATTATTTAATATTATTAAGCTATTGATAATGTAATTCAAAATGATGATCCATGAATTATTAGAGGTATTTGGAACCTGAAAAGGAAATTTTTTTTCTTTTTATAATGAATTGAATATTCTATTTCCTTGAAACCTTGGCTAATATAATGGCCATGTTGTTAGTCAACGTGCTAAAAGTTATTGCATACTAATGGTGAGGCTTAGATATTAAAACCAAATTATTTGAAGGCCATACATATGAATGATTTAAATAATTTCTCAACTAAAAATTACACTCAAAATCCTTCAAGATAGATAGAATTCCATATTTCTCCATTCTTAAGAAATAATATTTATTAGGGATAAAATATACAACTATGTTTATAAACATGATTTGTTTTTCTCCAATAGTGGCTACTATAATGCACTCTAAGACACACATATTATAGTTTTAACTAATATAAATTCATTTTAGGATATATGTTATATGTATTACTAATTATAAAAACATGTTTAATAGATAAATTGTCACAGAAATGGATGTTTCTAAGAATTACTCTAGATGAAGTAAATAAGACTACATGAGTATAGGTGTGATATATAATGATGGAGATTAGAATAAGAGGTACACCTACATACTTGGAGACAAATTATCACAAAATAATACTAATAGATTATTTATTCTTTAATAATTCTCTAGTAACAAACCCATATGTTGCCAATGTGGTGGGTAAAATTATAAGAAGTGGGATTGTATGGAACCACCCAAAGCATGTGGAAACCATAATCAAATGAAACAAATTCAATATTATATACCTAAAACTGTAGATTTTGTTCCTAGAAAAAAATTTCATGTATCTCATACATCTTATAAGATGACTGGAAAATCATGGAAAAATGAGGTTTTCAACTAAATTGAGCGATCCATTGTGTTTCTAAGAATACCTAAAATCCTCAGACAATACAACTGGAATAAATAATATAGGAGCACCGATGAATGAGTAAGTATTTATATGTTGTTGAGAAGATAATCAAAATAAATCAATCATTTTATTTTGTAGTTTTTTTATATTAGTGAATCTATTTCATTTATTGCTTCATGTATCATTAATCAAATGGGGTTTCATATTATGATTATTCAACACAAGATAAGTATTCATACACCACCGAGTCAACAAGTGTGAATGTGATCTAAATTCATAGGTTTCTTTATAATTATCAATGGTGTTTAGTTTGTTTAAGAATGTTCTCTCTTGGATTTTGAAATATTTGATTTAATCTCAGGAATGGATTTCTTAGTTTATTTGAAGAATCATATTAACACATTAAGTTTTATTATATTATCGAGACAAAGGAGTATATGGCCATCAAGGGGGTATAGATATTGAGGCCTTGTGAATCACCAATAATAATACCTTCACACACTGGGGGAAGAGAACCAATGCTAACAAACACCCCCAGAAGGAATTCCAGAGTGGCCTTTCAAGTATCATATTTATTTTTATGTGAAACAAGTAATGCTTACATCTCTTAATGGGAAAGTGAATCTCGTTAAAGAAGACTTTGATGTAATTACCTGAATAGAAAGACCCCTTTTACATAATGTTCAAAATTATTTCTTATCATTTATCTATGGTAACAATAATGAATAATGAAATAATTGTGTTTAGAAATTTTTATAGCATTTTGAATCAGTATCGTGACATATTTCCCAAAAAAATCACATGTTTTCCACCTTTTTGGGAAGTGGAATTTTCAATTTATATTATTATGGGGATAACACCTTTTCCAACAAAATTATAGGGAATGAAACCTATAAAATTGAAGGAATTAAATTTCCAATTAGAATAATTAGAATTTAAATGATTCATAATGCTGAGTATGTCACTTTGGGATGCTTGAGTTATTTTCACAAATATGGAAAATAAGTTATTACAACTATGTATTGATTATCATAAACTAGATCAGGTTACAACAATGAATAGATAACCTCATTCAGGAATTTATGATCTACTTGATCAGTTAAAATTATCCCAATGCTTCTATAAAATTCTTATCTTGTGTGGGAATCACTAACTCATATTAAGGAAATATAATATTTCAATGACAACTTCTAGGTTCCATTGCAATAATTATGAATATATTTTCATGAAATTTAGTCTTATAAATACACCAACCATTTTCATGGAATTGATGAATCATGTGCTTCAAAAATATATAGAATCTTTAATTTTGGTATTTATAAATGACATTCTATTGTACTATAAAACTCAAAATGACCTACATGAACATTTACCAATTGTATTGATCATTTTTCAAGGGAATGAGTTATATAAAAATTTATCTAAATATTATTTATGGATATAATAATTTTTTATTCATGCCAATTTAATATAATGGAAATGGAATGAGTAGACCTTGAAAATATAAAATCGTTCTTGTCATGGTAATCATCAAAGAAACGATTTTAGATTCACAACATTATAATTTTAGAATGTTAAATTCATCAAATTATTAAACACTTTTTCCATCTCACATTTCTAATGAATATTTAAAGAAGAAAGGGTAATATATTCTATTAGATTTATGATTTCTTGTAAACATTATTTGATCTTAGAAAAAAATTACCTATATACTCATTCTTAATTATCTAGAATATGGAAAAATTTATATGGTTTGTTGTGATGTGATTGGATCCAGACTCAGCTATATTTTCATGAATGGAGACCATTTCAAAAATTACAGATCACAATAATTATGAGTTCAAGAAAATAATTATCTGAAAAATAAATTGGAATTGGTTATAAAGGTTTGTTATTTAAAAATATGGAGACATTATTTCTTTTGTTTAGAGTTCCCTTTTTTCAAAAATTATAAAATTTGGAAACATTTGTTTCCATAAAGGGACTCATAAACGAGACAAAGATAATGGATAAAATATATCTATATTTTTTACTTTGAATTGGTTTACACAATGTGTATAGGAAACTATATATTAGATTATTAAATAAAATAGTCATATAATTAATTAGTTGGAGAATATTGTTTTCTGTGTAAATTTATGATTATTAGTACTGCTATGAATTTGGATTTCACTAATTATAATGAAGTCAAAATATTCTTTCTAGTGATAAGAATATGTAATATTGTTTATAATATTATGGGTTATGAAATATTGGGTCTTGGTTTCCTTATAGTTTTTCTAAAACATAATCAGGGATATACTAAAAAAAATTAAAATGATATTTCTATTATGGGTTTTTTCAAGAATGGATAATCATTCCCACAACTTTTTAGGAATTTGTTTTCTTCAAATAACCATTCTATGCAGGAAATTAATTTTGGAGTTCCCAAGATGTACAGTGCTATAAGGAAACATTTTTTGTTATGATTGAAAAGGGTGTGATTAATTATGTTATGAAAACCCCATACTCCATGAAATTCAATGATTATAATCAACTAATAGTGGGTAAATATAATTATTTACCTACACCCATATGGGGATGGGATAGAAAAACATTGGCTATTGTCAATGGATTACAAGAAAGTATTAGGATGCATGATTTAACCTAGGAAATTGTAGAACGACTCATAATTTCAACCAACTTCATTATGATTCATAAATAAAATGTAGCATATAACTTTGAAAATCTCTATATACAAGAAGTGTAAAAAAATGAAGGCCTTCAGGCCATTCAGGAAAGAAGTGTAAAATGGCACAAAATAACATTTCTGATAATCTCTAACCAAGATCCTTTGGTTAAATCATGTATTTAGTTATTGTTGCCACAATAGTTTGGTATTTAATTTACCATGAGAAGAGTCTATTATCTCCAAATAGATGGGCATGAAGGATGAGTGATACAGACACTATAAACACACTCTATAATTGTGTTATGTATTTTTATGGCTCATGGTAGGATCATTTTCCCTTACTGGAGTATGAATATAATAAAAATTATTAGGCCATGATACAGATGGGTCTGTTCAAGGCATTTTACAGTTGTCAATATCAATTTACACTTATTTGTCTAGAGACTAAAGAAACTATACTCTGGGTACCTAGACCTGTTTATGAAACAACTAAGATGATTAAAATTATCCGAAAATGATTGGTTTTGACCAAAAATCAATCTTAGTTATTATATAGATCATCAACATCACTCTTTATTCATTATCATGGGAGATAAATTATTCATAAACATTTATCTATGTAGGGATGATATCAATTTGGTGAGCTTGGAAATTTATCAATTAAAATTTTGGACCTTTTCAAAAACATCAAATAACTGCTGATTTAAATTATTTATTTGATTTACCACTGCAAATTATTTTCATTGATAATCTCTTTTATTAATATCAACTAATGAAACACCATCCCTATCCAAGCCATAAGATTTTATGGGATCATGGTATTATAGAATTGGATGCTATAATCATTCATGTATAAATTCATATATTGGATAGAAAATATTTTTTTTAATGTAACACAGATTCCATTTTATAT
The DNA here is from genome assembly GCA_963277665.1 of Viscum album. NCBI lineage: Eukaryota > Viridiplantae > Streptophyta > Magnoliopsida > Santalales > Viscaceae > Viscum > Viscum album. The sequence goes on along the minus strand of OY728138.1, from coordinate 742,542,104 downwards.
ATAATTTTTGGGATCACGTTGGAGTTCAAGAGGAAACTTTGGTATATGATAAAGATATTATAGAACAATGTGCCATATATTTTTAAAGAACTATAAATCTCTAGATTTCCTTTGATTGGATTCATAATGATGGGTATAATGTAACAATCCTAGTTGATAGTATTTTTTACCTTTACTATCTATCTTTAACTTATATAAATCTTGGGATGAATTCCAAGACATTATAGATGGTTTTGGTGTTTTTGAATGTGTTTTTTGTGTTCATGATTTGATTATGGCTAGGGGAAATCATGTATCATTTTTAGGATTCATTGTATGTAAGTTTTGAAGTTTCCCGGTATGTGAAAAGTCAGTGTGTAATTTTTTCATACCACATATAAAACTATGCGAATTGGGAATGTTGAGATAGAGGTGTTTCAAATAGTTGGCATAATGTTTATCAAATTTTGTAGAACAACCCTTTGTCCCAATGTTTTTTAATTGTATAACTAGCATAGTTAGAAGATGGATTGTTGAATCATGCATTCTTCTAATTCAATGAAATTAATAAAATCCTATAAATTTAATTTTTCATCCACTATATTAAAAAAATTATTTTTCTCGCGTTGACATCATCTATCAATATTGAGGTATCATCTAAGTAATTTTGGTTTCACCTCTCACTATAAAACCTGATTTAAATGGATCAAAATGTGTTTTATTTGGAATATTGAAAGTAATATTTCTATTAACATGTAATTTAGCATGTTTTTAATCGAATGAAAAAGTGCAGAAAATAATTTTTTTTCTATTAAACGGGCAGCCAGTTATTAAAACTAAGCATCAAAACTTTTTGTTTACGATAGTTGAAACTTCAATTTTTCTTTTAAATGAATTTTATTAAATTATTTTGATTAATGTTAAAATAGAAAAAATTAAATGAAGAGTAGAAGACTTATTAGAACATTAGAATATATTATATAATTATTTCAACGTTAAACAATGAGTCAGCGCGGGGTTTAAAGACCCATAGACCCTCAACGTTGATAGAATAAAAATATTTAATTTATTTTATTCATACATGTGTGTGTTTTCTTCAAAAAAATTATATAACTCTCAATAGGTGTGTTGTATAGGAAATTTGATACCACCATTAGGTCCAAAACACCTAGTTTACCCTAGGTAGGGTGTAACCTTGATTCGTGTAGGTAGTTTAGCACCCTCTCACGTGATAATACCCTATTTATTTTTAATTAATTTATTATTCTTATTTTTTTTATAATAAATAATTATTTTCTCACAAACTGTGCATCAAATTTGAAATCTAAGACCACTGTTTGTTCCGGGATATGGGGTTTACCCTAGGCAGGGTGTAACCTTTGCAATTGTTGGACATTTGGTCATATCTCACCCGAAGATAATTTATTTGGGTTATAAATATTTTTGTTGGATAGTAAAAAATAATAATAATAATTTTATTATTATTATTATTATTATTTTCATTGAAGACAACAAATGAAAATTCACATCCACAATTAATAAATTGTATCAATGTGTAAATAATAATTGCACAGTGTAATAAATGTGATATTATTAATTGTTCCAATTAAATACAAATGCACAATCAATATTTATTTAAAAACGGTTATTCTTTTTTTAATGGTTTTTATTTTTGGATTATTAATGGTGTCATTGATTAGTTGTGTTAAATAATAATAATAATAATAATTTTATTATTATTAGATTGGGGAAAACATTAATATATATGTATATGATGTATATGTATATATGGGATTAAATATATATATATATATAGTTATATATACATGTGTAGATGTATATATATGAATATACAGATTGGTATAAATATATAATGCATATATATATATATGAGTGGATATTTATTTTTAGATTAGATAAAATATTATTAATTAACTACATAAATGATTTTAACGTCTTGACCTAAATCAAGGTGTGGACCATTTATGTGTTTACACCAAATTTTTATAGCGACCTAGGGTGTGCGCCTGCACACCCTGTCCTGAGTCCCAGACAACTATTAAAATTAATTAAATGATTTCCTTGGTTTATGTAAAATTTTACGTCGTTCCATAGCACAGTGTTCTGGTTAAAAATAATTAAAAATGATTAAAGGAATTTTAATTAATATAAAAAAGATTTAAAATGAATGAAAATAAATAAATAAAATTAAAAGCCAGAATGGGGAGAATAGAAAAATAATTAAAAATAGGTTTAACCATTTTTATTATTTTTATTTTCCTTCCCTCCCCTTTTATTTTATTTTATTTTATTTTATTTTCCATTTTCCCTTATTCTTTTTTTATTTCCTTTCTTTTTTATTTCTTTTTTTATCTCCTCCTCTCCACCTCTCTTGTGCATAGTGCACCCCTCCTCCCAAGGTGGTGCGCACCACCTTTCTCCCCTTTCAGAAAATCTCCATTCCTCTATTCATCATTCGTTTTCTTCATTGTTAGGTGCCTTGTAAATCATAGAAAAAGGTTAACATTTCACATTTAGAATCATAGAGTTTTTTTGAGTATCTTTTGTGCAGTTCGTGGCGGAAAGATTTTACACTATTTTGGGTTTTTTCTAAAATTGATCATCTTTATAGGTTTTAGGTCAAATAAAATCCTACCACAGATCAAAGGATTATCTATAACCATAGTGTAGGGAATCTACTATCTTTTCCTCCATCTCATTGTGATTTATAAAAATGCATGGTTATGTCGTTCATCGGTGCCTACCGACGTTGTGAAAATTCATCCAATATTTTCAATTTTATAGTTCCAAAAAATTGTTGCAGCTCTATTTATTATAAATTAAATTGTTTAAATTTTTGAAACATGGTTTGACACCCCTTTGGGCGTGCTAGCATGGCTGGTATAAATTCTGTTAGCCCATACATTTAATTTAATAAACTGCATGTGTTGCGCAACCTATTTTTGTTGTGTTTAATTAAAATTTTTAATTCTGATTATTTATGAACCTTGAATTGTTGGATATTTGGTAGTTGTTTGTACTGATTTATTTATTATTAAAAAGATCCTTTATCTGTATGTGTTTCACCTCATATTTTTGTTTCTTTTAATTTAAATAATTAATTTATATTAATTATGAACTTCGAATTATTTTACCTTTGGTAGTTTTTGATGAATTTTTTATTTATTAAAAAGTGTATTTGTATTCTTATATTCATACAATATCTTATATTATTAATATTGTTATGCTATAATATTTAATTTTTACCTTGTGATGCATGAGTGTATCAGTTAGTTTTCAAGCCACAATTTCTTCTGCTTATTATGTCATATCTGCTGTTGTGAAAACTTTTATTAAATTCGTTATGGGGAAAAAAGGTGGGTCACGTATTAAGGGTCACAATTAGCCCCTCCGTTCCTGATGGTTACCAATACGTGTCGGGGGGTGGTGTCTTTGGCCTTTCTAGACTGAGACTTCCCCGGGCTTTCTAATACTTATGAGTGACATTGGTTCCAAAAGGGCCCATCGAGACGGATCCATTAGCAATATGGCTAAGCCAAACTCAGTTGGTGCTCGATCCCTTTTTGTGAGATCAGGACTGACTCAGGGTAAATCCATGGCTCGAGTGATATTAGGTCTTTTGAAATATTGCCTTGGATGGGCTCAGTGGTACTAGATATTTGAAGGATGTTTTGTAGTGATATTTTCGGGACAGGCTCAGACTCCAAATCACAACTTGAACCTTAATAATGACACAATGAAGGTTTATATTAATGTCACTTGAGTCTCTTGGGAGTTGTGATATTTTTTTGGTATGTTGAAGCACACGAGGTTGACATATGACTTAGACCCCAAGTTAAAACACAAGCTTGGGGGTGTACATATTCCTTGTTTTCCTTGCTTTTTAGGTTTAAATATTGTATATATGAATCCTGATTATTACAGGTACTTCCTTCAGACTCCCAGATTAGGCTGAAGTAAGTGATTAGATACAGGTGCCACTGGGAACCTAGGACAATTTATTTATTTTGTTTTGCTTATTTAATTATCTGTATTTATTATATAATGACACACATCATTTTATTACTACACGAAATGGAAAGGTTTAGACACCATGGGTTCCGGACTACTGGGATGTTATCTCACACCCTTCTTGGGCGTCGTTGACACCCGAGTAGATTATATGTTTTTAGATTTTGACAAAGGGAAGCATGCTGCTTCCAATGCTTGATTTTTTCTTGCTACTTATGATGGAGACTGAGGAAGAGGGTCGAGCGCTTCTTGTGATGCATATGTTGCTTTATGTCTTGTCTTTTCAGTTGGTTGTTTTCTTGGGTTTTTGTTTTCTGCACCTTGAGTTTAGAAAGGAATCATGGCATGACATTGTTATGTGAGATTCCACATTTGATTATTATTTAGTTATATTATTTATATTTCTTCTGCTATGGTTTATTCATTTATATGCTTCCAAAATTTATTATATATTGTTTTCTACATCCACTGTAATAATACCTATTAACTATGAGGTCATAGTCTTCCCCTCAGACAAAAAACGCCCTCACTGCTAGTCGGTAGCCTTTGGCATTCAGGGAGATGCGTTTATGTTCATTTAACCCACTAGTCTTAACACCGTCATAGAGGTGAGCTGGGTCGGGATGTTACAAAGTGGTATCAGAGGGGTATTTTACATTGTCTTAATATTTTTGGTTGGTATAAAAGAGACTAGGAATGTGTCTATGCTGGGTTCAAAATCATTCCTGGGATTGATCACCCCATGTACGGTAAATGACCAAGTGGCCAGGGTTGGGATTGTTGTTCATGAATTTTTATGTTACAATTGATATGATTTCACCTCGAGTGATTGGTGAAATTTCTACTGCTTATGATTTATGAACCTTATAGTATTTTACCCTTGGCCTATTAAGGTTAGGATAAATAATTTCATGCACCATAATAGGCACATAGGAATTAACATTCCATGCATAGTTCCCTGCCATGTAGTTTAATTTTTGGTTTCCTGTGGATTAAAATTGTATTCCTTGAATGTATGCCACATCTTGTAATTACTTAGCATGACTTTTTAAGATACAATGGTTCGGTGAAATATTTAGCATTCTAGCATATAGCCATTTTTTTTGTTTAATACCATGTTTTCCTGATTTCCTGCTTATGTGCCTATTATAATGTCTCTGTGATTAAAATTTTATGCTTTTTTGGTTGCAACATGTCTCTCTATGTTACCTTCTTGTAGTGAACTACTAGCTTGTTTGTTATGTAATTGGTTTCTTTGCTAAAAGTTATTGGTTTACTTTGAATGTGAGATAAATGAAAAAAATATAGAGTGTATAGTTGCTTTGTAGGTTGATATTCAACCATATATCTAGAATAATATTTGTTTGATCCTATTATAATTTCAAATAAATTCGATAACTATCTAAAGGAACAACTAAGACCAAGTAGGCTAGTTAGTTCATGTTCCCTATGAGATAACTCTATGTGGGTGTTGTGACTCTTAATAATTAACAAATATTTTTTGGGTTGTATTATAATAAAACCATGTCAGCATAGTGGGACCCTTTTAAGTCACCTTATACTCTTAAAAGGAATTAATGTGATAGATTTCCTAATTAAGGACATGGTATCAATTAATGTAAAATGTTTTAAAATGGAGTTTTATAAAACATGTCTGTTTTTTCCCTTAAGGCATTGGTTAAGATCAAGTACCTTTTGTTTGGTATTGAAAAAAATGGTACTTGATGTTTTTAATAAATCATTTGATGATTAAATATTAAATGTGATTATATATAAAGGTCTTGGATATGAAACCTGTAGTGATGTCCTCTATTTAAGAACCTAGTATAAGGGTCGTTTTAGTTCTCCTTGAGTTTCTTTGGAACATAAAATTTCACATGTCTTTTTCCCTAGTCAAACCCCCTTGATTAAAATAAAACCCTTGTTCGGATGGGTGGTCATGTTTTCCTTGAATTTTTTTTCGAGCTTGAGCATTGGGTAATGCTCATTTCCATCAGATTTGGCATGACTTAAGAATGGTCAGTTGCTTCATAGGACATTCAACCCTATCTTCTCCACAGAGATGGATGGATTGGTACATCATCATCTGAGTGAGAGTCATGTTTCTTTTATATCACCTCAGGGTAGTATGCATTCATGTACGTGGTGTCATTGAGTTATTAATGTTTTGACAAACTGGTTGAGTTCAGTGTAATTGTCATGTCTTGTGCGGTTAAATACTTTTCTTGGTATCTATGTAGTATAGTTACTTCTATGTTAAATGAATCAAGTTCATCCCAATTCTTGGGATGAATTACAGATACTCAAGTGTTTTGACACAACAGTCAGTTTTTGGGCTTTCATGCCAGTCGTTTAAACGTTTTCCTTCTAGTAATCTCCAAATCCCTTCAGTGTACTCTTCCTTAAGTGATGAGCATGTACCCTATCTTTCCTTCATCATTGATGCACTAAGATAGAATCAGTCTAACCCCATGCTAATGCTTTAAAAGATGTTGGGCTTGTTTAGGGTGGTTTTCTCAGTGTTGAATGTTGATGCATCATTCTTATAAAGGCTTTGGTTTTTCTTGAGTGACCCTTGGATTTCTGTGTAGGAACTATTTGGATTTACTCTTTTACAGCAGTCATTTAGTCTAACTTGACCTCTAGGCTGATGCCTCTCTCGTCTCTCTCAATATTTGGATATGGGAAACTTATCTTTTTATCAACATCTCACTCGTAAGCATGGATTATGGACTACATTTTATTAGTTCCTTTCACTCCTATCGTGCCTATCCAAGTTTACCCTAGACTTTTTTTTTTCAGGATCGGTGATTCTTGAATCAAGGATTATCACTGGAAGTCTGGTATGAATTTCGGTGGACATGTTTGTGGTGAATGTGAGATACCTTTGATGAATACAACGCAGTTCAGTTCATAAAATGATGATCATCTAAGCTGAGCATCTTCTTAAATGGTTGGACAGAGTGGATTAACTAGTTCTCTCTCTTACTCAATGAAGCGATCAGTGAAAGGCCATTTTTTGGCCCGTCATCAGGTGATATGAGTGCATTTTGGGTCGGCTTGGGATTTTCATGAAAAGCTGGCTTGACTTGGGCTATGTGCTCAATGGGATTCTACTGTTTTATCTGTTTTCAAAAATCACGCAAGAAGCATCACTAGAATGCTTAAGGGCATGCCTTATAAGAAATTATGATGCTAGAAGGTGTCATGACTCAAATTACTTTTTTCTTTCTAAGGTGGGAAGTAATTTTTACCAGATATTAATGAGAAAACAACATGGTCGTATCGCTAGAAAAAAGGGCTTGAATATATATCATCTTAGTGTTTCAGTTGGAAAATGAGTGTTGGATCAGATCATAATGGATTTTGTGCCATTTTTCTAACCAACTCCTGAACGTGCGTTGGGAATTTAGAGAAGCAATGCAACTGTTTGTGTGAGAATTCACGACCCTTGAGGGTCAGATTAAAGTTACATTGTTCCTGAAGGGTTCTCATGGATGAGAAGTTCTAAGGTGTGAATGTTGTAGCATTCCATTATTTGAACCAGATGAAAAAGAGCAAGAAATAAAATTTTCCATTAATTGGGCATGCCGATTTTCAAACTGAGTGGCGAAACATTTTTTCCGGATTTTTGACACAGTGATTTTTCTATTTAATAAATTTTGTTAAATTGTCTAGATTCAATTTTAAATACAAAAGAACTAAATTAACGATAAAAGCCTTATTAAAACTTTTGAATATATTATGTATGTTTTTTATAGTTAAACAATGATTCAACATGGGGTTTAGAGACCCATAGACTCTCGACGTTGATAGAATAAAAATATCGAATTTACTTTATTCAATATTGTGTGTGTTTTCATCTAAAAAAATTAAATAACTCTCAAATGGTGCATCGTATGAGAAATCAGAGACCACTTTTTGTTCTGGAACACTATGTTTACCCTAGGCAAGGTATTAGCATGATTCTTATTGGGTGTTTGGCACCCTCACACTTGATAATAAACTATTTATTTTTAATTAATTTATTATTCTGATTTTCTAATAATAAATAATTATTTTCTCACAAACGGGGTGTTGAATGAGAAATCTGAGACCGTCGTTAGTTCTGGGACGTGGGTTTTATCCTAGGCAGGGTATTACCTTTTTGAGTGATGGACGTTTAGTCATATCTCACAAGAAGATGACTTATCTGGGTTATAAATATTTTTGTTTGGCAGTTTGAAATAATAATTATAATTTTATTATTAATATTATTATTTGCATTGAAGTCATAAAATGAAAATTCACATCCACTATTAATAAATTCTGTCATAGTGTAAATAATAATTGCGTAATGTAATAAATTTGATATTATTAACTGTTCCAATTAAATAAAAATGGAAAATAAATATTTATTTAACAACCATTATTCTTTTTTTAATGGTTGTTGTTTTAAAATTATTAATAGTTCCATTGATGAGTTGTATTAAATAATAATAATTTTAATAATTTTATTATTATTTATTTGGAACAAAAACATTAATATATGTGTATATGATGTGTATATATATATATGGAATTAAATATATATATGTTTATAAATACATGTGAGGATGTATATATATAAATATACAGATGGGTATAAATATATAATGCATGTATATATATATGGGTGAATATTTATTTCTCGGTTAGATAAAATATTATTAATTATCTAAAAAATGCTTTTAACATCTCGACCTAAATCATGGTGTAGACCGTTTAAGTTTTTAGTCTAAATCTTTAAAGAGACCCAGGGCGCGCGCATGCGCACCCCATTTAGGGTCTCGAACAACTATTAAAATTAATTAAATAGTTGACTAGGTTTATGTAAAATTTTACGTCACACCCTAGCGTAGCATTCAGTTTAAAAATAATTATAAAGGATTAAAAGAATTTTAAAGAAATTAAGAATATGGAAAAAGAATAAAAATAATAATAAAATTAAAAGCGATAATGAGGAGAATAGAAAAATAATTAAAAATGGGTCTAACCATTTTTATTATTTTTATTTTTATTTTACATCCCTATCTTTTAATTTTATTTTATTTTTATTTTATTTCCCTTCTTCCCTTATTATTTTTTTCTTTCTTTCCTTCCCTTTTCATTCTTTTTTTCACTCCTCCTCTCCACCTCCTCTCTAGTGTGTGGCGCACCCCTCCTCCCTAGGTGGTGCGAACCACCTTACACCTCCTATGAAATATTTTCATGCCTCCGTTCGTCATCTTTTTTCTTTGTCGTCAGGTGTGTTGTAAACATTAGGTAAAGGCTGACCTTGCACACTTGGAATCGTAGAGTTTTGTTGATTATCTTTTGTGAAGTTCGTTGTGGAAGGATTTTACCCTATTTTGGGTTTTTTCTAAAATCATCTATCTTCCTCTATTATAGGTCAAATGAAAGACTACCACAGATCATAGGATCATATACGACCATAAGGTAGGGCATATACGCTCTTTCCCTCTATTTACTTGTGATTTATAAAAATGAATGGTTGTGTCGTTCATCGGTGCCTACCGGTGTTCTTCAAATTCATCCAATCTTTTCAATTAAATTGTTCTGCCAAATTGTTGAAGCCCTATTAATTATAAATTAAATTGTTTAAATTGTTGTAATGTGATCGGACACCACTTTGTGCATTCCGACGTGTTCAGTACAAATTCTATTATCCCGGACATTTAATATAATTAACTGCATGTGTCGTGCATCCTATTTTTGTTATCTATAATTTAAATAATTAATTTAGATTAATTATGAACTTTGAATTGTTGTATATTTGGTAGATATTTGTGATGATTTATTTATTATTAAAATGTTCATTTATCTACATGTGTTGCGCAACCTATTTTTTGGGTTTATTTTATATAATTAATTTAGATTAATTATGAACTTTGATTTATTAGAACTTTGGTAGTTTTTTTGCATAATTATTTATTTATTAAAAAGAAATTTGTCTGCTTATATTGATAGAGTATCTTTCCTAGTTAATATTGTTATGCTGCAATATTCAATTTCTACATTTTGATGCATGGGTGTATCACTTAGTTTTCAAGATACAATTTCATATTCTTATTATGTCATATCAGAATTTGTAAAAACATTAGTTAAATTCATGGTGGGAAAGAAGGTGGGTCCCATATTAAGGGCCACTCTTACATCCTCTGTTCTTGATGGTTACCACTACGCCTTAAGGGGCGTTGTCTTTGGATTTACCAGACTGAGACTTTCTAGGGATTTTTAATACTTACGAGTGAAATTGGTTCCAAAAGGGCCCATCAAGAAGAATCTGTTAGCAATTTGGATAAGCCATCCTTGGTCGGTGCTCACCCCTTTTTGGGAGATCGGTATAGACTTAGTGTAAATCCATGCCTTGAGTGATACTTGGTATTTCGAAAGATTGTATTGGACGGGCTCAGTGTTATTGGATAATTTAAGGATGTTCCATATTGATACCTTTAGGATGGGATCAGATTCTAACTCTAAACTTGAACCTTAATAATGATGCATTAAATGTTTATATTAAAGTCACTTGAGTCTCTTGAGAATTGTGATATTTTTCTGGTATATTGAAGCACACCAGGTTGACATATGACTTAGAACCCAAGTTAAATAAAAACCTTGGGGTGTACCTCTTCCTTTTTTACCTTTATTTCTATGTTTATATGTTTGTATATGTGCATCATGCTTATTATAAGTACTTCCTTCTGACTCCTGGCTTAGGCCAAGGCAGGTGTTTATGTAGGAGTGTCGTTGGTAACCCGTGCTGAGTCATTTATTTTGTTGCGCTTAGTTAATTATCTACATTTATTATATAATGACACACTTCAATTTATTACTGCACAAAATTGAAAGGTTTAGACACCGTGGGTGCCGCCTACTGAGATTTTATCTCACACCCTACTTAGGAGTCATTGACACCTGAGTAGATTATATGTTTGCAGGTTTTGACAAAGGTAAGCATGCTTCTTCTAATGCTTGATTATTTCTTGCTACTCAGTATGGAGACCGGGGCAGAGGACAAAGCCTTAATTGTGGTGTATTTGTTTCTTTTTGTATTTTCTTTTCAGTTGGTTGTTTTCTTGGGTTTCGGTTTTCTGTACCATCAGTTTAGAAAGACATCATGGAATGAAATTGTTTTGTGAGATTTTTCTTTTGATTACTATTCAGTTGGATTATTTTTATTTCTTCTCCTATGGTTTATTCATTTATATGATTCGACTATTCATTATAAATTGTTGTGTACTTACGCTGTGATAATACCTATTAACTATGAGGGCATAGTCTCCCCCCAGACACAATAAGGCCCTCGCAACTAGTCAGTAGCCTCTGGCATTCGAAGAGATGCGCTGAAGGTCATGTAACCCATCAGTCTGGCCACCATCTTAGAGGCGAGCCAGGTCAGGATGTTACTTAACTTATATTTTTTATTTTCATTATCGATCCACTCCTTAAAATTTTAATGAAACTGTAGATTAGGATTCCTAATCTTGATTCTATTTGATCAGTTTTGTAATGATTTACTTGGTATTTGATGACAGAATAAAGGGAGGGAGACCTGATAGGCTTGATCACCTCTAGGTTTTCCATGTCTCTCAAAATTCTTCATGAGGTGACTAGCTTCTCTATTTTATTCACATATTCTATAACTTTAATTATTTGTTTTTATTAATTAATTTTCTTAGATATCTTAAGAAAAATGTTAGATGATTTTGTTAAGGAAAACCCTTTTGGTTTATAATTTGGAAAACACTAGGATTTGAATGGTTTTTGAAAAAACATGTGACTTATGATTTTAAATTTTATTTTTTGTTTATTGTGTGTAGGACAATTAATTAATTATTTTATTGGAATTAATTGATTTATGGGATATAATTAGATGTGAGACCTTGGCATATACATAGTGTTGTTTGTTTATTTTCATTAGATGCAGCTAGTAAACGGAATATGGTTCTATATAGGACGAAACAAAAGGAATATCCCAAATTCATATATATGTGGACGGATGAGTTATCACTAATGATCATTGGGAATATCATGAATGGATGTTTGTTTGTGTGAAAATGGAATGAGTATTACATGTGTTGTAATTAGATAAACCATTTTTTCCTTTAAGTAAACTTTTTTTAAACTTGGAAAACTTATTTTGATGTTTCTATCATTTATTTTAAGTATATTTTGATCTATATTTTATTGTGTTCTCATCCTAGTGTCATAAGTTAGGCAGTATCTTGGGGATTGACTATTGGGTATTATTTCACACCCATTGTATATATACTTTGGTGTGTATGTAGATTTTCATCTTCATGATCACATAAAGGAATGGTCTATTATTTTTCTAGTGGACCAACATGATACTACTTTCAGGATATGGTGAGGGGATTTTTTATCTCTATTATGGAATGGTTGGAGTGATGCCACATCTGTTTTATTATGTAGGTATTTTTTAGGTTTCTTATGTCTTCATATTTTACCTATTCTTCCACTACTCCAAGATTTTTAGTTTTTTGGGTATTTCATTTGAGATAAATTATTTAACATGATGAATCAGATTGTATTGTTTCATTATTTTTAATTTTTATAGAAATTTTTTGGTTTCTTAAAATGGAAAATCTACCTGAAAATTTTTAGTAATACCTTGGAATTTATTTTCATCGATTGGTGTATTGGGGGAATCGCCTATGTTTAGTAGAACCTTGTGTCTTTACAAGCCAATGGTTTGGGTTAGGATATTATAATTCATGTCATCCCTTCTAGAGGTTTAATGAATACACTCTCCCTTTTTATTGGATTCATATTTTGATTTTTAATGATTTATTTTTATTGTGGTATTGTCTTACTTTTTTAGTCACCTTGATGATGAACTGAATTGGAGCTACATATGACATGAATGAGAGTGACATTTTGGTTGAGAATTATGGAATATTTCAAATTTTAATGGGATTATTTTCTATAATTCATCATTGGGAATTTTATTTCTTGGACCTCAGTGAATCAAAAATATAATTTTCTCCATATAATGACTTTTTTTAAGGTTCTCACTATATGAACATATGTGTGTGTTGAGGGGAGGAAGATTATTACTCTAAACTAAACTTCATTGAATCTGATTTAAATATGTTCGTTTCATTATATTCTTTAATCCTTACTTTGGAAAATAAATATAAATCAGAATTGGGAACTTTTCGTAGAGTATTAATTTTTAAGAACCATTTCATGCTATTTACATCTATAAAAAATATTATTTTTAAGATCTATTTTAAAATACACTTGTATTACTTTAATAATATATGATCACGCACAATTTGAAACATGTTTTTAATATGTATTATTTTGTGGAAGACATAATATATGATCTTTATTGTGATCGTGAAATAATATCTTGAATTGCTGATTTTGAAATCCACACGAGCATATCTATTGAAATTGACATCCCACTTAAAGGTTCATCATTGGGTAAATGTTGAGTGTTAAATTTGAGTGTCTGTGTGGGGAGGATCTCTATTTTTTGTAACTATATTTCAATGAAGACCATTTCAATATATTCATTATGTTTTAAAAAATGACTATTTTTGGAATCATTTTTCTTACCAAGTCATTTAAAATTATTTTTAACTCTACTAGATATTATTTTTACTTTGATGGTGTTAATTTTATTTATCTTTATATAGATGTAATTAGGTATATATTGTTATGTATTTCTTGAAAAAGAACTTGTTTTTCTAATTATCGGGTGTATGTTCAATAACTTTCAATGAATTTGAACTTTTTTTATTGGAATAAAATTTATAAAATTTTCATAAAAATGAGCTATTAAATGTACTCCTAATACATTTAGTCTTATATTATATTATGATAAAACTTATGGGTGGGTAAATTAGTCATTATTATTAATTATTAAACTCGCCCATCAATTATTCTATGTTTAATTTTTCATTTCTAATTATATGGGTTTATTCATATTGAGAAAAATAGATATTTGGATGAATAATTGGATAGATATTGATGTCAATTTAATTCTTCTAAAATTATTAAATTTAATATTTATTTTGTAAAAAATGAAACCAAATTTTTACTATAATATTTTATTTAATTATTTAAATCATATTGAGTAGATGAGACAGTTTATTTGGGGAAATACATATGAGAACCAACACTGAGTTTTCACTTAATTTCATTATTGTTGATATAACTTTTCCCTCGCTAAATTTGTGAAAACAATTACATAAATATAGAAAATATATTATTTATTAGGAAATGTTACATTACTATATTTAAATTCATGTTTTCCACATCTCATTGAATTAATAATTGTGGTTTTAATTATAAAATATCAGTTTAATGTGTTGTTTTTAAATATTTGGTATTATATTGTTGGATCTATAATTTATTGAATATTCTAATGAAAATTTTTGTTTTGGGGGATAAATTTTAAAATGGAATTTGATTTAATTTTTTTTCATGGAAGATCAATTTTCTTCTTTATTTTGATGAATTCTAATTGAAATTTTTGAATATCTTTTAATGATTCTGGTGTTAGAATTAATTTATATAGAGTTCAATGTTTTAAATTAAAAATGTTTTAATAGGACACATTTTATAAATTTTGGTTAATGTTTTCAAATCATTTATTCATCTACTATATGGTAACATTATTTCATTAATTTATTTTATTATAATGTATTTTTAGTTTTGATTCGTTTATGTGCATCGGAGGATTTCCATATGTGTTCTCTAAGAGAATTTCTAATAAGGTAATTTCTTAGACGATCACATAAGATAATTCTTAATAAGATAATTCAAAACCAAGATGAATTAGATAATGTCACAAGATAATTTGAGAAACCCCCATATAATATAATTTTCACTTTAATATAATAAATTTCTTTCTCTCTAACAACATAATTTACATTTCATCATTTTCTTCCATCGAAGCATTGACAAAATATAATAATGGTACTCAATTATAGGTAGTAAAAGATCACGTAAATCTAGTCTATAGGATGGGATAATCAAACAAAGGTGTTTTAATGAAGAAGAGTTTGATAAAGATTGATATTAGAACAAGGATGATGAAGCTGAGCACAAACCTATGAGATATGTAGCTGAACAAACTGAAGAATAATAAAAGAGTGAAGGAAAATGGGATTTGTGAGAACTCTAACAAACATAAAGAAATATATTCCAATATATTAATCATAAATCATTATTAAACCTACAAGTGAAACCCATGGTATACAATGTTATCCTTGAATCTGACTCACCATCAATTACATTTTCAAATATAAAGATGATGACCAAGAACTGTTGGGGAAGGTGATTTCAAAAAACTATATTTTGGGAACACATATCCTAGGGTTAATATACATTGTAAACATATGAGATCTTGATCTTTACTATAAAATAGAATCCATGGGACATTAATAGATATAAAATGAATACCCATTCTAGTTTTTTTATAAACTCAGAGTTATTCTATGATCATATAATTTGTTCGAGTTACTATGGGAGATCAAAATTTATTTTTTATATCATGGATGCTGAATCAGAATGATGGTTGTTTTTAATGTGTGGATTGGATTTATAAATATAGACATGGGCCTCATAGCTCACCAATTCATATTTCATATTGTTAATGTTGTGTACACTATAAGAGTTTGATGAATAAGCCTAAAGAGTTCATTTATCCAATGGTATGAATGTAGAGTTATATATCCGTGAGTTTAATCAAAGGACGTCTCACATGACTCTAGATGGGTTTAATCATGATTTTTTTTTTGAAAAATGGAGATTTTGATTCATATATAAGTTGTAGACATTGTTGAGTGGGCTTTATTAATGATGAAGAAGTAGCAATAAAAGGAAAGAGAATAAGGTCTCCTACTAGGTTATCATAGAATAGAAGAAAGGAAAAATTAGGTATTTTTTTGGAAATTATAGAAGATTAATTCATTTATAATTATCATTCATTCAATTAATATATGAGTTGTGGAAATAGAGGAAGGTTTAGTGTCAAAGGCTATGGTTCATAATTTACTGGATCTTGTGAGAGATAGAATTTATATATTTAGAGAAGATTCTTATTTATTTTACTTTTTTCCTTTGTCCTATCTATTATAGGTGCATAACATGAATATTTTTACTCTAAATAACATGTCTAACAAGAAAATTTATGGAATTTTTTTGAAATTAGTTGAAATTGAAATATTCTTGTAGAAATTTAACATTTTTTATGGACATATTTATCGAATTTCTTTCAATACATTTTTATTTCTATTCTTACAATGTATTAAAAGATGATATTAGATATATATATATATATATATATATATATATATCTTTACATGAAAAATAATCTCATTCAACATGTTTAATTGAAAGGTTTAAGTGGTTTTTTTGAAGAAGAGTGAGATATAGAATATTTATTTAAGTTTTCTACATTTTTTTCATCCTGATAATTCATTATAAACTATTCTAAGTACCCATAGTAGAAAATTGTGGAATTGTTGCCTTAAAGTGACTGTGAGAGAGATTAACTTTTAAAAGGTAATTTTGTATTATATATAATATTTAATCATTCCATTTCATGGAGTTTTGGTTGGAAAACTAGTTTTTGGAATTTTTCTAATGGAAAAATATATATAATAGAGTGACATTTTGGTGATTCAGTAACATTAATTCATATTTTGGTATAACTTTGTTTAATTTATAAGTGATAATAGAATACAATTTTATTGTAGGAATAGTTTTTTTCTATTTTCTTATAATCAAATCTATCACTGTATGATTGACATTGATTTATTCATGGTATTCTGTAGCCACCCTTATTTATCTCTATTATGCTATAATATAGTTAGATAGTTATGGATATATGGGAGAAATTTTTATGTGGATTGATATAGATAGTGTAGTCGTTTTATTGGTCAATTATGGTTTATAAAGGCCATTGATTCCTTATAATAATCATAGATAGAGACATATATATTTTTGTGTAGTGGTCATGCTTTCAGAAATTTTTCTATGCACTATTTAAAATAGAATTTTTTTGAGGTAGTGAGACCTATCCTCATTATATTAGTCTTTTTATGGAGGTAGATTATATCATTTACGTGATGTATTGTTTAGTTCTAATTCTAAAGATAGACTGGATTCATGAGTTTTTTTATGTATCACTATTTTGATAGTATCTTAATATTGAATCATATGTCATTTATTTGGAAATTTTTTGGACAGTATGTGATGATTACATAATGACTGAGTGAGATTCAAGATATTGGTAGAATCTATTTCATATGAATTTCAACCCATGGGCTTTTTTTTGTCTTATAGGGGAATAAGATATTGGTTGATCATGCTTAGAAATGGTATTTTAGAAACATTACCAATATCCCATTTGATTTTCAAATATGCTTTTAGATAATTTTATGTTTGATTTTATAATAATATGTTGTAGTGAATTTCAAATTTGGGTTTCATTATGATCCAATGATCAAATTACTTCTATTTGATTGGTATCATATACACTGCTTTAGGTATGATTTTTCCTTTTTCGGGTTTTCTTTAATTCACTGTGTTAGGAATCATTTGAGATTTTCCTAATGTAGAGCCCAAGATTCCTACTTGTCCTAAACATTATATTTTTATGGTGTTGGAGGTGTTGAGGGTGAATTCATATAATTATTGAGGTATGGGAGAATGATTGATATTAAATTTTAGCTGGAGTAATGTCTCACACCATGATCATAGTCACAATGTTATTATATTTTTTCTAGAGGAGAATGGATTTCATGGTTTTTCCAGTTGTTCCATGATCAGAAATTTAATGTGATTAAGGGTTATGCCATGTGATTATGATAGAGTTATATGATGTGTGTGTTTCTCTATTGATGTTTTTGGACTTTTTTTGACTTGATTAGTTTATTAATACATGGATCATTGTATTGGTCTGTTAAGATCTTGTACGTGATAATTTATTTTCTATTTTCATTATTATATTGGAAATAAGATAATTCGAAATGTACCAATGTATTAATTTTGGATATATAGTGTTTGAGTTGTACCATGGTATTTATTTTTGATACATATATATATATTCATTTCTGTTTCTATTATTTAATATACACTACCACCCTAGTTGGTTAACACATCTAATAAGCATATGAATTTATGGGTTATGAATATTTTATCTATCATTAAAGATGGATGTGATATGTATGGATGAAAACCCCCTTTCCCATACTCTATTTTCTGGAATCAGTAAATATTATTAGAGTATGTGGTTATATTATGTGGTGACATGGTGATGATGTGGTAGTATAGTGGATATATGATAATGATTTTGTTAATTAATTTTTTGTAAGTGGTTTGAAATATGTGTTGGTTATGCGGTTCTATGGTATGTGAATTTATAGATATAGGTTTTGTGGGAGTGGCCAGATGTATGTTGTTATACAGTGAGAGTAATTAGATAAGTGGGGAAGTCTATTTGGGGTACCATCATTATATTCTTTTTATTATTCTATAAATATATATGTATGAATATTTGTTGAGATGGTGTTTATTTGGATTATGTGGTAGTTGATTCAATATTGGTGACAAGTTATTTTTTCTACTTATTCTTTGGGGATTTTGTTTTATTATTCCACATCAGATAGTTCCTTTTTGGTGTATGTGTATGATCACTCCAATATTCTATATCTTATTGTTATATATTTATAGGATAAGGTTGGTGACAAAAAAAATACATTAGTTGTTCAGGGCATGGGATTGGTTGGTATTGGTGGATTCACTACCATTAATGTTTCTTGTTGGGAAATTAATTATTTTATTTTATTTTATATGTAATGTGACGTAAATTATAACATTGGTTTTGTATTTACATTAAGTGAATTGTATTTTTTGTTTAATTCATTTATTTCTATAAAATACGATAGAAATGCCTCCCAAATGTGTGTTTTATACCCCCATTTCAAGTCCCCAACCCATGATTTATTAGGGGTGGGAATAATGAGTCTCATTTGGATTCACTCCTATCCCAAATAGCGATTATAATAGGTATTGGTCTTGGAATGAAAACTCATAGCATATTTTTCTCATTTATAAAGGAGGATACATATATTTCACCCCAAAACCAATTCCTCACACTATAAAATGTACTATTTTGTTCGTTGAAACTCTTATACTCTAAAGTATGCATTTACATACCAAAATATAGAATTAGGTCTAGAAATGTGTAATGGAATGGAAACATGATGATTATCTTTTATGAATTGGGAGGTCCTGACAACCTAACCACAAAATCAATCACCAGCACACTGAAAATCAATTTCTGATTCTCAATGACATAGAAGAACACACTCAAAACAATGAAACACATGGAATGACGTGGTTTCAAATCTAATATATTATACAATAGAATTTTTAAATGTTAAATTATGAGATTAATAAATGAGGTAATATCTTAACTACAAGGTATCCTACATTCTAGACACCCTACCCAAACTCTAAGTTATAAGGAATTAATTTTTGGAAACCCTACTAAGATAATGAAGAAGGTATTTAAATTTTATGCATGAAAAACTAAAAAAGAATGTGATCCCACCATGATGAACCAAAAATGGTATATTATGGTTGTTTTTTAGATTATTTAGTTTCTCTAATTTCTCCATATTTCTATAATTTATCTTCTTCTGATATATTAACCTTTTATAATATATACTTTGTACCTCAGTCATCAATAAAATTGATAATTAGTTTATTCTATAATGTGAACCATATGGAAATTAAATCTGAAAAAACCCTCACTACACATGATTACGCTGGGGATGCATCCTCCATTCGGATTTATTTCCACTTGATTCAAATTTGAGAAAATTTTCCACACACATTATTTATAGAGTATATGACAACATCTAACCAATCCATTTAAGTTTCACTGCCATTATAAGCTTTATAAAATTCTAATCTCTTATTAAATGAAATTGGATTAGCACTACCACCTCAACTGATCTATACATTGAAAAATAAATGATATGTATTCTCTATTTATTTTGACAAATAAATTGAAAACCTGAAAAATTACATTATAGATCTTTACAACAATTTCCACAAATTCTGATTCATCAATTCCAAAAGATTAATCTTTTATAGCCTCTAAAATTTATCTCACAAAATATATTTTTATTTTTTGAAATATTTCCACATCATCTGGGTTTAACTTAACCTATGTGAGTTTATCACATCCTCTAGAATCCCATGCCTAATTTGAATGTCCTCCAGTGTTACTTCCTCAAGAAGTGGGTTTTTATTCTATCACAAATTTTGGATCCAGAATTTCATATTGTTGGGTGAGCTTATTCCATGTTTTGTAAAATGTTTTCTTCTATAAGTATAGTTATGGACATTAAGAACTATAATAGATAAAATATCTCACAAAAGTAACCTAACAGTATCTAACATGGAATTTTTTTTGACAAGGATTTTCCAAGACCCTAAAAAAATTTTCATTTTCCTTTCAATCTATAGTTATCATAAAATCCTAACTAAGGAAAAAAAATAAAACTAGCATTTTATGAAATTGGATCACCCTTTTAATAGAAACCCATTGTTAAAAACATCATACACCACTGATCTCATCACCCATAAAAATTCAATTATAATTAATCATTTGAATGAGTTTTTATAAGAATCTCCAAGGTTCTAAATCTGATTCCTTCATTCAACCATGTCATATTTTTAGATAATAACCAAACATGTTTTACATGGAAATCCTACAATTAATCTATAAATATTCCTCCAAAATACTCATATTGAAGACTATTTGGTTTTTTAAAAACCATTGATATTATTTCTCAATTTAGTGTTTTCCACCATCAATTTTTCCCATGTACTTATAGACATGTTATCTTCAAATGATAATATAATGATTAAAGTTATTCTAACTACATTTTTGAGAATTAACACACAATGTATCCACCCACTCTAACTTACACCAATGTAGGATTTTATTTTTTTGTATATATAAGAATGAATATGTGTTTTCCACACTGAGAAATGATCTCCAATAGGAATCTTCAAGTTCTAGATAAAATAAATCCTTTCATTACTACATCTTCAAACACCTCTCAATGCTACCAAAGTAATAATATTTTCATTTTATATGGATTTGGTTATACTAATGACACATACCATCAACTAAGAGTAACCTTTTGAATTTATTTTATCATTAGACTAATGTACTCTATGGACATCAGGTTCCGCAACAAAAATTCAGGCCAGAAAAAACAAGGATTTATTGATTATTTTTTCTTAATTACATATTATCACCATGTTCCAATCCTTCACAAGATCCTCAACCCATTTTAGAGGAAATTATAGAACTACAAACAAATTACCTATGTTTATATTTGAGATATGTAATCCCAATATCATTTATAATCAATCATTACAAACAAAAACTCCATGGTATTTATGATGTGCCTCATACTTATGGAATTGATGTGATTTTTGGAAAATATCTTGTAATAAATATTTACTAAGAGGTCCGATGCTTCTATTATTAAAAACATTTCATCATTAGACAAAAAAATTACAAAAATAAATGTCTCATATTTTAAATGCTTCTCTATTTGATGAATATTTTTAAAAAATATCGTATATTGTGCTTCAGAGGAAATACCCCCACCCTCTAGTTTCTATTTTCGATAAAGTTGTATGATTAAACTGAAATTCTAAGACAATTAGTTAGAAAACATATAATCTTGGGTGGTAATATATTCTGTGATGTTCACCATCCACTACACCAATGGTTTATCTCCCCCATTTCTCTATAATACTCCTGTTTGTGTTTTCAAATTCCTTTGAAATTTTTATTTTCAATGTCCTTCTCACTGATGTGTTTGAGACTCCCATGTAACTACTCCAAGCTTTAAGGAGTTTCTATATGTATAATTTTATAGCACATGAAAAATATTGTTGGAGGAAATGGTTTATTAAAATTTTCCACTACCACGGAACCCCTAAATAGAATTTTTCAATTCCATATGTAAACAATAATTGAAAAACCCACAACATTACACCGTTATACTAGGAAATAAATATTTATAAACTACATCACATGAAACCTTACTTGTGAACTCATTATGGATCCAATAAATGATCTATACGAAAATAAAAATCTTTCATGATCATGTGAGATTCATAATCCATAAGGTGTAACTTAGGTTCCTACGTAGGTTATTATGTAACACATATAAGGGTGGGGGTGAATATATGATACTTTATTAAAGTATCATTTTTTAAATTGAACTCTATGATAAGTTAAATTTTGATTCCTCTCTATTATATATCCTAGTCACACCTATTGGAAACTAAATTGTAAGAATAAAATATGGACTTGATTTTGTTCAAGGTTTTAACCCAATGTCAATTACTACTCTATATTGGATACAAGTTGATTCTAAGACCCATATTCGATCACTAGTATCAAAATTCATTACAATTGCTATCTCCAAATAGTTTAGTCTCTAGACTATTCTCTATTCTAGTTCCCACCAATTTATATCAAAAATACCTGTAGAACCAAGAAGTTCAGTAGTATTCTCTCTAATATGTCAATATAAAAAATTAACTTTTTAAAGTGTATAGAATGATAAAAAATATATATGTTTCCTCTTAGTCAATATTATGACACAAAATTTATTTGGAAAGAAAAAAAAATATCACCACTCTTGAACTCAATATAAATTCCTTTCTTACATTGAAAATCATCTCTTAAAATATAAATTAAACATCATAATATAAATCATATCATATTTTTAGTTTTAGTTTTTCATCATTCCTCAAAAAATTAATCCATAATTTTTAATTTAAAAATTTACAAAAAATCTCATTCCCTGAATTATATAATATTATTTCAATTAATTTACCAAATACTGTTCTCCATGATCTCCTTCGTCTAATATGTTCACCAAGTTTTGATCCCCATGAATCAAAAACAAGTTTCCATAAATACAAATATTTTATAACTCAAAAAAGATAATATATTATTATAGTAAATACCCAAAACATTATCTTAAATATTGATTGGAAATTAAAAGTTTTAATCTAAATTCAGTTTTAAGGGAATGTAGAAAATTGAACTAGTTCAACTCAATGGATCAATTAATGAAGTAATAAATCCCAAAATCATCAAAAACATGAGTAAATTTATTGGAATCACTTACCTAATATAGATCCCATTTAATAGCTTGTACCTTAATATTCAAATCATCTTTTACTATGTATTCAAAGTGTTTAGCTATCTTTTCGCATGGTTGGACGTATTCTACTACATTAATATTTCTTTCATCTAATCCATGTGCTAAAATCTATTATTTTTGTTGATTCACCCCCTTTGATCCTCATTGAAATCAACCCACATTAATCTTTCTAAGATTCTTTCCACCTCCTCTATTGAATCCTTAATGTGGACGGACACTCCCCACAATATATCATTATAATTAGAATTTATTCTATATGTATTCCATTTTGGTTTTCTTTTTTCCAATCTATCTTCCTTTCCCCACCTCATTGACCTTATTCCTTAGGATCAATGCTCTAAGAATTTTTATTTCCACATTATATATCTGAAATCATCTTGCAAACTTGGCATTGGGATGTTTTTCCACCAACCATCAACATGGTCCTTCTTGAAATCCCTATTTCCATGGGCTTAGATTTCTGAGGGTAATCTGTTCATCATTTAGTTTTCTTCCCCCTAACTTTAATACACCCACCACATCATAGTTACCCTTCCACCCCTTATTTTTTTCTTGGAAAATAATTTCATTTATGTCATTATCCCTCCACACTTCTATCTAAGAGTTGGATATATATCTCTTCATAGTATTCAGCCTCAGATAAACCATGGTCAACTATGGGATTCTCCTCTGATAATGGAATACACCTGAAATATTCAACTAATTCCTAAGTCCTGTATTCATGAATCAGCTATGAAGACCTATGATCCTACTATAATCCTTAAGAATCCAACCCTTCAAAATGATTAATCAGTTTAGTAGGAAAGATATTATTTCATGGACTTATCATACTCTCTATCTTCTCCCCACCCCTATAAAGAATGAGAATCTTGAATGTAATTCTCATAGGCCCTACCGCCTAATGAGTCTCCTTTGTTATCTTCTAAGATTATATCCTCATATGTGGGCCTGAATCCATTATAAACTATATCAACATGAGATAAGGTCTCTGGAAAGAGGGATCTTGGTTCCTCAAAAAATGACTTTTAAACCACTTAAATCCCTCATGGACTAGGAATTCCATCCCTTAGATTGGAATCATTCTATTATATAAAAATCTAGTTCATTATGGGGTCATTTGTATCCTATGTCATGAATTATGGTATCAAGAATATGTTAGGCCCTTACAGATCTTGACACCCTCAATGATATGATGATACCATATGACTTAACCATTTGTAGGATGAGCAGTAGTTAGTCCATGAATCCAAATGAAATAACTTTTTATTATTTGAAAATATCTTTAGTATCATATATTATCTTCCCTTTTATATATTTTAATATGGGATTAACCATATAAATTTCACATAGCCAGAATATATTTAATGTAACATAATAATATTTTTTCTTAATTTTTTTCATCATGGGAATCAAAAAAATTCATTCATAGACTTCAAGTATATTCTAAATAAAAATTATTATACTTTTTATTAATAATATCTTACTTACTACTCAAAATATCATAAAATTCTCCAGTATTTTTTCAAATTCACCAAAAAACATGAATTATATATTTTATCTCTATGAAATTATACTCAACTATAAAAAATGTTAATTAATGACGTTTTTAATAGATAAAAAGCACTATAAATCACTTCCAATTATCTTCAATCATATTTGAAATAAATATAACAATTATAGAATAATTTTATGGTTTTCCAATCTAGATTATTTGATTTTTTTAACTCTAATAACACTAAAAATAATTCATCAAATAATATCATTTATCATATGGATATTTCATAAATCCATATTGTTTGATGATGAAGTGATTTTGATAGAATTATATCCCTCTATGATAGGAATATTGTTTCTAAGTGATTCTGATTCTCTCAACCTTCGAAAAATCACTCAATTATCTCCATTTTAGAAATAAAAATATCATCTGATTCAAAACGGAAATTTATAAGTGTTCTTTACCATTGGCCCTACTTGAAAATATAGTCTAGAATATGGAGGATGTCACAAATTGCGTCAAGCGAGAGGGAATTTTAGAATATACATTTTTATCCTCAAGCCTATGAATCTATCCTTGGGCATGGGATTGGACAACATATCAACAATTTAATCCCTTTTTAAAAATAAAATAATTCATCATATTTCTATTTTTAACAATATATTTGAAAATATGTATGTTTTATATGTTTTTAGATTTAAATTACTGAACTAATTTTGTGGATATATCAATTACACTTTGATTTTCACTTGTAATTTTCAATGGGTTTTTAATTATAGCTTTTACGATTTCCTATTTCTCTCTGAGGAAAATTTGTTTTGTATAAGAATGGGAAATATATATAAACATAGAATTAGTAGTTACTCGATTCATAGAGTTCTATTTCATATATTTTTAATAGAATAATATTTTAACCATAAAAAATATATGGCCAGATATTGATTTTCTATATTCATACTCTATAGCATAACTAATATCAGCATGTCCAAATAGGTTTAGGTTCTCAACTCTTCTATATGTTATCCCAAACATAAATATAAAAATGATGTATTTTATAATTATATTAGAATCCATCAAGTGAGATTAATTTAGATCACTTTGAAACATAGAACACAATGACACTACATAAAAAATATTTGTTCAAGATATATTGATATAATGAAAAAATCTGACCAACATTTTAAATTTTAGTTGATTAAAAATTCTCCCTTTATCCTCCTTTCTCAACTTCAACCAAACTACGAGGGTTATGAAAAATACTTTTTTATCTTCTATTCCAAACTAATTTAACAATTTCTTGGATTATTCATCTTACTACTGAAAAATAGTATCCCCTTTGCCTATAAAATTCAATACGCATGGGAAAATAATATCTCCAATTATAGACAATTAAATATCATATTTTATTTTACTTGATTTTTTTTTTGAAAATCCTTTTTTTCCTATAAAAATAATGTGATAAAGAAATAATAATAATAATAATAATACTTATGCTCATCTCTTTCACATAAATATTTCAATCAACATTCCCTATAGTGAACTTTAAGTCCCTTATAAATTCATAAAACATTTAATGCCATGCTCTAAGGAATTATTTAAACTGATATATATAATTCATTAATTTTCACACCATGGTTAAAAAAATTTGAACAAAACCATCAGGTTATTAGATAAATTTTTTCCTTTAATTTCTCCATTCATGTTATTTGGCTTTCTTTCTATTTCAAACATTCTATAATGCCTATGAGATTTAATAGTAAAGGAAATTGTTATGGATAAATGTATTGATAAAAGATAAAAAATATTCTTTAAAATCATATACATAAACATTATAATGACCATTATTACTAATCTAGCATTTTTACACGAAACTACCCCTATCATTGAGATATTTTCTAAAGACAAAGTGAGTTACTATAACATTCATTCCATTTGGTTTTAGAATAAGATCACATGTGTAATTTTATTAAATCTAATATATATTTACATTAGTTTCATTTATCCATACTTTGTGCTCTATATATTATGTAATTTATTATTTTTAAACTTGGGAAATAATGATCTTCGTTGTTAAGCATCAATATTCTTTTAGTTTAAGCAGGTGAATTATAATTTTAGTTACATTTTACAGTTCAACATGAATCTTAAATATAAAATATTTCCTTTGAAATACATCATAAAGAGATATATCATCCCTGTTAAGATCTAAATTAGCATCAACACAATCATGTTAATTTATATCCTCTTCTTCAGATATTTTCTCACAAAACTACAAGCTACCTATATATGTATTTTTAAATTATTCTTCATTTTCCTTACCGAAACTGGTCTTATTTTCAATAATATTTATATCGTGACAAACAAAATAATATTTGTCCATTTTCCAACACTTTTAACATAAAATAATTTATATATAACCCATGATTTCTCCTTCTATAAGTTTTCTTCAAATTTACCGAGATAAACTTTCTTTTTTTTAATCTTGAAATTATAAAAATATTGATCTACTTGATATTTGGATTATTATTATATTATATTACATAATATTTTTTATTGTTTTCATAATTCAATAATAACATATTTTTAATGTGCACAACAATATTCATATATTCATTCTAGAAAAATTTTCATATCATTAATTTGGAAATCCTCATTCATCCCATCCCAACTAAGGTTATGTTTTTATTCTAGGTAAATCCATTTTTACAAGTTATACATAGAACATTATATTTTTTCATGATCCCATGAATATAAAGATATGATTTAAATTAATTCCTAGTTATAATTGTTCTATTATCGATTTTAATCTTGTTAATATTAGCTCCTAACACTGTATTAATATCTATTTTATATTTTTAGAGAAATTCACAACCCATTATTTATGATTCATAATGTTAAAATTAATCATTACTATAAAATAATCACTATCTGTGATGAAATTATAATCAACTCTTTAGGATTGATATCTTGTTGACCATAATAAAAAAAATTAATGGATCAATTCAAGAGGATTAATGGACTAAGATTCCACTCTCTTTTGAATTCCATATTAAATTTTTTCCTTTTGAAATTTTAATTTATGTCTTAGGTTTTCTCACTTGAATTCATGGATGTGTTTTACAACATCATGGTTTTATTTTTTTTTCTCAAAATTACATGATAAATGTTCCCATGTGTTCTGTTACAAAATTTATTATCAATTTTTAGGTCATAGAGAAATTATCACATGAATTCCAAATTTGAAAAAAAAATCAACAAATTATTTATCTCTTTGTTAAAACATTCCCATAATATTTTTATTTTATAATGATTCAATTACACCTCAAACTTAATTCATTACCATCATTAAAAATATTAATATTACTGAAAAAATTATTTTTGTTCTAGTAAATAAACAGAACATTTTTTGTTTTTTATAATTAATATTAGTTATCTCAATTCTTTTGAGCTTCAAAGAATGGAATTTTCATAAAGTACCCTCAAATTCATCAAATTATTCTTTTTTATATATATTTTATTTTCTATTATATACAATGAATTTCTACTTTCACATATCATTTTTACATTTCCTTATTTCTTTAATAGATACTGCAATGAGATGAAACTTCTTTGTCATTCCTATTCTCTAATCCTTCCCACATTTTATAGATTAAAGAGTTTATACTTTAAGTGTTGTCTGAAATTATTCTACAAAATGACCATGGTGGATACACCTTATATAAATTTCATCTAGATAATCATATCTATTCTGAGTAGCTGCTTTTGATTGATTTCTATATATATCGTACTTCATTAGTAATAGTTCCTTGTTTTATTGGAGATTATCTAATTCATTTCATATTTTCACTTACTCTAATGAAATAACATATTATACTAGTAAATGGTGGAATTATACCCTTCAGATCAACAACATTAATAATAGAATCTAAAAAATTGATCTTCCGTAGAAATGATAAATCTACCGATGATATTCTCCTTAAATTCCTAGTATAATCCATGATTCCAGTTGGCATTTTGTTTAAAAACATTAATTTGTTAGCATTTATTCAAAATCCGTTGATATAGAAGGGATCTTATCTGGATTTTTATTATTCCAAATTTTAATATATTTTCTATAAAAAACATGTATTATTACACAAACCATATACAATATTCTTATAGTTTTAATGTTCATATTTTACATGAGATTTTAAGAAATAAATTCTAAAATATTTATGGAAAATCATAATTTAATTTAAAATATTTTTTGTAGCCATATATCATGTTATAAAGGGTATTTTTAACTTCAATACACCTTGATACTTCTTATTTAATTCCATTAACTTTTTAAAATATATTTTTTCATATTATTTTGACATTTTTATGGTTTAGAAATTTATACGCTGTTATTTTTTTCAATTATTTTATTATCATTATTAGGTGGTTCATCTTAAAATTCTCTCTATTTCAAGGTATTTCTTATCATTTTATTTATCTTGGTGTTTTTTCAATATATTCTTTAATAAAAAGTTTCAATAAGTGCTCTATGTATCTCTCTTCATCCTCCTCATCACTGCTCGATGTAAATTCTTATTCTTTAATATGAGTTATAAATGATATGGGTTTTTAATTGGTGATATAAACCCAGGAATAAATAATATTTGATGATACATTATTATCTATTTCTTATCTCATAACATTCTTCTTCATCATTCATGGGAAACTTTTCATCCCAATTTTAGGAACTTTGGTATTCTAAATTTAATTTTGAAAACAATTTCTTCTTTCTAATCACTACTACTCTGCCTAATATTATTCATTATAAAATTGAGATTTAAATTTCTCAATTCCTCTATAATTTAACATTTTACAGTAATATTACCCTTTTATTTTCCAATTAATATTCATAGTATTTTGAAATATAGGACATGATTTTATCATATTTATAATCATTTTCTTATTCAACTTCATATACAAAAATTGAATCAATATTATTTCCATTGATTGTGATAAATTTCATTTAATTAAATCAAATTTTTTTCTCCTCATCAATCTTATTTCTGAAAAAAAAAAATTTTTTCAGTCATTTTATATAAAATTATAAAATTTTGAATTTCATATATTGTTAAATAATCTATGTACTCTAGTGAAGAAACCTTTTAATCAAACCCATCATTTAATTTTCTTATTATTTACTCTTGAATGGGTAAATCATAAAATGTTTTCCAAAACCTCTATGGTTTCCAAAAAATTAATTCATACATGTAAAATATCTATCAATTGTATTATTATCTCATATTCTAATATCTTCAAAATTTTCCATCCAAATATGGAGAATGGATTCTTTTTCAATGTTATTCCCTCGAAAAATTCTCTCAACACTTTTTTATGTATCTTTGATAATTTTGTGTCCCATAAATTTTTAATAAACTCTATGAGACAGTAATATGATAATTACATTCATTACATTTCTAGAAACTACCAAATTCTATTTATTTATAAATATCAAAGGGTAATTTTCAAAACATGTATAAAACTAATTGTTACAATATCCATAACTTCATGTCCCAGATATTGATGATAATGTATTATCCCATACATTAAAAATTGTGACTTGTTTTTGTTGAATATTGGAACATGTATAATGTTGAAATTTATTTTTTTCTCCATCTTCAACTTTAAATACAACTCAATGAATCAATTAATTGGATCTGATACCAAATGAAGTATCCATGAAGGTGATCATGTATCACTGAGAAAAGAGGGGTGAATAAATTATACACTTTCAAAATTTTATTTTTTTCCAAAATTAAAATCTATAAAAAAATAAAGTCTTAATTCCATATATTTTAAAATCTTGCTATCACTATTATACAAAAAAATAATGTATTAAAAGGAACATATGACTTTCTACTACAGTTTCACCTAATATGGGTAACTACTCCTTTCTAGGTTTGTGTTGAGTTTGAGTCCCAGATTCAATCACCAATATCAACTACTATTACAGAAACTATCTCTTGAAAATTAATTCTCCCCACTATTATTTAAAATTCCACCCAAAAATATAAAATATGAAACTTTCCTGAACTAACATGATCAAAAGTACACTCCAGGATGATTCAAAATTAGTCGAATATATTATTTACAATTTTTTAATGTTCAACTATATACAATATTACTCTTTATCATGATATTAATGAATGTATGATTGAAAAGGATACTGTAGATCACTAATAATGAACTCAATATCACCTCTCTTATTCCTTTGACACTTCTCATTCAAAATATTGAATACATTTAATAAAAAATATCATCTCTTCTTTTTTTATTTATATTTTCAACTTCCATCAAGAATCAATTAATAATTAATAATTTTAACTTTTCTAGAAAAACTAAAAACTATGATTTCTAGAATATTATTTTAGTTGAATTTTTCATGATTATTCTCTATGATCTCCTCCCTCTTAACTAATCATACATTTATTCCCACAAAAACTACCTATCAAACTCCATAAATACTTAGATATTCACATTTTTTCTATTTAATAAATTCTTCTAATAATTTTTATAGCTATGATATCATTTAATGATTTTCATTTTTTTACATTTGAAAATTACAAAAATAATAATACAATGATCTTCTATGTATATTTATATTCATTTTTCCTTTTTAATCATATTAAATTATCTCACCATACTTTATCATTTTGATATTTACAACATGAAAATTAATAAATCATTTATTGAAATTATTATCATGAAATATCACATTTACATAACGGGTAAAAATTAAAAAAGAGATAAAATATCATATGTAGTACTCCATAAGACAAAATATATTAAAAATGATAAATAAATTATTCCATATCATGAAAAATATATTACATTTCAAAGAAGGTCACATGCTTTACCAATTTCCAATGTTCAATATCTTATGTACCTTTTTTGATATATAAAAACTTCTTTTAATATATAACATGTCATAGTTTTCCATTACAACAATTTAGCATGCACCAAGGATAATATATTCTATATTATTTTGAAATAACTTATATACCATGTAATATCTAGTATTTAACACATTTATATATGAAATTAAACATATATATTCCTCATTGTAAACAATTATCTATAATATAACAATGATATATTTCCCATTACTTGTTTTTAGTATGATCATAAAACAATTTATTATTATTACATATTATCTATTTCAAACAATGTAAAATTTAAAGGAAATAAAAACATACATAAAATTTTCAAATTTATATGCATCATACCTAGTTAATTTTCCAAATTCACCAAAAATATTTTACTCTACAATTGTAATATAAGGAAACCAACTCCACTCCAAACAACATTAGCCAATGACTCATTTGGGGGATCAAAAAACTTCTCAAACACTTCAAATATTCATCTTATGTAGTTGGAATATAGTATTATAGTTCCATAATAGTTCCAATTTTTATTATATTCCCTTTCTAAAAAACATTTAAGAAAAAATTAAATGTTTTAATTATACTTAATATAGATTGAAGATCCATAGAATCAATCTCCCATAACTCAAGATTCATGGTGGACACAAAATAAAAAGAATTTAAAATTTTTCAAAAGGGGATCTTTGGATGGAACTTCAAGAATAAAAGTTCATGCATATCCTTTATATATCAACAAAAAAATTAAATTATATTCCCCTTTATTTATGTAGTTAATTATATGGAACAATTATTAGTTAAATATTATCCATTCAATCTCCTTAAATAAGTAACCTAGTATTCTCTTCCCCTATCTAGGACAGCCACTACCGTTTGGGAACACCTTATGAAACTCCATCCACATTTATTCTAGTTGAGTTTCTATCTATTCCATGAGCATTTTTTCAGTTAAATATTTTCCACTAAAAACTATAGATAAATATCTATATCATCTAGAATGAAAGGGAAATATGAATCCAATATATATATCTATTTAAGAATCCCTTACACCCCAGCCACCACATCAAATGACCACTCGACATGATAGGACATTCTGGAGCTCAATGAAATAGAAAAATAGACACAACAAAAAAAATAAAGAATACCATAGTTCAACTCTTAATTCAATTCAATGAAAGAAAACTACATATTTACATTATGGGAGTAAAAAGTTGAGAATATTTTTGTTATAAGGGAACATAAATACTTGACACCTTACGTATAATCTAATTTATAAGGAAACATCCATTCAAAAATCCTTCTTATACATATAAGAAGATGTACAAAACCTATCTATGGAAAATGCCAACAATAATCTCCCCCACAATAATGACCCACAGATGGTAAACAATTGATCTTATCTATATTCATCACCTTATTTGATAAGTTTTTATTCTTCTTCATATTAACCTCATCTCAGTCTACCGGCCTTTTGGAATTCGACCTCATTGACACTAGCATCAATTCCATAAAATATTTGTTTCTCATGTACAATGAAACCCCCAACATCATATTTAGTCAAAACATGTTTCACTATATTCACCACTCAATTACGCTATAATAAATTCTTCCATTATCTCTATTTACAGTAGTAGTATTCTGATTCTAATCAGTCCTTCTAGTTTCACCGATTTTACAATAATAATAGTGATTCCACCCATATGTGAATCCAATTGGTTGATGGCCACCACCTCAAATGATCTATCTAATGAACATTACAAGATATGTATTCTCTATCACTTTTCCCATTGCACATTTAGGCTTCCATAATCAATCCTATGGATTATACACTTGATCTAACATTCTAATTAATAGTATAATCTATAATTATATAAATTATCAAATTATATTAATATCAAAAAATAATTTTTTAATATTACATATGTTTCTTCATCACACTAAATTAATTTTTGTATACTAACATCACCACTTACTCTAGAAACCCAGTTCATAACTAGGATACCAAATATCTCACATCCAATTGAAGTTTTTGTGACTATTTAAAATTGAAATTATAGAATTTCTATGTATCAGGTGAGATGATTACATCTGTTCCCATCAGTGACATTCTGATTTTATAGCTCTAAAAATTACTACACTTAACCAAAATTATTTCCTAGAAAAATAAACTAACATACAACACCCATCAGTCCACTTTTTTTACAAAGAATAGTGAACATAAAATATGTCCACTTGTCCACATGGATGTAAGAAAAAACATTTTTGATAATTCAAAAATAGAGAAACAATCCATAGACCTATAATTAATTGTACATAAAAACCAGTCAAGGAAGGAATGTCTAATTTTACCCTGAGTAGATTTTGTTATAAAGTAATTGGAAAAAACATTTAACCAATGTGCTCATCCATAAAAAATAATTGCTTCTTCATTTTTTTTATTCTAAAAATATTATAGATAAATGATAGCCATTGGGAATGACTAGATATAAAAATTATAATTTCATATTATGAGACATATGTTACATTAAACGAGGATAAAATGAAATATAACCCAATTTCACATGATGTAATTAGATATGGTGGTCATTTATCAACAAGGATGACATGTATTAGATTCATTGATAATAGGATAGTATTCTACCATTTTCATTTTCCATGATATAATATTATGTATAGATTTGAAGAACATGTGAATATGTAATCATTTTATATAAATTTACCTTCCCATCAATCATTAACCCAAAAGAATATATAGGCCTTCAACATATGTATGTTTCATGTTGTAATATGTTAATATATAAAATAAGAACATTTCATTCCATTTTTAGTTTGAACATGATATGGTAAAGGTGAATTTTATAAATGTTATAACACTAAATCCATATATAAATATATTAAAAATTTTATAAAAAACATTATTAAGAATGTTTGAATTAACTAATGATTGTTCACTTATTTTTTATCATTATTCTCCATACCCATTAATTAATTCACGAAAAATATTCATATTATTGGTACAAAACATGGGATTCAAATTTGGTTGTTTTAATAGGGAAAATATATGACCTTCAAATGAAATAAAATTTTTTTTATTTAATTATTATATCAATACATTGGTCAATATATATTTATTTTTTTCAACTTTTAATAATAAATATTGTTTTATAAAATGTGCTAAAACATGTTGATTTATATATTGAAATCATATATTGATTAAAAATAACATTTTTATTATCCTTGATACAAATATAATTTTTAATATTGAATAATGTTTTTATTACAATGATGTATCATCTTAATTAACAATATATATTTTGTTTGATGAAATGAGTAATATATAAATATTTTGATTCAGTGTTGAGTGAATCGTGTTTATATTAAATCAAGGTAAAAAATGTCCTGCTTGTATGTAATTTGATAACAAATTTTTATTTTAAACATGTTTCTTCGAAAACCCCTATATCTCGTCTGTTCTAAAAACATAAATCTAAATTTTATTTTATTTATTTATCTAATCAAACCCAACAAAATATACTTAAAATGATTTAATTATTTAATCTATTAAACTATATGTGGGATTATAAATAATTTAAATATGCATGAAGACACAAAAAAATTAATGGTTGGAAAAATATTTTGAGTTCCATCCCATACATTTTCATTTTAATTTATTTTTATGAAATTTAATTTTAATTTAATTAAACATGATAATTAATTTTTTTATATATCATCTACCATGAGACCAATTACATTTTTATGTGATATCATGTAGTGTAAATGACCTACATTAAGTCTATAAGAGCGATCATATTCTCAGTTCATATTATATAAGTTTCAACACTTATGTTCAAGTGTGTAACATTTCTATATACAATTTAACTTGAGATAAATTTCTATATTTTTTATTTTTATATTTTTCCATGATGTATGATTTAGGTAATTTCATTATATATTGTTGTCTATTTTCTCTTGGAAACTTTTACCTTGACAGAAGACATTAAACATTTGTATTTCCTCTTATAAAATTTTATTATAGTGAAAAATTTGATGATAAATATGGAGTGAAATTATACAAGAGAAATTATTTTTTTGAGTTGGTAGAGTGAAAATTATTTTTTAACATTGATGGTCCTTGAACTAATAATAGATATCTACTTCCACAATTTCTTTTCCTCATGTTTTAGGTTTTCTTTAAAATAATATTTTCATATATTTAGCATTTTTATTAAATTAAATGATAATTTTATATGACTCTTCATAGGATAAGGATGATAATTTCTATTTTTAAAAGGTTATGAATACATTTTTATAATAATTTTTTATTTTAATTTTAATTTTAATATGTGAGTTTGTTTATTTAGGTATATAAATTTTTAATCAAAAATACAAACTCTTATTTTCTCACTTTAATTCATTATTTATTACCATATTTGATTATTTGATATTGAAAATTGTTTTATATATGATTGAATTGATTAATAAAACATATTTATTAAGATTTAATTGGTCATTTGGCTTTTTTGTTGTGAGAAAACACGTTTTGTTGAAAAATGTAATCTTCTTAATAATATATACATTTTAAAGTTATTTTTAATTTATTATTATTAATTTTTTTCTATTTTTTTTTTTGAATATTTTTTAGTATAAGAGGAATCGTGTTTTGAACCATCTACAAGCCTAAAAATTACCTCAAATATATAATATTTTATATATATTATCAAATAAACCTAAAATAAAGACATTAAACTAAAAAAATTACTTTAATCTGATGAAAATTATTCTTAGGTCCATCTATTTATAATGGGTCATACTAAGAGTGGGGTTGGTAAATCAGTCTACGAAAATATAAAATACATGATAAATGTTTTATCCAATTATAGTATTATTATTTGGTTTAGCTAATAACCCTTTTTACATTATATATATTGATATATATATATATATATATATATTACCGATGCATTGATTTTTAGATTGACTCAATATCATTAAAAACCATCTAAACACACAAGTGAAAAATTATATTTATATAGAGGTTATATACAATTATACATGGTTAAATGAATATAGGAAATTCCAAGAGTCATTAGAAGGTCACTAAAACTAAAAAAATATAATACTAGATATCAATCACCCTTTAATTTTTAGAAAGGTTACTCCACTTATAAGAGCATTACCTTATAGTGTTTTAGTGGGTCACTTCCACAGTGGGGAATACCAAAATATAATGATGTAACTTTTTTAATTCAAATATAATATATAAAAATTGATATAAGTGTTACCAAAGTCCAAATAATACCCTTTATTTATCTATATCTATTTATTTTTAAAAAAAATATTCATTTATTCACCGTTTATTTCTCCTTTATCACTTTTTTCTATATGAATCTCTCAAAATTAATCTTTTTGTCATGTAACCATCACGATAGGATAATTACTTGTTGATAAACACGTCATCCAGTTCCATTTATTCCATACTTGCATTGTGGAGTATTTCAATATCCATTCTTCATGTATCCCAACTATAATAATGGATTTGTAATTCTTCCAAAATCAATATTTTATTTACTTATAGTTTGAAATAAATTATTATTTTCCTATAATATTTTCCAGATGCATATTGTTTTTTGAAAATTTTCATTGTAAACAAAAAAATAAATGAATTATTATTTATTATTTATTATTTTTCTCAGAAAATGCATGATAGATATATACCCCTTGATTTCTATCAATGAATCATAATCTATCTAGTCTCATAATAAATTTTGGCCATTTAATTTTTTGTTGATATGTTATTTTAGATCACAATAATATAAATGTTTGAACTGAGGTGTGTTGTTTATTAAACAACAACATAAAATATGGCAATCACCATTGACTGATATAAACAATGAGTAGTAGTGTTCCAATTATTTTTTTATGGTTGGGTCTCTCCTCATGGTTCTCTAAATAATATCTCATAATATCAAATACGTTACATTTCCTAGCCAATGGTTTCACTTGCCTCTACTTACAGAACATGATTTTATCTGTTGAAAAAATTTATGTGCCTCTATCATCACCCATGATATCTCTTCATTTTCATCATTCCCTTAAAATATATAAATATAACTATTTTTTATACCCTTAAATTCCATCAATTAAATGAATTGAACGGAATGGTTAAGATGAACCACTATTCATGACTTATTCCAAATTTAGCACCATGATCATATATCAAATAATCATAATTTGAAATAAGTATAGATTTATATCATGTATAAATTCCTCCTTTAAAAAAATGAAAATTTATCTTCAACTTCATGAAAAACAATTATGTGTATATATATTGTGTAATTATTGAAAATGTGATTTTTTTCAGGTTTCTAATTTATTAATGATCCATTCTTAAAAAATGATTTATTTAATCTCGTGTCCCCTCCAATAATTATCTATTATCATTATCTATTTGGTAGAATAGGGGTAATTATTTCTTAAGGATATTAATTTGGTTACATCTCCAGAACATCCTAATATTTTCTATTTAACGTTTATCTAACATAACTATTTTCTATAATTTGAACAAAATTTTTTCTACTCAAAAAAGGATCCACATAGATTCTATTTCTAACTTGTAATGATCGTTCAAATATGTCTTAAAATATGTCTTTATAGTTGGTGTTTCTTTAATAGACCTACTTATGGTGAAATCATTTTTTATTGGTGTTTTTGAAACATATTTATTCTCAAATTCAATTATTAACAACTTTTATTTCAAAAAATTTACATTATTCTACATACCTTTTACTGTACACTACAACTTGAAACAACATCCTTTTGAATTTTCCAATTTTTTCTTATCAATAAAACAACATCCACACAAGTATCATGTGTGTAGTAACCCATTTGTTAAATATTTTATATATTTAAGAAAATATAATCCATTTTTTATGGCAATATATATTTTATTATTTTCTATCCATGGGTAATGTTGTACTCTATAAACTATTTCATCATTATTTATAATATATTAGTCATGATAGTAATATTTGATTATAACATTGAATTTAGATCTCATAATTGTTTTTTTCTTTATTATCTCTAGGTTGATAACCTCTATCTACATTCTCGATAAAATTTATCTCCATATGTATCTTTCGATCATTAAAAAATTTTAAAAAAAATTATTTCTCTTATAGAAAAATGATTTATCAATTCTAAAATGATATATTTTATGTCCATGTTTTCAGAAAACATCCATATATCACTAAATTTCATTCTCCATGTAAATACCACTCTCGAATATAAATTCTTATATAAAAATTAAATATACCTTATTGAAACATTTTTTTAATAATTATCAATAAAACTATTATTAAAACAAGGAAATATATTCTAAAAGGAATTATATCTTATATGATAAGGTTTGTAACAGTTAGAACACATATTAATTTTTTAATTTCCATGAATATGAATTAATTCCAATGATTTATGGTAATAAAAAATGGTATGTCCTAGAATCCAACATAAATTATGAATAATTACTGGTAATTACCTTTTAATATATCTTTTATATTTTACATATGTTTTCATTAAATATATTGAATATCATAGAATGATTTTTTTTAAATGGTCCACTTCTAATATTTTCATATCACTCTTCAATTTCTCTTTTCCATAATTAATAGTATAGTTTATAATTATTTGGGAATATATTCTATAAAAACTATATCTACCTATATCAATTCACTATAGTCTTCAAATCAAAATTTATTCATCTAAGTATTCTGAGGCCTCAATGTTCCAAAAAAAAATTTTTTTACTAAACCCATATAACAACTAAATTATATTATAAATGTAAGAAATATTATTTAATGTTTTTATGTTTTTTTTTGATAAATATATGAGATTTATGAAAATATCACTATATGTTCATCTATCTATTAAAAATAAAGTTCAATGGTTTTTTGTAATTTAATATTTAGTGTATATTTCAACACCAACATTGATAATTTTAGTTCTCCATAAAATATATGTAAATTTGACACATATGACTTTGTATACTATTTGAAATTTACTCGACTCTACACAATGTACTTTTTATGGAACTTTAAATATTGATGTCTATATTTATTTTATTTCACACAGCTAGATTACCATAGTTCTTTGTTTTACTATTTGTATTTTATTAATAATAGAACAATAATCCTATAATCATTACTATTTTAAATTCAATAAAATCATACTCTCAGCTTTGAAGGAGTGGTATGTGATATATTATAATTAAAAACCAATCTCAATCATTTTTATTTTGATATAAACAAGTTTAAACATATGAAATTTTAATTTTAATTTATTAACATTATTTATTAATAAGTTTTCATTATAAATAAATTATCATAACATAAATGTTATTAATAAATAAAACCACTAAAAAGTAAATTGTAACATCCCGACCTAGGATCCCCCTTAACCGATGCCCTGAGCTGGTTGGTGACATGCCCTCAAGTATGCCACCCCATACTATAGAGGCTATAAATGATATAATAAATAGTAAAAAGTATAAGATGCATAATATAATATTGTGAACAATAAAATAAGTTATAAAAATAAACAACATAACTATAACCAATGAAGAAACTGTAATAATAATCCAACACCTATAGGTTTATTCATATATAATGATGTCTATTAGTACTGATATAAAAATGGGGATGTAAGGGATATAGGGGGTACATGTATAAAACATGTTCTATAGAAATAAAAAATGGAAAAAAGATATATACACTAGCATCATGATTATAAGATCAGTCCTCTGCTCCCATGCACCGAGCTACAGAGGAATCAAATTAATAATTTGTAATGGGGAACTATTCTTTATCCATACATGAAATCATGAAGTCTACTTGGGTAATAATGCTTGACCAAGTAGGGTGGGAGAAAAACTCAGTAGGAGACCACCCATAGTGTTTATAAATAATTTAACCATTGTACATATCCAAGAAGTGTTCTGGTATAATTAATAATAAAAAATTATAGACAATAAATACTAGATAGTTGACGTTTCTATAGAACACCTGGCTTGATCTACATGCTTTGGAATTGGATAGTGTATGAATCTATTTAATAGCTATATATATATATTAATATTATATATATATATATATATAATAGGTATAAATGTATGTACACTATACATGAGGTCGTTTACTGGCTTATATGTGGACACTAGGGGATTCCAGGACCCGATTAGTAACCCGGGAATCAATAATTAGTCTAACGAGCAAAGGGATCTGGACAACATTATGAGCCCTAAATCTCTGATGAATGTGAGACATCATTATCATTACTCAAGATGGTAGGTGAGTCTTCATTTCTAACACCAGATTCAAGGGAACGGGGATCATCATTCCCATTGTCTAGAAAAAATTATTAAAGTGTGAGACATTATACCTCGAACCCAACAAAATCGAGTATGAAATGCCATGCTCAAAAGAACCCTCAACTATTTTTCAATATCCAATGACCATGAAATACTAATTGTAAGAACAATAATGAGGGTTTATCCCAATAAAGATAAAGTCAATAGTCCCAATATATCTATGGGATTCAGAATTATATAATCTATAATAATTAAAATATTTAATGCTTGGGGTGGATTTCCACCAAACACAATTTAACGTAGAAATACATTTTATTTACAATCAAGGAAAATTCATTTCATGCTACGAAAAAATTTTAGAATGTGATTTGTTTAATTATGAAATTATATACCTGAAATAAATTCCATTTTCCATGTCATTCTGAACAATTAAAAGTTTTTTGGTTGTTTAATCATTTACAAAGAGGAGAGAATTTTCTTTGTAACACCCAAAGGGGTGGAAATCAATGAGTTCGGTATCCTATTATAATGAAACATAGGTCTATGGGAGTGTAACAACATGGTTTTATTAAATAAAAATCAATATAAAAAATTTAAAAATAGTGTGTAATTGGTAAGCATGTGAAACATCAACAAATTAAATGAAAATAAATGACTAATATGTAAATTCTCTAGAGAACCTACCTTAGGTCCTTGGATAGACACTCATCCAACCACATGCTTTGATTCAAAGAAGAATAGAAGAAATCACAAAAAATAAACAACTGGACTGAAAATTGGAAAAATGAACTCACCCCAAAATATTCCTACAGATAGGAAAATAAACTATGAATTTATATAAGAGTAATAGAGATAATACCATTAGATATCCAATACTTCTAATGGAGTTTTGATCAGTTTATGGATGTAAGACTGATCTTGATCCATCTGAGAGAAGAAGGGAGATCTTATAGAGAGGAGAGGAGGTGAAATATGTTTGATAGAGGATGAGGAAAAAGAGAAATGTGTTTAACTAAATTATGGGTGAAATCATAAATTAACCCTTAAAAATTATGACCCATGGTTTGGTGTAACTTTTTTCCAAACACTGTGCAAACCATACTGCCTCCATTATAAAAAAAACCATTGCACAAGCTATGGGAATATTTTGACTAACTATGAAAAATAAATGAAAAAAGACATTATAATAGAAGTTTTCAATTCCAAATGGTCTTGGGGCCTAGCTCACATAGTTGTAAACAAAATATGAAACATCTCATGTGCACTAAGTTCTATTCACGGTCGATTCACATGGTTATCCCTAACAGTTTTTTCCACTATTTTTGTCTAATTTCTGAAACAATAGGATCAAAACAAGCCCCAGATGCACTAAAAACCTTCCTCATTCGATAGGTATGGTTTAACAAGATTTAAAAAAGGATTTAAATTGTAAAAAATTATACATACCTTCATGAAAATATAGGTAATTACTACCATACTCATTAAAGAAACTATTCCCCAAGTAGGTCTTCAGAGGGTAAATAGGGATCAACTGAGAAAAGCTCCAGCCACTGGGCTTAGAAGTCAACCTACCACTCCCAGGTCTCATAAAATTCTCTTATGTGCTTCCATATCACCCAGAATAATGGAAATGAATTTCATAAGAGATTCTTCACACTTTGATCCATGATACACACTATATACTCCTTAAAGAAAACATCCACAACTAACATAACCTCTTTAAGTTGTAGAATATGAAATGGGTCAGGATAATACATGAGAAGCTAAGACACATGAAAAATGTCATGTATTGACCTATATATGTGAGTATTTTCTATCCAGTAAGACAATATCCCAATTATCTCTAAGATCTCTAATTTTCCCACGAATCTAGGTGAGATTTTACCCTCCTTCTGAATCCATCAATAGCCTAACCTGGGAGAATATTGAAAGAGAACATGGTCTGAAACCTTTAACTCAAGAGTTTATTGATGGTAAATTGTATTATCCTATGTTTAAGATTGAGATATCATTATTTACATCCTAATCAATAATACCTTCTCTAAAGTATCTAGGATGAGATGTGGTCTAAGAGAAGATACCTCACCTATATCTAACTAGCAAAGGTGATCAACATAGCCTTTTTTATAAGTTCTCATAAGGATCCATCTGTGTGGTAGCCTAAAAACAATTATTCTAAGTGAATTACACTAGTGGAATGTGTTTCTCCAAAGAGCCCTCAAATTCAAGTAACCATGCACGAATCATGTCTAATTACACCTGAATCTTATGCTTGTTTTGACCCTTGGATTGACTATGATATGTTGTTCTCAGAATAACCCATGTACCCAAGGTCTTATGAATCCCTTTCCAGAACCAATACATGAAGTGAGAATCCCTATATGATAAAATAGAATGTAGAACCCAAAAAAGATATACTCCCTCTATAACGACCCATACTTTACATACATCTTTATTACATAAAAATTGAAGCTTACTTATTACAACATATAACAAAACCATGAAAGGACCATATAGGTATAGTGTCTTTAGAAACTGGGAAACATAAACAACTTGTTCATAAATCATCTACGTTGTCTCCCATTTATTTCATCATATCTAGAGTCAATTTTTGGCATATCCTACTTAATATCCTTCTTCCTGACCTGGGGAAAATAAAACATACAAAAGGGTGAGCTCAAATGCACGGTAAGGGTAAAAAAAATAAATATCAAACATATCATATTCATAAGAACATAACATTTTGAAAATCATATCTTTCAAAAGATATCATAACATGGGATAAATCATAGAAGTGAAATGTAATCCCAATAATCATAACTTAAAACATGAAACTTTGTGGAATACACACATAATCTTAGAGAATCATTTCTTAGTAGTCAAGACCCATTACCGAGACTATCATAGAGGACAAAGTCCATTTCTGAACCGAGTTCACTTCTCATTTCAATCATGTTTC
Source organism: Viscum album (assembly GCA_963277665.1). Classification (NCBI taxonomy): domain Eukaryota; kingdom Viridiplantae; phylum Streptophyta; class Magnoliopsida; order Santalales; family Viscaceae; genus Viscum; species Viscum album. The sequence continues at coordinate 742,498,090 of OY728138.1, read as the reverse complement.
ATTGAACCGGTTTAACCTGTCGTTCTAGACATGTCTATATCATGAGATATAAATTATTACCCAATGCATTATAGGGAGATATAGGTCTCACCCATCTCATAATGAAACCATTCTTATGTGTGCCACAAAATAATAAATCATACATCATAGAATAACCCATGTAATAAAAATGGGAATCTTAAACATCATGCCATCATAAAATAATCCATATAAGATAAAAGGACATCATAAAATTATTCCATCATAACATAATCAAATAAATTTAAAAATAGGGGTAGAAACATAACCCTTTATTATCTTATATGGAAAATAATTTTGATAAAACACTTGAACTCCATTCTTGAGGAAAATATCATTTCTACTTCAAAAACATTTTTACTTTCATAACATGTCATACAATTTTAAACTAAAAGAACTTTATTAAAAATAAACTTGAAAACTTGTAAATGAAGCATCATGTAAATAATCTTCTATGAATCCATTCATGTCGTATAAGTTAAAAAAACATTCTTCTCATACTTTGGTCGGAAAAGTCAAAAAGTACCTTGTACTAAAAAGGAAAAATGATTCCTTTCATATCTTTTACTAAAAAATCACCAATGGATAAAATTGGATTTAAAAAATTGTAGGTGTATGGAAATAATATTACATATTGATGAAACATGGATGCGGATGATAAATATTCCATAGTAGATTCTGATGTATAAACAATCTTGGATAAACATGAGATTGTGAGATTTTCCATTACCTTAGGTCCGATATGCTTACTATGAATCCGAAACTCCTATAATATGGTTTATATAATGTCAATTGAATTATTACAGAATCATATTAATTGTTATTATATCATATATGGTCATATTTGTATCTTCTTATTAGTAATATTTCATTACTACTTGTTATTCAGGTGTTTATTTCTTTATGTTCTTATGCGTGTTTTGTCGAATAAATTTTTATTACTCTTTATAGGATATAGATATATCATTTACTGAATCGTATTAGTGTAATATATATCATATTCATTCATTCAATTCATTTATATAATCATTATTCAATGAAGATTATATAGAATGAGTCGCATCATATCGTGGAGACGGTAGGCCGTACGTACGCACGAGTGATGATATCGTTCCCATGATTGTGGAATTGTATTGAAGTGTATTTATAATATTCCAGAATCAATACCACATTACAATAATCATATATAGTCATTTATTTGCACCATTATACCCATCGAAGTAAGGTGGTGGTGGAAAACATATTACACCACAGCCTGGAGACGGTATTATGTACGTACGCACACGTGGTGATTTTGTTTACCGTAGGATGGATAAGAGGTGAAATAGGGTTGTTTCATATTTATAATAACATATCAGTATATGAGTGATACTGATATTATTACTTCATAATAAAACAACTAAAGAAGAGGGTGTAGAAGAAGAATGGAACTTGAAGAAAACGGTAGAAGGTATTACCTCTTTCTCGAAGTGCCTCCTTTAAACTTTCTCTTAGGGAACTAGAGTTGGTATTTTGAGAAGACCAGTACCTCTAGTGGGTTTCTAAGGAAGTGTGGAAGTGAAATGGTCAGTGTTTGGATGATCTTGAAGGCTCAAATTCGTGTGAGGAGGAGAGGGAGGAGGTGCCCTTTTATAAGGGAGGAGAGGGGCACATTTCGAAATATAAGAAATATTAGTTTTTATTAAATCCCAACCCCACTTAAAAACTTCCAAAATGACTCATATTTGAATATAAGATGATATAGGTTTGTAATCTCATCAACTAATAAAATTTAGACATGTTAGAAAATTATTTTAAACATTATAAACTTGATTTATCCTTATTTATCAATTTAATGTTATTTGTGGTAATAATATTCTAAATTTTAAATTATTATAAATAATTACATATGTGTTGTGGATTTTCCATAATTTGACACTTTATGACATTTTCGACCATATAAATTTTATTTTATAATTTTTAAATATTTTTTTGATTTTTAAACAATTTTATAATATGTTATTTTTATAAAATAACAATAGTGTCAATTTTGACACTATTCATTTATTTCAATTTAAAGAATATATATATAGAATATATGTTCAAAATAAAAGCATTAATAGATTCATAAAATTTCATATGTATCTAGAAAATTAGTGGAGCACATTAAATACTTCATATAATATTTATTTTAATATTTTTAAAACCATTTATTTGATATTTTAATTAATAAAATAATGTCAACATCCCTATTGTGTCATAATTAATGAAAATTATTTAATCCCTAAAAATTATAAATAAATTCATATGATGTAGATAATTGTATTATATTTCTGGATACTATTAATGTTTGAAGTTTCATTATTTTTATCACTAAATAAAAATTATTATACTTATAAGATTTAAGAAAGTGACATGTTGTCACTTTAGTTTTAACAATAATTAAATTATTTTCATGGATAAAAGTTCATTAAATGAATATAATCCAACCCTTAGGTGATATGGGTAGACTTTTAGTCATGTAATAGGATTTTGACAGGTGTTAGGGTAATTTTATAATCTTATATTTACCCTTAGTTACCCGATTTACCTTTAACTATGATGAATAAAATTTACCGTAGTTACTATTCATAATTCCCAAAAATAAAAAGTATCCTATTAACATAATTTTGATCCACTGATTCAAAATATGGAATCCATTTTTCAAAATTTAAAACACATAAGTTGTTGTAATTAATTTAAAATTAATCACCTTGTTAAGAAAACGGGTTTTAGAAGTTAAAACATTACCAAAGATTGAAATGTTTTTACCTATGAATTCAATGTGAAATTAAGGATAATAAAAAAATTATATGAAATGGTAAAAATATATTCTATTTATACTTTAAAACCATTCAATATTATAATTTAACCATATAAATTATCTCAATGAAAAAGTTGTTTTTAATTTAAAATTAGCGTGTTTTTACTATTCATCAAAATATGAAAGTTATTAGAAAAGTATCAAAAATTTATCCAAAGTAAATTTTTTATATCCTGATTCCAAAGAAGAATTTTATTTTGTCAAATTGAACTTATAAACATGTCAAAATCTAGATTTAATGTGGGTGCTCCATCAAAAGGTGTCAAAACTGCATTTTTTGAAAAATACTTATTTTACCCGAAAAATTTTATTTTGTTCTTTTACCATGTTCTAGAAAATGTGTAAGATGAATAATAATGTTATAAAATTCAAAAATTAGTTAATACTATTCATAACAGCTAATCCATAATAATAAATCGTTGCTTAGTGAAACCTGGTATTGCGTACTACACTCGCTATCGAGGAAGGTCGCGATTGCGTGTAATGCAAGCCAAGTCATTATTGTGTGTTGTGAAAGATTCCTTTGGTGTTGCATATAAAATAAGACATAAAAAAATATTTCTCATAAAATCTCAGGGTGTTACATTCTACCCCCCTTAAAATGAATTTCGCCCTCAAAATTCGTCACTTCATTACAAACAGATGAGGATACCTCTCCCTCATTATATCCTCAAGTTCCCATTTGCTTCTTCTAATTGGTGGTTCCTCCATAAAACTTTCCCCAAGAAAGTGGTCTTGTTCCATAGGAATTTTTCGCTACGATCTAGAATCTCTATCGGCTGTTCTTCATAAGAAAGATCTTGCTCCAGCGGTACAACTTCTGAGTTGAGTACATGTGAAGGTTCTGGTATGTACTTTCTCAGGAGAGATACATAGAACACATCGTGAAATATAGAGAGATTCGGTGGAAGCTCCAATCGGTAAGCTACCTTCCCAACACGATCCATAATTTCAAAAGGACCAATATATCTAGGTCTCAACTTTCCCTTCTTTCCAAATCTCATTACCCTCTCCTAGGGAGATATTCGTAGGAACACTTTATCACGCACTTCAAACTCTAGGTGTTTTCTTCGGTTATCGGCATAGTTTTTTTGTCGACTTTGAGATGCTCTTATGTGTTGTTGAATAGATCAGACCTTTTTGGCCATCTCATCAACAAGATTATGTCCTAATATCATTCTTTCCCCAACTTCATCCCAGCAAGTTAGAGTTCTGCGTTTCATTCCATGGAGGGCTTCATAAGGATCCATCTGAATACTGGAGTGGAATCTATTATAATAAGAAAATTCCACCAAAGATAGGTGTTGATCCCAACAACCTTTAAAATCCATATAGAAATCTCTCAACATGTCTTCTAGAGTTTTAATTGTCCTCTCAGACTGACTGTCTGTCTGAGGATGGCAAGCAGTGCTGAAACTCAAATCTGTATCTAGAGCATGCTGAAGACTTCGACAGAATTTCAAGGTAAACCTCAGATCCTGATGAGATATAATGTAAATTGGTACTCCATGCAATCTTACCACTTCCTTTACATATATCCTAGAAATCTGATCTAGAGAAAAATCATCTATAATAGCAATGAAGTGTGATGACGTCGTAAGACGATCTACTATAACCCAGATAGCATTATTGCCTTTGGATGTTTTAGGAAGTCCGGTGACAAAGTCCAAAGTGATGTTTTACCATTTCCATTATGGTATGGGTAATGGTTGTAACATTCCCTTAGAATTTTGTCTTTCAGCTTTAACTTGCTGAAAAACCAAGCATCGAGAGACATATTAAGCAACATCTCTTTTCATGCCATCCAACTAGAAGTACTCTTTCAGGTCCCTATACATCTTTGTACTTCCATGATGAATAGAGAATGAAGAACTATGAGCCTCATCCAGTAGCTCCTTCTTTTATTCTGGGATGGGAGGAACGCAAAACTGATTCCTGAACTTTATTATCCCATCACAATCAAGGTTGAATTCAGGAACATTTCTCACCTTCTTTTGTAACTCTAAATCTTCTTTCTTTGCCTCTTTAATCTTCACATATATAGATGGTTGAACATTAATTTGAGAAAGATAAGATTTTTCCACTTCCAATATAATTCCAAGATCCATCCTTTGTAAATCCATAAATATTGGATCTTTTGTGATCCTCATCATGGATAAGCTAGCATGGTCTTTTCGACTTAATGCGTCTTCAAACTTGTTTTCTTTCCTAGTGTGATAATGAATTGAGCATTCGTAATCCTTAATCTACTCCAACCATCTTCTTTGATGAATATTCATCTCCTTTTGTGTGAAAATATACTTTAAACTTTTATGATCAGTATAAATATCACACCTTTTACCATAAAGATAATGCCTCCAAATCTTTAATGCAAAGATTACCGCAGCTAACTCCAAATCATGAGTTGGGTAATTTTGCTAATGGGTTTTCAACTATCGTGAGGAATAAGCTATCTCCATATCATTTTTCATGAGAACACACCCCAGTCCCATCTTGGATGCATCACTGTAGATCACAAACCTTTCTCCACTGAAAGGTAGTGTGAGCACAGGTTCACTGGATAACCTTCTTTTCAACACCTTGAAATTATCTTCACATTCTTCCATCCAAACAAACTTAACTCCTTTCCGAGTCAACTTGGTGAGTAGGTTAGATAACCTTGAAAAAACATTCACAAAACTTCAGTAATATCCAGCCAAACCAAGAAAACCTTGGATCTCAGTTACTGTTGTTGGTCTCGACCATCTTTCGATAACCTCTGTTTTTGCTGGATCCACATATATCCCCTCTTTTGAGATTATGTGACCCAAAAATGAAACCTTTTGAAGACAAAATTCACACTTGGTAAATTTGGCATAAAGATTCTCCTTTCTGAGGGTCATCAATACAATTCTCAAGTAATCTTCATGTTCTTCCTTGATCTTTGAATAGACAAGAATATAATCTATAAAGACTACCACAAACTTCTCAAGATAGTCTCTAAACACTCTATTCATAAGATCCATAAACATAGCAGGGGAATTAGTAAGACCAAATGGAATCCCTATAAATTCATAGTGTCCATACCCTGTACGGAAAGTCGTCTTTGGTATATCCTCCCTTTTTACCCTAAATTGATGATACCATAAACGAAGATCAATCTTAGAAAAGTATTGAGCTCCATGTAGTGGGTCAAATAGGTCATCAATGTGTGGGAGAGGATATTTGTTCTTGATAGTGATCTTGTTATGTTCTTGATAATCAATTCAGAGTCTCATTGATCCATCTTTCTTCTTAACAAACAGAATAGGTGCTCCCCAAGGTGACGCACTAGGGCGTATGAATCCTTTATCAAGATTCTCTTGGAGTTGCTTCTTCAATTCCTACAACTCAATTGGGGCCATTCTATAAGGTGTTTTTGAAATAGGAAAAGCACCTAGTACGAGTTCTATTGAAAACTCAACTTCACGATTTGGTGGAAGACCTGGGAATTCCTTCGGAAAGACACCATCAAACTCCCGTACAATGGGAATATTATTAATCGTGAGTTTCTCTCCAACCATTTGAGATAAATAACCTTCATTTAGTGGAATCAAGACCCATAATATGGAAGAAATGTCCACTGGATGGTTATGTTCATCCTTGCATCGATAGATGTTCATAGATTGATCTGGAATATGAAATGTGACTTCCCTTATTTGGAAATTGATATGATCTCCATATAAAGAAATCCAATCCATTCCAAGAATCACATCAAATTTCATTATAGGAAGGATCATAGGATTTGCAGGAAGCACTTTCCCACAAACTTCAATCAGAGAAGAATTGTAAACTTTTGATGCAACCGTTGTGCCATTAGGAGTTGTCACAGCCAACTCAATATATAATTGTTGAGGTAATACGGTGATACCCTTAGAAAATTATTCAGAAATAAAATAGTTGGTGGATCCAAAATCAAATTAAACATTTTATAATTTAGATTGGATGGTAATTGTTCCTCTTTCCACTTCGTTGTCGTACTCCACATCGCCGATTGTAATTGCATGTGACTTTCCTTTGTCTTTGGGAATAGAGTTTGTTGATGTCGATCATCATCATCAACACTTGGATTTGGGCATTGATTGGCATAATTCCCCATCTCTTTACACTTGAAACATTGAAGTGTAGTAGGTGCATTCTGTGTATCCCTTCCTTTGTTTGCATCATTAGACATCTTCTTCCCATTATTTTGACATTCAATTGCTCGATGACCTTCTTTTCCACACTTATAACATTTGCCTGTCCCTTTAAAACAATTTCCTCCATGTTTATTTCCACACTTTGAGCATAAGGGAAAACTCAGCTTCTTTTCAGTGTGCTCTTTAGATTTTACTTTGAATTCCATTTTCCTCTTCTTATCAAACCCATGTGACTAATGGGTTACACCAATCTCCATCTCAACCTTGAGATCACATCGAACAATTTCCACGTAGCTATTGAAGTGCCTTATGTCTAACTCCCTTGGAAGACTTGGTTTTAATCCACTAAAGAATCGATCGATCTTACTCTCAGGTTGGATTATAATTCTGGAAGCATACCTTTCAAGTCTTGTAAAATTTACTTCATAGGTACCAAATGATTCATCACCCTTTTTCTTTAATTCAAGAAAATCCTTCTTCATATTTGTTCGAAGAATACTAGGGAAATACTTATTGAAAAATAAGTTCTTGACGTTTTCCCATTCCATGGACTCAATTTCATCCCTTTTCCTCGTATTCTTAATAATATTCCACCATTGATTAGCATCACCTTCCAAATGATATACTGCTAAGATGACATTATCATGTTCAGAACATTGAAGAACTAAAAATATATTTTCAGTGGTACTGATCCATTGTTCAGTCACTAATGGATCAGAAGACCCGTTGAATGATGGTGGATGCTGCCTCATGAAAGATTGAATAGAATGTTTATCCTTCCTTTTCTCTTTTGGAAGTCATGCATGGTTTATATCTTAAGAAAGTTGTGTGAGAATGGCTACAAGATTTTTCATTCCATCTCCCATAACGTTTGGTTGCTCAGGGGGACAATCATTGCATTGCCCATCGCATTCCGCATTAACACATTTCCTTCTGGTTCCAGCCAATGACTAAAACCAAGAAGAATAGTGTGAGAAACACTAATTATAATTGGAAAACCACATAATCAAGAATAAAATTTCACACTTAAGGTCTTATCATAGGTTTTTCAGGGTCATTTCTTAAACACTAAGATTGTTTTCTGTGCTTAGACATATCCTTAGGTTTCTTACTAAGGCTTTAACATCCTAGTTTCCAAAGGTTGACTATACCTTTCCTCTGATATGAACTATAACGACCCATACTTTACATACATGGTTATTACTTCAAAATTGAAGCATACTTATTACAACAAATAACAAAACCATGATAAGACCATATAGGTATAGTGTCTTTAGAAACTGGGAAACATAAACATCTAGTACATAAATCATCTACATTGTCTCCCATTTATTTCATCATATCTAGAGTCTCTTTTTGGAATATCCTACTTAATATCCTTCTTCCAGACCTGGGGAAAAGAAAACATACAAAAGGGTGAGCTCAAATGATCCGTAAGGGTAAAAAAAAGAAATATCAAACATATCATATTCATAAGTACATAAAATTTTGAAAATCTTATCCTGCAAAAGAGATCATAACATGGGATAAATCATAGAAGTGAAATGTAATCTCAATAATCATAACATAAAACACGAAACTTTTTGGAATACACACAAAATCATTTATAATCATTTCTTAGTAGTCAAGACTCATTTCCATGACTATCTTAGAGGATAAAGTCTATTTTTGAACCAAGTTCACTCCTTGTTTCAGTCCTGTTTCATTGAACCGGTTTAACCTGCCGTTTGCAGCCATGTCTATCTCATGAGATATAAATCTTTACCCGATGCATTGGAGGGAGATATAGGTCCTACACATCTCATAATGAAACCATTATTATGTGTGCCACAAAATCATAAATCATGCATCATAGCATAACCCATGTAATAAAAATGGGAATCTTAAACATCATGACATCATAATATAATCCATATAAGATAATAGGACATCATAGAAATAATTCCATCATAAAATAATCAAATAAATGTAAAAATAGGGATAGAAATAGAACCCTATATTATCTTAGATGGAAAATAATTTTGATAAAACACTTGAACTCCATTCTTGAGGAAAATATCCTTTCTACTTAAAAAACATTTTTAATTTCTTAGCATGTCATACAATTTTAAACTAAAAGAAGATTATTAAAAATAAACATGAAAACTTGTAAAGGAAACTTCATGGAAATTATGTTCTATGAATCCATTCATGCCTTATAATTTAAAAAAACATTCTTCTTGTACTTTGGTCGGAAATGTCAAAAAGTACCCCGTACTAAAAACGACAAAAGATTCCTCTCATATCTTTTACTAAAAACTCACCAATCGGTAAAATTGGATTTAAAAAATTTTAGTTATATGGAAGTAATATTACATATTTAGGAAACATAGATGTGGATGATAAATATTCCCCAATAAATTCTGAAGTATAAACAATCTTGGATAAAAATGAGATTGTGAGATTTTCCCTTACCTTAGGTCCGATATGCTTCGTATGAATATGAACCTCCTGTAATATGGATGAAATAATTTAAATTGACTTATTACAGAATCATATTCATGTTTATGATATCATATATGATCATATTTTTATCTTCTTAGTAGTAATATTTCATTGCTACTTGTTATTCGGGTGTTTATTGCTTTATTTTCTTATGCGTGTTTGGTCGAATAAATTCTTATTACGCTTTATAGGATATAGATATTTCATTTACAGAATGTTATTGGTGTAATATATATCATATTCATTCATTAAATTCATTTATATAATCATTATTCAATGAAGATCATATAGAACGAGTCACATCACATCGTGGATACGGTAGGCCGCACGTATGCACGAGTGATGATATCAATTCCATGATCGTGGAATTGTATTGAAGTGTATGAATAATATTTAAGAATCAATACCACTTTAAAATAATCAAATATAGTTATTTATTTTCACCATTATACCCATCCAAGTAAGGTGGTGGTGGAAAACATATTACACCACGGCGTGGAGATGGTATTCCGTACGTACGCATGCGCGGTGATTTTGTTTACCGTAGGATGGATAAGAGGTGAAATAGGTTTGTTTAATATTTATAATAACTTATCAGTATATGAGGGATACTTATGTTAGTACTTCATAATTAAACAACTAAAGAATAGGGAGTAGAAGAAGAATAGAATTTGAAGAAAACGGTAGAAGGTATTACCTCTTTCTCGAAGTGCCTCCTTTAAACTTTCTCTTAGGGCAATAGAGTTGGTATTTTTAGAAGACCAGTACCTCTAGTAGGTTTATAAGGAAGTGGGTAAGTGAAATGGGTAGGTTTTGGCCGATCTTGAAGGCTCAAATTGGTGTTAGGAGGAGAGGGAGGAGGTGCCCTTTTATAAGGGAGGAGAGGGGCACCTTTGGAAATATAAGATATATTAGATTATGTTAAATCCCAACCCCACTTAAAAACTTCCAAAATGACTCATATAATAATATTAGATGAGATATGGTTTTAATACCATTAACCAATAAAATTTATACATGTTAGGAATTTAATTTAAACATTATCAACTTGATTTATCCTTATTTATCAATTTAATGTTATTTGTGGTAATAATACTCTAAATTTAAAATTATTATAAATAATTACATATGTGTTTTTAATTTTCCATAATTTGACACTTAATGACATTTTAGACCATATAAATTATAATTTATAATTTTTAAATATTTTTGTGATTTTTAAACAATTTTATAATATGTTATTTTTATAAAATAACAATAGTGTCAATTTTGACACTATTCATTTATTTGAATTTAAATAAAATATATAAAAGAGATATGTTCGAAATATAAGATTTATTAGATACATAAAATGTCATATGTATATAGAAAATTAGTGGAGAACATTACAGAGTTCATATAATATTTATTTTAATATTTTTTAATCCATTTATTTGATATTCTAATTAATAAAATAATTTCAACATCACTATTGTGTCATAATTAATGATAATTATTTAATCCATAAAAATTATAAATAAATTTATATCATGTAGATAATTGTATTATATTTCTGGATACTATTAATTTTCTAGGTTTCATTAAGTTTATCACTAAATAAAAATTATTATACTTATAAGATTTAAGAAAGTGACATGTTGTCACTTTCTTTGGTTTTAATAATAATTAAATTATTTTCATAGATAAAAGTCCATTAAATGAATATAATCCGACTCTTAGGTTATATGGATATACTTTTAGTCATCCAATAGGGTTTTGGCAGGTGTTAGGGTAATTTTATTATCTTATATTTACCCTTAGTTACCTGATTTACCTTTATCTATGGTAAATAAAATTTACCGTAGTTACTATTCATAATGGCCAAAAATAAAAAGTAGTCTATTAACATAATTTGGACCCACTGATTCTAAATATGGAATCCATTTTTCTAAATTCAAATCACATAAGTAGCAGTAGTTAATTTAAAATTAATCCCATTGTTATGAAAATGGGTTTTAGAAGTTAAAACATTGCCAAAGATTGAAATGGTTTTACCTATGAATTCAATTTGAAATTAATGGTAATGACATACATTATATTAAATGGAAAAAATATATTCTATTTATAATTTAAAACCATTAAATATTATAATTTAACCATATAAATTATCTCAATGAAAATTTGTTTTTAATAAAAAAAATTAGCGTATTTGTACAATTCATCAAAATATGAAAGTTATCAGAAAAGTATCAAAAATTTATCCAAAGTAAATTTTTTATATCCTGATTCCAAAGAAGAATTTTATTTTGTAAAATTGAACTTATAAACATGTCAAAATCTTATTTAATGTGGGTGCTCCATCAAAAGGCGGTGAAACTGCATTTTTTGAAAAATACTTATTTTACCATAAAAAATTTATTTTGTTCTTTTACCATGTTCTAGAAAATGTGTAAGATGAATAACAATGTTATAAAATTCAAAATTTAGTTAATACTATTCATAATTACTAGTCCATAATAATATATCATTTTTTAGTGAACCCAGTATTGTGTACTACACACGCTATCGAGGAAGGTCGTGACTGCGTGTAATGCAAGCCAAGTCAGTATTGTATATTGTGAAAGATTCCTTTGGTGTTTCGTATAACCTAAGACATACAAAAATTATTTCTCATAAAATCTCAGGGTGTTACACCCTCCTTTCCCTATATAATTCCAATATCATCTACTGAGAAGGTATTCCGCAAAGGTAAGAATTTTCCGACCTTCATCCATAATTAAATAAATACCCAATCTATATCATTGACACAAGGAGATATCAGAAAACCTGTTTTGAAGTTCATACAGACATCATCCCATTTCAACTCTAGAATGGGAAAGGGATTAGAAATTCATTCTAGTCAATAATTCTCCAACTTCTCCTACTGACAGGTGGAACACTGAGTGATAAACCCGTTTATCTTCCATTTGATACATGGCCACCAATATAGGTAGTGAAATTCTTGATACACCTTGGTGACGTTGGGAAATACTGCCCAAGATAAGGAATGAGATTCTTGTATCAACTACTCTCGGATATCTGGTAGGACCCTGATATGGTTATTAAACAGTAATGTCTCATCCTAATCCATTGTCCAACTAGAAGATGAATCTTCATCTAAGATATTATCCCTCTGGACTAGGCCCTTGAGATTATAAATTTTATTCATTATCACCAACTCCAAAATGAAATATGTAACTACTAAAGTAATTAATAAAATCATCCAATTATCATCCTAATAATCCAAATGAATATATGAAAACATAGACATAAGCATCCACTCACAACTATTTCCCTAAACAACATTTTTCTTAGTATTTTATTTTTAATCCTCGGTGATAACATTTCATTTTCTAGGTGTTAAGGCACGCTCTAAATCAAATGAATGCATGTACTTATCCCATATATACTACATAAAATTTAGATCATGAAATTTAAGGATTTACTAGTGGCTTTATTGATTAGTGAGTACCAAAAAATCGTGCCTTGGAAAACAAATTCTCCAAAAATGTAACACAAAATCAACGGTTTCAAACTCAAGGTTCTTAATTGGATAATTATGCTTGTGATGATTCAATAAACGAGGATTTTACACCTTGACTCTCTCATCCAACATCAAAAATACCCATATCCCAATACATGTTTCCTCATAGCAGACCTTGTATATTTTGATTGTCCTTGGAAGAATCATGATCGGTGTTGAATTCAATCTTCCCTTAAACTCTTAAAATTATATTTCACAATCTTTTGACCATATTAATTTCTCACCCTTCATATTTAAGCACAAAAGTGGCACTTCTCGTCATGAGAAATCTTGGATAAAGAATCTTTAATACCCAAATAGACCCAATAAACTCCATATATAGAATTTTTTCTTGGTGTGATCTTAGTAAACAACCCATATCACTTTGTATGAGTCTACTAATACTCCTCACTATGAGATGATATGTCCCAAGAAGTGGACTTTTTCGATACCAAAGTGGTATTTAGTGACCTTTTTATAAATTTAATGCTCTCTCAGTGTAATCAACACAATATCAATATGTTTATAATTGTTTGGTTGAGAGAGAAAATACACTAAGATATAATCCCTAAAGACTAAAATGACATAATCTAAACTCGGTTGGAATACATGATTCATCAATAACATAAAAATAGATTGTGTGTTTGTGAGACTGGACAACATTACCGGGTACACATAAATTTCATACATGCTCCTAAAATCTATGTGGGGTATGTCTAAAGATCCAACATGTATTTTATGTGTAAAACCCCAAGATTTTATGGTATTTCTACTTTTAAATCTATATATCTTCTATAGCTTATGATGCATGTAACACTGACTTTAAAACCATAATATACTATTAAATATAATTACTTATATTATGATCATTATAACCGAGACTTTTAATTGGATGTTATGAATAGGAATAATTTGTTTATGAAATTAATATATAGATCATACTAAATATAATCATATTGGAAAATGATAAGAATTAAATAACAACTTTTTTAGTAATGTCATTTTATGTCTTCAGAAACATGTTTTCAATAAAAATGAATTTTATTGGTCTATATAAATGAATATTTTAATTAAATTATAGAATTTATATATAATATATTTCATAAAATTAAATTAATTTTTGAAATAATCATACCAAGATTATATTATTCTAAATATTTTGTGAATTTTCTGAAAAAGTTAAATTTCTGGTGTATAGTAAAAAATATAGTTTTCATAAAATAAAATATCGTTTTTTATATGGAAAATACATAGTTACGATATAAAAATTTATTTAACATATACAATGAATAATTTATTATATTACAATATAATTTTTTCAAAAAACAATTCAGAACATGCGAAGTTTTATTTATTTCACAATAAATATGAAGCATATTTGCATCACTGACACAGTTACTAAACAACATTGAAAAAGAAAAATTTATGGTTTTTAGATAATAAATGAGTGATTAAAATAATTTATAATTTTTTTTGTTAGATATTATGTATTCATGATTATTATTTTTATTGTTTTTAATTGTAGAGTTATATAAATTGAATCTTATCCAAATGAAAGTGAAATGTTTTCATAAGGAAAGAAAAGTAAAATTAACACATTAATTAATTTGTCTTTAAATAGAAATGAGTAAATATATATAATGAAAAAATATAAAATATTATCATGAGCCAAATTAATTTTTTTTTCTATTAATTTATTTATAATTCTGATTTATGAAACAATTGCCTTTAATTGTTATGAAAAACTTGAACAATGCTTGTGCAAGCTGAAGACAAATAAATAAAATGATTTTATTTAAAATTACAATAACCATTTAGTGACCTAAAAATTTATCTAAATCTTGTTTAATGAGAATTTTTTTTATGATAATCGTACTTTTGTAGAATATAGAACCATTTTAATCCCCTTGTTGACATGATGTCCCTTTTAATATTTTACTTAAATGAAAGTAAAACTATTCACACTATTGTTTTTAATTAGTATAAATTTTTAATATATAGTTTTATAGAAGGGATATTTGACTATAAATAGATTATATAAATTTAAATGATATATGTTCTTCATTTTTTTAAAATTTTTAGGTAAAAATTAAATATATTTAAGCCTTTTACAATAATGATACAATTACTATTTAAATTATGGAAATATCAAATAAATGTTATTAAAAAAATTAAATTAATATAATTTTATATTTTCATGGAGATACATGAATTAAATTAATATATATGACATTTATGGTGTTTAATTAAATATATATATTTTTTTAATTTTACATTTTTTCCTTTTAAAGACATTTTAATGAATCGTATTAATTTTTCCAATAAGGATATTTTATTAACATAATATGTTATTAAAATATTTTAAAATTTTAAAAATATAAAATAAGACCAAAGGGGGTAATATATGGTCTAAAATGTCATCCCTTAATCTTTATAAGTCATTTGGAAGTCTTTTAAACTAAAAGGCCTTACTAAATTTTAAAATTTTGGAAAAAGCCTAAAATACCCCTCACCTCAATTATAAATGGTTACCTCATCCATAACTTATTCACAAAACCTTGAGACATATTTTTCAAACAAAACCTACCCATTTATTTTTACAATATCTTTAGCTAAGTTATGGAGGTCTTTGTCTTTCATGAAGACTAACACCAGATCCTTTAAGAGGAGATCCAAAGGAATTCCACTAAAGAGGAGGTAATCAACCTTATTTAATATTTCAAATTGATTAATTTTTATACTTATTATTCATGTGTTCTACCACTCCTAAAATAATAAATCTAGTATAATAGATATACTGAAATTTATTTTTGATTATTAAACAACTGTATTCTCCATTTTATACATCTCATACAAATCAAAAGAAGCACACATGCGTAGGTACAACTTACCATCTCCACATAGTGGTGTAAATATTATCTATGTTAAACAAGAAAAATCGAATTAAAAATGTATTTAATTATAAAATAAGATATTAATGACATTAATGTCATTGTAGAAATTTTGGATCCATACCCTATAAAAGATAATGAGGAATTTCAAGAAAAAAATATTGGTAAATGAATTTTGATTACATTATATTATATTCACACTTTTTTATGTGGATTTACATATAATAAAGACAATAAATTTATTTGATTAATTTTCACATCAATCACTTGAAATTTTTAAGGGAATTTATTCTAAAAAAATCATTGAAATGTTTCTTTTTTCAAATTTTATTGTAGTTTTTTTAAACATATACGGAATGAGAAGATATAATGATTTCATGACACCATAATTTTTTGAATCATACTTTTTAATATTACAAGGTTACATTCAAAGAAAATGTTTCTTTTTATAATTTTGAATCATTTTAAGAATATGTGATTTCGAAGTTAAGTAGGGTATTTTCCTCAAAACATTTTCAGTGATCTTATTAATGTATCTATGTTAAAATCCTTTGTTTAATCCTATAATTAATTGAGGTTGGACCCTTATGATAGGATTTATAATATTTTACTGAATGGTATATGATCAGTTTTATTGGAAATGTACTATTTTGATACAATTTATCATATTTCTCATGATAGATTTTTATTATTATCATTGTATAGTGTTTTGGGATGTGATCACTTATACCTAGTACCATTGTAATAAAGTAAGAAAATGGACTTGAGCTACTGGGGTTGGGATCCTTACAGTTGGTTTCAAAGAACATTTAGTAGAATCCTTAGAAACTAGATTTTGAAAAACATACATTAGATAATGAAACCCTATGATAGAATTTGTAAATATGTATAAATAAACAAAGCTTTTTAGTTATAGGATAGTTATACCAAAACATTAAAAATTGGTTATGTGATTCACTAGTTCTGAGATAATACCTTATGTTTCATAATTCTCTATTTTAATCCACTCTATTCCATTTATTTTGAAATGGAACTTATAAGAAGGTATGGAAACCATATCAATGCATGTAAGTATTGTCCTTCTAGACAGGATAATGATGTTGGAGATGGATCTATAACTCGAGATGAAAAACATATAACGATAATGGAATAAATAACTCAGGTTATGAAGAATGACATTTCTTATATGGAGAATCATGATACATAATATGGTGTAACAATGTTATACCTATTTATGTGACAAAAAAATCCATCATTAAATGGTTCAAAAAATCCATTTGTATTTGATAAATGTACAAGTTATTTAGAGAAAATATTTCAATATTTGGGTATTAATGAAAAGGATAAGGCCTTGATGATAGTTTATTATATCTTGGGAGATTCATATCAATGGTGGTAATTAATTAAAAACACAAAGAGGTGGAAGAAATAGAAAACATGGAATGTGTGTTTGCCACAATTTTAGAGAGAAAGGAAATTGATATCATTATTACAAAGGAGAGAATAAATTTTCCTAATTATTCATCTACAAGAGATGAATAACTACGAAAAAAATGTCCCAATTGTCTAGGGAATATAGATTGGAATATGAAAAGGGATCATGGTCAAGTTTATTTTGTTACCATAGTCATAGTGGAATGATTAATTTTTTTTTTGAATTTGGATTTATAAATTATGTTGTAAAATTATTTTATCTATTTATAAGAATCATGAGATATATAAGGATTATACTATAATAATTATTCATTATAGATTTTTAAACATGTGTTAAATAGTAATAGTAACCAAGAGATGTGATTCTGTGGTATGTTTATCTTCTTTAAATCAAATGATTTGAGGGAAGATGACCCTTAATATATTCTTGATGATAAAAAGATGTTTATGGGACAGTTTTGGTTAGTGATTTTATAGTTTATGTTATCTTTTTTGGGCTTAATACAAGTTTATATTTATGTAATATAATTAAAAACCTGATATTTTATTTTTGGAATCATGAATGTTTTCATTATGGTTAAAAGTGATCAAGGTATTCATATATTTGGTATGTGACTATAAGAGTTGCATGAGTTTCTTTAGGGAAAATGTGAAGTTAATCCGACTTTAGAAACTTAGTGACATTTATTCTTATTTTTTAGATATATTTATTTTGGATGAGTCATAAGGTAAAAAAAATATAGAATGTATTAATATGAATATTGAATATCCTTGTTTGAGGTTAAAGTATGATTTATCATATTGGATAACCCGTGATAACTAATTTTGTTTTGACAAATATTTAGATGTAGAAAAAATGAATTGTAGTTATTATGATTTATTAATGTGCTTTAGGCATAAAAAATTCATCTTGAATATATATTTACAAGTATTAAAAATGAAGTATAAATAAACCATAAAAAAGGTTAGATCATGCTTATGATAGGGAAAGAAATCGTGTAAGTGCTTATATATATAGTAACTGAATACTTCAACTCTAAGTAAAGGATTTTGGAAAAAAACATTATCTATTTATTTATTTTCTGAGAAATCAATTCCAGTTTAACCAATCATAGGGTTATGGTTTTTGTGATAGTTAACTTTCTAATTACCATGTTCTTTATCACTATCCATCAGAACTTTATAGTTTTATTTTTCTTCCATGTCGTTTTTTTAATTCCCACTAATATTTTCACTACCAGAATCATAGTTTTATGGTTACCTTCACATTTTCCTTTCCCACATATTTAGATGATGGTTTATTAACCCTATTAATGAAGTTGGTTTTCCAAAAAAAATCAATTATTTACCTTTGTTTTTCAAAGTGAATTTTCAAAATTGTGAGGGTGAGATTTATTAATGGAGGGAATAATGTAACACCACATGATTTTATGGTATATCTGCTTCTAAATCTATACATCTGTGATATCTTATGTTTCATGGAACATTGAGTTTTAATACAACATATACTATTAAATGTTATTAATTAAAATTTGACCTTTATAACATAGCCATTAAATTAATGGATATTAATAGGAATAAATAACATTTTATACAAATATATAAGTCCAAATAAATATACATACATTAGAAAATAATATAATAACAAATTTTTTTAGTGAAATCGTTTTAAATATCCACAAATAGGTTTTCTCTAGAAATTATTTTTAATTATCTATACGAATCGATATTATAATTTATTTATGGAAATTTTAGAAAATTATTTTGATAAAATTAAATTTATTTTTAAAATAATTGTATAAAAATATTCTATGGGGAAATTTTTATAATTTTCTAATTAAGTTAAATATTTAAGGAATTGTAAAAATTAATGTTTTTTATATAATAAAATATATTTTATAATATAAAAAATATACAATTAAGATATAATTATTTATTAAACATATGTAATTAATAATTTAACATATTAAAATATAAATATCATAAAAAATACTTCATAACATTTTAATTATAATTTCTTTCACGATTAATATGAAAATAATTTTACAGCGCTAGTGCAGTGCGTTCTCAACATTGGAAAAGTAAAATTTAGTGTCTTATACATAATAATTTTGTGCTAAAAAGAATTTAAATTATTTATATTAAATAATTTATATCAATGATCATTTATTTTATATTTTTTAATTTTATAGTAATATAACATGAACCTTTTCCAAATAATTATGCAATGCTTGCGTAAGGTAAGAAAAGTTAAATTAACGAATTAAATATGTTTTCTTGAAATGGATGTGAGTAAATATAAATAATGGATGAATATAAGATTATAGGTATATTTTTTCTTATTATAGTAATATTTGTTTTTATTTTTTCTGTATAAAATAATTACTTTTAATGATTACACAACACTAACACAGTGATAGTGCAAGAAAAAGATAAATTAGAGAAGAGATTTTAATTAATATTAGAAGAACCATTAAATTCCAAAAACATTTGTCGCAGTATTAATGGATGAATATTTTTATTATATAATCATCATTGTGTTTCATTTATAACCTTTTGGAATCAACTTGTTTCAAATAAATTCACTTATAATGTTTTGTTAAAAACATATTCAAACTGTTCACACGACGATTATTAATTAGTGTGACTTATTAATATATAGTTTTATAAAAGAGTAATTGGACTATAAATATGGTTTTTCATTATAAAATATTTATCTTCTTTATGAAAATTTACTTTTTTATTTATAGAGAAAATAAATATCTCAAAATTATTTCACAATTATTATGTTGTAATTATTAAATTAATGAAAAAATCAAATAAATTCTATTTTAAATTTTAAAATAAATATAATTTGAACTTTTCAAAGATATAAAATAATTATATAGATAAATTAACATGTTTAGTATATAATAAAAATGATTATTTCAAATTTGAAACATTAATTTGATGTTTTTTATGTCATGGTAATTAATATTATTAATTTAAAAAAATGATATTTTATGAATAATGTATTCCATAAAATTATATAAAAATAATAAAAATGTATAATAAGACAAAAAATGAGAATATGTTGTGAAAAATTTCATTTATTAAGAAATAAGGGGCATTTTTTATTCTTTTTTCCTAAAATAGGCTTTTTATTATTTAAATTTTTATGAAACTCCTAAAGTACCCCTCACCTAAATTATAAAAGAGAACTTCCTCCCTCACATATTCAAAAATTATATAGCATTATAAATTCAAAAATACCTACCCATGTATGTTCCCCAAATCCTTATCCAATTTTTGAATTATTTGGTCTTTCAAAAAGACTAACTATAGATCCTTTGTGAAGAGATATAAAGGAAGTCTGTTAAAGTGGAGGTAAACATCCTTATCGACAATATAAGATTTATTTCTTCTTAAACTTCCTATTCATGTGTTTTTTTCATAATAAAATTTTAAATTTACTATAATTTATATACTAATATGTTTTTATATTTATTAAACATCCATATTATAACTTTTATCCATCTTATAGAAAAAGAAAGCATCGCATGTGCATATGCATGACTTACCGTCTTCATGTAGCTGTGTAATTCATTTTCTATGTTAAAAAAAATGGTTATAAAAATGTATTTAATGATTAAATATGATATTAATGAAATTAATTTTCTTCTGTAATTGTTTTATTTATACACCATAAAAGTTAATTGGGACTTTTCAAAGAAAAAAAGCATGAGAAACAATAAATTAACACCCAAAAAAGTGAAATGAATAAAATATTATTAATAAAGGGGTGTTAAAATTTTATAAGGAGATAATATATAACAAAAATTTAATATTATTATATTGTAAGTTAATAATATATTTAAAACCAATATACATGAGGTTCATACACATATGGTGGAAATCTGACATAGTTAGGGGAATTATTAACCCAATTTCAATTATTTGGGTTAAACATTTACTCCATTTATTATGTCATGATAAGATTATATATGAAATGATTTTTTTAATATTAATTTTAATTTAAAATTTATTATGTTTATTTATACCAAATATAAATAATCAATTCATTTGATTAACACTCACATCAAGGAAATGATATTTGCAATGGAGATTATTTTACAAATACTATTTGAAATGTTCATTTTTTCAAAAATTAGAAGAATTTTTTATTAAAATTATATGGACTAAGAGGATTTCCCCAATTTTATAACACTTTAATTTTTTCTATTATTCCTTTATAAGATTACAAGATTATTTTCAAATAAAATGAATCATTTTTATAGTTTGGTATCTTTTAAGAATAAGTGATTTCAATGTCAAGAATGGTATTTTCCTCAAAAAAAATTCAATGATATTATCAATGTATATAGTCCCACATCGTTACTGAATCGTATGATTTATTGTGGTCAATATATTATGATGAAATTTACAATATTTTATTGAATGGATTATGACCAATTTTACTAGGGATGTACTATTTTGATATGATTCAGCTTATTTATCTTAATGGTTTATGATTATGTTTTTTTAATGGTAAAATTATTTAAATTTCATATTATAATTTAAATACAAATTATTATGTCGAATAGGTTTCACCCGTTTCATATGATGCATTCATTATAAATAGAAAGTGATGGTTGAGGCCCGCCTTTTCTCCTTGATGCATCGTTAGGTCTCATGAGACATACCAGAAGAGGTTTTGGCTGAGGAATTTTCCAATTATATATACTTATTAGTTGTGTAATTGATAATATGTTTTAGAAATCTTGTATTATGAATTCCCTTATTATGAGATGAGTTATTGATAATCCATGTGATCATTCGACTACCAGAATATCCATGGTTTTGTTTTATTCTCATGTGATTATTTATATGTAATCATTTGATTATCATTTATTCCAACCAAATTTTTCTCAAGAGTATATTTTAATAATATGTGTTTTTATTTATCCACCGTGAATTATTTAATTTAACTATTTATGATAGCTTCTGTATAATTCTTTCCCTTACTAAGAATATGAGCTCACTAATTTCTTATGTTTTATTTTCCATAAGATTCCAAGATTTATATTATGATTGACATGAAGGTATAAGAAAATATAATTAAGGTGTTTTTAGTAGAGTTACTATATTGTATTTTATTTCAAATCATGATTTAAGATTTATGTATCTATCTAGTTTTCCAAAATAGTTAAACTATTTAGTCCAATGGGATGAAATTTCTTGTACCTAGGACCAATTTAATTATGTTGGGAAGTGGATCTAGGATACTAGGGATAGGGACTTTACATGATGATATTCTAACCTCAAATAAATCATTAAAAACACCATCACACCTCATAGTTGATTGAATTGGTCACATATTCAGGGTACTGGATATCGATTCATAACCATAAGCTAATTCAACCTTCGATAATCAATCTAGATCCTAGGGGTATCATTCACCTTCTGGGAAAAAAGGACTAGTGAATCCCATGGAGACATTCTAGGTTGAATAAAACCACTATTTTCGACGTATTCCGACTACATATTGTGTTTCACATGTTATATAGGTTCCATCCTATAAGGAGGAATGAAAACAGGTGCTTATATTGGAAATAAATTAATGAATAATTACCCCTCTCTTAATAGTGGTAAACAATAAAAGACATATGGGAAATAATTCCTAGTATAATCTACTGTAGGTGGGGTAATTGTTGGTTATAACCCCAGATGATCAAAAAAGATACTAGTAATCTAGGTTGTCACTATATCTAGCCCCAAATGTTCAGGTCCATCTCAAGACACATGGACATCCCACTCTCCCTTATAAATACATTTACTACCTATATGTTGACGTAAATGTAAAACTTTTATTTTAATAGTGAATATTGGCTTGATAGGGGACCGACCAGTCCATCTTGTGAATTACATCAATCCCTACCATTTTGAGGATGGAAAGGTTCCACATAAGTATAATTATTTCAAGGGTACAACCCTTACACCAGTGAACACACTATGATTGGATTCTCAAAGATGTATCAAGTGTCATGAAACCATATAAAAACTATATCTTAGGTTCTAGACTCATAGGAATTGTATCACATATAAAATATATTTATTATTCTCTATAAAATAATTTAGGCACTAGTGTAGAGTCTACTTTAATAGTACCTTGAATTATAGATGTTCTGGAACTCTGAATGAATAACATAAGTTTCACTTCATATAACAGGCCCGTACTGCATCCCTGATTCACAATTTGACATCCATGAGCAGGCCTTCTCTATTGGCACTGCAAGTCAGTTGTTTTATTACCACTTCCTTAACCACCACCTCAACATATGTGGACAGGGTTATTATAGCTGCCTTCTTGGTGAGATACTAATGGTCCCACTTTATAGAGAAATGTCAAGGAAGATATTTTCTCTCTATGTATGGGTGGAATGGTCTGGAATAAGTGTTGGATATGCCTTATACATCCACATCATATTGTCTCCACTGGATCACACATACACTGGGGAATCATTTTTCCCTACTCCACACACTGTTGGAATATTATGATTATTTTTTTATGAGATTCCTTAATTCTACCACCCCAACGAGAAGCCTCCAAAAATATATTCCTCACACTAAAATATACAATTTCATGTCTATGTGCTAAACCACCCTTTCTCACACCATTATATTCCCCCAAATTACATTCAGTAATGAGTTTGTAGTTTACTATATCAGAAATAGGATTTAGTTGAAACACATTGAACTTTTATTAGATGATGCATAACAACCATATTTAAATCTCTTCATGATTATGATATAATCACCAGATAAGGATTGTATGAATTACTACAGCTTAGTAAAACAAGAAGAATAATTCTTAAAAGGGATAGATCCTTGGTTTAAGTTCATGAGTTCCGTAGCCCAGTCAAAAATCAATGACTTTTGTAAGATTCAATCATAAAATATCTTCTAGAAATCCATCCAAATCATATATTGATTCTAGTATTATTGGTTAATGACATATATCCATCACTTGAAAAAACCATGTATCATATAGGTTGTGAATTTGGCCATCCACTATGGTGGCATCTCCATATCCTTGAATATAGAAATCATCTCATCTAGCCATGAAACAGTTGCATGTGGTCCACCATCCCCTGAAAAAAGTGGGAGGATAATTCATCTAGAACTATCAAGTCAACCCTGGAATAGTAAGGGATGGTCGAGAAACAACTTTCAAATAATGCACCATGAAAATAAATCCCTCTCAAAACATTGTGTTAGTGTTTATTCTATGAATAGTATGTGGTGGAATAGGTGAAACTACATGATGTATCACTAGTTTCTCATGGACCACCACCTTTGGTTCATGGTTTCCACCACCTTCGTGGCCAATGACTCTAATATTTCATTGAACAAGGATTCTAAAATTCCAGAAACACAACTTATAAGAGAATTAAATAGTTTAAAATATTATAGATAAACAATTAGGATAGGTACACATCCTTTTTATGGAATATATCAAACCTCTCTTCCTTATAAAAAATCCAGGTCAAGGTTGGGATTAAAGATCGTAATAGTCCATAAGAACTATTAGAGGCACCATAAACTACTCACTACTAAGGAATGATTTAGGTCTAGGTCTCACATAATAGAAAAGGCTATGATATATAGAGTGTCAATTACAAGGTATATAGGAAGCACCCTTTAATTTACAATTGGAATTACATTTTCTAGTAATTGTTTCATTTGTAAGTTTTAAATTTTATAAAGTTAATATAATTGTATATATAATATATCAATTTTTCATGATCCAATTAAATGAATCGCCATTAAAAATTTATAAAATTTCTACTCCATATAATTTCAAAATGGCATGTCATTTAACTGAGACTCAACCATTACATCGGGTAACTGGGTGTAATAGGTCATAAGAAATGATTTTATTATATAAATATCCTTAAATATTTTTATGAGAACATTGTTTATAAATTTCCTTTGGAATTCATGTAATCCAATCAACTAACATTGTTTTGATCTTTAGAACCAGTAGGTTTAGAACCCACAACATAGAATAATTGGCCAATTATGTTTTAATCACCAATAGATGTTGGAACACATCATTTAGATTGATGTAGGATCTTTAAATAACCCTATTATACAATAATTTCATGAAGAGTTAGAAACTTTTCATATATATAATCCATGAACGGACTATAAGCAGTAGGAAAATTCATGCATAAAGTAAACATGGCAAGGAAATATCCATGGAATATTAGTCCTAATGTGCTTATAATGATACATGAGATAATAATACTTTACATTAATAGTCCATGTACAAAATCCTAAATAATTATATAAAAAATAATAACTATAAACATTATGTGTGTCACCCATTAGTGAAATCATATCAATAATAACAAATACAATCCAATGATATTAATAACTGATCCATTGTGATTTGGGTTTCTCCAATATTTGGCTTATCTACTCCCAGGAGCAGTCTCATTAAAAATTTAAATTATATCATAGTTTCTTGACTAACACATAGACAGTAAGACAAAAGAAATGGAACTCCTTTGATACTACTTTGTAGTGTTCTGACCTAGGATCCCCCCTTAACCAATGCCCTGATCTGGTGGGTCACATAGATTCAAGAACACCTCACCATACTCTAACGTATACTGACTAGTATTGAGGGTCTATGGTGGTTTTTACAAGAAGAATATACCCTCATATCTGAGTGGAACAACAGATAAAATATATAATTAGAAGCAATGAAATCATAATATAATAGATGGTATAGAGGAAAAAGTATAATAACAAAATGCAAAAGAATAAACAATAAAGATACTATAGTAATAATAAAAATTATTTATGACCATTCACATAAAATGAATTCATGTCATATGGATATACACAAAGGATATGAAAGGGGTACATAAAGATGTTGAATACAACATGGAATTAAAAAATTCAAAAAGTCTAATAATGTATCCACTAGAATCACGAGAATATGCTTAGAATTTTTCTCCCATGACCAATGCTATAAAAGAAATATATCAAGTATCATTGAATAGAAACATGATCTTATCCACACATTCAGTCATGATTTCAACTGAAGTACCAAAGGCGGCCTGAGCCGTGTCTCAGATAACCTCAGTTTTCCACTACCAACATTGACTAGAAAATAATCCATCTAGTGTACATATAATTTTAGGTCCAATGTATAATGAATAATAAAAAATGTTGGATAGTAAATACCAATCTGATCAGTTTCCCGTAGGACTCCTAGCAGGCTCTACATGCTTCGACATATGATGGTGTTTGAGTTTGATAGGTAAACCTATATATAGTAATTAAATATATATATACACAATAGGTATACGTGTATATGAACACTATATGAGAGAAAATTCAAATAAATTTACATGAATACTAGATTCTAGCTTAACACGGGATGTATATCAAGCATCCATAACTAGTATAATGATCTATGGTCTCCAACAAATAGTATAACTAGTAAATCATTGATTAATATGAGAAATCATTACCATCATTTCAGATGCTAGGGTGAGTCTTAATTTACAAAACCAGATGCAAGGAAATGTGGATTTTCATGCCCATTTTCTAGATAAAAGTATAACAGTGTGAGACATCATTCCCAACATCCAATGAAAGTGAGCATGAAACACCATTCCCAACAGAACCCATAACCATTTTTCAATGACCATCAAACATATAATACTAATAACAACTACAAAAAATCCAATAATTAGGATTTAACTCTAAATATTTATAGTCATCAGTCCCGATCTATTAATAGGAGTCACAATTTTATAACCCATGTCAATGTAAATATTAAACACTTGGGGTTTTTGTTTCCCACTAATAGTTTTAATGCTGAAAAATCATGCTTAACTATGTTAAGTATGATTTATTAATGTACAGTGTGTTTAACCACGTTCAATTATATCTTTAACCTATAGTGTTAGTTGTTACATCATAAGACATAATTATATATTTGGAAAAGTATGAGCTATCGATACTTGTCTTCCCAATAGACATGTCATCGATACACAAGCTACTAATGATATAAGTTGTCGATAACATGAGTCACCGACAGAGCGACTCAAATTTTTTTCTATGTATGAGTCACCAATAGCTTGAATGAACAAAACTCATAATTTCACTAAGTATGAGCTATAAACATACGTGCTACTGACACATCACCTACCGACATCTGAGCAACTGACGCCTCAGCTACTACCAGCTCGATTGACCGATGAAAGTTTGACCTACCAACAGAGTGATCCATTGATCGTATGATCTATTAATAGAAATTTTCTACTAATATAATGATCTACCAATATAATGATCTATTGACAACATGAGTCACCAATAACATGACACACCGATAGTCTAAGATACTAACTAACAAAGTCACCAATGATCTATCTCTTAAATTCAAACATACCGCTAACTATCACATTTATGAAACATAGTACTACTTATTATATTAATGAGAATATATGTATTTTGTAAAAAACATTTAATGATTTCATAGACCAGTACATGGTACAAGGTACAAATAACATTTTTCTTGTCTATATAAAGGGAATATTTAGATCATAGCGAGATAGAGTTGACCTGGAAGAAACTTTTCATACACATTAGAGAAAAACAATTCTCTCCATACTGTGCACACATGAAGATACTAGTAAGATCCAAAAGGATACTAATCTCTATAGAAACAACTTATAAGTCAATAACACTTTGAGGAATATTCTACCTCTATAGGAATATAATATAAAAGAAAAAATACACTATATTTTTTTGTATGATTCTAGAAGATGACTCCAACTACACTTCTATTATACTACAGGAGTCCAGAAGCTTCATAGAAAATCAGAGAGGGCATTCTAAACTCTTCTTATCTTTTATATGCTCTTATGTAATTTACTTAAATATCGATTAGTGTGTGTATATGTTTTATAACCACTCACTGACTCCTATGTTAAATTGTAAGATACGTAGATATCTTTACTAAACTATCCTTTTATACTTTACATTCTTTTGGATAACAGTGGAAGATTTCCCTTCATGGATTATATGTTTTTTTGTTATGTAAACCCACTTATACTATATAAGAGGTATAATGATCTAGACAATGTGTATATTGTTGTTACCCTGATCCAGGGTGTGGGTCAGGTTTATTTAATATAAATTTCATGATGTAAATGGATCACCATGTGGATAGAATTAGGTCTTGGCTTGAGATTGAACCTCTTGTTAATTTTTTTCATGTTTTTTTCTCTGTTCATATAATTATTTCAAAAAACATTACTTCACTCTAATAGTGATTATTAGATAGTTTTTGTATAAGAATTTGATTCAGTATACTATTTTCAAAAGACAAAATATTAATTCTTATTGTTTTAACTGAGAACTAATAAATCTTTGAGAAATCATTCAAACGATCAAATATTTTATAAATATGATACTTTGGTTAATTTAGCTATTTTATTTTAAATTGGGAATTATTAAATAATGATTTTAGATAGAAATTTTAATATAAACTAAATTAACCCCCCTCTTGAGTGTCATACTCTGACCAAAATTTGGTATCAATGGTTGTTTTTAATATTCGGTTGACATTGTTATAAAATTCTCAAATCTTTTTCCAACGATTATTTTAGTTTTTTTAAATATCCTTAACTTGATATCAATTTAAAATATATTTTTTTAATCTTTTTTTCATATGTAAAACATACTAGAAGGTTACGCTACAAATAACATTCCTATTTCGATTGGAAAAATTATTTTCATTGGAAAATTAAAATGAAAATTTATTTGGAAAGTATGTGTTTTGAGGTCTGGTCTTCAATTATATATGAATATAAGAATCATACTACAACTAATAATGGTTGGTATGATTCCACTAAGGCATCTTATAATAATAAAAATAAATCTATGAATGACTTATACTATTCTTTAATAGATGGAGATTTTAATAAGATTTATTTATGTGGAACAACACATGAAATTTGGGATACACTGGATGTTTTACATGAAGGAATGAATAGTGTTAAAGAAATTAGGTTTAATACATATACTATTAAATATGATAACATTAATATTACTCTTGATGAACCCATTTCTGAGATGTATCATAGGTACTATGAAATTTTAGATATGATTGTCTCTCTGGGAAAGATAATAACATCGAAGGAAAAAGTAATGTGGGTTATGTGATTCTTACTAGAAATTTGGAGATGAACCTTAATATCATTAAGGGAATCCTATGACATTAACACTCTACCTATAAAAGAGATGATTGATAGACACATGACGTACAAGGAGAAACTGATGGTTAACAGAGAAGAAGATGATTAAAAAAATAAAAAGTGGCTTTTAAACCAAATGCCTCAAAAAAAAGTGATACTTCTTGATGAACATTCATGAAATGATGAATCATAAAGTGACAGTGAAGAGGGTATGGCTCAGTTGACCAGGAGTTTTAAAAATTTCTATATAAATAAGATGTTCATTAATAATCCCAATTACAAAGGAAAATATTGAAATAAGGAAAACTAGAAAAAGGATTGGAAGAGAAATAAAAATACTAATAAAATAGTATCCTTTCAGTATAATAGAAGATAAAATGTGGATGATCATTGTATTATATTAAAAATAAAATGAAAATATGAATAAAAAGATAAAATTTATAAAAAATTCAATGAATCCCACCTTGAGTGCTTCTAACGATTGTGCCATTGAATTTGAATCATCACATGATGAGAAGACTGACAAATCCAAAATGTGTTTCACAAAAAAAACTTCTAAGGAAAACCTGTAATCTCCTATATAGAATTCATAATATTCTGGATTTGAATATTATTTTGAAACTATTACAAATGAAGAAATGTTTGAATACTTTAAAATGTTTTAGTTAACATTAAATTAATTTAATGATAAATATAAATCCCCCATGAAACAACATGATCTTACTGTTTTTGTTATGTATGAACTTACAATTGAAAAAGATATGAATGCCCGATTGCAAAATTATAATAATGGACATAAAATATGTAATGAGAAATTAAATAAGGTCCTAGAGATATTCATAAATGGTAAAGATACCTTTGTTTAAATTATTGGAAAAAAATATCCAATGTATACAAATAGTATTGTTTATAATCTTGTAAAAATAAATTTTTTAAAAAACAATTTTGATTCAAAATTAATAAAATTTTGTTTTGTGCCCAGATTATGAAAATATACTACAACTTCTAGCAAGAGAAATTCATTTATAGATTCTATTTTTTCTAGAAAAAATAATGTTTTTTTATAATACCTTACAAAATATTTATATGAAACACATAAATAAAATATGGGTTCCCAAATCCATAATTACTAATGTTACTGGACCTGAGCATGTTTGGGTAGAAAAATCGTTCCTTGTTTGAATTTTTTTTGCAAGAAAGTTGTTTGAAAAGTTCTATTTAAATCTTATGGGCATGGGTAGTGGGTGTTCAAGACATATGAAAGGTGAATATTCAATATTCAAGAACATTATCAATATTTATGGTGGTCATGTCACCTTTAGTGACAATGTAAAATGAAAAATAATTGGCCTTGTCCAAATCGGTAACACTGATTCAATTTTAATTTCTAATGTTCTTTTTGTTGTGGTATTAAGTATAATCTACATGAAATATACCAATTATGTGATTATGGTTTTAATGTTACATTTGAAAGTGATGTTTGTAATGTTTTCAATTCTAATAATGATCTAGTATTTACTAATTCAAGAAATGAAAATGTTTATGTTGTGAATTTAGATTCTGTAGTTTCAAAAAATGTTTCTTGCTTGAGATATTTTCACAAAGAATCCTGGATCTAGCATAGGATAATAGGATATTTCAATATTCACTCGCTTATAAAGTTACCTAGGATTTGAATAGTCAATAATATACCTAAACTTGAGTTTCCTAATGAATTTGTTTTAATCCTAATCAAAAAGTTAAACAATATAAAATATCTTTCAAACCAAAGAATAAAGTTTCAACTTGTTAACAGCTTGAGTTAGTACAAATGGATTTTTTTGGAACCTCTAGAGTTTCTATTTTAAATGGGAATCACTTTTTCTATGTTCTAGTAGATGAATTTTATTGATATATTTGGACATTCATTTTAGCTTCCAAGAGTGAGGCTTGTTCCTTCTTAACCAAGTATGTTAGAACTATTGAGAACATATGTGGTCTTATAATTAAAACCTTAAGAAGTGAACATGGACGTAAATTTTAAAACCAATATTTTGAATCTATTTACTTACATAGTGTTTGTAGTCATAACATCTATGATCCTAGGACATCCAAATAAAATGTCTTTTTAGAAAGAAGGAGTAGAACCTTATAATAAATTTTACAAAATATTCTCAATGCAAATGAATTTACTATTTACTTTTAGAAAGATTCTATGAATATGACTTGTTATATCATTAATATAATTTTAATTAGACCTATCCTTAAGAAAACTCCCTATGAGTTATGGATCAATAGGAAACCCATGGTTAATTATTAAAGTTTTTGGTTGAAAATTTGTATCCTTAATACAAAAGATAATATTTAAAAGTTTTTCTCTAAAAGCAATGAATGAATTTTCGTAGGTTATTCAACCTCTATAAAATCTTATAGGGTATTCAATAAAAGAACCAAGTGTGTGGAAGAATCAAAACATATAAAATTGGATGAAATAGATCCAAATGAACCTAAAACCTCCTTATAAAATATCAATAATGATCTATAAAATTTGGACGTAAATGTTAAACCTTTTTAATTCGATGTTATGAATGCAACAAAATACTACAATTCCAAAAAATCTCCAAACTATGTCCACAGAGAACCCAAACATGTAGATGAACATGAAGTATATAGCCCTTCTTTTTCTGGATATGTTAGAACCCTAAGAACCATCCCTCGGATGTTGTTTTCAGAGACCTAGATAAAGGAACACATACTATAGATTCTCTAATGAACTAGGATGAACATCAATTATTTTTGTCACAGGTTGAACCTAAGAACATAAATTATAAAATCAATGATGAATTTTTGGTAATGTCTATCCAAGAATAGTTGAATCAGATTAAATGAAATAAAGTATGGAAACGTGTTGATAGTCCCAATGAAACTGTGAATGTAGGAACTAAATGGGTGTTTATAAATAAATTAGATGAAGATGGAACCATTGTGAGAAATAAGACTAGACTATTTGCGTAAGTATATAGTTAAGAAGATGTAATTTACTATGAATAAAATTTTAACCTATTTCTAGACATAAAGCCATTATAATTTTCCTAGCTAATGGAGCACATCTAAATTTCAAACTATATCAAATGGATTTTAAAGGTGAATTCCTAAATGGGTATATAGTTGATGATGTTTATGTTAAAAAACCCCATAGTTTTAGAAACCCCCATTTTCTAATTCATGTATTTAAATTAAAAAATATATTTTTATGATTTAGAAGAGGATCCAAGAGATTGGTATGATAGGGTAATCACTTTTCTTATTTCTAAAGTTTTTTCAAAAGGCATAGTTGATCCCACTCTTTTTATAAAAAAAATCAAAATATTTTTTAGTTGTTCAAATCTATGCTGATGAAATTATTTTTGTATCTTCAAAAAATTATTTTTGTATTGATTTTTCAATAATGATGAAATTTTAATTTAAGATGAGTTTAATGGGTGAACCCAAATTATTTATTGAATTTAAAAAATTTCAAAGTAATAAAGGAATTATTTTAAATCTATGTAAGTACATTAAATATATTTTGAAATGGTTCGGCTTTGATAGTAGAAAAAGTAGTGATACACTAATGAGTACAACCTGTAAATTTTTTCTTTATGAAAAATGAAAATATATGTATCAAACCAATTACAAAGGGATGATTGGATTTATACTCTACAAGATTTCTATATGTTTTGATATTATGTTTAGTGTGTCCATGTGTGTAGGTTTTCAAGAAAATACTAATGAATATCATTTAACTTCTCTTAAAAGAATTTTCAAATACCTCAAATATACTACCCACATAGTATTGTTCAATCCTAGGAGACAAACTTTTGACATAGTTAGTAATACTGATGCTGATTTTGGGGGTTTCATGTTAGAAATAAAACAGAACATCAGGAACATGTCACATTTAGAAAACTCTCTAGTATCACGGTGTAGTAAAATTATAAAGTTGGTTGCATTATCTTCAACTGAGGCTAAATACATATCTTCGAGTAGTTTTTGTGCTAATATTTTGTGGATGAAACACACATTACTGGATTATGGATATCAATTTAGGCATGTGCCTATAAATTGTGACAATAAAAGTGGTATTATCATTTCTAATAATCCATTTTCTCACTCTAGAAAAAAACATATTGATGTATGACATCACATTTCAAGAGATAATTATCAAAATTGTGATATAAAGCTTTAAATCATTGGCACAGAACACACAAATGATGATTGATCAATGATGTCTCATTGACATGACACACCGATGATGTCTCACAAAAGTTACTCATTAATGATATCTCACCAATTTGACTCATCTATGGTGTCTCACCGATGATGTCTCACCGACTTGACTCGCTGAAGTTGTCTCACCGACATGACTCACCAGTGATGGATTACCAATAGTTCTCACTGACGTGTCTCACTGACCAATAAATATTTATTTCTCTATTTAGAATTTTAAATGTCTCTATTTTATTTGTTTTATTTTATTTTAACCCACATTTAGTAGTTTATGTTTAAAAATCCCTAGGTGATAAAATTAAGATTCGATACAATAATTTTAACCCTCACTCTCTTACTGTCAGTCTCTTACCCTTAGAGATTTCTCTACTGAGATGCTACCTTTCTCTCTCGAACTGAAACCATCGAGCCACTCTCAATGTCTTGTCTCAAGAACATTTCTAAAAGATCTGATGATGAATCGGTTCCATTCAAGAAGCAAAGAGGCAAATCTATTTAGCCTAATTCTATTAATCTAGAACACACAAACCATATCATAACCCCAAATAAGAAAGCGCATTCAGAATCATTGTTTTCAAGTAATTCCCTTCTTCTAAATGCTTTACAATCCCAAGGGTGGTGGGAGTGGTTCTCCAATAATGATAGGCCTTATTATCTAAGGTTGGTACATGAGTTTTACTAGTATATTGAATTTATACTAGAAGGATATAAGTTATTTTTGATAATGTCAATTTTGGATGGAAAGAGAGTGTATTTTTCATCCAAGCACTAGGAAGACTGTTGAAAGGTACCCTATGAGGGTGTTTTTGATGACCATCATGGGGGTTGTGCTCCAACTAGTGGTCTCTTCAGTTATGAGGTAGATTTTTCTGATTTGATAGTTAATTGAGAGCATAAAAGGCCTATTACTGCAGAACATGATGGTGAGAGAAGGATTTTATTTAAATCTATCCTATATAAATTATGACCCAAGAAAGAAGATTTTCCAATTATTATGTTTCAGAATGTTTACTTAATATATCTTTTGAACAGCGGTAATAAGGTAAATCTATGTTGATACTTTATGGTTTATATCTTTGAGATGATCAAGAACTATTAGAAAATAGATTCATTATATTATTATATAATTATCTCTTCCATGTTAAAGGATAAAGGATTTTTAAATGAAGATGAAGAGATAGTCTCTTCTTGTGATGGTTTCTATCTGAACAATGTTATCTATAAGAGGATAAAAACATACTATAATACCTCAAAGAAGATGTGGGTTGAGGATTATAAAAATATTTATGATAAATTTGATCTTGTTGAGAATACCTCAAGGCTAAGGAACATGGTTGATCCTGATCTAAGACCAGATAAAGCTGGTGAGTATTATGATGAGGATTTGGCTAAGGAAGGTCATGGAAATTAGTATACTATATATGATTGTATTGATCATGATATTTTTGGGAATCTAGTGAGGATGTCTTATAGTCTTGCAAGTCCACCTAGACCTATGTCTTCTAAGGAACCACTTATACCTGAGAATAATAGTGATGATAATGAATAGTCATAAAATGATGACTATGAGAGAAGATATGGTAGTGAAGAAGAATATGCTGATGAAGAAGAAAATAAGAGTGAAGTAGAAGATGAACCTGAGTATGATTATGGACATGAGGAAGATGATGAAGAATATGGAGAGGATGATGGAGAAGATGAAAGTGAAAGGAATGATTCATAATGTGATGATTTAGATAGTGGATCTGACTATGGTGATGATGACCAAGGTCTTAGTGGAGATACTATTGATCTAAACTTAGATGGTGTTGAACATGAGAATATTTATAGTCCTACCATAGTGGAACACAATACAATTGTGGAATCCCACAGAGCTATTGACCAAGTTTTGATTAATGAAAGTACTCATGATGCTCATGTTGAACCTATTGTGGTTGAAGAGAGAGATACTACTATCCATGTTCAGGAGGAAGTTCATGCTGTAAGGGATATATGTGTGACTCCAGTGAGGGATATGGTTTATTCAAGAAAAATTATGTCAGTTGAGGGGGAGAGAAAATCTATAAGAGATAAAGTTGGTGTGCTTTATCACTTGGATGATACTATGGAACCATTATGGAAAAGGTTCCCAAGGTAAAGAAATCATGGATTGGATCATCCGAATGTAGATTTGGGGTTTTTACTACTCCTTTAGTTGGTTCATAACCTATTAAATATATCACAAAAAATTATTTTAATGCCTTTAATGAAGAGATGTTTTCTGTTTTTTTATCACCCCCCTTCACAACCACCCGCACTAGTTTCCAGAATTAGTGAAAGAGACACTAATTTGATTACTAAGAGAGTTTTACATTATGTTGATCCAAGATTGATCACTCTTTCATAAGATTTTGTTTCAAATAATTATAATATGATGAATGAGTTAACTACTATGGTGTCTTCCATTAACAGTCTAAAAAATTAATATAGAAATTATTTTAACAATATTCTGAAGAGACTTGGTGGAATCACTTCTATGTCTTCCAAGGAAGTTGCTCCTTCTTAGACTCCGACTCTTGATCTAACTTAATTGAGATTAGATATCTGAGATATATTATATGGTGAATCTAGCTCAAATTCTCATATTTCTCACTCTCTAGATGTTCAGATGGTTGGCAATGTGATTAGATAGGAACATCATAATATGATGGGTAGCACTGACCAAGAGAGTATCTCAAAAAAAAATTCAAATTATTATCATATTTATGATATGGAGATGTTTTATTCCACTGATTCTACAAAGGATCAAGATGAAATTACCAAGAATTTAGATTTCTATTTCAAGGAAATTTACACCAAGAATTAGCTTACTAGTCACATAGAATAATTGGTTGAAAATTTGAGGCTACCAAAAATAACTCAAGCATTCCAATAGAAAGATAGGAATTTGAAAGATTTTACTCTTACCATTGATATGTTCTTGGATAATAAAGATTATTTTTAAAAGGCCATGGAATACAGTGGTGAGGTCATCAGATTTATCATTTATGTAGTTAAACTGTAGCTACATCGTCTTAGCATAACTATTATTGCTCCTCTTGTTGCTCCTACCAGACTAGCCATGGCTTCTTCTACCTCTTCTATGTTACCTATGGAACCTTTGACTGTGACCCCTACTCAAGCTCTCAGCCAAATTAGACCTTTAAACCAATGGGAACTCATAGGACATGCAACCTCACCTAGACCCAACCCTGCACATTTAGTATTTACTAGAATTCCTCTTCCTTCCCTTAGTACCCATTCTGTTCCTTCCACCACTCTTACTACTGAACCTTATACTCCTCCCTCCTCTACTTATGATAATGGAAAGGAAGTGATGGAATATTTTGTGCCCAATTAGTTGTTGGATCACTTTTTTATTGGGATTTGATTTACTCTTTTTCTTGTATAATTTGTATTATGCATTCTACTGCTTGATTAATGGAATACCTACTGTGATTTTATCATATTTTCAGTTCCTTATCTATTATCACATTTTCAGTAAGTGTTTCCTTTTTGATAATCCCACAACATAGAGAAATAATATGGAATCTTTCTCAGGGGTAGCTTAATACTATGATTGATATTAAAAGGGAACATATAATTGATAATGTCCATTTAACATGTAATCTATACTTGTGTCTATTTTAAAATTTTATCTCAATAATAAGTGTAATATATTAAGAATAATTTATCTCTAATCATTATAAATCAATTAAATTATTGTGGTATATAGTTCCATGATTTTTGATCATCAAAAGGGGGAGATTATTGGCCTCATCTTGTTTTAATGCCCATAAATCTTGCTTTACTATGCTAATTATGATTTATTAAGATACAATGTGTTTAAAAAAGTTAAACTATAGAATTAATTGATATTTTTAGTGGTCACATCATAAGACATAATTACAGATCATGGTCAAGTATGTGCTATCAATACTTTTCCAACTGATAGACAAGTCACTGATACATGAGCTAACGATGACATAAGCTATTGATAAGATGATTCACTGATAGAGAGACACAGAATTTTCACTAAGTATGATTCACTGATACCTTGAATCACTTAAAATGTGACTAAACGACACTCAAAATTTCTCTAATTATGAGATACTGACATCTAAGCTATCGACACATCAACTACTAACAATGGGGCTACCGACACATCATCTTCCAATAGGTCGATTGACCAATTCATGTTTGACCTACCGATAGAGTGATCCACTAATATTATAATCTACTGAAATAAATGATCTATTAATATAATGATCTTCTGATAGCATGAGTCACCGACAATATGATCTATTGAAAGACTCAGCCACTGATGATTCGTCTCTTAAATTCGAAATTACCTCTAACTGAAATATTTATGAAACATAGTGTTACTTATTATGTTAATTATCCTGTATGTATTTTATAGAAAACATTAATTGATGTCAGAGACTAGTATGAGGTACTAGGTTTCAAAGAAAATGCTTCTTATTTGTAAAAAGGGAATATATGGATCATAGAAAGATAGAGGTTCTTGAAAGAAACTGTTTTTGCACCTTAGAGAAAAAACAAGAGCTCCCTACTGTGCATACAAGAAGATACTACTAAGAACCAAAAGACAAAAAATCTCTACAACAACAACATAGAAGTTAAGAAAACTTTGAGAAATATTCTATGTCACTGTGAATGGAATACATAAGCACAAATGACACTATGTTTTTCTATCTTTTTCAGGAAGATGACGCCAGCTACAGTTCTACTATCCTGAAGGAGTCCAGAGGCTTCATAGAACCTCACACAGAGCATTCTAATCTCTTCTTATCATTTAGCTATGTCTCTGTACTTTATTTAAATTTTGAGTAGTGTGTGTCTATTTTTTATAAACAAACACTAAATTCTGTGCTAAACTGTAAGATACAAAGAGATATTTACAAACCTATCATTTCATACTTTACACTCTTATAGATAATAGTGGAAGAGGTCCCTGTGTGGAATTTCTATTTGTTTTTTTCTACTCCTACTCATAATGTAAAAGAGGTCTAGTGACCAAGATAGTTTTTATATTGTTATTAAAACGATCTAGGGTGTGGATAAAATTTATTTAATATAAAATTTTTGGTGGAAGGTGATCACTAGTGGAGAGGATTAGGTCTTATCTTGATAATGAACCTCATGTTTATTTTCATAGTGTGTTTTGAAATTTTGTTTTCTCTATTATTATAATAATTTATAAAAACACTACTTTACTATGATAGTTAATAATATATTGTGTTTGTATTAGATTTTTAATGAGGAAACTGTTTTAAAAAGTTAAAATAGTAATTCATGTTTTTTAAATGAGAACTGACTAGTCTTCAATAAATCTTTCAATTGAAAAATCTTTTATAAATCATCTAATTTCATTTAGTGGGATATTTTTTCAATTTGGGAATTCTCAAATAATAATTTTAGTTATAAATTTTTATAAGGACTTAATTCACACTTTTTGAGTGTCCTACTCCAACCAACAATTTCATTGCCACCCATCACCATTTTACTTAGCATGACATTTTATTTATAGGAAAGGAAAATCAATTTCTTGTCAAAACCAAAACATAAAATATTATTTGGTTAATTGAACAATTATATACAAGATGGAAATTTTATTCTCCCTATTGATACAAATACATAGAAGGTGTTTGGTCATTTAATTATTTACATGTAAGAGTTAATTTCATTTGGCACACCAAAAGGAGAGGAAATGCATATGTTCAAAATGCGATTATAATTAAAATCTGGTAAAATAGAGTGTAAAATGCTAAATTAACTAAAAATATTAACAAACATTAAGGTATGTAATGAAATTTTCAAGAATTTAGTCCATCAAAAAATTCTATGAAAACAACTCAACTTTTAGTAAAAAATCCTAGACTACATACCATAGGTCCATAGATGACCAGTAATCTAGCCATGTCCTTTTATCAAATAAAATGGAAGAAAACAAAAAAAAATAGACATATTTCTCTGAGAATAGGGAAAATGAGATTTCACCAAAATAGAATATTAGATGACAAAATAAATAATGGGAGAAAATAAAAGATTAGAGAGATTACCCTTATCTATCCAATAATTCTAATGATGGTCAAACTAGATTCTATATGTAAGAGTTATCTTGATCCCTATGTGAGGAGGAGGGATAGCTCATAGATTAGAAATGGGGTGATGCATGTCCATGAGAAGAGTTGAAAAAAATAGGAAAGGGATTGAAAAATATTTTGGGGATAAATGATAATTTCACCCTAAAAACTAGACTACATGATTTTTTCAAATTGTTGAACAAACCATGAAAAATGTGTAGTCTCTTCTATCCAAGAACCCCCCTTAGATAGACTAATAGTACATTTTTATAAATAGTGTGAAATCAATGAAAAAATACTTTGATAGAAAAGTTTTTTATTAAACATGGTTGTGCGGCCCAACTCACACCCTCTCCTATTCACTTAGAACCTCAAATTATTGAGTCACACAGTTTGTTATAATAGTGTCCTAACAGTGTATCCCACTCTTTTTGTCCAATTTATAAACTCTACAATCCAAACAAGACCCATGCACTCTCAAAAACATCCTTAGGCCATAGGAAATGTTCACCAAGATAAAAAAAGGATTTTACCTAAAAAATAAATAATCATTACCTTCATGAAAATTTGGGTCATTATATAATTTAAATCTTTTTTTAGTTTTAAACATATCAAGACTCTTTAATAACAAACAATTTATGTCACATTCCATTTCATGGCATCCTTTTTATTATTCTGTATCCTTCCTTATTTTGAAACAAAATATTTTTTATTTCAATCAACTAAATTCAACATATCATCAGTACTGACTAGATTTGAATATTTTTAGAAAACAATTCATACATCCCAAATATGAAACAACTATTGAATAAACCCATAATCTTTATCGATATTTCATTTGGAGTTGAAAAAATCAATATTGATTTCAATGTATTGTTCAGTAATCAATATTATAATATATTTTATGACTTTACATCATGTTATATTCCATTTTTATATAAAATTATTATGAAATATAAAATAGGGATAAAAAAATTGTTCTCTAAAAAATCCAGATAAGAAAATATTTCTTTTATTTTACTATCATAAACCATGGAATATAAATAAAATTACCTCCATTGATAATGAAATGATATGTATATATTACATTAATCAACTAAATTTGTAAATCCAATGGGTGGGGGACTTGAGAGTGATTTTTCTCTTAGGACCACAAATCTTCTTGTATTTCCATTTATCATGTGGTGATATACTTACTAGTGAGGGAATAAATATCTTTTCATCTATAGTTATCAACATATAATTGTAATAGGTTTATTGGTCCTTTTTAGGATTTATCCCAATAAATTTACCCCCCCCCCACACCAATTATTTTCTTATTTTCTAGAATTCTCATGTTCTATAACATCACCCTCTTATTATATAGTAAAAATTACATATATGTTTGTTTCAATAATAAATTTATTTTTCTCTCTATGATCTATTAATTTTCTTAATTTGTGTTGTCTCTATCATATCATTTATTTCTCAAGTCTTTTTCTTTACGGTATGATAAAAATTATATTTCTCCATAATTGATTACATAAATTTTTTTAGTGATGGGGTAGT
Source organism: Viscum album (assembly GCA_963277665.1). NCBI lineage: Eukaryota > Viridiplantae > Streptophyta > Magnoliopsida > Santalales > Viscaceae > Viscum > Viscum album. The sequence goes on along the minus strand of OY728138.1, from coordinate 742,456,542 downwards.
TATATATGTAAAATTATATGTAATATACTTATACTTGAAAATAAGGGCTATATTTGATAGTGCACAAAATGTGCAACATTGATCTTAAAGGAACCTCAAAATATTATTATTTAATGAAGACCATTATAAGAAACCAGTTTAGTTAGTATGCATAAATAGGAATAAATAAATTATTAAATATATATAAATATACTAATCAATAAAAATTTATTGACCAATTTTTAGGAAGTACGTCCTCACTTTTTTAGATAAGTAATTTTTTCTTCAAAAATACATTTTATTTACGAATTGTATTTATTACTTTTTATGAGTGTATATTATAATTAATTTCTAAAACTTGTAGAAATTTTATATTATAAAAGGATATAATTTTTGAAATCAATATATAAAAATTATCTAAGGATAAAAGTTTAATATTTTAATATTTGTTTTCAATGAACAAAGAATAATGTAGATTTTTTTAAGTAATGAATTTTATTTTAAATTATTTATAATGTAAAATTATGTTTTATCATAGTTTAAAAATTAAAAAGTTTTTTTATTAATAAAATTAATTATAGTATTTTTAATAAATTTTATAATGGAATTTAATGAAAAAAACATTTATGTGGTTAAAACAATTTTTTTTGAATTACAGTTTTTCATCCAAATTTTTTGGTTTAATTTTAAATTAAATTATGACACATATGTGTTTTGAATATTGAATAATGGATTTCATATTTTAAATTAGTGGGTCTATATTTGGTAAATATACCCTTTTATTTTTCTGAGATTATAAATAGTAACCATAGTAATTTTTGTTAACATTATAATGGTTAAGTCATGTCATTATGGTTAAAAATAAGATGATATGGACTCAAATATGACCATGTAACTTCCCATATTTTTATTAGATGAGTATATATCATCCATATTATCCTAAAAGTATAATATATGATCTTTTGTTTCATTGTTCCTTAATTTTGACATTTATATTTTTTTATATAATAAAAATTCAAATATGTGATTCTCTGTTTTTATTGTAACTAAATATTTTAAATAGGGAAAACTGGGGATATGATTTTTTTTATAAATTTTAATTTTGAGGATAAATGGGTTTTTAATCCTTTTAATTTATTTACAATTATGAGTTATTATATAATTACATTAAATTCTTATGAAACACTTATATAATGCTTGTGAAACCTGTATATTATAAAATAAATTGGTTTTAAAAACACTAAAAATAGTAAAATTTATTGATTTATAGTTTACCAATAGATTTGAATATAATTATAAAATTATTAAGGTTAATTAATGTTTTATACTATTTTTATATTTTTTTATGTTTTTAAAGTTACATTAAATGAATAGGGTTAGAAATGAAATTAATGATTTTTATAATACATATTGTTTTATTAAATGTGATGAAATTCCTAAAAATACAATATTCATCCAAGTGAATATGATATGGTTTTAAATTTCAACCATAGGACATTTATGGTCCATTTACCGATTTATAGTAACTATATTAACCCATTAAAAATAAAAAACATTGATATCATTGTAATTGTTAAAAAGGTTAATGAAGAGTTAAAAAATATAAGGGTAAAAATATGATCTAGATTTAACATAATTTTATTTTATGTTATTATTTAGACTCCAAATAATATTTTATTCAAATAATATCAATTTTAACCCCTTTAAACATTAAAATTAATTAATATTAATTTAATATTTTAACAAATTCTAAGAGTGCCCCTCCCCTCTCTTATAAACTGGATCATCTTCATCCAATTTGTTTAGAGTTCAAGAAGTATTTTTTGTAAAGTATATATCCAAATACATTTCTATAATACATCCCCACATTCTATATACATTGGTTTCATCAAAAAAACATCCTATGATATATTTTTTTGTAAACCTTAAGAGGTTGTCCCAAGAAGATGCTTCATTCTTAATCATACAATTTTGTGTTATTCCTTATTACAACTCCATTAAAAATTACTAAACCATGATTTTATAATAAAATTATTATCTTTAATATAATAATATTTTATTATGTTAATTTTGTAAACTATATCCATCTTTAACTTCTATAAAATGTGAAAGGAATTCATTGTTTGTGTGTATGAGAATCCACCACCTTGGAAACCAATGTAATTTATTTTTCATCACCATATATCATGAATGGTTATAATTATGGATTAGTTATATATATATATATATATTACATTAATTAAATAATTATTTTTTAAAATATAATGCACCAGCAATTTTCTTGACTTTTTATTAATTGAAAATGATAATGTCATTCAGGCGTACGCATGGACTACCACCCCCCGGAGTGATGTGATTCAGTTTTCATCACCAAATAAAATGCATTATATATAAATAATGTTAAATAAATAATATGGTATTTATGATATTATTATTATTCTATAATGTTAAAATTATCAATACATTCATTCCATAATTATCATTGAAAAAAAGAAACATTACTCAAGCATACATATCACCTAACGTGTCCTTGATTATAACATAGTCCATTTTTTAAAACCATTAGTAATGGATTTTTTAATTATTATTTATATATAAAAATATAATTATTTCATAATTATTGTTCTACAGATAATGGAATACTGAAATCTTTGAAAATAGTCAACTTGTTGTAGTCATTTTTGACAAATATGTCGAATATTGTCAAAAAAATCCCACATAAGCCTAATTGATTAGGTACTTTTATATAACACTGTGATGATTGAAATAAAATGATTAATAAACTTGTAAAGGTTATCAAGAACGAAAATAATTTAAATAATTTTATTATTTAGGAATATAAGAAACGCACGAGACAAGTGACGGACATGGTAAGAGACATTCTTTTAAAAATCATATTTTAATGTTTCCCTTAAAATCTATTTCATCCACGTCCATATTTTAAAAATATCATTTTATGGATGTTTTTATATGGAAATAAATGAATTATGATGTAAATTATATATATATATATAATTAATCTCATTCAATTTTTTTAAAATGGAATCTTTTTATAGAAGGTTTTGAATTTCTTTATAAAAAACAAAAGGAATATTCTCTTTTAATGTATACGGCAACACCAAATTTTCCATATGACGTAAACATTATTTTATACTTATATTTATTTACAATATTCCTAGTTTTATTAAAATAAAATTGATACTTCCATTTTTCAAGGCACTTTTAGTTTTGAGAATGGGTTTTTCAAAAGATAATTGTATTAAAATATTGAAATATGCTTTATATATGGGTTGTGACGCTTCAATATTTTATTAAATATATTTCTTCAATTAAATTTATTAATTTCTATATTTTTATTTAAATTAAGCACCATGTTTTTATTTTTTTTACTAGAGATAAATTGTTTAGCTTTTATAACACAGAACATTGACTGTTGCTTCCATGAAATGTACCGCGGAGTTTAAATGAAACATGATATACTATTAAAATACTATTATTTAATATGATAGTTATCACTATGCTGTTAGAATGTAAGATATTAATAGCAGTGACTAAATAATTAAAATATATGTTTTACACACACACACACTCATATATATATATATATATAATTAATTATTTGGTGACCAGTTAGTTAGAAATTAAAATTAAAATCATATGCAAATAAAGGAAATCTTCTTCTTCACAATAATTTTTATACGCAAAAACCTATTTTACCATGATAAATTTTAAAAATAATATTTTTTTTTTCAATAATTTTAATTAAATATATATTATATTCAATAAATATTTTTCCATTCATCATATTCTTTTTCTTATCTAAGAGATCAGGATAAAAAATTATGCATAAAACTATTTTTTTCTTCATAAAATTTGTTTTTTTACACTTTCACAATAATTATAAAATTAATTTTTCTATATTTTGGATTTTTTTTTTGAAAAAATACAAATAATTTTTAAAATGATCATGTCAAAATAATATTACAGTGAATTTTTGATAATTCTCTGACAAATGGTAAAAAATAATGGTTTTTGTTATGAAATTTCAGTTCTTTTAAAGAAATTAAAAAAATAGAAAGAGTGTTTTTATATTATATTAAAAGTAAAATAAGTTCAATTATATATCTATTATTCCAATTTATGTCATTGGAAAAAATCTCATATTGAATTATTTCTTACCAACATTTAAATCTTTTATAGTTATTCACTTTAAAAAATTGATTTTTCAATTCATTAGTGAGATTAATTTTAAATTAAAATTTTCCAATTATATGAATGAAATTTATAAAATTAGATTCAATATTTTTAATTATTATAATTTATATTATCTAATACTTTCAACATAATTATATTAAAATTAAAAAAAATAATTACCGCAATTAAGGTGAAAATATGATTTTAGGGGGGTTAAACAAAAAAGACAAGGGTTAAAGATGATCCAAAAATTTATAAAAAAAATTATTTTGAAAATTTTAAATATTATCTCTTTTTGGTAAAATAAAGAATAATTTCAGAGGAATTTGGAATGTGAAAATTTTCAGTACACCTTTTTCATTAAAAAAATTATATTTATTCCACTCACCTCACATATAAAAGGCCACCCTCTCTCTTGTACTATTCATAAATCAAATTTTTTTGGTTTATACAAGAAATATAAAAATAAATTATTTATTTCCTTCTTATCAAACATGAATAATTATTTTGGTTATAAATCTAACATCGGATGTCTTTTGTGCTGACTATAGGAAGTTGTCCGAATAGGTGGTAACATCTGTAACTGAGAGTTTTATTTTTGTTATTCCGACATATTATTAAATTATTATTATAAAATTGTGATATAACAAAATAATAATATTAAATAATATTAAATATTCTTATGTTATGTTCATGACTAATATCTATCCCCCCTTCTCTAAAATTGAATACTGAATCATCATTCATGTGTACAGCTGACTACCGCCTCACGAAGTCATGTGATTCATTCACACAATTCATGAAAGTTAAAAGGATGGTTTTAATGAATATATGTGATATATATGACATAAAAATTATTCTTTAATGATAATATATTATTTACCTTTCATTAATTTCATCTGTCGGGAAAATGGAAACAATGTTCATGCGTACGTAAGACTAACTGTATCCATGAACTTTGTATTTTGTTTTATGTCTATATATTTTATGGATTACAATAAATATAAATACAATTTATATATATTTTATTTATATCATGTAAAATATTCTTTATATGATCAGACCATGATCAATGTAATTAGTTCAAAACTATTTAACAAAAACATACGTGAAAAAAGAAGTTATTACATTAAACAAAATTTGAAGAAGAAATTATTAATTTATAGGAAATAAAATGGAATAAATAATGATAATATGTTATTATATATATAATTATTATTATTTTATAGATATATAATAAACATATATTTATTATACATGAGGTTTGATAGTGTATGAAAGTTGTCAAGACTCAAGGTACAAGATTTTTGTCTCAGTTTTATTATTTATAAGACACATATAATATTCTCCAAGTGTTCCTTTTATTTGGTGTATATAATTCCCATTAATGAATTTTATGATAATTCTACTAAAATTAATGGTATTTACTTATACATTAAAGGATCTCTATTTCATGGGGTTTACAGTTCAAAAGATACAAAGTGGTAATGTATTTCTGTTTTAATTCTCATTCTTTGAGACATATTTTGTGTTATGCACCTATATTATTTTATGAAATACATTTACAGCCCCATTTACATTTTAAATCATTAATTATTTAAGTATAATTATATTTTAATTGTCATTTAATTTTATTCATTCATGGTACTTATGATTTAATGTTACAGAAGTGTAATGGTTTTGTGATTTAATCTCATCATTAACTGAGATTCATTATGTTTATGATTCTAATAATGAAATTTTATTATCAATATCCCCATAAACTAATGAATTTTCATTTACTATAGTTTTGTCATGAGAATACATGTTTTCTATTCATATTATTCTCTTTTGGTAATTCTGATTTTAAAAAAATGTTTTTTTAAAAAATATTCATTATTTAACTTTTTGTTTGAAAATAGATTTTATTCCAAAATAATGTTTTCAAAAAATGTTTTCTTATTTTTTATATTCACGATATGATTTATTGAAGATATTTTTATCCATGTTTTGTTTTTTACAAAATTATTATCAAAGGAATGGTCAATTAATTTTCTGAACAATTCCCATGCAGGTTTTATGAAAAATGTGAAAGGAATATTTGTTTTAAAGTGTAAGGGATGAATGAAAAATTCCACCATCATGGCCAATATATTTTTTATCTATTTAGTTATAAGTTTCAAATTTTATTTTCAATGAAAATTATTTTTATTTTTTTATATTTTAAAAATTGTTTTTCAATGTGAAAATCTAATTTTCCTCAAGAAATTTTTTAAATTATTTTTATGGATTAAATTATATGTTTCCATGGTTATTTTAAATTCAAATGTGTTTGAAAATATTTTATCGTGAAAATATGTGCTTTTTAATATGTAAATTAAATTTTCTTAAAATGAGTTATACGTTATCTTTCAAAATCGTTTTCCATAAAATATGGCATCCATTGATGTTACTTCTACTTTACAAGGGATATAATATAAGGATACCACTATAATTATTTCTTGGGATGGATGATGATGAGATGTTTCTAAAACCCTTTTCTTTTCCATAGGTGATTCTATGATGAATAATTTGTGAAGCCTATCAATTTTCATGGGTTATGATATGATAAATGTTATATGATGCCCATTAAATTTCATGGGGTCTAACATGATAAATTTTTTGTGACCATATAGAAGACATATATCTGATTTTTGTTATATTTTAGTGGTTATTTAATAATAGATGATGGTATTTATGTTAAAACCAAGGATGATGTTTATGTTAGAACCATTATGGGTAGGACCTACATCTATCTCAAATACATTAGTTAAATATTAATATTCATTATACAAATAAGACATGAATAAGGAGTGATCCCATTTTAGTTAGGAACTATATCAACTACGATAGTCTTGTGATTGAACCTTGAATACCATGTTGGTTTTGGAAGTGAACCCTTTCAATAATGATGGTCTTGACAATGATCCATGAACTAATAAAGAAATGATTTTCTATTTATATGTGTCTGTTGAAATTCTAGGTCTTATTCAATTATTATAATATCATGGATCATTTTATTTGATTCATTTATGAATCATATCTTATAAACAACAACTCTATAATCCATAACCCTTTAATATGATCATTGATATATAGGTAATGGTTTTTAGAAGTTACACACATTCTCTCATATCATTTTTCTCATGTTTTTTTTATGTATCTCCCCTGTTTAACCTTACTAATAATTTTTCCTCACCCTTTCTTATGTTTCATTGCCACTCATTATAAAGGTTTAATTATCCATTGGAATCTAGGATCCCTAAATATATGTCTAAGGATATGTCTACGGATTCTTCTAAGGATACCCATAAATATGAGTCAATGTTTGAGAAAATGTCCAGGAATTATGGTAAATGATAGGGATAGTGTTTTCCAAGAAATTACATCCTTTCCTGTATACATTAAGTAGATGTGGATATTTAACATAGGTAATTAGGTGTAATAACTCTGAAAAAATGTTTCATTTAGCTAGAATTATTCATCACTTGGTACAAGATAATGAGCCTTATTGAACACCAGATTCGACACTCTCGGTGGATATTATTTGGAAATTCCAAAAAACCTTTGGAACCATCAATAAGGATTTGATTAAAGACCACAATCGGCCTAAATTAAATATAAGGCACCCTATATTATAGATAAGGTGTCCTAATATAGACGACCGATAAGTTATTTCAATGATTATATGGTTCCTAAATATGATTATAGTTCCCCACTCTATGATATTTAGTTTCAGTGATTGTTAGGAGCCTGAAGGAACTAGATTAATGTTGAATTTTATAGACAATGTGTTGATGAAAAAAGAATAGTATGATGACTATAGTGAAGGATAATTTTATTATTCCTAATAAGTTTTCATTATATATGATTAAAAACACGCACATTATCTAACTTATAAACTTGATAAAGAATATAATGATAGATTTCATTGAGAGTTCTATTAGTGGAGACCATAGAAGAATTAATATTCAGTTTTCTATGTATTATTAATTCTCGAATAATCATATATGTGGATATCATAGAGGACCAAGAATATTTTTTGAGTGTGAAAAACTATAACAAAAATAAATTAATTATAGAGAAAAAATGAAATATTTTTTTAATTAAATGTAAGATAATTGTGGTCTCCCTAAGATATCATTGATGCTTAAAAGTTTCAAATTTGAAAATAATTGTAATTTTAAAATTATATTTCCTAAGGGGAATGATCATGATGGGAATCATCATGGTTATATGAGTAATTGTTATATTATTGATGATAAAGACACTATAAATATCATATGAATATAAATAAGTGTTTAGGGATTAGATGAAAAATCATGCTTAATTGTGTACAAGGAAAGTGGAATGATAAATGTGTTAGGTAGTGGTATTCAAATAAATATATTTTTATTTTTGGAATTCTATTTTTTAGAATCATGAATCATTGATGGATTATTTCATTATAGTTTTGAATTAATGAGTTACAAGAATATGTAAAATTGTACTGATGGCCTAGGAAAGTAATTTAATGGAAATTTGATATTTTGATTAAGGGAATATAAATATTAGTATGTTACTCATGTCGAGATAATGGTGTTTAGTATTAATAAATTTATGATTGATATGGATAAAGTAAATTGGATTATATTGATTACCTTAGAAGTGATTAATGATTTGATGAAAATGTCATTTATTTCATCATTTATGGACTTTATAACATTTTTGGATTTATGGGATATATTAAATAATATTTGATTTTATTTAAGGAATGAGGAAAGAGTTTGTGTTTTAAAGAATTTATATTTTCATTATGGTTTTTTGGTAATTTAGTATATTTCAATGTTTCTGGAGAATATATGAAAAATATATTCAGATATTTTGCATGTGACATTAAGAGCTACTTCATGATATTTTGGGATTAATTATAATATGAATTATTAAATTTAGTGATGTTATTCCTACCTTTTTGGAAATCATTTTTTTGTACATGGAAGAGACTTTTGTTCAACTATTCATGGGTTGTATTAAATCAAACATTGGATGTTATTGAAAGAGAAATTCTAAAAATTCTATTTTTGATAATATCTAAATATAGAAATAAGGAATTATAATTATATTATAGATACAATTATCTATTAGTTCTTTAGGCATGAATAATTTATCTCTTAGAGTAAACTTTTTAAGTGGATGTTGATCAAGAAATAACCCAAGATTAATATTGTTCTTATGAAATGGAATGAAATCAAGTAATTGTATCCACATAAAAAATTTAACCGACATTATGAAAAAGAGATTGAAAAATAATTAAAAATTTACCTACATTTCTGATAAATGAATGTAATTATTACATATCATTGATTTATTGGTTTATTGTTGTTAACATTCTGTATACCATGTTCTCTATCACTCTCTATTAGTATTTGGGTGTCAGTTGTCTCATATTTGCACCTGTTTTCACATCCCAACAATGTTATACAACATAGAATCATAGTCATGTGTTATTTTATATGACCTTAACATATAAATTTTCCACTTTGGAAGTGTAATTTTATACTAATCCTTTTTAAGATATGGGTTTCCTATAAATGGATTTTCAAATGTTAAACCTTTTTTTACTGAGCGTAAGTTCAAATTTTGGGGACTCAATTTATTTAATGGGGGTAGTCGGTAACAACACAAGATTTTTTGAAATATTTATTTCCAAATGAATAAAATATTTTTTATATTATTAATTAAATGAAACATTGATTTTATCTAATGTTACATGAAACATTGAGTTTATCTTCCATTACACACAATACATATTGTAAATTTTGTTACATGTAACACATATTTTAAATAAAATGTGACATACTATTAAAATATTATTATTTAATTTGATAGGTATCACAGAGAATTTTAAGTGGATGGTATGAATAAGTCTATATAAATTATGAAAATATATGTTTTACAAATTCATATATAATAAATTCTTTGGTTACTAATTAATTTTAAATGAAAATAAAATCTATTTGTAAATAAAGTAAACCTTTTTCTGGAAAACTATTTTTATCTGAACAAACACATTTTACCTCAATAAATTATAAATATATATTTGGATGAATTTTTTTAATAAAATTTATATAATATATATTCACTCAAAGGTTTAAGAATCATATTACGTGTTTTCTAGATAAGAGTTAACAATAAATCAAATTTTAGGACTAAATCTCTATTTTTTCTAAAAAGTAATTTTTTCTTCTTTTCCACACTTATTTTAAAATTATAATTTAATATTTAATAATATTTATTTTAAAAAATTAAATTCAATTATGAAACCACCATGTAAAATATATATTTGACTGATGTTTTGATATTTTTTAGAAAATATAATTTTTTCAATGAGTTGTGAATGTACTGGTTTTTATTAAAAATAATAATTTATTTTAAACCATTTTAATACATCCAAATTATTTTGATAAAGTTTTATAAGTAAAATTTGTCACATTATATATCTATTAATCTAATTTAGGTCATTTTAATAAATTCCTTATTGAATTTTTAAATAAATAGTCATTAAAATTTTGAAACATTTCTCTTTAGAAAACAACTTTTCCATCGCATCAACTGGATTAATTTTAAATTAAATACTGATACTTATGTGAATTGAATTTTGAATTTGTGATTATGAATTGTGGATAATAATAATTTATTTTTTCTAATAATGTAAAAATAATTTTTTACCATTATGAATAGAAAAACAATAAAAATTAATTATCTTGGTTAAGGTGAAAATGGGTTTAGCATGGGTTAAACTAAAATGATAAGGGTTAAAAATAACCCCCAAAAAAATTCTACAACCCATTTTATGTAAATATTTATATATTATAAAATCTATATCTAGAATGAACCATTATAGATCCTTTTGGATTGTGAACAATATGGGTACACCTTTTTCTTTTCAAAAATTACAAGTGTGTCACTCACATCACTTATAAAAGGTCTCTCACTCTCATCTCTTCTCCAAACTATCCTAAACCTTTGGTTTATATAATAAATACCAAAATAATTTACATAATTCTATCTTATCATACTATAACCCATAATTTGGTCAAACATCTAAGCTTGGAACTCTTTTTGTGAAACCCAATATAAGTTTTCCAATGAAGGGTGATGTTACTAAACAAGCATTTTATTTTATTTCTTCCACTATGTCAGTAAATTGTTATAGAAAATTATCATATAATAACATTATTATGTTAAATATAACAATGTGTCTTTATGTAAATGTAATGACCTATATAGATCTACTCTGCCATCAAATGGGATATAAAATCACCATTCATGTGTATGAAGGACTACTACCTCACGAAGCAATGTCCTTAGTTCACTCAGTAAATTGAAGTTATATTGATATGTTTAAAGAACATATTTTTTATATATGAAATTAAATTTAGTATTTGAGGATAATATATTATTTAGCTCTCTTTCAATTCATTTGTTGGGAAAATAGAAATAACATTCATGTGTACATATGAAGCATCGTCTTAAGGAATGATGTATTCAATTTTCAATCCCTAAATTTTATGGATTAATATAAATATATATATTATTAATATATATTATATTAATATAATTTTAAATATTATACATATTATTGAATCATGATAAAATTAAGAGGACCGAAAATTCCAAATCACAACATACAAGAAAAACAATTCAGTTATTCCTCAAAATAAATCTTTAATAAGTTTTATTTAAAGCTGGGGCCAAAGCCTCATTTTATTACTAAATAAAAGAAAATACCTCTTTTAACTTGGTATTGGGAGACCCATTACGTAGCCCAAAGTCCCAGTGGTCATGTAGCCCATTACATAGCCCACAAACCCAAATTTTTTGCCCAAGGCCCATTCTGTGAATGCGATTTTGATAAGTAATTGTTTACAAAGGGGTAATAAATGGTCATAAGTAAATAATAAATGGAATTATATATAATTATTATTATATAATAAATATATAATAATCTTATATTTATTGTATAGGAGGATTGAACTTGAGTGGTGGACAAAGACTCATGGTAGGATATTTCTGTTGCACTTTTCTTTTAGGTGAGATACATTCAATATTCACCATGTGATTCATATATGTGGTGTATATAATACTCATGAATTTATTTTATTATTATTATCCATAAAATTATTTGTATTTACACATCCATTTTAGGATCTCTCTTTAATTTAGTTTATAGTTCAAAAGTTACTAAAGCAGTTTAGAGTCTTTGCCTCAAATTTTCCGTCTATGAAATATATGTCATGTTGTAAACATATATTTTTGTATGAGTATTACAGAAATATAATTTAATATGTAATAACATTAATATATTATTTATCATTATTATTTTAGTATAATTTAATGATATTATTTCATGGGTATTAAGATTCAATGTTACCAAAGTGGTAACGGTTTTATGATTAAATCACATCATTTATCGGTATTGTTTATGTTTATGCTTCTAATAATTAAATATTATGATCCATATCAAAAGAAACTCATGAATTTTATTTTCCACTGTTTATTTCATGAGATGGTATATTTTCATTTCATTTACCTCTCTTAATGTACTCAAGACTCTAAAAGAAGTTTTTTAATGAAAACTGAAACTATTTCTCTTTTTGGTCAAAAAAATTATTCTTTAACAATAATGTTTTATAATGTTTTTATTTTTTATAATAATTATAAAAATGATTTATTAAATTAATTTTTTACCCTATTTTATTTCTTAATACTTTATTTTAGTGGAATATTCATTTCATTTTCTAACCAATTCCCTTTGGGAATTTATTGAAAATGTAACAGGAATATTTGTTTAAAGCGTACGGCATGAAAATTACATCACTCCATCATAACCACTAATTATATTAAGGATTAATTTATATTATTTCAACATTATTAGGAATGAAAATTATTTTGAAATTTTTTTATGTTTTAAATAGTGTTTTTAAAGTTAAAAGGATATTTTTCTAAAAAAAATCCATGATTTTTAAAGATTCATTTATATGCTCCCAAATTTATTTTCACAGAAAAGGATTTTGATTTTCCATTGTATTAAAATATTTTTTTTCAATGTGGAAGGTCTCTTATTCTGAAAAATCTTTCATTTGATATTTGAATATCATATTACTTCTAAGATGAAATATTTTTATATTCATAATGATTTATTCTCGATAATATCCAAGGAAACCATTCTCATTATTTATATGAATGGTTTATGTTATGATGAAGATATATTTATAAAACCTGTTTCTTTTCCACAAATTATGATATGATGAATAATTTATGAAGCCTATTTCTTTTCTTGGGTTATGATATAATAAAAGTGTCGTGAATCCCATTTCTTTTCATAGGTTCTGATAAGAATAATGTTTTATGATATTATGTAACATATATGTATGATATTAATTATGTGATGGTGGTTTCATTATAACTAAAGATGGGGGTTATGTTGTAACCAAGGATTGTGGTTACATTATAACCAATACAGGTGTGACCTATATCTCCCTCTAATGCATTGGATAAATATTGATATCTCATGAGATAAAGAACACTGGAATGGGAAGTGATCCTAGTTTAGTAAGGGACCCTATATACTACGATGGTCTAGGGAGGGAACATTAAACTACCATGGAAATGATATTATGTTCTTACGTGTATCCCAAAATTCAATTTTGTATTAATTTATAATGCCCTTATGGGTCATGTTATTTGATCCCTTTATAAATTAAATCTTATTAACAATATAAATTTATTCAATGACCCAATATAATGATCTTTTATATATGGATAATGGTTTTCAAATTTTATTCTCATGTTCTCAAACCCTTTTTATTATATTATGTTTTTATATCTCTCTTGTTCTCCCTTATTGAGAATTTTCTCTCACCCTTTCTTGTGTTTCATTCACTAGGTTATGAAGAAATGTACAGTTATTATTTTCTATAATATGGGTTAATGTTATGAATAACATAGAGGGCTATGATGTCGTTTACCTATTAACTAGTTTTTTATGTCTCTACGTTTCCAATGGAACTATACCATTAGTATCCTTGGGCCTGTGTTATTGTAATGTAATAATTGTTCACTAAAAATGTTATAATATCAATGTATGAAAATAAAGGGTGTTTATATTTGTTCTAATGAGTTTTCATGGTTTTTATGACGAAAGGGTGAAAGAATAAATTGTTTTATTCATGATATGGTCCTTATAAATTGTTTTTTCGTGAAACCCATATTGCTTATATGATGGGTTGAGACCTATTATATGTAATGATAAGATGGAGTTTTCCTTATTATATCTTATAAAATGATGGGTTGATCCCCATTATAGTGCATGATGTGAAGGTTGTGACAAATTATATCTCTCCAATGTGTTGGTTAATGATTATGTTATGCTGAGAATTATATTTGAAGTTGACTTCATTGTCATTACAATTGAAATAATTCAGTGAAGATAATGTCCCATGGAACCTACATGACTTTTATATTCATGAATAGTATTTTTATCGAAATTTTTTATTATCAACAGGTAAGTTAAATTTCATTTTTATTGAAATATTTATACTCTTTTTGGGTAAAAATGTACGTTTGAAGAAAATATTTTTCATGAGTTCCCATTATTTCTATAAAACATCCATGGTTTTGATTTTACCCTCACATACTCTTATAATGTTTTTATAAAATAATTTGTTCATTAGAGATGATTTCATTAAGAAAAATGTTTAATGGAAAATATTTTCACGATCTCATTATTTTAAAATGGAATAATGGGGTTCTATATTTTTATTTTTATTCCCCTTACTGAAATTTTTGTGCTCATATCAAATTTTAAAATGTTTTAGTAGATTTTATGGATGGGTAGGGAAAATAAGAACACAATTTTAATGTAATTAATGTTTTTTATAAATATAAATCCTATTATACATTAAATGTACTATATTTTGGGAAAATAGAAATTGACTAAAAGTTTCCACCACAAAATATAGGTGACTTTAATGTAAGTGTTATTAACTAATTATCAAAAAGTATAATCCAATAAGATATTTGTGGAAGAAAGGAAATAAATTATAGTATAGAGATTCTAGAACATGAAATTTTCAAGAAAAGTCCTTATATGTGGTGTTATACTGAAGTTTTAGGTAACTTTAGAGGTTAGGATGTTATTTGGAAAAATTTAAATATCCTCTATAACCATAATTGATTGTATGCGAGGGAGAATTACAATTATTTTTTATAAATACAATGATTTGAAGATAACATACTTAATAAAATCTCAGTATTTATCCTCCGCATAATATGGTTTTTTATCTTTTTATTGATATACTCCCACAAACCATTTGGTATTTTGTAATTTTATGGGTCCATATAGAACAAAAAATAATAATGGATTTGAAGGAAAATACGGTGGTGTTTGAATATGAAATCAAACTGAATGTGATCTATATGGAAAACTCTTTTGGTTATTCTTAACCAGCTATCATGAGTTATGATTGACAACCTGATCCTAGGTAAGTATCTTGAAGCATTAAATAAGATATAAATTATGATCTGTGCATGAAAATGTGATAAAGATCATAAACTAAAAAATAATCAATGAATAATGTGTAATAAATGTGGGAAAATCATAAAAAATTTCATAGAAGAGTATAAATTTGTTTTATATATGGTAAAATTAGTAATAAATCATTAATATTCCAAGTAAAAAAGAAGTTTTTAGTAATAACCATGAAAGAGAATAAAGTTCCTATGAAGGAATTAATTAAATGTTTTAAATGTGGGGATTATGGGAATTATATAAATCAATTTCCTAGGGGGAATGAAAATGAACCTGATTAGAAAGACCATACATATTAATGTTTATAAAATACTACTTCCATTATTTTTTATATGAAAATCTACAAATGAAATATTAAAGTTATGGATTATATGTAGGTTTCTATTTTGATATGGATGAATTTTAGGAAAATATTTATTTTTCTAAATATATTAAGGTCATATTTAAGAATAATATAGAAATTCATTTCTTATGGATTAAGAAAAATGTTGAATGATTGAGATGTATACATATATGAAATCAATAATTACCATTTAAGTATGATTTTCATATTAAAAGAATTAATAATATTTTTATTCTTTATTTTATGGTATTTTAATGTGATTAATGACAATTCAAAAGGCATTTTTTAGGTTGAGGTATATTTAACTCCTAGGTTTAATATAAAATATAGTTTTATGAAAAGTTCAATTAAGTATTTTGGATATATGTTTAATGGTGTTGATAACATTTAGGTTTTATATGATTCTTGGTGTTGAGGTAAATATGGGTTATTTCATTTTGGGAATTTTTTTAATGTATAGATAACCATGTGAATGAATTCTAATTTGATGATTAAGTAATTAATGTTATTTTGGAATAAGAACACTATAATTTTTTGGAAAGATATATGATTGAGGTAAAAATAAATATTGTGGTATTTTATTCAGATAATAATGGTTGAATTAACCATTGAAAACATATACAATTAAATGTGTATTATTGCTATATTGT
This sequence comes from Viscum album, assembly GCA_963277665.1. Classification (NCBI taxonomy): domain Eukaryota; kingdom Viridiplantae; phylum Streptophyta; class Magnoliopsida; order Santalales; family Viscaceae; genus Viscum; species Viscum album. The sequence goes on along the minus strand of OY728138.1, from coordinate 742,439,786 downwards.
TTTTATATGGAAACTGATTACCCTATCATAGAGATTATTTTATTAAGGAATATATATTATGAGCATTTGGGGTTATATAGAGAAAAATTTCAAATTTATCTTGGGAGAATATGTAATCATATCGTACTGCATCATTGGGTTTCAATCATAGTAAGGAATATACTGTATAATTTTAAAGAAAATTATTTATAGAATTATTAATTTTAATATTTGGGTACCAATATTGATTTGTGGATATTAATGTATTATAATACCTTTTTTTAACCATGTTGGTTTTGGTTAATTTCAAATTAATAGTGTAATATCCTATTATCCTATATGAAAAATAAAAGATCTGATGGAAGTTCATTTTAATGTGTTAGGTACAAAAAACATTTTGAATATTCTTTTTTGAAAAAAAGATGATATTCTTGTGGAAATTGATTAAGTGATGAAATTATATATACCATGTATGTATAATTCCATATGTTCTTATTCTATATTCCAAAACACTAGGGAAAATATCTAAAAATAGGATTAATATCCTATTATATTCTCTTTCAATGAATTTATGGCCCTTTTCACACCTCTTTGCTTTATAGTGTTATGATTGTTTACATTCCAATTATAATTCTATTTTTGTTGATAAATTTTATCTTTCACTCACCAATATTATTTGGAAATTATTATTTACTTAAAATTTTATATTTTTAACTTTTAACATCCTGATCCAGGTGCCACAAACTGGTGCCCTGTGTCGTACCACTACACGACCTCAAGCGCATCCCCCCTTGCACCAGAGTTTACAGACTAGCAGTGTGGGTCTAATATATATATCATGGAGAGACTATAACCTCATTATCAAAAAAAATACCATATAATAATTATGTATCTACTAACTTAATGATATAATCAATAACCAAAAAAACATGTACCACATGATTACCATAATAAGAAATATAATATCTGAAACTAAAACAAAAGATTTGTCATGCCAACTATTTTTTAGGTGTCAATATGAAAAAACCATACTAGATAAAGACATTAATTCTTCAAAGAGGGTCCTGAATCACATATGGTTCCCTCAACTATGATACATCCCATATCATCCATCTAATATAGGGCCTTTACCCTTATCCTATCTTGCAAGAATGAAGTCTATTCGAGTACCTTTCTAGAAACACTAGTATGGTGTTAGTAAAACTCAGTATGCCACCACCAAAAGTGTCAAAACAATATCTGGTCAATAATATTATATGTAGTATTATATATAATAATATAAAAGAATAAAATTAAAAAAATTACATTTATTCAATTACTCTTTATTTAATTACATAGATCATTGGGTTCCCGAGGACATCCGAACCATAATACCTACTCCAGCTGGTTATGGAGTCTGAATCATATCACATATTAAATTTAAAATTCATTATAATAAATGTGAATTCATTATCCATTTCATTTATATTCAATTAATAATACAGCTAATTGGAACCATATTCTAATGTGGATATTTTGGTTCCAGGACTCCATGCCTTGGATCATAGGGATTTTCAAGCAGTGGTCAGGGTCCCACACTCATTTATGAAAAAAATTATCACTATGTGATTTTAAAGTAGTAGTTGATGCCACACACATGATTATCAATGAATTTAACACTATGTGATTTGGACGGAGAATATTATTTCCCACCCACATTTATTAAATATTTTATCACTATAGGATTTAGAAGCAATAAACCATGTCCCACTCATGAATATCAAAAAATCATAAGTTTCACAATATCACATGGATCACAATCAAAAAATTTCATTAATTAATTCACAATTTAATTAATCTAATCATACCAATTTAATTTTCATTTCAATTATCATTAATTAATTCAATAATTAATTAATAAAATTCAATTGATTACATAAACACAATAATCAATTAATTCATTCAATTACAAATTCAAAATAACCCATAATTAATTAAACAATTAATTATTCAATTTCAATTTCAATATCCTATAATTAATTCAAGAATTAAGTATTCAATTTAGAATAACTATATCACATAATTAATTTCACAATCCATTAATTAATTAATTTTCCAAATTAATTAATTCAATTTATGAAACTAAATTTCTAATCATCCAATAGATACTTTAAAATTACATACACATAGTTGATAACACAGATTACTGATTTGAATAAAAGACCACCTAACTTTAAATAATTGACCTATAATTTACAACATAAATCACTATTTGAAATGTAATGATTAAGTACTTGATAAGGAATGAGATCTAGATCTGAAAACCATATCCAAAATAAAATGAATCATGATCCAAAAATTCTAGATATAGGTTCCAAAAACTGAGATATAGATCCTAAAAAACTACATCTAGATCCAAAAAAATTAGAATAACATCCCTTTAAAAGATGAGGGAGAGATGGGAGAGATGTAGGAAACCACATGAGATAAGATACTCTTACTAGGAGGGGTGCATTTCTTTAATACCAACATTGAATTCCGAATAAAGGAGGTTATATACCTTAAGAGTATGTTTGAGAGCCTCTGATATTCATGGGAACTAGTTTAGCTCAATCTAGGGTTGATTAGGGTTTAATATTGATGTGGTGATGAATTTCAAAAAAAATGGTTCAATTACAAACTCTTGCATGGTTTCCTCGGTAGGGGCATATGTTTTTCCAATCCATGAACCTAAACCATTCACCTCTTCTAGGGGGTTCATGATTTCTACTAATAAGGATTATGTTTTGATAAATTTTGTTCCAGCCATGCAATCCCTCTCAGTGGGGGGTTGGATGGTTTGTTGGTCCAGGGCGCACAGTGTCATAAAACTCTTCATTAACCATGTACTGCCCTTAATCCTTCCAATTCTATAAAATATTCACCAAAAAATATAAATGAATAAATCCAAAAAAAATAATCAACAAAAATAAAAATAATACCTAAAACCAAGATCAAGACATCTCCGAAAAAAGTTCAGGATCTTACCATCTCACCACCTTAAAACAGCTCATCCTCGAGATATACTCCTGTGAATCTCTATGATTTAGAGACAAAAATAAGGTGACACTGAGCCTACATATACTATTCCCTTTACCATGTTTCATCCTAAAAATTCCCTTGTTTCCATAATACTTGAACTACTTTCAAAATATTTCCCTGCAACACTTTCTCACTACGAACAAACACACATATCAGATGCTCCTAAAAGGATGAAATAATCTCCAGACCAATTTCATCCCCATAAATAACATGATAAGGGTCAGGGTGATACTTATAATATTTTTTATATGGAAAAAATATTTCATATTCCAGTATATTTATGGAAGATTTTATCAATATGCTACTGACCTGATTCTCTTTACAATCTCAAATGGTCCAACATTCCTAGGTGTTAGCATGCCTTGTCACCATATCTTACGGTGAACCAGCCTAGGTGACCCCCAAAATAAAAGGCAATAAACCTCTATAAAATATTAGGGTCATCGATTTCTATCAACACATGACTTTTTTGTACTCTAGTCTATATCCACATGCTTTGGAATTAGCTGATCCAACTCCGATATCTCCTGCCCGAAACTCGGTCCCAATATCTCAGACTCACCTACCTTTGTCCCACATAGAGGTGATCTACATCTCCAACTATAAAGATCTCAGAATGGTTCCATTGTTATAGTTTCTTGATAACTATTGTTATAGGAAAACTCCACCAAAGCTAGTTGCTTCTCCCAATATCTACTAGATTCTAGGCCACGTGTTCAAATCATATCCTCATGAAAAAGTATTATACACACCAACTACGCATATTTATGTGGATGGAAACCCATAATAAATAAATAAATGTATACCAAGTGCCTTCTTCAAGCCCCAATAGAAGAAAGGAGTAAAACATGGGTTTTAATCTGAAGCAATACTCTATGGGTCTTCGTGAAGATATACCATCTCATGAATGTACATGTCACCCAACTCATCGACTACACTAGTTTATTTAATGCACCTATATTCTAGCTCAAAATCTAATGACTTCATATACACAACCTATCTTCATATATGGAGTTTCAAATATTATTGTGAAAAGATATACATTAAGCTCTTATGATCATAATACACCGTAAAATTTTATTCCAACAGACAAGGATACCAACACATCAAATCATAAAAACTGATGAAAAATTCATATCATGCATTGCGTAGTTCTGCTCATGTGGCCACAAATTTGGATACTTTTACACCACAATTTGATATCTCTATATAAACACTTCTCCAGGACCTATTTCATAAGTATCAAAAAACACTGTATAATACTAACCTAGATTGGGTAGGATCAATATTGGTTCCATTTTTTGAACATTTATTTTACTTTTGGAAGTAATACTCACATTCTCATGTCCATTCAAACATTATCCCCATCTAGGTTAAGACAGAAAGAGGTCCTGTAAAAAAATGAAAATTCATGGATGGACCTCCCATAATATCAAAATAACAATAGAAAGCTATGAATATCAAAATAATTCTTGGGATTCTCCCATGATACCTCTATCTGAAAATTCTATGGGTCCTCTAAAATATCTTCCTTAGAGATGATGTGATCCAAGAAATGTACCCGATCAATCTATAATTAGAACTTAGATAAGATAATGTATAACTGATGATCACTCAGTATATTAAGGATGATTTCAAGGGATTGGTCATGATTATCATGATTCTTGGAATACACCAAGATTTCAACCATAAAACAACCACAAACATATCTTGGTATAGATGTAATATAATGTTCATCAAGTCTATAAACAATGCTGATTCGTTTGTCAACCAAAAAGACAATATGAAAAACTCATACATGCCACAACTTCTTATGAAATAAATATGAGGTATATAAAAAGGTTTAACTCTCAAATTATGATACCCTGATCTCATGTATATCTATGAGAAAAACAATATCCACTAAACTAGTCAAAAGTATCATCGATATGTGAAATAGAATATAGATTATTTAGAGAAATCTGGTTTAACTTTCATTAATCAACACACTAGTGTAAGGTCCTATCAGTCTTCTTTGTAGACAAGAACTGATAACCCCTAGGAGACATAATTAGATAGATAAACCCATTTCCTATTCACTCTTCTAGATTATTATTATTTTCTGTAAGCTCAATTAGTCTCATTCTATAAGGTAAAATAGAAACATGATCTGTTCCAGGCATGAGATCAATAGTAAACTCAACATATCTCCCAGGAGGTAGACTTAAAAAGACTTCAAGAAATACATATGAAACCAGTCCACTACCGATGGAAATATGTCTGGAATTACCCCTCCATCAGACAAAAACAAACTAGATACATAAACAGTAAGTTATTATAGTTTCTGGTGAACTAGAACTGCAAGGCCCACCTTGATATCCTACTCTCCACAGTGACCATATTTTTTATCCATAGGATATGTAAAATTAAATCTCCTAAGGTAATAATCAATATGGTCCTCATATTTTACTAACCCATCCATACCCATGATTATGTTATATATTGACTTGTCAAGGATTCAATGATCCCAACTAAAATGATACTGGACAACCTCGAGTAAACATCCCTTGCATAAATAGATATCTCTTGAATGTACTCCCAATGTTGTATCTATTTTCATAACACCACTCACGAACACCACCACCAAGATCAATAAAATACTATGTTGTGTATAAATAAAGGAAATAGAAGAACCAGTGTTAAATAAGTTACTAGAAATAATATAAGCTAAAAGAATAATTTCTTTAACAGTTGTTGGTCCATCCTCACTATCCACTATTATAGAATAACAACATGAAACCATACTACCCTACTCCATAGGATACAGTATGATTCCCCTTGCATTCATCACTCTACTGATATAGGTAGTCTTTTTTATAATTTCCACATCAACTACCTGTACTTCCACTAACAGTAAAACTCCAACTTCCAGGCTAATAAGGTGTAGAACATATGTTTCTTACACTCTTTTCTCTGCCCAGCTACTCTATAGATACCTATCTATCATGATATTCTATTGAAACTATATATATGTCTCATCATACTATAGGCTCAACACTCCATTGGTGGTCTGGGCCACTTTCCATGAAGTTGTTATGACCTACCATGCTGGAGACATATCACATGAGAAACGTCTCATGTAACTGACCCTTCCCCATAGATTCTATTCTTTCTTTCACCTGGGATAACATTATCATAGAGATTATTCTCCCTATAATAAGTTGTACCTTTTAACATCTAGTAGGAACCACTTTTCCTCCACTTTAATCTTCTTTCAGGTTCCCCTTAGATATGAGACCCTGATTTACCACTTCTAAAAACTTCTTCATCCTGAATATATTCAGCTGGACATAATTTAAAGTTATTACCCATCCTAAAACTACTTTTTAGTAGTATCCTCATCCCTTTACAAGGATGAAACAATGTGTTTCAAATCTATAAAGTATATAGTATAGTCCATCACGTACATACTCCTCTAAGTCAACCTGAAGCACTCAATTTCTCTCTCTATCCTAATCATATTAGGGTAAAAGTAATCCAAGAACTTCTCCTAAAATTCCTTCCACTCTATATGATTTAGTTATCTATCCTATTTCAATATTTCCCACCCAAACTTATCTTTACCATATAACATATAAGTATCCAATTTGACTCTATTCTAAGTTGGATTCTCTAGGTGTTCAATTATAGTCTAGGTATACTAAATGTAGAACTCAACTGCATGTGGTTGACACTCTTTGGTAAAATTCAGTGGGCTATGAAACTTGAATTCCCTCATTATATAGGAAATGATTTTAAAAACCCTCCGTAGGTGTCTTTCTATGAAATTCATAAACCCATAAAAGTTATCTTGGAACTATGCACAGACTTCCTAACCAGAAACTATCAGTGCCTCAGGCCCCACTATTAGAGTATCATTTCTCGCTACGTCGTCAAGTCTTCCTCTCAATAAAATTCATCATGGATGAATTCCTCTAAAATTCCAAACACACATAATATGACACATTACACAACATTAACACAATTACATGGATTCACATAAATCGATAACTGTTCATTCCCTCGTTCCCTTCCACATGGTCAAATCGCAGTGATATCACAACCCAAAACCAACCTAAATCTAGGTCATGGTTAAGAAAGTGTAAACTCCTCCCCATTTTGAAGTCTCTCAGTTGAAACCTATTTATTCACATCTTGCATCATTTTACATTTTTTATTTCATATCTGGAACCATTTTTAGTTCAATATTCACGTAAAAGAAAAAAATCAATTCCAATAACTTACCAAAAAGTTATTTTCCAGTGTGTGCCTAAAATGTTTCATGTCACAAAATAATATTGATTTCCTAGAATGATGAATTTTTACTCAACTACCATGTCATACCAGTCCATGAATCTATCTCATAAAATCACAGAAACAATAATAACCTCACACAACAAATGTATCAACCATGTTGAGATAGAATCAACTGTAATCAAACATATTAATAATAATAATACCACCCAATGTGCTTGAGATTTCCCTCATACATGGGTTAGCTACACCCATGAATGTTCTAATGAAAATCAAATAAATATTACAAGTATCTTGTTTAAATTTTACAAAAAATAATACTATATAAAATAAAAGATAAATAGGCTTAGATACTACTTTGTAACATCCCGACCTATGAGCCACACACTAGTCCCGTGAGATGAAATATTTTGTGAAATCAAGCATGACTCCCTATATAATAGAGGCTTCTGAATAAAAATTAGTGTATAATATCAATCATTTGGATATTATAACCTCTTTATCAAGGTAATACCATAGCGAAAATAAATAAGCAATAACATAATGATGCAACCAATAACCAAACGAACTAGTACCACAAGATAACCAAAATAGGAAATAAAATATCCAAAACTAAAATCATAGATGTGTCCTTCTATTTATGTGACTAGTATTAGTATTCAAATACAAAAATAAATTAATACACTACCTAATCCTATGATGTTCCCAAATAACATCTGATTCCCTCAACCTTGCATAATCCCATATCATCCATCCAACATACGACTTTTACCCTTATCCTATCCTAAAATAATGAATACTATTTTTCTATAAAATAGGAATCCCAAGTATGGTGTCAGTATAAATCAGTAGGACACCACCAACAGTGTCCAAAACATTGTCCAATCAATAAAAGTTTATTCAATTGTATATAGAATAAAACACAATTAATCAATTAATCAATTTACATGTATTCAATTACTTTTTATTTGAACACATAGACCCTCCGGTTCCTGAGGGCACCCAAACCTCCATACCTTCTTTTTTCCATGAATGAGTCTTAACCATATCATATATTCAATTATCAATTCATTCTAACACATGTGATTGGATTATCAATTTCATTTCAATTCAATTCATAATATGAAAAATTTTAAATAAGATCTAATTCTAACATTTTGGAACTAGGTAGTTATGCTTAAGATTGAATGGGATTTTAAAGCAGTAGTTCATATCACATGATCATTTGTCAAACAATTTATTAACATAGGATTTGTAAGAATCATACCAAGTCCCACAAAAGTTTATCAAATAGTTTATCACTGTAGACTTTGGAAGCACCAGACCCTATCCCACACACATTTATCCAACAATTTATCACTATGGGATTTGGAACCATTAGATCATGTCCCACACATGAATATCAAAAAACCACATTTATTCCAATACCACATGTATCATTGTTAAAACATTCCATTAATTAATTCAAAAATTAATTAATCTAATCCAACCAATTTAATATTGACAACAACTCCCATTAAGTAATTCAATAATTAATTTATCCAATTAAACCTATTTTATAAAAACTATAATCAATCAATTAAATCATCAATTAAATGATTCAATTCCATAATTACAATAACTTATAATAAATTAAATAATTAATTAAACAATTTAAAATCACAACATCCCATAATTAATTCAATAATTAATTATTCAATCCACCATCTCTATATCTAATAATTAATTTCACAATACCTTAATTATTTAATTTAACAAATTAAATATTTCAATTTGAGAAACTAAATTGTTAATCATTCAATAGAAATTATGCAATTACATATAGGTAGTTGAAATTAAGACTTTTGGATTTGAATAACAGACCATGTACCACAAAATCGTCAACCAATGCTCACTAATAGAAATCCCTAATTAAAGTAGAAAAATCATATATGTTACAAATAATGAGATAATTATCCAAAACATCGATCCAAAATCAAATGAATCATGATCCTACAATCCTACATGAAAAGAAAAAAACCATGATCTATATCTTGTAAAACCAGATCCACATCCAATAAAATAGATAAAAAAGTTCCTTTAAAAGATGAGGGAGAAATGAGAGAGAGTATGTAAACCACACGAGATAAGATCTTCTTACTAGGAGGGGTGATGATCTTCAGTATGTACTTTTATTTGCAAATAACTGAGGTTGAGAGCCATATGAATTTTTTCAAGAGCCTCTAAAATTTGAAGGAATGAGTTTAGGATGGTCTATGGTCGATTAGGGGTTAATATGTGGGTTTGGGAATATTAAAAGATTTTTTTAGGTTAAATGAAAACCCCCCACATGGTTTTATGGGTAGCGGTTTATTGTTCGCTAAACCATATACCTAAATTATACACCTATTATTGGTGGTTGGGGTGCAGAATTTCTCTTAATAGGGTGCATAGTTTTTTAAAACATAAATTAGCCTTGAAATCCTGCTCTGTGAGGGTTTCACTATTTACTGGGCTAAGGTACATGGTTTGGAAAAACCATGTTCCAACCATTCACTACCATTCAACATTCAAATTTTCTCAAATTTTCTACCAAATACACCTAAGATTAAACACAAAAAATATATACTCAAAACAAGGAAAAAAGAATAAATGAAACTAAGATCGTGAAATTATCAAAAAATGTCAGGATCATACATAACTTCCCATAATTCTATCTTATCTAGAAACCATGTTATGGGTAATTTTAGATAACTTTCATATTTCCATTTGACTTCTTTTAAGATGATTCTATATTAATCATTTTTATGATATGGGTTTCCATAAAGAAATTTTCAATTTCCAAACCCTGAATTTAAATTTTTATGTTCAAATTTCATGAAAATAATTCATTATTATGGGATGTAATATCATGAAATTTTAAAATAAATACCATGTTCTATAGCATACCAAATTTTCAACACTAACCTAAAACAAACCATCAAGTATTGTTATTTAAATATGAAGGATATAACCTAGTTATTGAATTGGTGGATATGATATAGATTAACAACATTATAATATATATATATATATTCTAACCAATAAAAATTTATTTATTAATTATAAGGATAAAAGCATTATATTTTTACAAAAGTTATTTTATTTTTTCAAAATACTTTTCATAAATAATGTTATTTATTTATTTTATTGAGAGAATATTTTAATTAAATTTTAATACATTTAGAAATTTAATTTGATAAATTCATATAATATTCTAAATAATTACATCAATACTAGCATAGAATAATTTTTTATATTTTTATGAAAAGTTTGATTTTTCAATGAATAATAAAAACAACAATTTTTTAAATTAAATTTTTATTTAACGTATTCATATGGTAAATGATTATTTTGGATTATTTGAGAAATTTAATTTGTTCTCTTTAATTAAATTAAATCTTATTTTATTCTTTATAAATAATTTTATACTTTAATTTAGTAAAAAAATTATATAAAAAATTCATTTGTCTAAAAAAAAATTTTCATCATGTTTTATTGGTTTAATTATAAATTAAATTCTTCCACTTATGTTGTTTTAATATTGAAAAATTGATTCCATAATTGGAATCAATGGGTCCAAATTTGGTAAATTGGCCCCTTTAATTTTTTGATATTATGAATTTTAACCATCTAATTTTTTCTACAAAGGAAAAGGGTAATTCAGATAACTAAGTTTGAAAATAAAATGATAAATACTAAAGAAGTATAGTAACATTTGTTTTAATTTTATTAGATGTTTTTATATACTCATTAATCATCCAAATGTAAAATATATGGCCTTTTTATTTCATTTTCTCACGATTTTGACCATCATATTATATATATATGTAAATGGAAAAAATGTAATTTTATTTTTTATTATCTGTAAATTTTTGGAGTAGGGACCAAAAGATGATATGCTCAGTTATAAATATAAATATAAAGGATAATTTTTTTTATCATAGTAATTTTTTTATAATTTTTAGGGATGAAATAATTACTTTAAATTCTTATGAAACACTGACACAATTCTTGTGAAACTATTAAAAAATCTATTAAATTATTTCAAAAACAATTAAAATAATATAATTTTTAGAGTCACTTATTTATCGGTTATCAATGATCAAATTTTTCTATCCATTATAATTTAATAATTCAAATAATTGTTTGGATTGAAAAATGATATGTAATTGAGGCGCTTGCGATATTTTATTTAGTTCACATGATATAAGATAATTAAAAGTGTGTGATAATTTTACTAAACTATATACCAGAAACAACTTTTTTCAATATTCTAATATAGTTCTTTGGAGTTCAATACTATCTTAGTAATACATCCTTGCCTTTTTTGTGGATTACATAAACCCACTATAATATCCATCTAGAATGGAATAAATCCATTTTATTCACAATCATATATATTGATATATTTTTATAAGAATACATTTAATTTCATAACTGGTACATTTTTTATTCTCTTGGATTCATTATTCATTGTTCTATCTCTATACTTTACATAAAACATTATATAGGTTTAATGATATCCATAAACTCAATTAACATATATTATATGACTTATATGGTTTACTAATATGGATATCTATTATCACAATCTATCACTTCTATATGAATAGCCATTAATTTATTAAAAATATATTTCCATTTGATAGAATATTTTTTATTATGAATTATTCAACTATAATCCTTATTATAAAATAAACTTCATTAAAATATCATTATACAATAATAAATACATAATTAACACCTTTATATAACATCCATGTTTCTATAATCCTTTAATAATAAAAATTAACTTTTTTACCAGTTTGATTTTTATTATTACAGTAGTATATGATCCAATAAAATAGAATAATTATTTCTTCATTAATAACTATTCCTTTTAGAAACTGGACTTATTTTTAAAAAACTTTACCTTTAGTGAAAAAAATCATACTTTTGTTTTACATTACCCTTAACATTTTTCATAATAGAAATTTGTGAATCATGTTCCATGATATCCATCATTATAATTGAATCCACATAAGATATTATCTCCCAATATTACTCCCCACTATCTAATTCATTTTATTCAAGTTACATCTCTTTGAAATAACAATCATTCTTTGTGTCTTATAGAATTCTCACATGTCTTATATTCTTATCACTATAATGATTTGGAACAAGAGTAGTCAAAAAATTATGACCACTAGCCTAACACACCCTATGATGGAGGGGTGGTAAAATATTTTTATATAATATTCTTTATCTTTAGTGGATCTTAGTAATTTTTCAGAAATAATAAATCAAACCTATTAATATTCAATCACACATGAACTCTTCAAATTTAGAAATTAAAATAATTTAGCTATTTTTTTCTTATTACACCACAAAGGGACATTTTTTGGAGAATAGAATGATGGTGTGTCAATGTGCATGGGAAATCACTAATAAATATATTTACTTATAATTATTTTGGAGAGGAACATTACCCATCCTAGGTTAACTCACACTTCTCATCTATTCAAACAATACTCTTAGATAAGGAAGATGAAAATTGAGAAAAAATTTATCTATATAATAATTACTCAACAAGATGAACACTAGAACAATAATGGGTGTTTCATTTGTTCATTAAATTCTTGTTCAACTCCTGATATTCAATGGATTTATTTAAACAACAACTATCCCTTTCACTACTTTTTGAAATATATCAATTCTTCTATTTGTTCACTCATTGTCCTCATTTTAAAATATACCTCCATTTGTTTTCCCAATTTATATTTTCCATTAAATTATGTAATTTGTTCTCAATAATGTTTTTTAATCAATTATTCACCTCTAATCCACTTAATGGATATTTAAACCACACATTAACTACATATTAATTCAAATAACACCCATGATTTCTAAAATACATTTGAAAAACTAAAACATCAAATATTAATTGTCTTCACATCATGAAATCCTTTATAATGGAGTGGTGTTCTCATTAAATCCCTTATTTAATCCAATTTCCGCTAATATAGTATGTTCCTTGAATAAGTTCTAGATACTTATTCATTAACCAAATCCAAAATTTAAATAAAAAATATATCATGGGAAAAACGATAACTTAGTATTAAAAATATCTTGATATATTTTGGTAAAAACCATCTTCCATGATGTGAACAGACTCAAACATAAAAAAGCACAAAAAATTATATAGTATTCCTTCATGATGGGGGAGAAATTTCACGATGTGAGAATCCATTTTTATTGAATAATTTTCTATATAAATGATTTCTATTCCATGAATCAATAATATTTTTCAATTTATTATTTTGTGGTATGTAATATTATACACAAAGTAGGAATCTATAAATCTCTAAAACAAATTAAATCCACCTAACCATGTATAATGTGACCTTCTTTCATTAGTGTGTAGTAAAACATATTAAATCCATAAAATTATGAAGTATTTTATCTATTATTTTAACCATAAGAATGACTTATTTTACTCTTAGGTGTCATGGTGTTCTTTAACACTAGGAAAAATTTCATAACATTAACCTCAATGGTGTGGAATCTACTCCCAAATGACAATAGACATTACACATCAAAATGATAAAGGATTTAATTATTTCATAGATGATAAGAGCCTTATGAATTATAAGTAAAAACATTACTTTGATGGGTACTTTTTCATATTTTCAACTTCAACTACATTCTTGGTGTGGTCTATTATCGAGCACTATTATTTTATTCCATCTACTTCGGTATCTTATCTAGTCATTCTTCCTAACCCTTTCAAGATACTTTAACATCCTTCACATGACTTCCAATCAATTTTTAATTAAAAAAATCATCATTACAACCCAATGGATGAGAATAAAATCCCCCCCCTTTGGATTTTTTATTAGCCCATACTTATATATATTAAATTATTGTAACCAATCCACACGACATGCTACATTCACTCCTAAAACTCTTTATTTTTCCCCTTTCAATACATACACTATTTATATTTATTTGATAGTAAAATTAAAATGATTATCTATTTAATTTTATATAAATATTTATCATCCATTAAATTTACACTACTATATAAACTAATAAGAGATCACCTAATAGTTTCTCTATGACTACACAAGTGAAAGATCAATATTAAAAAAATTTAATGAATTAGTCTCTACAATGATATCCATTATTACCATTCAAATAATTTTCCTATGTTAATTTTCCCCGGTATAGTTACTCCAATATATTATTACACTAATCAACCAATAATTTCTTTTAAGAAAAAACATCTCATGACAAAAATTATATATAATTGAGAGAGGGGATCTTACAAACCTCCATAAATGAGGGATGTGGTTGAATAGTAAAGTTCAACCAATTCATTTCAGAAGTTGGTATGGAAAATGGTTTTGTAAAGGTGTCTTTCAGTTGATTATTTATACTAAAATTCACCAATTTAACAGTTACATACTCAAACATCTACTTAAGAAAGTGATATAATATCTGAATATGAACTATCTTCAAATACCATTGTAAGAACCCATCCTTTATCCATGTACTTATCTAATTTTTCTGTGATAATCCCCTATAATTAATATAAATGATCCTTATAGTTAGTTAAAATTGTTTTTTTAGATTTGATCATGTGCTAAGAGGATGTAAACATCCATGGGATAGCAATTTCCTGGAACAAATGGAATATTTTAGTTTACTAGCTAGTCGGTGAATTGGGCAGTAGGAAGGTAATGATATAAGAATCCCATAATCTTTCTACTAGAACCCATGATGAATTAGCTTCCTATAAGAATCCCAATAGATTGCTAGAAGATCCCTATTAGTAGGTTTATGGGGTTTCTATGGGTGAAACTATTCTAGATAGCACCACCAGCTGTCTGGTGGCTGCTAGCAGCTAGCTAGTGGTGATGACCTGGGTTTGGAGTTTTTAAGGATAAATCATATTTTCTTCCCCCAAAATATTCATCTATTTTTTAAACCTCCTCATTAAACTATATATTTAGATTGGGATTTTTATGTTTTATATAGGGATTCTGAATTTCCAAGGATCGAATAAAAAACTGAGAAGGGGGGTTGAATCAGTTGTTTAAATTTTTATAAGTTTCAAAACTATAAGAAACTCAACCCTTAAAACTTGTTAAGATTTATTTCCTTATCAATATTTAGAAATAAAATCAAGCATGAATGAAAGATAAATCAAGAAATACACACATGATTTACAAGGTTCTGCCTCAAAAAGAGAACCTACGTCCTTTCCATAGCCACTCCCGTTGGTCTATGGAAATCCACTATGATGAAGAAGTGAATACAACATATGCCAACTCCCGTTAGATACCTTCTATATCCTGATAGGAAATATTATACTGACACTCATAAGTTTACAATGTTTTCTTAAAGAACAAATGATCCACTCATAAGAAAAAGAACTTTGTTGAAACTTCTCTACAGATGATCACTCTGAATTCTTAATCTGGTTTCTTGGATCCGATTTTCTGGAACCGGACTTCTCAGTAAGGAAAATAATGATTCCGCAGAAATGACCACTTCGAATTTTCAATCCAGATTTCTTGAATCCAATTTTCTGAAACTGGTCTTCTCAGCAATATAATAATTATTCCAAAGAAATTCCCACTCTAAATATTCACTCTGGATTTCTTGGATCCGATCTTATGAATCTGAACTTCTCAGCAAGTAAATAATGGATCTGATTCTCTTCTTCTCAAACACTCAAGAAAACTTCTTTAAGATGGTAGATGCTTTTCACTTTGAATTCTGCAGCACTCTTCCTTTTCCGCATGTGTAAAAATTTGCAAATGCGTGAATGATCTGAGTACATATTTATAGGCAACTCAGAAAAAAAAGGCGGGAATTTTGAAAATCATTCACGCTTCCTCAAATCTCAAAAGCTCTGCAAATCTATTGCATTTAAACATCAATATTTGACTTCTATAAATCTCCTTAAATTTATCCAAGATTTATGCAAAGTTAGAATTTGGGTTTTCATGAACTCTTTATATCTTCCTCAAAATGATAAGGCTTGATCTTGGTTAGACTCTGAACATCTGACTCAGGAAGAGACTCCGAACATCTGGATCAGGAAGTAGACTCCGAACTTCTGGCTCAGGAAGTAGACTCCAAACTTATGGCTCAGGAAGTAGACTCCAAACTTCTGGCTTAGGAAGTGGAATCCAAACTTTTGGCTCAGGAAGTAGACTCCGAACTTCTAGCTCAGGAAGTAAACTTTGAAATTTTGGCTCAGGAAGTAGACTTCAAACTTCTGGTTGAGGAAGTAGACTCCGAACTTCTGGCACAGGAAGTAGACTCTTATCTTCTAGCTCAGGAAGTAGACTCTAATTTTCTGGCTTCAGGATGTATATTATGAACATCTGGCTTAGGAGGTAGACTCTGATTTTCTTTCTTCAGGATGTAGACTCCGAATTTCTGGTTCAGGAGGTAAACTCCAAATTACTGGGTCATGAAGTAGACACTGAATTTCTGGTTCTAGTGGTAGACTCAAAATTTATGGCTCAGGAAGTAGACTCAGAATTTCTAGCTTAGGAAGTAGACTCCGAATTTCTTTCTTAGGAAGTAGACTCCGAATTTCTGGTTCAGGAGGTAGACTTTGAATTTCTGGATCAGGAAGTAGACTCAGAATTTCTGGCTCAGAAAGTATACTCTGATCTTCTGGTTCATAATTTTTATTAATGAAAAACATCAATCTTCTTCACCATTTCTTCAACATATTTTATCATGAAACTTTTCATGATTTGTGGGAAATTTTATATTAGCAAAGAATCGTCTGATTAAGTTTAGAAATTTTGAGACACTTTCTTAACTTCTGACTTCTTATTCTTCAACATAATCTTTATTAAGGAAATATTCAGCAACCAGAAACATCAACTTTCTGTAACTGAAAAAATTATTCAACAAAAATATTAATTTTCAACAAATACAAAACTTTGTTAAACAAAACACCACAAATGTTCTTCAATCTCCCCCTTTGGATTTGTTGGAAACCCTTGGTAACAAGTTTTCACCTCTCAAAAATTTTACATCTAAAGTTCTTGAATTTTACCAAAACATAGCATTTCTCAAAAAGAGTTTCCAAACACCACACTACTAGAAAAAGTAATGTTTTTGAAGGATTTCCATCCCTCAGTGACAAGAAAAATTTATGACCATGTAAAGATAAACTTCACCTTACTCAAACTCCCCCTCAACTTTTATCTTTTTTTTCTCACTTTTCCTTTATTCTCTCATTTTTCTTTCTCTCTCATTTTTCTTTCTCTCTTCCCCATTATATGATAACCATAGATTTAGATTCATAAAAGAAAACTTACTCTCCCCCTTTGTCAACATAATCCAAATCACGTTGGGGGATTAATTTCTTATGAGTTTTGGGAAGTCATGGGAGGAGGCTGAACATGGAGTTGCAGCCTCAGTTCAACAAACCTTTCCTTTGAAATTCCTTTTGTAAAAATATCAGCAATCAAATATTTTGTGGAAATATATTCCATCAAGACTTCTTCAGCAACAGCTTTCTATTTTAAAATTGATACTTTATATCAATGTGTTTTGATCTTAACTTTTGAACATGATTCTTGGAAAGATCAATGGCACTTTGATTATCACATAGTATCTTCAGTGGTTTAGAAACTATCACTTTCAAATCTTCCAGCTGAACTTTCATCAACATCATTTGAGTACAAGCTGGAGTAGCTCCAGCATATTCGGATTCAGTAGTACCTAAAGTTACTAAACTTTGTTTCTTGCTATGAAAATTTACACAGCATTCCCTTAAGAAAAATGATTCTCCTGATGTTGATTTTCTATCATTATAATCACTAACCCAATCAGCATCAGTATAACCATGAAACTTCATCTCATCTTTTCTCTTGTATAACATCCCATGTGCAGTTGTTCCTTTAACATATCTCAAAATTTTCTCAACTGCCAACATGTGTGATTCTTTTGGATTACATTGATATCAAGAACAAAGACTCACATCATAAGCAATATCAGGCCTTGAAGCTGTAAGATAAAGAAGAATTCCTATCACCTTTCGAAAGTCTTTCTGATTTTCACTATTACCTGACTCATCTTTGCTCCACTTTGTGCTCACTGATATATGAGATGAAACTTCCTTTGATCCTTCCATCCCAAACTTCTTTAACAATTCCTTCACATACTTTTCATAGGACAAGAAAATGTAGTTTTTTGTTGTTGAACTTGTAATCCAAGGAATAAAGTTAATTCTTTCAACATTGACATTTCAAAAAATATCTTCATCTCTTCAGAAAACATTTCATAGACCTTTTCTTCATCTCTAGAAAAAATTATATCATCCACATAAATGATTACAAATAAATTTCCGGAGTCAGCATCTTTAACATACAAGTTTCTATCAACCTTTCCTTTAGAAAAGTTCATCTTTCTTAGAGAATTGTCAAGCTTTGAATACCTTGCTCATGGAGGTTGTTTCAGCCCATACAAGGCTTTCTTCAATTTGAAAACATTGTTTTCATCCTCATCAAGTAAAAACCCACAAGTTTTTTCAATGTAAACTTCTTCCTCAATCTCACCATTTAAGAAAAATGACTTTACATCCATTTAATAAACCTTGTAATTTTGATGATCATCCACTACATGAATCATTCGAATAGTTTCCAACCATGCAACAGGGGAAAAGGTTTCATCAAAATACACTCCTTCCACTTGTGCATATCCTTTACGAACAAGCCTTGCTTTCTTTCTTGTAACTTCTCCATGCACATTCAATTTATTTCTGTAAACCCACTTGGTTACGATAACATTTTTATTTGCTGGCCTTGGAACAAGTTCCCATGTTTCATTCATCTCAATCTGATCTAGTTTTTCATTCATATAATCCATCCATTTTGTATGTTGAAGATCTTCTGAAACTAATTCTGGATCAACTTTTGAGATAATAGATGTCTGATTTTCTAATCCTAACTTCCTTTTTGTCTGAACTGGATCCTTCTGATCCCCAATAATATTTCCAGATTCAACATGTTATTGTAAGGTAGGAAAACTCACATTTCCTTTCCTAGCATCACTTTCTTCCCCATGTGACTTATCTAAGTCACTTTCATTCTGGTGGGGATTTTCTGATTTATCTTCCTCAGTATTCTTAACAGATTTTGTGTAGGAACATGGATTTTCAATTACCTTCACATCATATAATTCCACCAACTTCTGTAAATTTTTTTTCTAGCATATATAACTTCTTCCATTCGGTGAAAAACCCATAAATATTCCTTCTTCAGCTTTCTCATCAAACTTTACTAAGACCTTATTTTTTTTTTTGAACAAGCATGGACATCTAAAAACTTTTAGGTAATTAAAAGAAGGTTTTTTTTATACCACGTCTCGTAAAGAGTCATGTTTGTTTCAGGTCTCAATAAGCATCGATTTTGAACATGTACAGTAGTGCTAATGGCTTCTCTCCAAAAGAATTTTGAAAGTTATTATTCTGATAACATACTTCTTCCCATTTCCACCAAGCTTCTATTTTTCCTTTCTGCTACTCCATTTTGTTCTGGAGTATAGGGAGCACTATACTGATGTTTGATACCATGCATCCTTAGATAAGTTTCAAAATCATTGCTTGTGAATTCGGTACCATTTCCTATTCTCAACTTCTTTATGGAAACTCTTAATTCTTTCTCAACATCTCTTATAAAGAATTTAAACATTTCAATGGCCTCTGACTTATGCTTCATGAAAATGATGTTTGTCATCCAAGTGAAATCATCAATAAAGGTGATAAAGTATAAATCTTCTTTTGTTGATTGATTTCTCATCGGCCCACACAGATCAGAATGAATAAGCTCAAGTGGTTTTTAAGATTGAATCTCACATCTTTTATGACTTTTGTTGGTTGTCTTTCCTTTCTGGAAAGTAATACAAACATCTTCATCTCTTCTTTTCAGTTCTAGACAATTTCGAACTGCATCAACTTTAGAAAGCTAACTCGTGTTCTTCTGCCCAAGGTGGCTAAGTCTTTGGTGCCAAAACATGTTTTCATCTTCAACACTCAAATAACAAGAGTTATTGGATTCTCTGATTTGAAAGATATTCCCACTGGTTCTTTCTCCTTTTGTAATCACTTTTCCATTTTTCACACTTTTGATGACACGAGAATCCTTTCTAAAGATAACTTATTTTTCATCATCACAAATTTGACTTACAATAATTAAGTTATGTTTTATCCCATCAACAAGCAAGACTTCCTTAGATTTCAGTTTCTCTGGTTCAATCTCTGTCATTCCGATTCCCTTAATTTTTAAGGAACTATCATTGCCGAAAGTAACCACTCCTCCATCATGACTTTCAACATGCTCCAAGATTTTTATATCACCTATCCTTTGTGAGGAACAACCACTATCAAGAATCCATGGTTTGTTCCTATTACTTTCAAAGCTATCTCAACAAGAAAAGCTCATTCATCAACCTCCTTATTTTCATCTTTCTTTTCTTTCATATCATAGGAAAATTGATCAGGAAGGAGAGTCATACAGCGTTCAGAATGATGACCAGACTGATCACATCCTCCACAAACTTATTTCAAACATTCAAACTGATTCTTTGTTGGAATGTTTCTGACATCTTGATAATTCACCTTTTCAACATTCTGGGAGTACGGAAAGTTACTCATTCTTCTTTCACTATTTCTTCAACTTTTCTCAAACCTTCTTCTGGGTGGAGATAAGTTGTGCCAACAAGTATAAGCTCTATGCCCATAAATTCTGCAACACCAGCAATAACCCTCAAATCTTGATTTTCTATTAAAGAATGATCTTTCTTTATTGAAACTTTGTTGATATTGATAACTTCTTTCAACCCTAGAAAACTGATGATGTAGTTCATCTCTACTTTTGAGTGAGTTTTCAACTTTTGTAGGATTTATAGGTTTCTCACATCCTTTATCCACCCAGGTTTTACTAATACCTTTTCCATAACCTAAAATGTTAAAATAATTAGATACAACATTTTTTTTGGTAAGAGACGATTTCAGCTGATTCTCGTAATGAGCCTTCAAAGTATTTTCAGAGGTCTCGGCTTTTAATTCTGCAGCTTTGATGAAGTTTTCATTCATCTTCCTCAGGGTATTTTTGAACCCAATGAGTTTTGATTGCACCTTGTTTACTTCTTCTTCCATAGTTTCTAGCTTCTTGCTAAGATCTTCAACCATCTTTCCTTGTTCATAAATTTTAATCTTGTAACTTAAAATTTCTTGAATGTATTCATCTTCCTTCTTGGTGACATCTTTACTTCCATCCTAAACATCTTCATGATTCTTCTTCATCACACGAATTTATTTCTTGAGATATTTTTTTTGCTCAAGACACGCAAGAATTTCTGATCCTAGATGATATTCTCTATAAGATTATTCACCACCTTCTTCACTCTCTGAGGAAATATTTATTTTCTCATCTTTTACAATAAAGTTTATGAATATTTCTTTACTTTTATATTCTGAGGAATCATTTTCAGATGATTCGGATTTAACCTTCTTGCTCAACATACTTCTTTTCTTTTCATAAAACTTCTTCTTGAACTTTTTAGAAGTCTTCTCTTCTTTTTCATTATTTTTATACTATTTCCATCATGGATTCTCATTAGAAACATCTCGATATTCTCCAACATTTTTCTTTGGTCAATTCATAGAAAAGTGTCTGATTCCTCCACACTCAAAACATTTGAAAGGAAGTTTCCCTCCATACATTCCTCTTCCTCTTCGATAGTTCTTGGATATGAGAGACATGATTTTTTCATTAAAATCTTCATCTTCCTTATCATCAGACTCACAAGGATCATCTTTATCATCATCTTGGATTTTCATCTTTCTCATAGCTTCAAAAGCCATTTCATATTTTATCTTCTTCTTAAAGATTGGATCTTTCTTCATTTCATAAGCAACAAGAATGTTATGCAGTTCATCAAGATATAAATCATCCTTATCTTCCAATTCTGAACTTTTAGAATCAAACCTGTCTGGAAGGATTATCATAAGTTTCTTCACAATTATATAATCTTCCAAGTATTCTCTGAATCTTTTGAATGTGCACACAATTTCATTAACTCTGGTGAAGTATTCATCAATTGTTTCATCATCTCTCATCCTGATGTCTTCAAACATACTACGCCAGATTTGTAGCTTGGCCTCTTTGACTGTTGTATTTTCTTTGAGTACACTTTCTAGCTTATCCCACGTGCTTTTTGATGTTGTGAGATCCATCACCTTCTGATACACATTTTCTAATAAGGACATGAGAATAGAATTTCTATCCTTTCCATCAACTTCTATGTTTCTCTTATCATCAAACGTCAAAGGATCATTTTTCTCAATATGTGGAAAGCTAATAGTAGCAGCATCAAAAACATCAAGGCCAAGAGATAGGAGATAAGGAATCATCCTATTTTTTCATACATAATAATTCTTCCCATCGAACGTAGGAATTACTCTACTATTGACAAAATTGATATTCTGCATGATAAGGATTAAACATGGGAACCTCCCTCTGATACCACTTGATGTTCCAAGGATCTAATAACAACTGAGAAGGGGGGTTGAATCAGTTGTTTAACTTTTTATAAGTTTCAAAACATTAAGAAACTCAACCCTTGAAACTTGTTAAGATTTATTTCCTTATCAATATTTAGCAAGAAACTCATGCATAAAAGAAAGATAAATCAAGATAAACGCACAATATTTACAAGGTGCGGCCTCAATAAGAGAACATACGTCCTTTCCATAGCCACTTTCGTGGGTCTATAGAAATCCAGTATGATGAATAAGTGAATACAACTTGTGACAACTCCCATTATACACCTTCTATCTCAAGATAGGAATGATTATACTGAATCCTGTTAGTTTACAATGTTTTATTAATGAACAAGTGATCCACTCATAAGAAAAAGAACATTGTTGAAACTTCTTTACAAATGTTCACTCCAAATTCTTAATCTGGTTTTCTTGGAACTGATTTTCTAGAACTGAACTTCTCAGCAAAAAAAATAATGATTCCGCAGAAATTCCCACTCTGAATCTTTAATCCGGATTTCTTGAATCCGATTTTCTAAAACCGGTCTTCTCAGCAACAAAATAATGATTCTGAAGAAACTCCCACTTCAAATATTCACTCTAAATTTCTTGGATCCAATCTTTTGAATCTGAACTTCTCATCAAGTAAATAATGGCTTCGATTCTATTCTTCTCAAACACTCAAGAAAACTTCTTCAAGATGGTAGATGATTTTCACTTTGAATTCTCTAGCACTCTTCCTTTTCCACATGTGTAAAAAGTTGAAAATGGGCGAATGATCTGAGCACATATTTATAGGAAACTCAAAAAACAAAGGAGAGAATTTTGAAAATATCTCCCACATCCTCAAATCTCAAAATCTCCACAAATCCCTCGCATTTAAACTTCAATCTTTGACTTCTTCAAATCTCCTTAAATTTCTCCGAGATTTATGCAAAGTTGAAATTTGGGTTTTCTTGAACTCTTTATATCTTCCTCAGAATGATAAGGCTTGATATTGGATAGACTCCGAACTTTTGACTCCAGAAGAGACTCTGAACTTCTAGCTTAGGAAGTAGACTCCAAACTTCCGGCTCCAGAAGTAGACTCCGAACTTCTGGATTAGGAAGTAGACTCTGAACATCTGGCTCAGGAAGTAGACTATGAACTTATCGCTCAGGAAGTAGACTCCTAATTTGTGGCTCAAGAAGTAGACACCGAACTTCTGGCTCACGAAGTAGACTCCGATTTTCTGGCTTCTGGAAGTGGACTCTGAACTTCTAGATTAGGAGGTAGACTCCGATTTTCTTGCTTCAGGAAGTAGACTCTGAATTTCTGGTTTAAGAGGTAAACTCCAAATTTCTGGTTCATGAAGTAGACTCCGAATTTATGGTTTAGGAGGTAGGCTCTGAATTTCTGGCTCATGAAGTAGACTCTGAATTTCTGGCTCATGAAGTAGACTCCGAATTTCTGGCTCAAAAAGTAGTCTCCGAATTTCTGTTTTAGGAGGTAGACTGCGAATTTCTGGTTCAGGAAGTAGACTCCGAATATCTGGCTCATAAAGTAGACTCCAAACTTCTATCTCATAATTTTTATTAGTGAAAAACATAAATCCTCTTCACCATTTCTTCAACAGCTTTTATCATGAAACTTTTCATGATTTGTGAGAAATTTTAGATCAACAAAGCATCGTCTGATTAAGTTTCTAAAGTTTGAGACACTTTCTTAACTTCTGACTTCTTATTCTTCAACATAATCTTATTTTAGGAAATCTTCAGCAACCAGCAACTTAAACTTTCTGTAACTCAAAAAAATTCTACAACATAATGGTTAGTTGTCAACAAATACAAAACATTGTTAAACAAAACACCACAAAGGTTCTTCAGATTCCTCAACCAATCAATCCCAAATTTTTTATTCATTGAACCATTAGTCAATTTAGGTTTTTAGATTAGAAAATTAATATACAGAAATGATGATTTCCCATCATTTTTTCTTGATACGTCTTCATCCATCAATGGTGTGGTAGATCTATCTCTATCTTTGGGGATTAATGTTGTTCAGAATTGATCTATATTCTTGATCTTGGGATTCTTCTTTTTTAATTTTGAGTTATGTGGTCTAAAGATCCTCCCTTGGGGTTGCCTTTGATTATTTGTATATACAACATGTATGATCACACTGACAATCCTTGAATTAAACATTTTATAATAGGAATCTAGAAATATTTATTGAATCATATTATATAAACCACCCATGTAACCCATTATGTCTAACAGAAAATGATATCTTAAACATCCATCACCAAAGAGTCGTTTTTATCCCATACCTTTAGATGGAACTAAGAATATTTGAACATAGTGAGTGATATATAAATTGGAAGAATGTCTTAGGGAATGAATAAACTTGTGAATTATAATTTGATACTAATGAAATGTGAATTGGTAACTTTTATTGTAATTTTAAAATTGGTTAAAACATGGAAACAGATTAATGGCATGTGGGAATATTGTAAAAGAGGCATAATTGAATTGTAAAAGGAACTTAATGTAAATGAATAATGAAATGAAATAATAATTTTCATGATAATTATAATTTTGAATGAATTAATAAAAATAACAAAAAATTTACATGTTTACCATGTTTTTTGACTTGGTAATCATTGGGTGTTTATTTTTCTATAAATATGTAAAATGTTGTTGTCGGTGGCATTAGAATTAACCACGTCACTTTTCTAATTTGATTATTTAATTTACAAATGGAATGATAATTCAACTTTGGTTGAGTGATTTATCATAATGTATTTAAAATTAGGAATGAGAGTTCTCTTTGGGTCAAATTTGTATTATTAAACCATTTATGGACACAGGTATTGGACCCCTTTTCATATATGGATAAAGGCAACATAAATTGTGCCATCAAAAGTATGTTTGTCACTAGGTGTCAACCCAAATATTGTGCGTTGGTGTGTTTATTTTTTTCAAAATTTTATGTGAATTAGTTAATTTTTTCTCATAATACATCATAAATTATCCATCATATAGTATATCATTAGACACCATTCATGGTATCCTAGAGATTTTTACTCATACCCTATTTTAGAAGTCATTTGGTACCCTAGAAGACTTCATGGAAGTAGGTTTGGGTAATAGAAAGGGGCCTTATGGATGATTTTTTTGATTTTCTATCTAGGATTTTATCTTTTATATGGACTTATAATATATATTATGATTAGATTTTGGATTCATTATTTTGGGTATTTTTTTAGTTGGTTTCTTGTGTGACATTTATTAATATATTCAGTATTTCATTACACAATTTTATTTTTGGAATTCGCATTTTTTATCAGATGTAGTGATTTTATGGTTTTATTTTTAATATTTATAATTGGGTTTTAATTTTTTAACTTATTTTGTAGTATCACCACTATATTTATCAGGCCTTTTCTACTTATTGGAAGCATTTGCTGTACAACGTGGAGTGTATGAGATATCATAGAAACTTGTCTTAGTCATGAGAGTAAAAACTGTGTCGAGGATGTTATAGCTATATCAGGTTCATTATCTAATCTATTATACATTAGTTATTAGAATTTACTACCTTGGTATTATCCACCTCCTCTCTATGATCTTCTAGTTGTTTAAAACATTACAGTTTAGTACCAGCTTTTATAAAAAACATATACTTTTATTCAACTTTATTAAGAGAGATTATTTCTTTATTATTTGTGTTCAACATAATACACTTTATTTTAATAAAAATTATCCCACATTTATGGGTTTTATATCTATAATATATACATCACAACATATATATGAGTAGGCTTATAATACATTATAATTCATCACGCAATATTAAAAAATATATTCATGCCTTTTAGGAATGTGAATCATTATCTTATTCATAAGAAATATATTATTAACATTTTGAAATCGTTGAATGTATAATTCAGGCACATAAATAACAATATATATTGTCTTGTTGTAGTGAGATTAAGAAATCTTCCAATCATCATATTCTAGAATATTAGATCGTCCTATCTACTTTCCTCGTGTTTTCTAAGATTGGTTCCAACCAGTATTGGTTTTGAAACTAACATTCTATCAACTATATAAAACATCTTAAGCTTCTCAATTATATATTTTTTAGGGTAAATAAATCTATAACCCTCTTTAGGATCACTTGTATCCAAATTAATATTATCTTGTCTCAAATCGTATAAATTTCAAACACTATTCCCATTGATGATATAAAATCCTCTATCATATTCTTATTACTACCTCTGAATAAAATGTCATCAATATACATAAGCACCATAAAATTTTATTTTATCGTCAATTTCATTTAATTATTTTGAAGTAATCTACCTATTTTTAACAATAGCTTCATTATGAATGTGTTTTTATAATAATACCAAGCCCAATATGCCTATATCAACCCATATAGGGTAAAATTTGACATATACATCATTGATTTATCATCCATAATTAGAAAACGTACCAATTGTTATATATAAATTTCTTAATTAATATATCCATTTTATAATTTTATTTTGAAATCCATCTGATATGTTTTGAATTTACATTTACCTACTATGAATAGAAAGAGTCTTATCAAATCATTTCTAAAAAAATTCCTCTTCACGATCATATATATACACCTATGCATAACACATTTACCCTAATAATTCCTTAATTTAGATCAACTTTCCACTCCCATCATGTTTATTTTTGAACACCAATTTTGTTCCTATGAAAGTGAGATCCAAAAGTCTCTTGAAAACCACCCATGATTGATTTTTCCCAATATGATATAACTCATCATCCATGTTCTTGATCCATGACTTATCCTTCTGTAATTATTAAAATGAGGTCAGTTCTACCTATGATAATAGAGAAATATTATCTATAGTTATCAACCTCTTTTCTATTGGGTTTTGATTATTTATTGATGGTATTTTTATTATAGAGCTCAAATCATCATTTTCTTTTTGGACTTAATGTTTAAATCCTATAAGTAGCTTCTTCATTCATCTATTCCACCTCTAAACTTTCATCACAATTTAGAATATGTAAACCACCCAATTCCGCATATACATGTTCTTCTATAATATAGACCACATGATATATTGAATTATAAATGTGTTACTATTGTTTTATTCAACAATATTTACATAACATATCTATAAAATCATAATAATACTTTCTTCAAGACACTTTTTAGTCTTACTCTTGAAGGAGTTTCCTAAAAATATCCCTTCTTCAACTATATCTTCCTATTTTACTTGGATTCCTTCTATGGTTTAGATGTAACAATTATTACTGAACATTATAAAGTGATTCAACATTTTATTTCATCCCTTCAAAAATTTATATGGTGTCTCTTTATCTATGGGTATTAGAAATGAAATATTTTAGCTATGATATGGTACATTTAGGGATTCCTTTAATAAGTGAGGAGAGATTCCACATGAAAGAAAAATGCATTGGTGAAGTTTATATCAATTCATTTCATACTTTTTTAAAAACCATTTACTATGAGTTATCACACTAATGAGTCCTCATTCTTGATACTGTTACTCTCCAAGTAATATTCTACCACTTGATTGTTCAAATCTGTTCAATTTACAGACCATTGAATCTTGATAATTCTCTCAGTTTGGTTGTTGGGTATTATATGGAAAGACATCACACATTCAATTAAATAAATATTCTACTACAAAAAAAATATACCCTCCATTCAAATATAATCATAATCAAATATAATGATATATTCTCAAAATAGTATCTAATATTCTCAATTGATCTAAAAACATTATTGTGAATTGTATGATGTATATTTAAGGCCACTTCTTCTTCAGTTGATAGGGATTTCTAAAAAATTTACCACTTATATAGGTATGATAAGAGTTTTCATGATTCTATATAATATTTTATTATATCATTTTTAACATTTAGTTTGGATTTATTTTTCATGTTTTATTGAGTGATATGTTAGATCCATCAGTACCAATTATTTTATTTTCATATTCCAATAAAAGGAGAAAAATGATTTGTAACACCCACCTTTTTGTAGGATGAGTTTTTTGAAGAAATCCCATAACTTATGTAATTTTTTCAATAATTGTTTTGGTTGAATCATCTGATTGTGTTTTTGGAGGTATTTGGAATATTGAGAGGTGGTTTTGAAGGTTTTTTACTCAAAATAGCTAACATCACTCTAGAGTGATAGCCATTTTGCTATAGTTTTTATTGAGGTAAAACAAAAAAAAATGTGGGAAACAACATGAAAAATTTATGTTACTCATGGATGTATGATGTGAGACACAGTATTGGTGGCCACACCATGCCTATTTTAGAGTGCGAGGTGATACAAAATAGCTTTGGTTTCCATAGAACAATATAGGGATGGTCATTTTGGTATGGTGTTTTCATTAACACAATAACCATGGATATAGCACAATGGAGGCCAATTAAGTGGATGGTCTAGATTTTCAAATTCCAAAAATCTTCTCCCTTATTCTCTAATCCTGAAACAATTAAAGGTAAGTTTTCATGAGGATTAAATGTGTGGTATTTAATGCATTCATTAATTGGTTCAAACTAATATTAATCAAATTTTCCTCCATTTTCTCTTCTATTCCCTGAAATTGGTGAATTCTATATGATTCAAAAACAATAATATAGGTAAAGGTAATACCTTCTCAAATAAAGGGTTTTTACCAATTTTAATTCCTTTTATCCAATCCTTTTTGGTCAATAATAACACTCCCTTCTCCTATCACTGTTAGTGATTCTGGTTTTAGGAATTTTAATGGGAACCCATGGAGTTATTCTTATTCAAACTAAATTCTTCTTCTTTTTGTTTTGAAGACTCTAAAATTTGAGTTTTATGCTTAAGTCTATTATATAATGTAATATTTATGGGTTTCAATCAATGTTAATGGACTATATCTCTTCTCAAGGACCATTGGGATTATTCTACATCGAAGTGGTAATGAACTTAGATGTTCATTAATTGGGGTATCTCTCATATTATAGTTTAAAATTTATCCTTAATAGAAGTAGAATTTTACCATTGATGGTGCTTGTTTTTGGTTTAGTGTAGTCTTATCCCATTAGTCGTTTCTTTATTATTCCCTTCTATAGAATCCATATTATATTTTGGGAACTAGTTCTAGGAGTTCATGGAAAGATAAAATTTTTTTTATTGGTGTTTGAACATAGTTATAGAAACAAAACTCTTTATGACCCTTGAAATTGATGTTTAAAACCATGAGCTAGGATGTTCCTTTCCATTTGGAGTTATTGAGTGCTTTTTTTTCTTCGTATGCTTTTTGAGTTGTAATGATTTGATTACCACCATTGATTTTGATTGAGTGTGGGTGTGTGTGTGTGTATGTTGTGTGACCCATTTATCATACTTACTTATATGTTTATAATTGAATATTTTTTTTATAATGTTTTTTTTCACATTTATTATTTGGTTCAACTATTTATTCATGATTATATGCTATGATTTTCTTTTTATAATCTATGTTATTATGTGTGTTATAATGACTTTTGAGGTATTGTTAATCATGGTCAGAATAGGTGGACCATAGTTATATTTTTATCCCATAAATAATGAATACACGTGACTTTTAAGGATTGTGTCAATAGACATGAGAATAGGGAAGAGATACAATGATGCCTTATGGAATTTGTGTGACTCAATTATTCCCTAGTGGATTCCTTATGGCATGTCTAGTCCATTCCTAGTGTATGAAGAGTAGAATGATCAATAAATTATTAGTGTATTTTTTTATCCTGGTTCACTTTATTCTTATCTTATGTTGAGTATCATGTTCCAAGATTCCATTAATATACGGAATAATAAATTTGCCAGCCTTGGGAATAGTTCTTGATGAATTTGAATCCTAATATTCCTTTAGGAACGGAGTCAAGGCTGGTACGAATGGGGATCATAGTAGATTCATTATCACATGGGTTCTCTATATGTGATGATTTTTATATTTCTTTCACATTTATTGGTATCGTGGAATACAACTGTTACACTTGAGGAAACACATTAAAAATGCATTGGTGGTGTTGTAATCGGTTTTATTTCTGACACCCAACATTGATATATTTATTTGTGTACAAAATTTTTGTATAAGTCTCTAATAAAGGGAAAGGGGAAAGTTCTAGATGAATGAGTTGTGGTGAAAATAGCTGGTGGTGGGATTAAGATATTATCTATAGTATTTCGGCAGAGTTTTAATTATTATCTTCTTTCACTTTTACTTTATTCTTGATTTCCATACTAGTAGCTCATTTTTTATTTGTATTTCCTTTATTCCATATGATATAACATTATGGTCTTCCATTTTCCACCTTGATTATTGTAATTTTTTATATTTAATTTATATTATTATTGTAATGATATGATACTAAGGGTAGAGTATCCCTGTAGAGAGAGTAAGGACCCTTGCTACTAGTTAATAACATCTTTTGTATAACTATGAAAATATGAAGTCTTGTGGATCACTATATTATGATATGTGGTTTTTGGTGAGGCATAAATAATTATATCAGAGAATAGTTTTTTAACCACAATAGGACATGGTAGAAATGTGATAGTCTTATTGGGACTCGTCTACGGTAATTTCCTTGTGCCTTGCTAGCTCATAGTTAACAGAAATCTGAGTTAACATTGATGTGAATTATTTTATTATTTTATGGGATTTTAGGTGTAATAATTCATCATGATGAAGAACATAGGATCACATTCTATATATATACCTATTGTGATTTTATGCTTTAGTTCTTCAATTTAACCACTTAAACTATAAAAAAATGCTCTGGATGGACTCATGTTCTCAATTAATTGATATATCCATTTTGGAATTATTTAGTAGAAAAATATTATGTTTTTATGTTTGTATATATATAACTATGTCTAAAATGAAGTGTTGGAGAACCTAGGTTAGGGATATGTGGGAAATATATTGGGTTGTGGTTAGCCTCCAAGGAATTACTTTCTATGATCCCATACATTGATTGAGAACTACCTTAATATATTAGATGTTCAAATGTTATCTTCATGTTATAGAAGGTTTTTATTTTGTTGAGAATGATGGGACCCCAATATTATATGGGGTTTTATGTTATAGTTAAGTTGGATTCCCCTATTCTACCTCTAACTATGATGTTGGGTGTAACAGATCAAGCCCATGCACATGTGTCAGTTGTATAGGAAGTGGTCCATCCTCTCCCAATAGTCTTTCTATTTATTATTTCTTAGGTTATTGGGGAACCATGGTCCATCGTCCAGTATTCTAGAGACATCAAACTATAGAATCCACCATCATTTCAGGGAACTAGTGGGACATAAGATATAGAAGAATAGATATACATCAACAAGGTTGTATTTTAATTTTAGGAGAGATTAGAGGATAGAAAGATGAACTTAGAAGAAATCATGTAATAGGTAAAGATCAAGAGATAGTGGGGTGATGTGGGACAAGACATATGAACTAATGGTCTAACATGGGGGGCCTTCAAAAAAATATTCTCCAGGGGGTTTCCTCTAACACTCTAAAACCAGATCTTGTGCAAGATTTTTGGAGATATGAATAGGTCTATAATGGTATATGTATACACTACACATTTCACTAATATAAATCACTTTTTATAAAACATATCTTGAAATAAGGCATAAAAGTCCATAATTTTTGATTTCTTACTTCAATGTAATTTTATTTGATAGGTGGATTTATTCATCTTAATGATATACCTAAAGGTTCTTAATAATTCCATGAACATAGAGAAGGGTTTAGAGGAGGATTGAGATTTTGGTTTTCTTACACTGTTTAGTAGTCAAGTTAGTGTATCTATTGATACTACTATAAGTTTATATTATAGTAAAATCTATATGAATAAATGAGATGTGTTCCATAGAAGTGTTAAGGAATTAGAGAAGATTTTGGATTCTTCAGTTCCTTTAAAATTAGTACGATATTTCTTAATCTATGGGATTGTCTATCATTACAGCATGGCCCACACTAAATCATAGAGATAGTTTATGCAATGTATAATAATGGGACACCATTAATAATTATGCAATAGGTATTTAAGGAAAGGTTTTTATTTTGGATAGATGAAGTTGTTTTTAGGGAACTAAGGATAAAACCTAGTTTCATAGAAGTATACTCAAATATTAATGATGTAGAAAATCATGTACTATAGAGAAATGGTCATTATGATAAGAAATAATGAGTAAGTGAAGTTGATCAAACTCCAACACATTGTGGTGAGGGACCATATATTTTTTGATGTAAGATCATAATCACTTATACATTTTCTACTACTCTATTTGATACTAGTTTTACAAATTCCATTATATCTACAAAAAAAATCTGACTTGAGTTACCAATAAATTAGTATTTTTATTTACATTACCTCAATAAAATATTGGAAAAATGTGGATAATGTTTAAAATTTAATATAGTATCATATAGTCATTTCTGTTGATATGAATCAGTGAGACATCATGATTATGAAGATAGTGAGATTAATTGTGATTCATGGATTAGATTGACTATCCATATTTCATCTACACTTAAACTGCAAAAAAATGGGTATCTTTTGTTTTTCCAATGGGGGAGAACTTCATGATGACAAGTGAAATGGATTTATAATGACGTTGAGAGTGTCCAGTCTTGAGCTAGCTTTGGATGATCGCAGAAAATAGTGTAGCCTTATCTATTTCATCAAAATATATGAAAACTACCTAAACATTTCCTTCATCCATGAATGCCTATTAAGAAGGCTTTCTAGATGACTTTATTGGAAATACTCATTATAAACATGTTGAGTTCAAGAAAAATATCATTCCATTTGTGTGTATCATTTTTATACCCCCATATCATATAGAATCATATGATTTGATGAAGATGAAGGTACAACAGAATTACATTGAATAAAAGAGTTTTATCAGACTGAGTAAAAAATATTGGTTGCACCTATTTGGTTCACTAAGAAGGAAGACATTAGTCTTAGAATTTACATGGTTTATTGGAAGTTATATTAGGTTGTGGTGAGAAATATATAGCATTTTTAGGACTTAAGATCCTTATAATTAGTTTTGGGGAGCCCAGTTTTTATTCAAGTTTGATATATGATCAAGCTATCACCAATTGGAGGTTAAAGAGGAGGACATCCTGATAACAGTTTTTAAGAGAAGGTATGGGATGTACGAGTACTTTTTCATACTATTCATAGTTAATATTTTACCTACAGTGTTCATTAATCACATGAGAATTATATTTGAACCATATATTGACACATTTTTATTTTTGTTCATTGATTCCATTATCATTTAATGATTGGCCTTGGATAATCATGCCATAAAACTCAGGATAGTCCTCAAAACACTTGGAGCACATCAAATTTTTAAAAATATATCAAACTTTCATTTTTTAGATTTATACGTATATGTTCTCAGGATATGTGGTTTGTAAAACTATTATATTAGGGACTAAGATAAAATATAGGTAGTGATGTCTTAAAAAAATACTTATAATGTGTTTGAAATAATAATCATTCAAGTATTAACAAGATACTACTAGTTTTTATCAAATAATTATCCCATTTATAAGCACCCATAACCCTTCAAATGGGGAAGGTATTGATGTTCTAGTGGTTAGAATAGTGTGAAGATGTGTTTCTTGAGTTGAATTTATTTTACTACAACCCAATATTGATTCGTCTCGATCTAGTGGTTATTTATTTTGTGTACAGTGATGCATTAGGTGTTGGTTTGGGGGTTATGTTGATGGAGAGGTACCATGTATTTTCAGATGGATGATTCTATTTTTCTACACCATGAGTGGAACTATCCTACCCTTGAATTGAAGTTCGTATTCATGGTACACACCTTGAAGACTTGAAACTTTTTATATTCAGTTAAATGTTTATTGTCTACCCTAGAAAAAATATCCTCTTCTATATATTCACACAATGAGGAAATAAGTAAAGTCCTAGGAACTGAGTAGAGTTCCTATAGAAATTTTAATTTTGGTTGTAAAATTTACAAGGAAAAGGAAATTAATTATAGGTTCTTTTATCTATAAGACATAGGTGGGTCAGATGGTTGGTGATCCAACTTAAAAGTAACAGTAACTATTGATGAGTATTGTTTTCCAATTATATGACGGATGCATTAGAAGACCATGGATTAGTGAAATGTTCCACATTAGTGATAACATCTTCTTATGTAAATCGAGTGAAGGACGTCTAGGAATCCAAACATGAGTGTTATTTGATGTGATAGTAACTAGAAGGTGATGCACCAATACCTATTTGGTCATTAGATGCGATGATGTGATCAAAGATCATGGGAAATTTTTTTGTCTCAACCACCATTAAGGAAGATAAATGAGGAGATTATATATCACTATGTGGGTGGTATATCCTAAATTTAAAAAGATATACCACTACATCATCCATCCGTTCTAAGGGATAGGGATAGATAAAAACATTTCAGGATTTGTTACCCATTTCAATACCTATTAGAGGATAAGGGTCAAGCACCAACTTCTTGGGGGACTGCTCTAGCCACTTCCTATTGTAATGAAAAAGTGGGGAGAAGTCATGAATGTCTTTGTGATAGTGTTACCTAAAATCCTAAGGATACATGAAACTATTTGGGTTATTGTTGATCAAATATTGATAGTTACCCATTTATTACATATATATGAGACTCCATTAGTGAACAAGATGGAAATGTTTTATGTCTATGAGATAGTACTATTATATTGATTCACCTTGATTATTGTATTTGTATTATATATGCGTCCCAATATGTGTTTTTACAAGGTCTTTTAAAAGGACTTATGTACTCTACTAATATTGATAACATCATATCATCCCTATATAGAAGGTCAATTAGAGTCGATGATTTGTATTTTGGATTATATGCTTCATGGTCGCTTCATTGTATTTAGTAGAGAATTAGATGATCCTTTATCCATGATAGAGTTTTCATAAAATAATAGTTACCATGATTCAATTATATGGAACATTATGAGGCCCTCCAAGGTTTTCCATGTCATATATGCTGGAATGAGGATAGTGAGGTGGTAGTTGTGTGGCCCAAGATGATATAGGAGTCCCCCTATAGAGTGAAACTAATTCAGAAAATTGTGATCATTTAATAGAATATGAAGATAAATTATTCTAACCTTAGGTGGATACCACAAAAAAATTGTAGTATAATATGCGTTTTTGAGATTGACACCTTTGTAATTACATTAAAATTTGAGGAAGAAAGAGAAGTTATCCCCATGTTTTGTTTAACCCTTCATGATTACCAAGTTGATTGGGACAGTGGAATACTATATGTATTTTCCCTCTCTCTATTGATGTATGCACAATTTGATTCATGTGTCTCCACTATAAAGGTACATTACTGATCCAATGCATGTCATTTTCTTCATTGATATTGAGTATGACCTTGATGCATCGTACATGGAGTGCCTGGTATAGACTGTATACAAGATTGAGAAAGTACAATGAGGGAAGATGGAACCACCTATTCAAATCCTCTATAATTATTGACAAATCTAATAAGAAACCTAAACAAGGTAGATATATGGTAAATCTTAATGGCCTAAATTTTTGGACCCGTACCACTGATGGAACTTTTCAAGGTTTTGATTTCATTATAGGGGTATAATTGTAACACCCTTATTTTAGTTAGATGTGTTTTATAAAAATTATTATTTTTTAAGTAATGTTTTTGAATCTTGTGATATATTGAATATTTTGGTTGATTTTTTTTATGTGTTTAGGAATATTGAAATTATATTTTCATGTTTTTTCCTCAAAATTTCGAATACCACAACCTGGTGTAAGCTGTTTTGACAATGGATTTTATTAGTGTAAAAGTTACAAGTGGAAAAAAGGGTTGTCCTAGACATGATGGTGATGGATGGATAATGTTGTCCTTGTTTTATGAAACCCCACCATGAATCTCTTAGAGGGTGTTATTAGGGGAAAATGGACTAGGTTTGGGTAGCTCAATATAGGGCCTACTATTTTGGCATGGTTTTTTCATGAAAAATACAACCATGGATAGGACATGGTCAATGATGTTTTATTGGAAATACTAGTGTTCCATATTTTTGATAACTTCTCTATTTTTCTGATATAATGAATAAATTAAATTGTAATTTCATGTGGGTAAAATGTGTAGTTTCTAATGCATTCATTAATTAACTCTAACCCTTATTTGTTGAATTAGAATAAAATATATTATCAATTCATTGAATCCAATGAATTAAAAATTAATCAAACATAAACATAGGGTGTTAGGATGACCCTTATCACATAATTTATTATTTTCAATTTTAAATTTATTATACTCAACCTATTTGTTTGATCAAAAGGATCCTTCCACTTACTATTGTTTGTGGTTCTATTTTTATGCATTTTTTGGTGAATTACTCGAGGTTTTCTTCTTGTATTAGAACAATAATTATTCTTATTCATTAGACAATATTAAAATGGTTCTTTTATGTTTATGGGTATGTTATATAATCTGATCATTTGGGGGTTTAATAAATTTTCATGGATATTATATTTTCTCAATGGAAAATGGTGTTCTTCAATGACTCGGTGGTGAACCTCTTGGATAATCTTTATTTGGAGAGTCCCTCATGTTCATGATTTTATTTTTCACATCAAATATACTTTTATTATAAAATTTATGGTGGTTTTTATTGGGAAAGTGTTTTTATACCTCCCATTGTCTTGTTTTTTCCTATTTCATTCTCTATAAACTGTATTACATTATATGAAACCGTTTTGATATTTTTGGGAAATGGATATTGTTCTAGTTAGTGACTAAACATGTTTTAAGATAAGATACCCTTAAAAAATCTTAATTTTCACATTTAAATTGAAAACCATGATATAAGAAGTTTCATACCATTTTTTATCCTGTATCAACATGTTCCCTTTGTATGTTTCTTAAGCTAACATTCATTGATAACCATGAATGATTATGATCACATGTGGTTGTGTACATAGCTCCCGAGGCTTATTTAAGATAACTTATTCCCAAGTATTCTTGAATATTTTTATTATTATTTACTTATTTTTATCACATGTATTTCATGTTTAAACTATATTCCCATGATGATATGATCTTTTTTGGTTAGTATATTCTACCATGTTATGTCTATTGAAATTCATTTTGAGTTATTATACTTGGTTATCAACAAAGGTGGACTATATTGACATGGTTATATCGTATAGGGGGAGTGAAGAAAACTTTTGAAAATGGATATAAAGGACCTAATAATATGTTTTTAATATGATGAATCATCATTGGTGTATGGTGGCTAAATCGATGCCATGAAAATTCAAAGAGGGATTTTTATCAATTCCAAATAGAAGCTGAGTAACGTGATCACCGGATACGTAGTGTATCCAAATTATAATTATTTAATTGATTCTTAGTAAATTATTATTATCTTGTTCACAATACTCTTTGAGGATATTGTGTAGTATGTTTAATATATCCCAAAATCCCATCTGGCATTGAGCTAAAGATGGTACTATCGAGGCCCATTTTGGATTAGTTAGAACACATGTTCTCAATATGTAATTATTTATTCTTTCTTAAAAATTTATTATTACCATGTAATATACCTTTTATACCTATTCACACATGTTATGGATGCATTATAGGTGTCCTTCTGAGTGTTGTTACTCGTACCCTCCACAAGTATCTTGAAACATGTACATACACAAAGTATAAGATTCCCAAAAATTGAAAGGCACCCTTTATAGATGGTTAAGTTATATAGCATTGAGATGGAGGTGGGAATATTATTTAATCTAGAGTTTTTACATATAGATTTATCTATTTATCTTCTAAGAAACACAATCTATTTTTTCTTGCCACACTCTGATCCCTTTCTTTTGTATGACTTGTGTTCTTTTGATGCAAAATTATGATGTTCTATTCTCTAAATTAATAAATATGATTTAGTATATGTTATTTATATTATTATTGTCGGTATATTATAGGGATGGTATATTATATCTACTCATAGTGTATATAAACTTAGTACTAATTTGTATCTTTCTATGTGTGGAGAGGAACACATGAGGTCATGTGGCTTTCAGGCTTGAACCTGGTGGTTTGGTCAAGGTATTAAATGTTATACATTCTATTCCCCTGACATGAGTATTAATTCATTCCCCATCCCTTAATTAGAAACTAACCATCTTTTCTATTGATATGGAAACCATTTTGATTGAATTTTAACTGAAGTCAAATTTCATAAAAATCACTTACACATAATAAGTTTTGTTAAAGGGAATTAATATAGGAAACATTTATATTATTTAATTCATCTCTAGAAATACCCATTATTCCAATTTACTTCATTTTTAATGATTCAACATTATATAATAACATAATTCCATCAAAACACATATTCACATTCTTCAAGAGATTTAAGATACTGGTAACATGGGATGAAAAACCACTGTCATGGATCCATGGTC
The DNA here is from genome assembly GCA_963277665.1 of Viscum album. Taxonomy (NCBI): domain Eukaryota; kingdom Viridiplantae; phylum Streptophyta; class Magnoliopsida; order Santalales; family Viscaceae; genus Viscum; species Viscum album. The sequence continues at coordinate 742,400,354 of OY728138.1, read as the reverse complement.
TTCTAGTATTAGTTATTCATTGGGAAATATTCCCCTATATAATATTCTAATTCATTCTCTTCTAAATCCAATATATTCCTAGGTGATTCATGGCACAATATTTTCTATCACCATTTTATTTAACATAATTTATTAGATCGTACCCCTCTTCCTATAATGGATATAATATTTTTTTTTTGTGGGGTCATGTATGGTTGATCATCTATCATTCCATTTTTATTGACACTAGAGTAAATTTAAAATCTTCATTTCCTACATCATTGATTTTTAGATCATCTTATGTGCATGATGGTCACTTGAACAATTTTTAGACATAAAATATATTCTACGTAATCATAAGTTTATTATTTACCATTCACCCTCATCTCTAAGTATATGCACTATTATGATCCATTTTTATTATAGCTCTCTTGTTTAATATGAATAAGGTAAAAACATTAAATTAATTTTAGTCTTAGTTATCCTTCTTATAGAGATAGATGAGATTGTACCCTTTCTATGATGATTACTTTTTGTCTTAAAAAATGAACATAGTTATAAAAATCCACCTATCTATAGGAAAATAATTCTAAATTGAAAATATGTTATATCAAAAAATCTGATTCAATATATAGGTATAATAATGTGATCCTTTTTACTTAAGGAATATTATTCAAACAACAATTGGACATGAGAATTGAAATCCCCCTAAATTTCTCTCTATATTCACTTTGAAAAACCATGTCATCAATATATTGAGTATCCTCTTAGCTTAACCAGTGATATTAGGTTGTTATAATTTCTTCTATCTCTTTATTACTGAACAACTAGGATGATTATTTTAATACCACTACAACTATCCCATTAGATCCAAATTCAAAGATCAATTATTCTTTTTATACTCCACAATGATTAGTCCAGGTGTACAAAATTATTATTCTCTCCCAACTATTATTCTTCTTGAATTTATCATGATATAATTTCAATATTTTTAATAAGTAATCTCATTGAATTCATCATTGTGAATTTAAAATTTTGAATTATTTGAGACTACTCACAAAAAAATGTGAATAATGGTTCCATTATACCTATCACTAAGTGATTTTCATTTTATTATTCATCAAAATTTCACTATTTAAAAAAATAATTTATGAAACTTGTATTAATGAATAATATCTTGTTATTATTGATGTATCATTCACATGATAACACTAGAATTTCATGGTCTAAAATCTCCCTAAATTTTTAGGAGTTTATTTAAAATATTTTTATTTATCTTCCAATCATATATTATGATTGATAATTTATATCATAAACTTCATCCAAGATGATATTATAGTGTGGGACCGTAAAACATGGTATTATATCTCTCATTATTTTTTCCCAGAAAATATGTATAAGACTAAAAGTTTAAACTAAAAATATATATACACATTTTTAAAAAACTTACAATAATCCCAGGTTGGTGTAAAAAGCATCATATATATATGGAATATCATATAATTTATATTTCTCTAGGATCTCTAGATTGAAAAAACATATATATTTATGGTGATTTCCCTTTTTAACTTTCTATGAAATCTTAGAATAAAGGTACTCAACTATGACACTTCATGACTTAATAGATTTCAGAAAATTTGAAAATATTATATATCATCATTAAATATTAAACATATACATGGTGAATGTTTTTAAAAAAATGTCATTTGAACTCCATGATATATTTTACACATAAAATCACTTTACCTAATCTTATTGTTCTAAATACTCTAAATATTATTTCAAATATGTTTCAAATTACCATAATGATAAGGAGTATTCATTTTTCACCACTTCAAAAATATTTTATGCATTAAGTAGAATGATATATATATCACATTTCTTTTCCAAATATTAGATAACAGCATGAATAATACCTTATGAATTAGATAAAAAAAATCATATAGAGAAAACCTCAAAGATTTTATCAAATAAATACCTCCTACATATATTATTCATTTAAATGAATACATTATAATGCTTTATAATTTATCTTAACTACACTGGGAGATATACATGAATTATATGGAATTTCCATTTTTTTAATTTATAGGTATTAATCATCCACAAAATATCATCCATAAATTGTTATTCCAAACATGCATTATTCACTATTATTGAATGTGGTTTTCATATATATATATATATATATATATATATATCTATTATCCATATTTTTATTCATTACATCATTAGAGAAAAAATGTCTCATAAAGGCAACATCATGGAACATGTCAAAAATTCCAATAAACTTACTTACTTTCAAAAATCACACTCACAAACTCTTGGATAAAACATGGAAAATACTTATTCAGTATACTCATGGGTAAAAGGTATTGGTACAATTAATCATAACATTTATTAGTGGACATGTTTGATATCATGGCACATGATGTCAATTATACTAACTACTATAATTAACCATGGACTTTCATTGTCCTCCGTTATCCTCCATCATATATTTTGGATTAAATTAATTTAAAATTTAATGAAAAAAAGAGTTACGTTGATATAATTTTGTTATACCAATAAAAAATAGTCTTATAAATAACACAACATGTTTTATAAAAATACAAAATTATGTTATATGTGTTATCATGCACCAAGATCATGACATTATCTCTCTTATTATCATGAACAATTTTGTATCTGTCATAATGTACATGGTGATTTGATAAGAAATATATTCTTAATTATTTCATGTTTTGGTTACCTCTATTATCATCACTAAAATTTTAAGATAAAATTACTTCATCTAGAATTTTCGATACTATAAAGATACATCAGTGTGACAGAGTTCACTTTATCTGATGTTTTAATGAACTCTTATATTTTTCTATCAATGAGCTATGTTATATTTAAACTATAGCATATATTTCAATATCCATGTGAAATTTTATTTTATCTAGTATTTATAAAATTTATATTAAATTTTCAAATAATTTTATCACATCAATATATTCATATTGAATTTATATATCAATAAAACTAAATATTTACAATTTCATATCATTATAGTCACATATGATTAAATGAAAACCTAAATTAACTCAATCAACTTCCCCTAGTCTGTTTGAATTATGCAAAAAAACTGATACACAATCAAAACCATCATAACACAAATCACTGCATGCCAAACCCTTTTAAAATTTAATCATATATTAATAAATAATATTTTAAAACTTATTAATTTTAATACATTTGGTTGATACATTCCTAACTAGTTAAAAAAATAGAATCATAAACTCATAATAAAGTAAATTATGTTAAATAATTAAAATAATGAAATTTTTTATACTATAGAAGTATTTGCAACATTTATACCCCTATCAATGTGTTCCCTTTCTCTGGATTAAGACATCGGAGTATAGGGATGTACAAGGAAAAAATTATAATACAAGAGGTTATCTCATCAAATTGAGTGAATTGTTCCAAGATTTATACTCTATTATATATTTCATTATGTTTTTAAAATTATTCTCAATATCAATATTTCTTAACAAAATTACCTTTTACAATTTCTTGGTGAATAATAATGATAAATTGGAATAAATTTCACTAATAAACTAGGATACAGTACACAAATTTAAATTTTTTAGTGCCAATGTAATATAAAATTATGAATTACCAAGAGGTTATTTAATTTTTCCAAAAGAATATTTTTTATAATTTTTTATTTTTGATTCTTAAAACTAAAACTAGAAATTCTTAGTAGACCTCATGTATGAGGTTGAACCAAAAAAAATAAAAGGATCTACAAGTTAATTTTTCTATTTAAATATTAAGACTAAGAATTCATGTGATGTAAAATAGATAAGATAATTTCATTAAACCCTAAATTATAGAAGTGAACATTGATTTAATTAATTAAGGGTTATGAGAAAATATATACTATAATGAATTTAATGAACGATCACTATTGTTATTAGAATTGAAACTAAAAAACATTAGTTTTTTTAATAATTAATATACAATGTTCTTCATATGGTTAAGTAATTCAATTAATTTAGTAATTAGGTCATGAATGACCGTGTTTAAATATTACCACTAAAAAATAATATTTCCAATAAATTTTCAAAGCACTTGTTTCTTCATTAAATATTAATCTAATCCTTACATAAGTAAACATTTATCGTACTTTAATATTGATGAAGAAAATAAAAAAGAATAAATTAATTAGTAAACAATAATATAATAATCATTTGAGACATAAAAAATAAAAAAACCAGCTTTTATAAAAAAATCTCAAGAAAAGTTTTTTATACCCTTATTTATTCACTTGAAAATATGAATCGATCATTAAAGACATGATATAGTGGGATAAAATACCTAAAATAAAATTTTACTGTAGCCTTTGTGTTTTTGAAACATCTAAGAGAATCCCTGTAGATAATTAATACCATGTTATTGTTTTAGTTGATCCCAGTTTGTAATGAGTTTTATTTTATTTAAATAATAGTGAAGTTATAAATAAATAGGTGAATATATGTTGAAGATAGAATATTAAATTTATTGTTAATTACTAAGCCATTTTGATGTGTTCATTGACTGAAGTACCAAAGAAATGTATCATTATAGGCTTAGTTTTATATAATGTATCTATATTGGAGAAACACACTGGAGTATGGAAGTGATTTACTCCCAATGTTCATATGGAAAATGATATTTCATGTGTAATTGTTCCATTTTAGATATTCTAAGAGATCCATTCATATATGTAAAAGTATTTTATTTTATACTAATTTTTCAAAGTATAATTTTATATCATAGAATGTAAATTCTAGTTAAAGATGATGAGGATTCATCTATTAGATATATAAAGATATTTTTTAGGATTTTAGTATAGTGTTATTGTGGTAGGTTTTTTCATTCACTAATATACAGAAGATTATAAGATGAGAAGATCTATATAGATTTTGATGCTTACGAGATATTACATCTCTATGGGAAATATTGGAAAGATACATGTGCTGTTATATCATTAGACTTATTATAATGTGAAGAGTGATGTTATATAGAGAGGATAATTTTATTGATTATGAAGAAGTGCTGATTTTTTTGGAAGTGGAATATTCATGATGAACTATGAGGAATAATTTCTTATATTATATAAGAAGCATGGGATGATTTAGATATATTTGAAGTTGTTTTAAAGAAATCCTAAGGATATTTTGAATGGATTATAGTTGTTTATGATGTCTTGAAGAAGTTTAAAAAAGTTTAATGTTGTGTTGAGTAATCTTGAGATGAAATATCAATATCCTAGAGTATATGATTTATGAGAAATTGGAAAATATTTTATATTTAACATCCATTTAGATTATCCAATGGTTATGTAAGAGTATCTATACAATTATAAACAATAGATATTGTTTTTACAGACCACAAAGACTATATATTGGAAAAGTAACCAAAATGTACTATGATATATAAGTGTGACTCAAATTTGATAATATTTGTGTATGATTTGTTTTAGAATTTAAAAGGATACATAAATGTCATGTACACATAAATATGAGTCTTTTTGAGTTACAGATTCTGAATTTGAAAATGTATTGATTTTCCCTAGGATACATAAGGGTGTACTGACTATATATAATGTTACACTTAATAGTTACATGAATTATTCAATACAAGCATAAGGGTAATAAACACAACTGCATAGCTAATTAATTCGAACACAAGGTAAAATATTATTTATTAGTAATTAAATAATACTCAACCATATATTCCATGAAATATATAAGAATATTTCTAGTATATGTAAGTATTTTTATATGAATTATTTGTATAAGGATTATATAGAAGAAAAAAAATAAGATTATCATGTTGATATGTTTTTCAAGGTATGAATATCATGATTTGGGAAGGTTGGTTAGTGATCCAAGATGATTTAGAAGGAGGAATGAATGTGTAATTTTTATATGAGTTAAGAATTATCACCTAGAAAAAGGGACATCAATATTTATGGGAGATTAAAATATAATATTAATCAGTTCCTTATAATATTATATGTCTGATTAATAGATGAATGTTATATGGATTTTAGGAAGAGAACATGAAAATACCAATTTTATGGGATTTAAATATTCAAATATGGAAAATATATCATTTTATAATAGTGATAAGAGAAAACTATGATTACTCATATCATTGATTTTCAACAATACAGAGATAAATTTTTTGTAAAAAATATATAATTATGGAGATTTATATAATTTGAGGATGTATATTAGTTGTTATTAGTCCAGTGAAGTCATAACCAACAATACTGACCATGCCTCAATAGAAGAGGATAGAATATTTTTTTGAATAGAAATAAATGTTTAGTTCTAGACTCTGAATATTGATGTTTTACCCTTCGTAACCAATTATTGCCATGAATTTTACCATATTGGTTCCCTGATAATAAGTTTGAGGAGATATCCATACTATTTATAATTCCTAATAATAAAATTGAAGAATAGTGTTATTGGGAAAAATACTACTATACTCTAGGGATGTATTCATATATCTTAGAGGAAGAATAAATTATTAAACTTCTTAATTACTTATTATTTTGATTTACTATTTTTATTACATGCATGAAAATAAAAGGTGAGAAAATTTTAAGAGACAAATTCACCAAACAATTTTATATTTAATAATGTAAGAAGGTTTTTATTGGGTAAAATTTACACAAATTGATTTACCACCCATCTGTGGGTGGTTTCACTGATCCTAATGGAGAAATAATCACTAGTGTAGTAGAGGTACCACCTCTAATTATAATCTAGTTTTTTATAATTATTTTAGGAATTTAGTATCAGGGTTTGACTTCCAAAGGCTTAATGAAATGAATATTTAGATAATTTAATAATTTCCCTAACAAAGAATCCCTGAAAAAGAAATTTAATAAAAAATTAAATAAAAGGGTGAAATGATATGAAATAAAATTAAGGAAAATATCATCAATTAAATAATATATGAATTATAATTTACCAATTATAGTTAATTAGAGTAGATTCTATTATATTGTATTTGTTGGGTAATTTTCTCTTGGAGAAACATTTTATGAGAGGAAATCTCTAAAAAATAAAGGGAGATAAAAGATTACATCCACCTATTATTATCATGGGAAAATTGGAACTAGTATGAATGGATAATACTTTGTGGAAAAACAGTATATTTATAAGTTGAAGTATAATTGTAACTCTAAATTATTTACAACATTTACATGATAATTCAATAATATAGGATTTGTATAAAAAATAAATTTTTATTAAATATATATATGTGGGGTTGATCTATTATTTTAAATGATAAATAAATATCTATTTTATAGAAAATTATATATGATTATCCTAATTAAATGGTCACATTTTTTGGGATATTTTAAAATATTTTTGGATCATATCACACATCGTGAAGATGATTTTATGATAACATGGAAGTCTTTGGATAGAATTTTATTTACACGTGTAATACCATCTATTCAGGTCGGATCGATACGTTCTATGTATGTGGAAATATAAAAAAATAACTCAATATTTATAATTAGTGGATTAATAGAATCTAATAAAGGGATGAAGACAATTATGTGAATTAAAAGAATAAAATTATATTAAGGATGGTCTACATGGGGTCAAATATAATAGGATTAAGGGTGTTGATATTTAAATTAAAGAGAATAACAATATGCATGAATATAATTTTATGAAAAAAAGAAGGTAATTCTATGAAAATATGAGATTAGTTAAGGTTTAAAAAAATATTATCAAAAAGATTTTTCTATAGTTGGAATTTAAATTGGAATACATGGTAGTGATAAAAGATAAATCCACAAAATACTTTAAGAAATGATATGTTGTGATTAGAAATTATAATGTGAATATTTATCCTAAAATATACTTAACAACATAAAACATGGTTCTCGAAATAATTTTTTTTAAACCCACTATGGGAAGAAAGAAAGAGTGCCCATTTTTTCCAATTTTTATTTTGATTAATGTATTTTTAGAAATAAATTTTTTTCAAATTAAAATATGGATAAATATGAATAATTAAAATTGGTGAGAAACTACCTTGTACATATATAGATTATGTAATTATTTTTTTATAGTTGGTTCCCAAAAATGTGCTCAAAGAAATGATATTTTTAGACAACAACATCATGTTTCACATTCTAACCATGTTATTGTTTACTAGTGAAAACATGGATTTTATTGGATACTATTTTCATTGTAAAAGTGTAAGAAACAAGGTACTTGACTATTGGTATCATATTCAAACTTATATATATATATCAATTTAATCTTTTATCTATGGGGGATATAATATTAGGTTATTAAATTCACATAGGTAAATTATAAAAATATATTTAACTCAAGTAGGATTGAAATCATAGAGATCTCTATTGAAATGGAAATCAGGGTTTTCACAGTGAAGTGGTAATCTTATCCAAAATAAATAAACATTTAAAAAATTCCATAAAGGTAGAATACCATAAAAAATTAATAGAAATAAAGATAATGATGATGAGTTGTCCTTGAGCTAATATGAAGAAAAACATTTTTATTAAAATACACCCATGAAGGCTAAGAAGAATGATACATTAGGTATAAATGATTTATTCTATTTTTAGAGAAATAAATATCATTTATTTCTAATTGGATATTGTGATTAATGGAAAAAGTGATTTAAATCTAGAAAAAAAAGAGAAAATCTATTCAATAAATTAATAATATAAATGATCAAGGGAATGGTACATCCAAAAATGAAATAAAACGTGAATCTAAAAAGAATCACAAAAAATGATAACATAAAAATTCATGTGAATATTAATGGGAGTAAAAGAATTCTAGTCATATTTTAAAGGATTATCTGATTATCTGACTAGAAAAAATATATATATTTAAAAAGTTAAATCTAGTAGCTGGGGTCTCATTTGTTTTTTCGGAAATGATTACAAGAACAGTATTCCAAAAAATGAAGTTGTTGAAAAAAATCTATGCAAAGAATACCATGAAAAATATTACCTTGAAAATCGGAGAATGATGTCTTGAAATTTCACTAAATATAACTAAGAGGAAAGGAGTGTCTCGGTTTAGAAGAAACACTAAACCTTGTTACTCACCTTATGAAAATATGGTGATCCCGTCTTATTCCCATATATACCATGTTTTTTATTCATATACATGTAATTTAGGGTGATGTTTAGGGAGAGAACAAAAGGTATTCATGCAACCAAATATGGACTTCAATTTGGATGTTTACATCTTATAGTGATCCAAACATTTGTAAATTTAAATCTTATTTGATAACAAAATAAATCGTCATTAATTTAATCTAAAGAAGATTCCATCGAGGGGGAGTATTTGAGAAATATTATAGAATTTATTATTTCATAAGGATCTAGAATTCTTGGAAATGAATTTATAATGTATAATTTAATTATTATGTTTAAAATTTTTCACCATTATTTTGAATGTGTCAATTTGGATGTAAGGAGGGAAATTGGTTTTACAAATGAAATGAAAATGATGAAATTTTGATAAAATATATTTTTATATATAAATCCATAAATTATTGTTTTTTTTAATGTTTTAATATTATACTAATTTTAGTAATCTTATTTAGTTTGAAAATTTCTTGATAATTAATTTATCAGTTGGTACCAACATGAAAATATTTACAGATCCCTTTAAAAAATAATTTTTAGTTTTTGTCATATACTTGTTTGATTATAGAAAATTTTTAGTCAAAATTAGTCACTCTACATTTATGTACAAAGTATTTCCTATGATGAAATAGAGATGAAACATTAATAGAATGATTCATTATGTGAAATGTTACCACCGGCTCTTAATATTATTCATATTTACTATCAATAATGGGTAGTGAGAAGAAAACTAAAGAAAATATATTTATATAAAATTTTGGTATTTGTAATGATAAAAAATTACACATGGGGATATTGTTACACCCACTTGGTGTTATGTTTTAATTTATATAAATCAGTATTATATCAGTATATTAGGAGATGTGAATCTTAAAAGTAGTTATATGAACCCAAACATGTTGATGAGAATATTGATTGATGTACCCAAGAAAGATGCCATTATATTTAGTTGTATGTAATGAATGAGGATTAAAGAAACACATTATATATTGGAAGTGGGTTTCTACCAATGTTCATACTTAATCGTATATATAAAGTGAGATACTACCATCCAAAAATTTCATAAATATCTATTCATATGTGAAAATTTATTTTAGTTGTTTCCAATATTGATTAAATACTACTTATCCATAAAATATTGAAAAAACATTCATAGAATGATAGGTATGATACAACATAGAGTATAAATATATTATGTATCTATATAGTGACGAATTAAAGTGAATGGTTTATTTGTTCACTGGCATTTTGAAGATCATTATAAGGGAAGATTTCGTTGAAGTATAGTGATTAGTGAATTTTATATCTCAATGATAAATCTATGATAGTTATGAAGTCCATATTAGTTATTATCCCATGGAAAATATTGATGTTACGTGAATAACATACATGAATGATGCTTGAATTTGTTAAAAAGTTTTTTTAGGTAGTGAAATATTATTCATTTACTAAAATGAAGGAGTTATTATTTTCTTTAGGATAATTTTTATAATTCTAATATAGATAATGAATATTTGAGTATATCATAAAGTGATTTGTATTATTTTATATAGATAGAGATGCCTTTATATGGTTAAAATAAGTTTCATGTTGAGTTAAAAAATATAGAGATGAATTTTAGAACTTCTAGAGTTACATAGTTTAGAGAAATTGGAAACTCCTTTGTATGTTAGTGTCTTCTACATTTTCTAAGGGAAACATAATAGTAACTAAAAAATTATGAACAATACATAAGGTTTGTGTAGGAATTTATGATTAAAATTAGAAAATCACCCATTATATATTGTTATACATAAGCATGAGTCAAATTACATATTATATTCATAAAAGTTTTTTTGGATTTATAATGGATTATTTGGATTAATTTACTCATAACTATAATGTAACATCCCAGGTAAATAAAGAATAAAACATTCTCATATTTATTAATATTTACGAGTTAAATATTAATTTTACTTTAAAGGGGTTTCTATGTTCGATAGCGTACCCGATACGCAACAAAGAGTTTCTTTGAAATCTTACGTTGCACATTAGTAATAAAATAATATTATTTTAAATGGTAGTTAACATGTAGTCGTTGTATTGGTGGTAATGAATATAAATAACTAAAATATAATTATATATTTTTTTAGATGTTTTTACATTTATCCAATAAAGGATAAATTCTTAAAATACGAAAAGAATTAAATTTTAGGCATATATACTCCAATATTCACTAAAGGTCCACCTATCGCCCTTTTGATGGAAAACCATCATTAAATATAGTTTTAGTCACTCTTATACATTCTATTGGACCAAATAAAATTCTTCTTTAGAATTAGGACATCAAAATCTAATTTGTGTAAATTTTTGGTATTTTTCCGATAAAGTTCATTTTTTAATGAATAGTGAAAATGTTGTATTTTAATTCAAAGCCTCTTTTTAACCTAATTTATTTATATGATTAGATTATCTTTTGAATTGGTTTTAAATTGAAATTGGAATATATTTTTACCATTTAATCCAATAGTGGTCATTGGAATTAATTTTACTTTGAAATTGGACTTAAACCAGTGTCAATCTTTTGATACTTATTGTTTCCTAAAAACACGATATTTGTTCTGACAGCGGGAATTAATTATTAAATTAATTAATTTAACTTACATGATTTGAATTTTGTAAAATAGTCATCATTTTTGAATTCGTAATATCAAATATATCTTAGGGTGAAGTTTTGGTATTTTTCTGAAAAACTTCAATTTTTGATGAATAGTGAAACCACGTAGTGGTACTTAAAAAACTAATTTTTTGTTTAAATGAAACTTTTCTACTTCTGTGTTTTGAATTTCAAAAATACAACATACATGGTTGTCATTAGGAAGTAAAATTTGGTTCAATGGGACTAAAATAATTTTCGGTGAATAGTAATTTTTAAGTTTATTAATCGGAATTAGAGGTAATTAGTGTAATGTAAGGCAAAAATAATGTTATAGTAATATGAAATTACCTTGACACATGTCCTACCATTATTGGATGTTTCATGGACGACCAAAACAATCCATGGGTCAACTTGGGGACCCCATGGAGCCACTTTGGTAGGAAAATGACATTAATATCTTTTTATTTAATGTTAAAATTAAAATGTCACAAACATGAGTTGTTTTACTAAAAAAAATTTTAAATGGGGTTATACAAGTCATATGTTTGACTATAACTATTCATTAGAAATATAAAACGATTTCATACATGATGATTTTTTTTTTATTATTTTTAGACATTAAATAAATTAAATTATTTATGACACCATGATGATGCAGCGATTACCTCATTATTTAACGATTTAAATAAAATGAAATGATAATGTAAAATATAAGACCTAAACATATAAAAAAACCTATTGGATGGGTGGATTTATAAATATTATCACCTTAGCCTCGAAATATATAATTTTGGGACCTTTTAAATCCGAAAATCATTTTATAATAAAGTAACCTTTTATAACTTTCCAAGAGTGCCCGTCCTCTCCTCTTATAAAAGTCCCCCACCTCTACCACCTTCCCACACCTATCAAGACTTTGGAAGGGCCAAACCCTGCCCATTTTGTATCTCCACATCCCTCAATTACTCCTAGAAGCATCACTTTGGCCAGAAGTCTTCCCAATGAAGCCTTTGATCTCAAATAAAAAAGAGTTACCCGTTTTAAAGTTAGTGTCTTCTCTTGTGTTCTTATGTTTTATTTTGCTTCTCCAACCCCCTAAACTCTTTTTATTCATTTCGTTTGTAACAACACCAGTATAGTAAATAGAATAGGATGTTTTTATAAGAATTATTCTAGCTACACTTACACACACCTTCATGTAATGGTTAAAGAGCATACTGTTTCCGTGGATGGCGAATTTCTGCCTCACGAAACGATGATTGTTCAATATACTTCTAACACCTTAAAAGGTGGCCATTAAGATGTCACTATATTTATATATGATATATAATATGTTTATGTTTTACATAAGCTTCTGTATTTTTTATTTATGGAATTCCTTTATGGCTTCCACTATGGGTATACGTGATATCTTCATTTTAGGAATTGCGGACCACTGCCACCTCAAAGTGATTTGATTCGTTAATGCCATATGTGGGATATATAAAGGATGGAGATAAGTATATTATATATGAAATTACACTTGAATTATAATATACCTTTAATTAATTATGATTCCATTCCATAAAATATGAAATAGAAATGAAAGTAGCGTTCATGCGTATGTACGGCTTACCGTCTCCATGAACGGTGCATTTCATTTCTTATCCCCAAATATAATGGACTATTATAAGTACATATATATATAATTGATAAATATGATGTATGTTACATATAAATGATGAATATAATTATGTAATTAAAATATAAATATCTCTTATTTAGTTTTAATTCCATTAATATGACATAGAAATGAAAGTAGCTTTCATGCATACGTACGGCTTACCGTCTCCATGAACAGTGCATTTAATTTCTTACCTCTAAATGATTATGTAATATTACAAATGCATGTATATACTGTATATATATAATATATATGGCATCTAAATAATGAATATCATTCTTGAGATAATGGGTATTTGACTACATGAACAACTTGTAAATATAAGAAGTTCACTTTTGACTCAAGTACAAAATATCGACAAAACGACCGTTATTAACTTAAATGATTAAATAATGTTCATAACATGGTAATAAGTGATATAAAAGGAATAATGAACTTGAAAAAGGTTCTTAAGAGAGTAGAAATTAACTCAAGTTTATTATTCAGGACATTAAAGAACGATCGAGGCAAGTCGGACCCGAGATAAGGGACTTCATCTCAATCTCCTTTCATTGAGGCATCTTTTGTTCTAATACAAGACTTTATTTTATACGCTGTATAAAACACCTTTGACTTTTCATTTCATTCAAAGGGAATCTTTTTCTATGAATAATTTTACTAAACGATAAAAAGGAATGTTTATTTTAACATACGTGGTGACAACGACCTTTTCCGCCGCCACGAGTATTATTTGGTCTTTGGCTTCCTCAACAAGCCGTAATGTTTTTAAAATGAAATAAATACCATATAATCTTTTATGTATTTTGGTATTGAAAATGGTTTTTCATGATGAACTTGTTATTTCAATATATTTAAGTGATATATTGTGATCGAAATGTGGAAATTTTTTCTTTCCATTATTTTTGTTTTATGTCTTATGAATTTATAATGGTACTTGGACATTTGACGGGTGGTTACGTGATAAACCATATGTAGGGTGGTGTTGTGAATACCAGGATGGGTGGTTACGTTATAACCTCCAATGCATTGGGTATGGAATTCGGCCGTATGGCTATTCCATTAAGTGATATGTGTGGAATTAGACCATATGGTTATTCCATTTAAGTATGTTTATGTCCCAAGTTACCTTTATATGTTATGTGTTATTTATATGGGTTTTATGGTAATCATTTGGTTACAAAAGGGTAAGTAATGATATTTTATTCAGTGAAGAGTTTTTACTACTTCATAAAGGTGAAAAGTATTACTTTGATAAAGTATACATGCTTTACTTGTTGTTTTGAAAAACTAACAGTTGTCATGCTTTATGTATCCCTTACTGAGCTTTTTAGGCTCACCCCAAGTTTTTTTGAAATGTTTTTCACAGGACTTAATTTGGACTAGGGTCAAAGATGGGATCAATGGAAAGTCATGCTATCTAAAACATGGAACTAGACATGTTTCTTTTTAAGAGTTTTTATTTTATTGAAACTTAGTAGAAGTGTCTGCTTTTTAATCTTTTGAGATGTAATAGTTATGTCCAAATTCTCTAAAAGTCTAAACCATGAAAATATCCTCAATGTGAGTTATTCATTTAATTCAATATTAATTAAGGATTAAGGCCGGGGCCTTATATATAATTTTGATTAAGTTATAAATTTATAATTTAAAATAATATTTGACTTCACATTGAAGTACAAGTTAAAAGACATACATATAAGGAAATAAATTAGAGACATTTCAAGTATTCTATAAATTAATATTAGTATATAACTAAAACTTATGGGTAAATATATGAGCATAATTTTTGAAATTATTTTCAAGATCTTATGTAAGAGTTACCTCTGATTTATTTATGATATATTAGAACTGTTTCAATATTTATATGGTGTTTAAAAAAATCATTTCAAAAACGATAATTTATTATTAGAATTTAAAATTACAATGTGTATATATTAATCAAATTATAAATACAATTATTTTATTTGGATGATCCATTATCAAAGATGATTCATAAGTAAAAATTAATCATTATGATTTAGGATAATTGGGAATTATTTCAATGATAAAAAGGAGGTTGAAATATATGGGAGAGTCAACAAAAATTCCCACATTCATAATTATATTCTTTAACAATAAAAACGATGAAGGTTGTAGGTGTTTGAGGAAGATAATTTCATAATTTTGATTTTATCTAATTTTCGTATTCTATTATTTAAAACTCCTCACATGATAATTGTAAAATTCTAAGGAGAATTAAAATAATTATATGAAAATCATTTTGGAGGGAACCTTCAATGATCCCATTTAATATAATTTTTGTGTTGAAGGAAATGTGATATAAAATAATCTTTGTGGTGGGAAAATATTATGTATTGAAGAAGAATCATATATTGTGATGTCTAGCCTATGATTCCTAATATCATATAGTCTGAAGAAGAGAGTTATATACCTAAAAAACTATACTACATAATACTCAATCAAAATTATTGTATTATATTAAGGATGGTGATAAAATCATATTAGTCTAGTGAGTACCTGAGATACACTATTAATCAAACTTAGAGGGGAAAATGAATAATTCTGTGTTTGAAGAGAAATACCAGGTTGGTTCCAATTATTAAAGATGGTATATTGGTTCCAAATTTGCTAGATATTTTCATGAATTATACCTCGATAGTGTCAGGATAGTAGGTTCGAGGATATAATATTTATTTTCCATGTTATTTCTAATAAAATGGAACAATTTTTTGAGTAAGATAAGAACTACCCATTCTAGATTAATAGTGAGGCTTCTTTAATCCAATGAATCCCTTTTTTGGATAAAAATCAAAAGTTTTATATCTATATATATATATTATCATTTTATTACAAATTATGAACAAAAATGCTCTAAAATAAATCATAAAATTTAAATAGGATATCAAAAATATCTCACTAAATGACTTTTTAATGCTTCTAAAATAATGGGTGTTTAAATAATTTCTTATACATTATTAATAGGGTATTGACCGAAAAGACTTCAATACAACATGTAAAAATATTGTTTCCATGATATTTATGTGTCCCTGCATGATTTTTTTATCATTTATCCAAGACATATCCCCTAAATATTCTCAAATCGCAATCAAAACACACACACACACACACACACTATATCTCTAGCATAATAAAATGTTCACAGTCATGTTTCCTTTTAATATATGATATATTGAGAACATGATTTAGTCAACTTAAATAATCCACATTCTTGTATTTATTTGAACATCCCCAATATCTACTATTATAAAATAGTTATTATTTACTTTATGGAAATACTTGTCCCCCTAGACATGTATATAAAAACCCATTTTCTGACTATATTCACATGGAAAACACTTTAGTTGATGGAATAACATGGCACAATTTCCTTCCTTTCACTTTACATTATTCAAATTTATTCAAAACAAATGTTTAAGTAAAATATTTACATACTATATTGAAAAATAATAAATTAACCATGTTTATCTCATTCATTAATAAAAAATTTAATTTAAAAGAATGAAAAAATTTGAGTACTCAATGTGTCCCATATGTAAAATATTATTTGTTTTTAAGTATATATCACCACACCATTATAAAGAAACCCATAATATCAAATATCAAAATAGAAACGTTGACCAAAAAATAACTAACAAGAGATAAATAATGAATATTCACATAAAAACGTATTTTCAACACCTCACATAATAAATAAAGAAATACTTGTATTTTACTTTTTATATAAAAATAATTATACTTATAAACTATTCCTTTAGAATTATTAAACATCTTATAATTATTTATACACACATATGATCCACCAAAATGGTAAAATATTTCAATAATCACTCAAGTATCATTTAATTAGATATTTTTTATCCTCAAGAACATGCATCGTAACCAATGACTTGACATGTATCTAAATACAAACATAAGACAAGACCACAATTCACCCTGATGAATTTGGAAAAGGTTTTTATCTATGGATAAGGGTTGGTTGGAATTTCTATGAAAGGATTATATAGATAATAAAGGGGAGTAAAAATATATATAAAATAAATGATAAAATACTCAACTCTCACTAGAAAAATCATTGATCAAAATATATTGCCATTCATAACTTATTTTTCCTGTCTCAAACGCTCAAAAATAATAAAAATGAAATAATTTAAATCTTACCCATTACATCAAGAATTATTCATTTTTTTATTAACTATCCATAAAATCAAAATTAAACATATTTTTAAACCTTTCTTGAAGAACCAATGATAAATCCTCACATTAACGTTTTTAAAATATGGTTTACCCACAATAACATCATGGTACATCTTTGACCCTATAAATATTTAATTTTATTCCATGAATATTAAATTAAATAGTGTGGAAATGAAAAATATGATTATAAGGTATATCTCATTCAATGTAGCTTAGTGAATTTACGGGTTTCAATAAATATAAAATGTATAGGTGGGACTTAAAGGTAAAAAATTTTGAAATTGTTAATTATGGACTCAAAGATCATAATCTATATTTTTTAATTTTACATTTCATGAAATATATCAATGAATGTTCTAGTAGTAAACTTGTCTCAAGAATCTCTTAATTAAAAGGGTATTAGATAGACTATTAGAAAATAGTTTAAAATAAAACATTTTTTAGGGATTTAGAACATTAGATAATCACTTATAGAGTAAATATTAATAGTAATTAAATTATTAAAACTATAGAAAAAACCATGAATAGATTTGAGAAATATTATTTAGATAAATAAACCAATTTCCCAAAATTATGATTCTTAAATAAATACTCTTATATATATATATATATTAATACTTCCATTATAATTTTTATCATATTTTTTAAAAATGAAAAGGTAGTTTGAAATTATTAAGAAAATATTAGTTATATAATAAATTTATACAATTATATATATGATTGCACTAAATTAAAAAAATATTAATCTTGTAAAATGATATTGAATTTAAATTATCAGTTCCTTATCAAATAATTATTTTATATTTATCCCTCCCACTCTCTTTTTCCATTACAATACTCTCCTACCTACAAAATAGAACTACAGAAGTGAAAAATTAAATATCCATTCAATTAAGGATCACAAATATATGGGTTATTGAATATTATGATGATAAAAAAATTACATGAATTTAAAATAAAAATTGGTTAAAAAGATAAAATAAGTTGATATTAGGATGATTTCTACAAAACATTGTTTATATTTTCTTACCATTAAATGACTACATAATTTCATGTATAAAAATAATGGAATGATTTTACCCAGTTTGGATTAATGAATGATCTATGTCCAGTCACCTTCATATAGAGGGGTTTTTTTATTCCTCAAATATTATAAATATTTTTCCTTGAGTTAGTATTTTATTCAACTTTTATTGAAATTTTCACTTAATATATAGTTTATTATAAAAAATTAAATGTTAATTTATGAACTAACTAAAATTTTTGGGTATATTTTAAAACATGTTTCACTATATATTTGTTTAAACACATATATCCACTAAATTGGTGTTCAATTTTTATTCATCTCCTCAAATTCTTCCTTCTTCCTCCATCAATCTATCTAATTCATCCCCTCATCAATAGAAGAAATATCATCTGGTCTAATTTTAATTTCCTTTATTAAATACTCTAATTCATTATCAAAAAAATTCGTCAATGAAAGAATATTGAACCTAAAATTATCACTAATAACTATTAATAATATCTCTATACTTTTTAGTACAATTAAGGTATTTAATATTAATAAAAATCCCCTCTAAATTATATGGTTTAGTTTATACTAATCCATCTCAAAAACATTAAAATACATTCAAAAGTAAAATAAAAAAAATATAGTGAAAATCTTGAATTTTTTACCATTATATATACTAATTCATGAAAAACCATCATATTATTCATCTCCTCCAATCCTAGTATTTTAAGTGATGATCATGAATTGATTTTTATGCTTTAACATAAATCAAATAAGAACTTATAAATAAATATTATCTAATATTAATGAGAATTCAAAAATTACACATTTTTTGTTACTTATTTGTTAGAGTATTCATAAACACAACATTATATTCTTCAACAAGATTTATTTTTCCCATTTCACAATTAATTAACTAATTTTAAATTATCTTCTTCAGAAACATTATTTATGTGGCAATGTTCACTAATTATTACCCAAAGGAAGAATAATACAAGTTCTTTTAAACATTTAATAAAATATAAATAACTTAAAATTTACTATCATATTCACTGTCCTTTATTGGAATGGTATAGGGGTTTGTATTTTGGTTGATATTTCTCACTAAACTCCTCCACGAAATCTTTTTCTTTCACATTCATTTTCCCCTCATATATTCTCTCTTTTATAACAAGTATTTCATTTTATTTATAAATTAATACACCGTTATCTTTTGTGGTTTTTAAAATCCTTAAATTGATAATATTCTCCCATCCACATGGATTTATGATTTTATCACCAGTCATTATAGATTATAGCCTTTCCTTTTGTTATTTTGAAATTTTTTCTACATGAAATTACAAATTTATTGTTGTATGTTTATTATTTTCCAAGAATATAAAAAATTTATCATCTAATGAATATATTATACTATTAAGTTATTCTTGTTATTATTTTTTTGGGACACAAATTTCCATTCTCTCAGTTGATATAATTTATTTTCATGTGTCCTATATCCATGGAAATTATTTTGATAAATAAAATCAATATAATTTTATCTTCAGTATTGGTATATTGGGTATAGTTCATGTATATAATTATTTCCATATTATTTTTCAATTATTCTAATTATGGATCCATTTATATATTGGAATATGCAATGATAAATCCATTACTTTGAAGTCCATTTATTTTACGTTGGAAAATATTAGTTGAATTGTTTTCCCAAAAATCATAACTCTATCATATAAAAAATTCCATAAACTATCATCATGTGGAGGCATCCATAATTAAACAATTTAATTGGGAAATAACCTGATAAAATTTTAAAATAAGACACTACATCACTAATAATTTATTGACATAGTCTCATAGTAGTTTCTTATACATATCACATGGAAGGTAATGTGGTTTATTTTTAAATTTATTAAACGTGACAATATCATGTTAATATTCATTGATTTCATGAGAGTAATAACTGTTTTATGAAATTGAATTCGTATCTTGTCATATTTTTTAATGTAATGTGGTTCCAAGACTTGTATTAAATCATTTCAATAAATTTTATAAAAAAAATCACATTCTAAGGTTCACCATATTTTTAGAACATTATTGTATTGAAACATACCAAAAATCTCAAGATAATATCCTTATTATATAATTGGATCTTCGTGTGAAATCATAGAGAATTTAATTATTTTTGTGATTATTTTGATGATTATACAATTTATCTCAAAAACTATTTGTAGTAATTGGAGGTACTCAGATTCTTTATTTTTATCATGATCTTAAAAAACAATCCAAAATCCATTATATCAATTTATCATAGTTGTCTCCCATTTTCTAATTGATCTATATCTATAAGATGATCTACATAAACCATTTTCTCTTTCTCAATATGTTTTTTAATAAACTTTTCTAACTTGTTATAGAACTCATATTGTTATATTCCATTTAGTAATTTTCTCCCAAGTTGAGTACTCAAGCACCAAAAATGTCTGTCCAAAAAATTGTAGGACTATCATAGTTGAAAAACATTTAAAATTGGAATGGAAAATAGAATACATATACTACTATATTGAACATGAATTTATACTATGTTCACTAGTCCCTGAATTTGGTATAAAAAATATAACCTCTAATGAGGCTTCATTAAATATTTATGAGAATCTCTTTTGTAAATTATACGTCTACTAATTTTAAAAAAAAAATACAAGTTCAAACTATAACTCATGAATGATATAAAAACTATATTTAAGGATCCTTAGCATGAAATTTTTAATTCAAAACATAATTCTTAAAATTTTATGTGATTAAATCAAGTTAAGCTAAATTAGTTTAACTCTAGATGATTGAACAACATTGAGTTCTTAAAAGTCAATGGTCATGATATAATATAAACTAATTATTTTAATTAATGATAATTCATATTATCATAACTAGACAAAAAACATAGAAAATTGCATTTTTCTCAAATTAATAATTTTTTATTCATTAATAACTATGTTATCCCAAACTAGATTCATACATACAAACATAATCAGATGATTTTATAAAGAAAAAATATAATAAAAAATTAATAAATTAAACATAATTTCATGATTAAATAAATATTTATCATTAATAAATAGATATTAAATGATGTTCAACAATAAATTAATACATAAACCCAAGAAGAATAAAAAATAAAAAAACAATCAGTCATTTAATCATTAATAAAAAACATATGACAATGTTTCTAGTGCATCATGTTTCCAAATGAAAAAAAATATTTGATCATTATTAGCCGTGGTAGAGTGAATTAAAAAACCAAAAATTAATTACAACAACAATTTTAATGATTTTAGAACATAAATTGAATGTTTTTCAAAAAATATGTGGTGTTTTTATGTGTTTCTCAATGTCATGGAATTATTTTTAAAAATAAAAATATACCTTTTTATAGATATATCCCATTTATTTCCCACATTAATTGGGAATTAGAGTATACTAAAATTGGTCAAAATATTTATTTGGGTGGTCAATAATATGTACCGAAATATATAATAATGTTTATCAATTGATAAAGTATTGAAAATTTCACATCTTTATTAATTTAAAGAAATCAAAAAACTATACTTTAGCCTGATTTGGAAATAATCCATTTATAACATATATTTGTAAAAAACCATGATCATTTCATCAGTACTCTTTATCATAGCCCATATACCATCTTATACTGAGATCCATTTCTATTTTACCACAAAATACCACTATAATTTTCACCCACTTTATATTTGATATGTTTAATTAATTAAAAAATATAGAGCTCAAATTCACATGGTCCTCCAAACATCAACTCCATCAATGACATGTTCGCTATTATATACATGGCCAACTCCCTATTATTATATTACATCCCCTATATCACCAATGATTATCTTTACGCTGACATAGTTTTCCCATTGTATTCATTATAATACATGTCTTTATTGACTTTTTCTTCAAGACCCATTTTTCTCATTATTTTCACAACAACCACATTGTGGTATAAAAAACACAGTGTCATAATTGTCTCATATTTTTATCGAAATTCTTCTATTATATTCAAAAATATATGTTAATCTAAATCTATTAATTGAAACTTGAAAAAATATTATTACAAGTAATATTATCTAATTTATTAATATAAATATTGGTGAAAATCATAAAAACACTGACCTATCTCGTTTTAATTTTATAAGACATGTAAGGGTGGTTGAAATGTAGTTTCAAGTCATGTTTTAAGGGTAAATGGAATTTCAAATTATAGAGGAATGTAAGAAATGTTAGTCCATATTTTATTAACATTCACACAT
The DNA here is from genome assembly GCA_963277665.1 of Viscum album. Classification (NCBI taxonomy): domain Eukaryota; kingdom Viridiplantae; phylum Streptophyta; class Magnoliopsida; order Santalales; family Viscaceae; genus Viscum; species Viscum album. The sequence continues at coordinate 742,377,332 of OY728138.1, read as the reverse complement.
ATTAGTATTCCTAATGTAGTCTATTCCAATATTGCAATTCCAAAAGGTTACACTACAATTTAGAGATAGATGCAATGAAATGAATATCATGATACATTATAAATAAAGATGAGAGGAAATCTATGTTATGAAACAGTTTAATATTTCATGTGAAGGGTTATAGTTTTTTCTAGAGTTTATTATTTCATACGAATATTGATGTTTATACTAGAGTTTGATATTATCAAAGGGGATGGATGGTTTATACTGGAATTTAATTTCATTTCAAAATATGAATTGATTATCATTGTTGTAAATAAAATATTTGAACATAGAGGGTCACACTAGTTTTTAATGTTATTTACGAAGATAAATTGGTAATGATGGAGTGTAATTTAATGTAGTAATATTGATTGTTTGGATTTAATTTGTTGAATCCATTCTTAATTAATTTTGAAATTATTTAAGAAAATTAAAGGTTTGTATTAGAATTTCAATTTTTTCATTGGATACTATTTCTAATTCAAGTCTGAAAATGATTTACATGAAATAATTTTTTAAAATATTTTTAAATATAAATTAATGATCCCCTGATGAGTCATTGAATATAATGAATTAAGGTTAGAAAAGAAGGATAAATTGGGGAACACATCATAATTATAGATGTTTGAACATTTTTATATGAAGATCGAATACCACAAATAATACATTAGTTTGTTTAATAATGTTTTGAGTATAAAATAACTATTTTAAATTATATAAATTATTTTTTTCTTAAAAAAATTTTGTGGAAGGTTAATTATGTTTCTATGTTGCAATAGTTTGGGTTTTCTCACCATTTTATTCAATAATTTATCCATTGGAGAAGAGAAGTTATATTAGTACCCATTGATAAAAAACATTATTTTCTTATTTTATATTGAAGACACATAATGTTTTTTAATATATAAATTTAGATTATTTATCTTGTTTCATGTTACATATGTTTGGAGAAAATTGTTTTTCAAATGATTTTGTAGATAAACAATTTTCATCCTAACTATTATGATTATGATGTATTATTTGATAAATGGTTTTCATTGATTTTTTTTCTTTTTTTCTTGATATTTTATTTATTTAAGTCATAATATTTATTGTTATTTTATTGTTATTTTATTGAATAGTTCTCCCCAAACTCTTGGAATCTTATAGTATCCTAGTAAATATTGGAATAAAGATAATAATAATTGATATCATAACTATGTTTCATGTTTCTTTTAATAATATCAATTTTCTTTGATGTTCAAAGTGACACGTGTTCTCTTTTTCTCATTTTGTTGGTTCTATTTTTTTACATAAAATTGGATTATATTAATTCTATTAATAATAATGAGATTCAAACATTTAGTGGAAAAAATATCATATATGTGAGGATATAATTCTATTTTACCAATTTTATATTGTCATAAATGTTCTTGAAGTTGAATATAATGAGTATGTTCCACTTCTATATGGTGTTGCGATGATAGTCGTTGATCAAAATAATATTAAGAATTATATCCATGCCCAAAATCGAATTAATTATTCCCCTTTATAGAAGGAATTTATTGACTCCATGTAGATTATGAAATAAAAAATAAATTGTTTCATGTTTTTAAATATATATGAAGAACATAAAAAATTAAATTAGTAAAATTAAAAATATCTGATATAAATTATGATGACATACATATACATGATAGTGAATATATTTATTTCTTCATTAAAAGGTTTAATGATGTTTTGATAACCATTAATAGATTGAGAATGTGTTTTATTATAAAATGATCCAAATGGGATTTTTTTGAAAAAGAGTAATGCTGAAATTGAAATCCCCTATAAATCAATTAATCCTAATAATTGTCAAGGATAATTTATTAAGTAAAAGGAACATTCAAATACAATGTAAATGTTTAGATTATATTTGAAGAGTTATTATCATTTATCATAAAGAGAGTTCCTAAAGAAAAGGAAAATTTCTAAGGAAATATTCTTTTAAATTGATTTATGTCACGACCCGTCCTCAGGGCCCATGTCGTGACTACACCAAGACCGCCTTCCATAGGCCAGGGGCTGGTGACTAGCACCAAAAGCATAAATCCAAAAACTGGGAAGGAATTTCCTTTATAGAAGTAACACACACACAAACAAAGTAATATGGAAGCAAATTAGTAAGTGAATATTGTATAAAAATGGTAGTGCTGAAAGTAAAGGGGGCCGGAAATACAAGCCCAATAGTAAAGTACAGGTACAACGGAAAGAAATTATAGCTGAAAAGGGACAACAGCTAAAAAGGGAAGCTCCGGGAACTTCTACTGAGTAGCCTACCTGAAGGGTAGGTACAGATGTCCACCTTATCACTCCACATCTATTGGTCTGCTCCATGTACCGTCTCGCTGTGAGGTCCACCTTCTGGTACCGTCCGGTCCTGGCCCGCTCTCGTTCTCCGTCAACACTATCTGTCATCTGCATCCAACACAACAAGGTGTGGTCATAGCCCATGCAGGGGTGAGTATAACGATACTCAGTAGGTACCTTGAGACTCCCGAAGATCTCCCAGAATCCACGAATGATAAACCACATAAGAAAAATGCAACCACAAAGTATCAACCAACCCTACTTAGGTATATGCCCATACATATACCTAAGTTATCAATCTCGGTTCGGCTCCAACTCTCAAGCCCAAGCGCAGCATAGTCCATACAGGAAGTAAATTCAATCACATCAATGATAATAAATGAAATTCAAGACTCAGCTCACACAGGTATACATCTTTCGTATAGCGATAGAGATGATCATATGTAGTCACTGATTCATCTAAACTATCGGACCCACACAGGATATTAGACCAGCTATGCTGTCAGACCCACATAGGATACAAGACCTGCTACTCTGTCGTATAGCGATAGAGATGATCATATGTAGTCATGGATTCATCTAAGCAGTCGGACCCACACAGGATAGAATACCAGTTAAGCTGTCGGACCCACACGGGATACAAGACCAGCTACTCTGTCGGACCCACACATGATACAAGTATAGAGGTCAATACTTTTGGACCCACACAGGATACAAGAATAGTAGTCATCGCCTTCGAACCCATGGAGGATCCCAGTATGGTAGTCATCATTGTCGAACCCACGAAGGATTCCAGTACAGTAGTTGTTGCAGTCGCAGCCACCTCTAGTGTTCCCGCAAATAGCACGCTCGATTCCGGGAGGGTCTTCTCCTCGAGAAAAAGGGTCGATACATCAACTATCATGAAGTCCTGATTTGATGTATCCCAAAGTTCTGCCTCATCCAAAGTAACCTAATGTGATAGACGGTGTGTCAATCGGATGCCTGGTCTGAGAGTTATTGGCTTTTCCGTTCCAGGGGCCCGGTTGGATTTCGGGTACAATCCAACTCGGCCATACTCCAACATCATCTGAATCCTATGCGGAGTATTCCAAAAGGGTTTCCTCGTCAAAAGTAATCCAACATAGTTGACAGCACGTCAATCAGACATCTGGTCCTTAAGTTATATGCGTTTATGCTCCGAGGGCCCGGTTGGTTTTGGGTTCGAACCAACCCAGCCATACCCAAACTTCGCCAAAACCTTGAGTATAGTATACTGAAACGACCATCTCGATCCAAGGAATCTTACTCAACTGACAGTACGTTGATCAGAGGTCCGTATCTCAAGTTACGGGTGAAAAACCAAAAGTGGTCCGAAGCGGGGGGTTTGTGTCCCTTCCGACCCAGCCCAACCCGCCCTGGGTCGCCCCGAATCGGGTCGACCTGACCAAGATTCGGGTCCGGCTCAATAGGACATGGCCTGGCCCAGCGGATGTGGCCCGAACCAGCATGGTGGCCCAGCCAAGCATGGTGACATGGCCCAGGGCGTCGGCCCAGCCCGCACGACGGCCCGGCCCGCATGGCGCGGGGGGCCGGCCCACATGGCGCGGGGGCCCGAACAGTGTGGCATGGACGCCCGACCCGCATGGCACGGTGGCCCGGCCTGCGTGGCGCGATGGCCCTGCCCTCATGGTGCAGTGGTGAAGCCCGCCTGGTTAGAATGACGAGGCGGCAGCGGCGCCCTGTGGGGCCCACCCTAGTAAATCAGGGGTTCTCCCCCCCCCCCCCCATATCCCTGTAATGAAACAAGAAGTTGCTGGTTCCTCTCAGTGGAACCCAATCGGGTACCGCCCTGTCGCGCACCGGCGGCCGGCTCAGCCGGCCGCCCTCACCTGTCCACTACGGTCGTAGGCCGCGGGTCTGCTCTGGCGCGGCGCGACGTCGCCGTGCCCCTCCTCCAAGGCCCGTCTTGGCCACAGCCTCGTGCTTCCCTCTGTGTGGCGTGACAGTGTTGCGCGCCTCCACCACGACCCGACGGCCTTTGCGCTGCCAGCCCCCTTCTTCGCGGTCGACTCGTTGCCGGTCACCGTTGTTCACTCTCATCATCAACCCCAAATAAGATCCAATGTGGAATATTCGGCCATGTTGGTGCGGTCCGATTTTCCCCATGTTGTGTTGATACCATTTGGTTGTCAAAATATAATTTCAATGACGTAAAACGGGTACATAAATAATTTAAACCCCTACCTCGTATTCGACGTTGCACTTCGAGGATCCATGGATGACGTGCATCAAGGAAGTTGGGCGTTGCGGAAGACTAACGTCATTCCGTCAATTTCGGAGGAAATAACGTTGTCGTTGGTGGTGTCCTTTGCGGGTGGCGTCCTCTCCCTTGACGCAGAGGAAGATGTTAAAGATATCCTTCGTGTTCTTCTTGGGAAGAACATTTTTTTTCTAATCCTTCAAATCCACCCAAGTTAAAATGCCCAAAACAAAATAAGGGAATATCACCCCTCCTTTTATTGTTGGCAAGAATGAATTCAAAAGAATTCATTCACTCCAAATTAATTAATTAAGTTGATTCACTTAATTAATTACATGGAGTTGGAAAGAAATTCAATGATCTCAAAAATTAATTATATGGACGTGTTGGCACTTTAATGGGAAGTCCAAAAGTTTAAGGGAGTTCAAGGGTTTGGTGTTCGTGGGGGCCCCACAAACATTATCCTTCCATGGGAGGTTATGTGGGGGTGGGCCCTGCCATCAACCTCCCTTTGGAGATATTAACCACTAACTAAATAAATTGTGTAACACAACAATTTATTAAATTTATTTTGAATCCCCAACAATTAACTTTCAACCTGTATAAAACAAAACTGCGGTAAAGGTCCCCTTAGGTGAATACTCGTGCTGCGAGTTCATCGGTGTCCTTGGATTTCAATTCCTAGCACTGGTTCAATAGATAGAGAAACCTGCATTTACGTTTAGTGGACGTACCCGACCAAAACTTCAGAAATTGATTCCGGGAAAATCGGGCCTCAGAATCAAGCACAGTCAGAAACTGAAGACTCGTAACATTCCAAAGAAATTAAGAAAAAAAATTCCCTTGAAATTTTCGGGTCATTACATTACCCCCACCTCAGGGATTTACGTCCTTGTAAAGCTACAACACACACTAGGGAAACAAAAGTGGGTACTGAGCATTCATCTGAGCCTCCCGCTCCCATGTGCTCTCCTGGAGGTCCCCGTGCTACTAGCGAATGCACACCAGAGGAATCGACCATCTATGCATGATCTTCCCCTATTGATCCTCAATCTCAACTGGAACCTCCATGAATGTCGCCCCTTCATCGATGTTTATCTCCTCGTGGTCGATGATGTGGGACGGTTTGTGCACTTTTCTCCTTAAATGAGATACGTGGAAGATGTCATGCACCCAATGCAACTGAAGTGGAAGAGCCAGGAGGTAAACCACCTCGCCTATTCTGCTAAGGACCTGGAAAGAATCGATTAATTGCGGATATAACTTGCCTTCTCAAAAAAAATCTTCGTAGACCCCATCGAGGTGAGACCCATAGGAAGACGTGGTTGTCATCCTTGAACTCTAGTGGTCTCTGTCTCCTATCAGCATAGGACTTCTGTCTACTCTGTGCAGTCTCAACTATCGTGAACCATAAGGGATCACTGGTCGCTCCTGTATCAGGACACACCCGAGTCCTATCCCTGATGTGTCGTAGTAAACCATATACCCAACGCCCTCCACCAGTAGCCTCAAGATGGGCGCACTAGTCAACCTCTGCCTCAGCTCCTAAAAGCTCTACTAGCATCTCTCTGACCACACGAAGGGTTTCCCCTTCTTCGTCAACCCTGAACCGGTGCTGCAACTCTAGAGAAGTCTAGCACAAAGGTAAGTATGGTGGACTTCTGAGTTTTCAACTGCACCCTCTTATGCATGATTCCATCCCATGCTATCTGGGTTTTCCTTTTCACCAACCATGGAAAACCCCATCCTAACATTGTAGATAAACCAAAACCTTCTTGACTAATACAGTCAATTTGTGTAAGAACTGTGGTTGCCCATTCCATACCCAAACTAACATCGTAAGGCCTCGACACTGCCACAAAGAGGTTCCAACCGAAACTCTCGCCTCGAGGGTCAAATAACACAATCTGAGTAAGTGTGATTATTGAGTCTCCTCCCAATGGTATCTCGAGACGTGCGGATCAAGTCAATCGTTTAACTGGAAACTCTTTGTCTGGAACAAGATCTTCGGAAGGAAGGAATGATTGGTACCTATGTATATTTATACAGCGGCTAGTAGTAGACAAAAACCGTACCTCGAATCATTCCTAGAGCCCTTGGGTCACAATCCTTGACCACATGCAGCTAATTTCTTACCCTTCCCTCCTGCTCCATGAGCCTGGCGGGGACTACAAAGGAAGGTGGTTGTAACATGTCGAAATGTACATCACCACATGCTTCCCTCTTAACTCTGATTTCATGTCTGTTACTCTACAGATTCATCTATCCTCAACACTTCCTCCTCGAAACATTTTACACGCTCAAGTCTCTGAGACTGATGTCAGTTTCATGCTTCCAACTACTAACATTCACTGGTTGTAACCGCTCAGCCAATGAAAATTAAACCACAAATTTTCTCTCTAGCACCCTAAAATAAGTTGGAATGCATAGAGAAAAAAAATTCTGTCTTGGATATCCTTTAACACGCATTTCTCAGAGGTCCAAGCTCTAAAGCACTAGTCGAATCATATTCATCGAGTACCAGGAAAGATCAGTATGCCTCTATGAATACTCAGCTACCGACACGTCGTCCTGCTGAAGCTATATAAGCTCTAGAAAACTCTCATCCATATCCTCAAGCCAGTCCTCAGCAGCCTATGGGTTGGGATCACCTTGGAAATTGAGGAATATCTGGTGTTGAAACACATGTAAGGCACTAAGTCGACAAGTTTCCTCTACCGGTACCGCTGGTAGTTTCTTTTAACCAATGGGAAGTGATATAGTTGGCACACATCCCAAAGGAACCATCTTGGGAAACGGTCCAAGTACCGAAACCTCATAATTATGCGGACCATTCCCTTGGTCACTCACTGAAAAAGATTAATAGCTAAGATCAACATCTACTCTACTAGTGTCTCAACTAGGAAGAAAACTCTAGTAATCACCTCCATAGAGTCCTCTACTGCCTGGGAATCTGTCTCACCTAGAAAACTCGGAGGCCTCTACCACTAGAACTTGTGCAATGCGCACAGTCAGTGTGCACCGTCTGCAAAGTGCGGCTTGTGGCATCTTCTACCCATTGGGTGGTGGTTCTTCTAGTACACCACCTGAAGGTGCCAACCTGGTAAGAGGGCCCTACACCGGAGCCTCATCGCTCGGTGGGCCGTCATCGTATACTCTCTCTCGGAAACCCTAGGAGGATGTCTTCACAGCGGAATCCTAATAAGAAACAGGTGTGTCGCGGTCAATAAGTTATACATGTTGATTTGACTCGAAGAAACCACAAAGTAAACTCTTGAAACACACATGCAATCAGTGTTTTCATGCAATGTGTCAGAAATCAGAAGCCAGGGTCCTGGTGTATGGATACGTCAGCCGCCGCACCAACACTGGACTCCCTGAACTGAAAACCACACTCAATACTCTTAACACTATTGCTTCATAGTAAGACATATCAGAGTCCTACGTTCTGTGGTAGAACCGACTCCTCTGATACAAATTTGTCACGACTTGTCCTTGGGGCCCGTTTCGTGACTACCCCAAGCCCTCCTTCCATAGGCCAGGGGATGTCGACTAGCACCAAAGGCGTAAATCCCAAAACTAAGAAGACATTGCCTTTATAGAAGTAACACACATACAAACAGAGTAAGCTGGAACCAAAGAACTAAGGGAATATTGTATAAAAAAAGTAGTGCTGAATGTAAATGGGTCCATAAATACAAGCCCAATAGTAAAGTAAAGGTACAAAGGAAAGCAAGTACAGCTAAAAAAAGGACAGCAACTAAAAAGGGAAGCTCCTGGAATGTCTGCCGAGTATCATACCTGAAGGGTAGGTACATATTTCCACCTTAGCACTCCACGTCTATCGGTCCACTCCATGTACCGTCTCACTGTGAGGTCCACCTCCGGGTACCATCCGGTCCGGGCTCACTTTCAGTCTTCGTCAACATTTTCAGTCGCCCGCATCCAACACAATAAGGTGCGGTCATAGCCCGTGCAGGGGTGAGTATAACGATACTCAGTAGGGACCCCGACACCCATGAAGGTCTCCCAAAATCCACCAAGGATAAACCACAGAATAAAAATACAACCATGAAGTGTCAACCAATCCTACTTAGGTATATGCCTATACATATACCTAAGTTATCAATCTTAGTTCGGCTCCAACTCTCGAGCCCAAGATCAACCCAGTACACACATGAAGTAAATTCAATCACATCAATCATAATAATTGAAATTCAAGACTCAGCTCACACAGGTATACATCTTTAGTATAGCGATAGAGGTGACCAGATGTAGTCACTGATTCATCTAAGATGTCGGACCCACACAGGATACAAGACCAGCTAAGATGTCAGACCCACACATGATACAAGACCAGCTACTCTGTCGTATAGTGATACAGATGATCAGATGTAGTCGCTGATTCATCTAATTTGTCGGACCCACACAGGATACAAGACCAACTAAGTTGTCGGACCCACACAGGATACAAGACCAGCTACTCTGTCGGACCCACACAAGATACAAGTATAGAGGTCAATACTATCGGACCCACATAGGATACAAGAACATTCTTCATCGTCGTCGAACCCACGGAGGATCACAGTATGGTAGTCATCACTGCCGAACCCACGTAGGATTCCAGTACATTAGTCGTTGCAGTAGCAACCAGCTCTAGGGTTCCTATACACAGCACGCTCGATTCCGGGAGGGTCCGCTCCTCGATCAAAGGGGTTGATACATCAAATATCACAAAGTCCTAAGTTTATGTATCCCAAAATTCCATCTCATCAAAAAGAACCAAACGCGAAAAACGGCTCATCAATCTGATACTCGGTATGAGAGTTATTGGCTTTTCCATTCCGGGGGCCCGGTTAGATTTCGGAAACAATCCAACCCGGCCATACTCCAACCTCATCTGAATCCTGCACAGAGTATGCCAAAATTACCATCTCATCAAAAGGAAACCAATGTAGTTGATGTCACCTCAATCGGATGCCCGGTCCATAAGTAATAAGTGTTTCCGCTCCGAGGGCCCGGTTGGTTTCAAGTTCGAACCAAACTAGCCATACCCAAACTTTGACAAAAAAATTGAGTGTAATATATAGAAACGACCGTCTCGATCTAAGTAATCCTATGAAACTGATGGTGCATCGATCGGAGGTCTGTATCTCATCTAAGGGGAAAAATCCAAAAGTGGTCTGAAGAGGGGGGTTTGGGTCCGGTCCGACCCAGCCCAACCAGCCCTGGGTCGGCCCGAACCGGGTCTACCCGACCCGGATCCAGGTCCAGCCCAGTAGGACGTGGCGCGGATCGGCGGCTGTGGCCTGGCCCAGCATGGCGGCCCGGCCCAGGGGGCCGGCCAATCCCGCGCAGTGGCCCGGCCCGCGTGTCGCGGTGGCCCAGCCCGCATGGCGCGGTGGTCCAGCCCGCGTGGCGTGGTGGTCCAGCCCGCAGGGCATGGTGGCCCTGCCGGCCTGGCATGGTGGTGAATCCCACCAGGTCAGGGTGACCAGGCGGCGGTGGCACCCTGCGGCGCCCGCCCTAGTCAATCAAGGGGGGGGGGGGGTTTGCGCCCCACCCCCGTCTCCTTGTAATGGAACCAGAAGTTGTCGGTTCCTCTCCGTGGAACCGATCCGGGTTCTACCATGTCACGCACCAGTAGTTGTCTTAGACGGCCGCCATCCCCTGTCCACCGCAGGTCCTCTCCATTGCGGCGTGATGGCATCGTGCAACTCCACTGCGTCCCGACGGCGTCGCGCACCTCCGCCGCGGCCCGACGGCCTTTGCGTCGTCGGCCCCCTTCTTCACAGACGGATCATTGCCGGTAGCCGTTGTATACTCCCGTTGCCAACCAAAAATAAGATCAAATGGGGAATATTCGGCCGTGTTGGTGAGGTCCGATTTTTCCCATGTTGTGGTGATACCATTTGGTTGTCAAACTATAATTTCAACGATGTAAAATGGGTACAGAAATAATTTAAACCCCTACCTTATATTAGATGTTTCATGTCGACAAGCCGCGGAAGACAGGAATCGCAGAAGTTGGGCGTTGCAGAAGACGAATGTCGTTCCGTCAATGTCAGAGGAAATAACATTGTCGTTGGCATTGTCTTTTGCGGGCGGTGTCCTCTCCCTTGACGAAGAAAAAAATGTTAAAGATATCCTTCGTGTTCTTCGTGGGAAGAACATTTTCTTTGTAATCCTCCAAAACCACCCAAGGTTAAATGTCCAAAACAAAATAAGGGAATATCACCACTCCTTTTAATGTTGGCAAAGATGGATTCAAAATAATTCATTCACTCCAAATTTATTAATTAGGTTGATTCACTAAATTAATTACATGGAGTTGGAAAGAACTTCAAAGGTCTCAAAAATTAATTACATGGGCGTGTTGACACTTTAATGGGAAGTCCAAAAGTTTAATGGACTTCAAGGATTTGGTGTTCGTGTGGGCCACGCACACATTATCCTCCCATGGGATATTATGTGGGGTTGGGCCCCACCATCAACCTCCCTTTGGAGATATTAACCACTAACTAAATAAATTTTGTAACACAATAATTTATTTAATTTATTATGAATCCCCAACATTTAACTTTCAACCTGTACAAAACGCAACTGCGGTAAATGTCTCCTTAGGCGAATACTGGCGCTGTGAGTTTATTGGTGTCTTTGGATTTCAATTACGAGCACCGGTTCAAAAGATAGAAAAACCCGCATGTACATTTACTGAATGTACCTGAACAAAACATCAGAAATTTATTCCGAGCACACCAGGCCTCAGAATCAGGTGCCGCTAGAAACTGTGGACTCGTAAAATTCCAAATAAATTAAGGGAAAAAATCCTTGAAATTTTCGGTTCATTACAAATTAAATATGGATTTATTTTACATTGTACTAAAATTATTTTAATTTTGATTGAATATGAATGTGTAGATGAATACATGTCCCTGGAAAACCTTTAAATGAATAAATATTCAAATATCTATAGTCAGATGTTTCCTTAAATGGGAAATAGATAGAATTCATATTAAACAAAATAAATAAATTTATTATATTAATTGAAGGATGATGCATGTGGTGAAGGTGAAAATAATGTGGAAATAATAATTGAATTATTGTAACACCATGAACCTAGTAGGTCGAGGATGGTGGATTACTTTATTACATTGGCAGATGTACAAGGAATCACATCCCAAAAGGATGAATTTTATAGTAGTTTGGTAAAATAGATACATATTTGAAATTAATATTAAATTTTAAACATAAAATATAAAATATATTTGAGAGCACAATTATTCCCCTTAGCACAACCCTTCATATCAACACTAAAAAACTTCATAGACATCTAGGGAAAATAAAACATAAAAAAGGGCTAGCGCAGCTGATTGGCAATGGTATATAGCATAATCTATCATAAATAATAATAAATGATTATAAAAAGATAATTAACAAAAAACATACCAATTATTAAATTACTATAACATTATATGGAATGATGAAAATGTGATCAAATAATTTCACATAAATAATAATATTATATTAACAATGGATATTATAATTAATTTAACGATCATAATGATTATAAATAAAGATGGAATGAAAAATATCTGGCATCTAAACTATCCTGATATATCCTCTAGAAATTTACTATCAAGATTAATCCTCCTTCCAGTTTAAGTATGTGGTTATAAACCAATCATATCTTCCAAAATCTCAAGATATATACTCTAGATAGTTACTTTCATGATCATTCATATTTCCAATTAAAGTATGTGTATAGAAATCCATCTGATTTGGACAATTGATTGGTCCCGTGACTGAAAAAAATTAAAAAAGCATTAAATATCACGAGAATAAATATTTTCATGATATAATATTCTAAATAGGACTTATATAAATCTCATAAAATAATATAGGTGTATAACATCAAAATATGACTTAATGATTGAAATTGAGATAAAGTCCCTTTAAAAGATTTTATCATTGAATTTTGAGTTAATAAAATGAATATATTATGTGTATGCACTTTAAATAAACATTAATTAAGTGAAAATACAATATAAGTTAATGAAAATTAACTTATAACATAATATTATAATTAATTAATAAATTAAGTATATGTTTAACCTGGTGAATGGAAATAGAGTTAATAAATCCCATACCACCTTAAAATTAATCAAATTATATGCCCAATAAAAGTAATATTTATCAAATGTACGATCAAATATCGTGAATAAAAAGAGATTCCTTATATGATATAACAAAGGGCTATAAAACAAACAAAGAAAATATGGGTTGAATAATTCGTATCTCATAGAAGTAAAAGTGATATGAGTAAAAACCCTTACATTGTTCTTTCCCTCAATTGAATGTGCTTTAACCTCCTCTTCTTTAGCAAACTTCATTTAATCTCTTCTTAAGTGATATTGGAAACGTATATTTGGTAGGACCAAAAACTCTATAAAATAACTAAAGATGTTGAGAAGGAAAGTTGATAGTGTTTGGTCAATCCAGATGGCTCAAATTGGTGTGAGGAAGTGAGGGAGGAGGTTCCATTTTATAATTGATTGTGGGGTACTTTTAGATGTTACAAAAATATTAAAATATAATAAAGTTATTATATACAAAAATATATAAAAATGGGATTCAATTTTATACCATATATTATCCCCTTTTTAATTATTTATTAATTTTATGATTTCTAAGTATTTTAATAGTATATTAATTCAATAAAATACAATTATTTTTAAATTGGATACTATTCATTTTTTCACTTTAAATACACCAATAAAAAGTGAGAATTTGAATATAGTGCTTAATAAATCTATAATATATGTTATATTTTTATAAAATTATTTATACACATCAACTCATCCCAAATATATCAAAATTACTACTTTTAAAATATATCATATTATTTTGATGTTAATTAAATAAATACTATTTTAGAATAAAAGAAGAATTTAAGTAAAATATATAATTTCTAAAAGATAAAAATAAATAAAAATAATTTAAAAAATTCATTAATATCAGAAAGTTTATTTTTGTTTATTTATATATCAATTTTCCCCTATGTGGACACATAAAAGATATTAAATACAAAGAGAGTTACTTTTTGTAACTATCATGGATTTAAATAATATATAGCTTATTTTCATGGAAATGTTCCCATAAAACAACTAAAATTATATATAAGTGTGCCAATGGTCGAATAATCATTATTAATTAATTTTTAGAAATTATTTGGTGGCATTATTAACCTTATCTTTTTATTTTAACCATTATTTAAGCACTTTAACTCTTAGTGTGATAACATGGTTTTTTACTTTTTGAGGGTCAATATTGTTACTATAAAATAAAAATAAAATGATCCATAAATGGTTCGTTGATAACATTTTAATACGTATCCCAATCAATTGGATGAATTATAGAACTTTAAAACTTTTATATCACTTAATATAGTATTATTTATTTTATAATAACATTAAAGTCAATTTTGGAACTATTCATTACATTGACTTTTACAAAAATAAATAAATAAAGATATCTTTGCACCAATTTTTTTGACACATCACTAACATTTGAGAGGTATCAATAAAATTCATGGATAATATTAATTATCTCAAATTATATTTGTTTTATTATTTTCAATATCATTTATTTGATATATCAATTGATTATACAGTTAATGCATCATCATTGTGTAAGCCTTTAAGGAAATTATTTCTTCCCTAAAATTAAAAATAGATTAAAATAGTTAATATAAATATTTTATCTTTAGAAATACTATTTATATTCATATATATCCCCAAGTTAATCCCATATTAAAATATTAAACTTGTTAAAAAAAATATGACATTTTCGACTTTTCTTTAAAATAAAATACAATAAATTAATTAAAGTCATCAGAGTGGATACAAAAAGTAATAAAATAATCCCACTGATTATTTTTTTCAATAATTACTCATCCAATAATAATTTTAAAAGTTTTAGTGTAATGTTCTAATATTTATATTATTATTTTCACCCTTAATACAGGATTTAAGATTTAGAGTGTCAATTAAAATAACTAAGTAGAAAATTCATATTGGAAAAAAATAAAAGGGACTTGTTTAATTAAAATGTAACCTTTGATTTCAAATATGTAATCCATTTTTTAAATTAAAAACATATAATTTTATAACATTAATTTAAAATTAATCCTTCATAAAGGTTGAGCAAAAAGTTTATAAAAATAAAAATATACAAATGTTTTGAAATGTTTTTATGTCCATATTCAAAATAAAAAATATTCAAATGAACATTATTGAATTAATATATTACTTATGTATATAATGTTTCATTAAAACGTATTTAAAGTATTATTTAACTTCATAAATTATTTAGATGAAAATTTATTTTTCAATTAAAATAAAGTATTTGTTTTCTACTCATCAAAAAATAAAACATATATGAAAAATACCAAACATCCAACCAAATTAAAATGTGATATTGTTTTTTCCTAAATGATGTTTATTTTTTCAAATATAATTTATAAAAAATTTCTGTATTTAGTTTTCAAAAAAATGCACCATCAAAAGGCGGCAAGAATGCCTTAAGAGAAATATATCTTTTTATGTGTAAAAATTATTATTTTTTATATAATGTCTAGAAAACGAATAATATTAATTTTAGAAAATTATATTTTAGATATAATATATAAATCTCATAAAGTGTGTTAATATTATACATTCAAAACAATTTATTTTCTTCATAATTATAATATTTCATTGTTCATTTATACTGGGTGTTGTGTGCAATGTAAGATTTCAAAAATATTTACATTAAAGATATGCATATCATAAAATCTTACGGTGTTACATTTTACCCTCCATCACTGAATTGTGTCCCCAAAATTTTAACTTTCTCTTCTAAAATCAATGTTTGATACTTTAAAATAATTTTATGGGAAACCCACATTGGAAATAGAGTTAATAAAACATCCTCTTAATAAGAGGGAAATGGAAATAAAAAGGTTATTACAAAAATGTGCTTTTAAATAAGAGAACATTAGAGAAATGAGAAAACATGGACATGTAAGAGAAATATATATATCAATTACAAATGGGAAGTGATAAAAAACATGTTCATTATAAATTTATCCATCAAAAACCCATAAGTATATGATTTATTAAAAGACTATTGATTTATCAAAATAAAAATTAAATGGATAATTTCTTGGTTCCAACATCTCCTTCCATGAGTTTAGTGACTCTTTTTCTATTTAGATAATAAATTGAGATAATAAACTTAATTAATTACTTTCCATTCTATAAGTATCATCTCAAAGTTATTTGTGGTTTAATTAATTTTCACACAATTTATTACTCGTTGATATGGATTGTCCAGATCATTTTTTTTTCTAAAAGGCTTTTAATGAATCATAATGTCCACAATTTATTCCTTCATCATATAATTAGTTACTGAAACCCATAAATTTACCACATAGTACCCGATAAATTACAATTTAAACTCAAACAATAATATCCAATATTCACCTTATTCCATTCCAAAATTATGTCTCATCCAAAATAAATTTTTCCAAATTCGATGTCCAAAAAGGACACCAAAATTAAAAAATAAATCTTAACATTAGATTTTCCAAACAATATAATGTGGCTCTAATTTTCACATATCAAATATATTAATATCTTAATGATAATTTCCTATTGTACAATCCTAATATCTCCCATAATAATTATAACCAATATATCAAAGATAAAATACTATTATGAAAATTTTTTAAGGATCCAAATACTAGAGATAATTAATCATTCCCCTTATGTTATATCAATAGCATAAGCTTAACCTTGATCCCTTAAATTATTCTAATATAAATTCTATTGATGCTTGAGGAATTCCGTTTTATAGTTCCAAATATCCTTATAGTTGAAACATTTTATAGTATCCTTATTATCCTTCTCTTTGAATTTTATTTCATGGTGACCCTTATATCTACACATATACAAACTCTTAACCCCTTACAGCACTTCAAAAGGCGATTCTTTCCACAATTATAATATTTGGGAAAAGATATCTTTCCCTTATTCAATTTATCGACATTTTTATCTACCATCACCTTATTCTATTTCATTCTTTCAAATCCATATTACTTGGACAATTCGTTCTCTATATTGATACCACATAAAACTATTTCATCCAATGAAGAAAATGTTTTTGAGACTATTAACCTTTGGTACATGGATTAATCACATCAAATAAATGGTCAATATTTCACTCTCTATTGCATATGTAATCCATAACATACCTAGATAACCATGTAAAGGTATTTGAACACTCTAAAACACTTTATTGTCCATTTTTATTTAAGCAATGAAACTTGCTCTACATTTTAGTTTGTTCCTAATTGTGAAAATATTTTTCAAAGAATGTATCCTTAAATGAATTATTCTCCATGAGTTCTTTTTTTATTCATACATGGTATTTGGATAAATGAGCACCATTGTTCATCATCTCCTTTGAGTAAATTTAATTAATGTGTGACTTTTTCCATTCCACCGCATCCCAACGATGAAAATATTTTCTCCAAAGATATAATTTGTTTATTAGCTGTAATTGGATTAGTATTCCGACTGAAGGATAAGGGATTATATCTCTTTAATTGATTGAATATAGGGAATAATTATAGTGTAATAGGTTATTTCATAAAGGTAAGGTTATTTATTATAACCTAGTTATGAATCCCTTAAATAGCCACAATTTGCTCTTTTATAATCCCTTAGGCATTGGCTCCCTTAGTAGAGAAATCTCTACATTGTCCATAAGTTTTGATAACTTCATTCCTTCCACACACCATTTATATGAAATGGAATATACTAGATTATATAATATTTTTTTCAAATGTAATTTATAATATAAATAAATATTTAAATAATTAGGATTAATTAAACATATTATGAATAGTTAATCTCGTAATCTTAAACATGGTTTATTAGAGGTGTTCTTCGACATGTGTCCTCAAATTTTATCATTGTTTTCTATTTACTAATCTATATTTCTCAAATTCAAGCTCCAAAGGATTCTAAAAAACATGGTCTAATACTGATGGTAATTCCCCAAAACCTAATAACCTAATGAAATTGTATTACATTATTACATTGTTAGAGAGAAAAGGAATCGCATCCTAAAGGATGAAATACTTTAGTAGTCGGAGTGATCTAGATACGTGTTTGAAATTCAAATTACATTTTCAAAATAAAGTACAAAAAATATTTACTTTGAGAACACCAGTATTCCCTTAGTGTGACCCTATGTATGGATTATAATAAACTTTTTAAGAATATGGGGAAAATAAATCATAAGAAATGGGTGAGCTCAGATGCTCAGTAAGGGTATATAATAGAAGATAATATATGTAAGCATAAATGATTATGGAAAGGTAATTAATTGAAAAACATTAAATTTCATCAATAACATTGGAATTATGTGATAGGAACAAAGGATGGTCAAATAAATCCATATAAATGATAAGATGATCTTCACCATGAATATTCAAACTAATCGAATGATAATATAGAATATCAATAATAATGGAATGCATAATATCGAATGTCTGAACTATTAAGATATATCATCTAAATAGTTCCCTTATAGGTCAATAATATTTCCTATTTAAGGATATTAGTATAAATATGCCTAATCATCTGATCTGTTAATATATATCTTCTAGATAATTACTGTCAAGATCATTCCACTTTCTCGTTTACTTTTGTAAGAAGAAACCTATATGATTTGGACAACTAATTTTTCCAATGAATTAATAATATTTAACAAAACATTAAATATAATGATAATAAATAAATTCATAATATAACATGTTAATGTGGTGTTACATAAACCTCATAAAAAATGTAGGTGGATAACATAAAAATATGTCTTAACGAATGAATGTTGAGACGAAGTCCCTTACAAATATCATATCATTGAAGTGAGTGTTTATCAATGGAATAGATTTGTGTATCCACTATAAAAACAGATAAAATAAGTTTAAATACAACATAAATTAACCAAAATTCATTTCACAAAAAATATTAGAATGAATTAATCAATTAAGTATAATTTTAAACAATTGAATGGAAATTGAGTTAAGAAATACCATATCACTTTGAATACTGTGTATATAAATATGTTAATGATATTATATAAGGATTTAATTAAACAAAAAAAGAAATAATTTTCAAATAAGGAATATCTCATAGAAATAATCATGAGATGAGAAAAACTATTACCATGTCATTTCCTATAATTTAACACGTTTTAACCTTCTCTTCTTTAGCAGACATCCTTGAATATATTCATAAGTGATCTCGGGTAGGTATTTTGGATGGATAAAACCTATAAAACTTAAATAAGTATTTTTATAAGATAAATGAGTAGGTTTCAGTTGATTTATATGACTAAAATCAGTGTGAGGAAGCAGTGAGGATGCATATTCCCTTTAATAATTGAGTTGGGGACCACTTTTAGAATTCTTCAAATATATTAAAATATAATAAGGATATTATAGATTCAAATACTTCCATATGGTCTAATAATTAATATGTGATGAATTTATGGACCATATATTAACCCTTGTGTAATTATTTAATAGTGTTATTATTTCTAAATAATTTTAAAAAAAATAAATTCAATAAAATATCATCCTTGTCAAATTTGATAATATTAATTTAATTTGAATTTACAAACATACATAAAATGTGGGAATTAGATTACAATTTCATCAAACATATCTATCATATATTATAGATTTATAAAATTCATTAAACATATTAAGTCATCCCAAATATATAAAAATCATTACTTTTAAAATCAATTATATTTTTTTTATTAATTAAATAAATATCGTTTTAGCATCGCAGAAGAATTTAAAGTCAATATATAATTTATAAAAATTTAAAATATATTTATATAATCAAAAAATGTCATTAATATAAAAATATACATTTAAGGTCCTTCATATGCTGATTTTGTCCACACGTGGACACATATAAGATATTAAATACAAATGGAGTGACATTTTGTGACTATATTTGATTTAAATAATATATAATTTATTTTCATGTAAAAGTGTACACTAAAAAACTCCAATTAGATCTCAGGGTTCTATGGGTCTAATAAACATCATCTAATAATTTTTAGAAATGTTTAGGTCACCTACTAACCCTTATCTTTTTATTTTAACCCTTATTTCGTCTCTTTAACTCTTATAGTGACAACATGGATTCTACTCTTTGATGTTCAATATTGTTAATATAAAATGCAAAAATATATATAAATGGGCCATTTAATACATTTTAAACCATGTCCCAGTCCTATGGCCGATTATATATATTTAATAATTTTAAATAATTTAATAATATTTTATTTATTTCAAAATAACATTAATTTCAATTTTGACAATTTTTTTTACTTTGACTTTTACAAAAAACAATAAAACAAGATATATATTAAAAAACTCTTTGAAAAAATCACTAAATTATTATATTTATATATAAAATTCTTGGATGTTATTAATTGTCTCGAATTATATTAATTTTAATATTTTTGATATCATTTATTTGAAGATTTCATTAATTAAACAATTACTGCATCATTATATTTCAATCCATTAACGTAATTATTTCTTCCCTAAAATTAAAAAAATACAATTATTAATATGAAAACTAGTTATTTCAAAATAATATTTATAGTCTAATATATTCCTTTCTCAACTACATATTAAAATATTTAACATGTTAAAAACAAAAGTATGCCATCTATGCCTTTTCCTTAAAATAAAATACTATGAATGGTCAAAATTCATACATTCTAATAAAAGAGATCATAAAATAGGTCGAAGTATTATTTAGGTTGAAAATATAAAATAAAATAAAATTATGCCATAGTTATGGTAATTTTATAATATTTATAAAAAAATTTTGACACTTAATTACTTGATTTTCCCTTAATCATTATAATTAAAATTAATATGTTTACAAATCATATTGGACAAAAATGAAACATACCTATTAAATTAATTTGTACCTTATGATTAAAAATATGGAATCCAATATTCATATTTCAAAACCCATATTCTAAAAAATTAATTTATATTTAATCCCGTAGACGGGGTGACAAAACAATCTTTTAAGGTGAAAGCGTACAAAGTATTGAAAAGTTTTTATATCCAAATTCAATATAAGTAATATTAAAATGAACTTAATTTAATTAATATATTTATGATTAATATAATTTTACATTAAAACAAATTTTAAATATAATGCAACATCATAAATAATTTAAATGAAAAGTCAGTTTTCAATTAAAATGCAGTATTTTTTTACTATTAATAAAAAAATGAAACATATCATAAAAATAAACAAAAAATCAACCAAAGTAAATTTTTATATTTCAATTTTAAAGATGAAGTTTATTATTTGAAATATAATTTATAAAAATATAAAAATTTTGTTTTAAAAAAATGTACCAACAAAAGGTGAAAAACTACCTTTCGAAATATACAGTTTTGCATGCATATGCATGAATTTTTTTTTATATCATGTATATAAAACAAATATGATGAATATTAAAAATTATATTGAACGTATAATTTAGAAATTTGATAATGTGGCTAATATAGTTCATCCATTCCAATTTAACTAGTAGGTTATTATAATATTGCAGTGATCATTTATACCGGGTGTTGTGTGAAATGTAAGCTTTTGAAAACACTATCGTTAAAGGGAGAAATATGATCAAATATTGGAGGTGTTACAATAAGAGAATTTTTTTTAATTATCAAAGTAAATGACGAGTGACTAACTTACAAGGATGTAAATATTAGTAGAAATAAAGATTAAACAACAAGTGTTTTTAAGTTGAAGAGAGTATTAAAGGAGTGGCTTTAATTATTTCAAATTTACATAGGGAGAAAAATAATTTTAAAAAATATAATTAAATTTAAAATTATAATTATTGACTCCATATTGAAAAGGATATTAATTTTTAAAATAAATTGATTGATTAATTATGTTTCATGATAAGAATAAGATGTTTATTGTGCCCATGGATGATAAAATTAAAGAGAATGGAAAGAAAAGTGATAATTACAAAAACCTGAATCACAAAATCATAAGAATAATATGAAGTTAAATTTTGAGAAAACTATATATGAAATTAGAGAAACTTTTAGTTGAAATTTAAAGATTTTATAAGATTTTAAAAATTAATATGAGTTTATTATTAAAAAATAAAATTAATTTGTACACAAGGTAATATATATTTGGACTAAATGAATGAGAATAATTAAAATAAAATGGAATTAATTTTTTCATCATCAAAATAAGAATTAAAAATGTAATAATTTATAAAATGAGGGCATAATAATAAAATTATTTATAAAATGAAAGAAAAAATATTATTGGGAGATATAACACATAAAAGTTTACATGTTAGGAGTATCCCAAATTATATTCCCAAAATAAATTAGAAACTATTGGTAAAAATAGTATTTGAAAACTACATATATAGTCTCGAAAATAAGATACTTATTTGAGAAATTTTAAAATATACCTAATTGATGTCATAATATATTTGTACAAGTGGTACCAAGATAGTTTATTCGTGAGATGTATTCTTATGAGTGAAAAATATTTTGAGGGGAAGATCTGATGGGGAGGTAACCAGTATAAATATGAAATTTTTAGAGGATATATGGGTTTTTAGATGTCAAAAATGAAAACAAATTTCAGATATTTAGATAAAATTTTGGATTATTTGGACAACCATTTGATGATGATAATATTTTCATTAACAAATTTTGGGTTTATTTGGGTATGAATCATAATACTAGAAGTTTTAAGAAGAATACTAATAATGGAATGTTACAATTTATTATCTTTTATGTTTTATTTAGAACTTCAAAAAAATATCATTCAAGGATTATAGATTATGGGTGTTAATTTTATATTATGGTAGATAATATGCTTTCAAAAAAGTTGAAATGTGAATGGAAATATAAATTTTATTTGGTAATTATTTTTCTCTCAAAATCAATAGAGTCAAATCAATAAACATTAGAGAGAACATGTAATATCCCTGATTTAACAATGTATTTTTTTTCCCAAATATACATTTATTATTCTTTAAAAAGAATAGATACTTGAGTAGTAAATAAATCATGAGATATATGAATCAAAATATATATTATTTATTTTCTAAAAAAATACATTAAAACAGAAGTTCAAAAAATCATGATGTATATACCATTTACTATAACATACTATTGATTATTTTACCTTCCCAAAATAGTTTTTCATTGTTAAAAAAACACATTCTAGGATAAGTGGGAACCTACCACAGAAACACCCACCCAAAAAACAAAAATAACTATAAGATAAAGGAAATATGGAAAAAGAACTAGAAAATAATCAACCACCACCAAATATCAACAAATAATGGATAAAATTATATTTGTAGGTCAAATATCTTACATTGATGTCATGATGATGTTTATGGAGGACTATAATATTTCTAATGATGATATTTGGGACAAAATGATAGTGATTAGGATGATAAATTTAATCATCCACATCCAAAATAATAATATCAGGTATTATTACTAATATTTGATATTGCCTTTATATAAGCCCAATTTTTGCTTCATCCACGCATCTTGGACTACTCATATGTTATCAACTTGATATCAAAGAGAATATCTATATCATGTTCCTCCTAATTTTTTAGGCCTTCTATAGACTCACTAAATATTTTATAGCCTTGATAATTATCATCCCCTCTATGAGTAAATTTTTGATCTCATTGGAGCCTGCATCCAACACTAGAACCCTTGTTATCATAAGTTTAAGTAGAGTGTCATATTTCTTTATGACACATTGTTAGCATATATTGTCTTATAAAGAACCCATTTGTTTTTCCTTAGTAACTAATAAAAGTTAACTATTATAATTAAAATATTCTTTACTTCTCTCACTATAATATTTTAGAGATAATGTTCCTTGTAAAATAACTCCATTTTTCAATATAATATAGCCTATGACTCATTATATTAGGTAATTTATATATATTTTATAGTGAGATCCAATAATAAAAAATAAGGATATAGAATACTGGCATGATTATGTGACATCTTATCACTCTATATTTTTATATACTGGTCCTTTTTCTATTTATACTATAATTTCATTTTCAATATGTCAAAATAATTCAATGATTTATGAGTGAGTAAAATTAATACAATATAAGATATTGGTTATCCAATAATTTAGACTCCAGTAATACCTTTTCTTTAAAAAATACATTCCTATAAAAACTTATATCTTGTTCAATAGGAGTAGGAACAGAGATACCACAATAAAAAATCACTCCATAAAAGATTTATATATTAATGTATTGGCGAAGTTAATTATTGATATCTTATATATAAAATGAAGTGTTAGTCAACATGCACCCCTTACACCTCTTGTAATTTGGTTATAGAGGTATGAATAGTTAGATACCTCCCCTTAGTAGAAGGTACTCCTTTGGAAGTCATCATTTTAGGTGTGTATATTTAGTGGTTAATTTTTGGAGTGTCCATCAATGGTAAAAGAAACACACTATGAAAATATTTGACAAAATATCTAGATGAATCATTTGTCAAGTTTACTCTAATTTTACTATCATTTCCTCCCACTTATTAGTAAATTTACTCATCCAAAAAGAGTATGATCATATTTCACACATATTAAAAAGGATACAATAGCCTTTTAAAATTCAACCAAAATAGATAACCAACATAATAAATATAAAATTTTTGATTGGAAAGTATACTAGTGAAGAAACAATGGTAGGATTGATGATAGTTTTATATCTAGATATAATATTAGTAAAAATGAACTTTGGTTTCCAATAATATTAACTATTTAAAATGATAGTGTCCTCAAATTTTGAATCATATAGAGTCCATTGGTGGTTTTGATATAGTAACCTCAACAAAAATGTGATATTATGTATATTAGATCTGGTTTTATTCATTGTTAACAAAACTTTCCCAACCAAATTTCCGAGAATATTTAAGATAAATAATCTATGAAATATAGGTGATATATAAGGTAAACTGTCCATGATTTCCATGGTAAAGGTATCTCATTTCTATTGGAAATCATAAGTTTTATAAAAAGTGATAGAAATCTCCTTAAATAGATTTAGTGTACAATATTGAGTTGAAATTTATGAATCTTCACTCGTATAGTGTATCTTAAAACGATGAGGACCCTAGATATTGATGGAAAAATAATATTTCCAATCCTATGAATAAAAAAAATATTTTGATGTTTTCAATTGATGGATTATGATGTTTGAGGAGTACCTTCATTGAGAGATTATGGATGGTTTAAGATTATGTAAAGTCCTATTTTCAAATCAGAAGATCCAGACACCATTATTGAGTGAAGGGCCCTGAGAGAATATAAATTTTCCAAGGGAGGTTACAAGAATCCTAGAATTGGTGAAATGATGAATTTTCCAAAGTAATCCCTTAATTTAGTAGGAGAAGTGTATATATTTTCATCCATCTTCACATAATCTAGGGTTGAAATAGGCAAGAGTAATGCCTTTTAATTGTTATCCCCCATACAAAGGATGATAAAATCCCATAAAATTTTATAAAATTAAATGGGCCAATAAATGAAAAATAATAACAACTTTACAACTATGAAATTACATAGAATATCATTACTATTTAGAATCAAAATTAGTATAACAAAATCTATAATGAGAAAAGACCCATCATAAATGGAGAAATAAATTTGTAAAATTCCCAATTGAAATTTTAGGAATAACAATTTTGATTTTTTATGTTTCAATGGAATGAATTTATTTAATTCAATGGGGGGAGGGTATTATATTAATTATATGACCATTACCAAAGTTTTTTTGGTTATTATGTATAATATTAATAAATATACTAAGAGATTGAAAATAGTGACATGTATTTGATGTCAAAAAGGTTATTTGAAAATTTATAATATATAATTTCAATATATTTAATTAATTTGAAATAAAATAATTTATTTTGGAATATAATTTCAAGATATCACTGCACTTGTGAAAATACCTTTAATTATAATGTAATTATTTTTATAAATTATATAGTTTAGTTAAATTTATTATATTAACATAATTACATTAATAGAATGGATTAATTAAATGCATGTAATTATTAATAATATAAATAAATAAAATATAGAAATAATTATAGAATTATAAGGAAAAATAATTTAATTACCCATGCTAAAATAAATTTATGTTTCATTTCAAAAAATTATTTGTAAATATTATAATATATTAAATTTATCAAATTAGGTTATGAAATTTTTTGAAATTTTATTTTTATATATTTATTTACAAACAAATAAATATTAAAGCACTAATTATAAATTGGTTATATATATTGATAAAATCACATAATGTAAAGAGGATATAATTTTCAATTAATAGGTTTCTTATTCCTGCAACGTGTTGTTATATTAGTAAATTATATTAATAACCAATGGAGAGTAATTTTAAGGTTATATATTGGTAATATAAATAATAATATAAGTTAACATTAATTTATTTTCTATTAAATGGAATGGTATAGAAATAAATACCTTTTTATGCTAAAAATATTTCTAAAAAAATTATTTTTAAGCATTACAAATTATTGTAATAAAAATATTTTTATCAATTTTTGAAATTGAGTGTTATTAATGAATTTAATATTGGAAATACAAATATTTAAATTATTTAATGTTTTATATTTATTAAAGAATTAAAAAATTTATAGATGTAAAAGTTATTTACTACAATAAATGTAGAATAAGGTAAAAGTGGTAAATTATGGAGTAATATAATAATATATTACGAAACATTAAAAATAATTTTTGTAATAGAATGATTGGCCTAACCTATACTCGTCTCTATTTTTACACTTTAGTTCCACTCTCCATGAGAAATGACCTTCCATTCATATTAAGAAATGATTATTTACAAAAATACCCCCCATCCCCCATGTAAAGAGACTTATCCTTTACCCACATCATCAAAAAATTCTCATAGTTTTATCTAGTATTCATGACCAAATTAATTTCCTAATTAAACTATCCCAGGATTGGTGGATTTTTTTTCTATTGATAATTCTCCAAATCCTTCAAAATAAAGAGTGATTTTAAGAGAGGATACAATTTATTCTTTGTATGTAATGACTTAACATACTTAATTTTGTTTTATGTAATTCATATAAATGTTCCCTATAATAATTTAGTACAGTGATAACACATAAATTAGATCATTATACATCTGGATAAGATATATTGTTATAAAATTTAATAATTATAAATATATCGTTATTATAATAGGTTTTTAGGTTGGGTTGACATCGTACAATGGGGATTCTATATCTTTTTATAAAGAATGAATATAAATATTTAATTACTAGTTACATATGATACTAATAAATAAATAATTGTTTATTTTTGTTTATTTAATGGTTATATAAAATTATAAATCATCATTAATATTGTAACTTTTGAACATTAAAAAGTTCTAAAACACGCTAATTATGGTTTTCATCATTAATAAACTCATAAAACTCCCATGGAATAAAATAAAACATAATAAATATTTATGACACTAATATTACTATACTATAAATATTATATATATATATATATTTAACTCATTAACATGGAATGACAATCCATACCCTCATACTTGAAAGGATAAAAAATGAATGAGACTAAAAAGAAGCATAGATGAATGTAAACTGAAAATATGTAATAACTATGTACTCGTTGAATATAAAAAATTAACATAAAAGTCTAAATAAATTAATATGTTTTTTAAATAGATTAGCAATGATTCTTACATTTTTATATATGAAGTTATATTATATTCAAGAAAGATCTAATCCATGTAATGGGTTTAGAAGATTCAATATATTTTCTTTGAGTCACTCACATTCATCTTTATCTATTATATTCTATTTTTGGATTATTATTATGACATCCTAATATTTTTTGAATTATTATTTTTTGAATTAATTTAATCACTTTGATATTTTACATTTCACACAACACTAAATTTTTTTTATTTAATAAGTTTGGATTACATTATATGCCACACCAAGGTAATATTTAAGTATATGAAAAATAAATTTTAGCTTTCTCTACACATAACACTATCTTTGTCCATTGTTACATGTAGTAATTACTTTCCTCAACGGCTTACATAACACACAAGACCGAGTTTTACTGAACAATGGTATATCATTAAAATGTTATTATTTTTTATAATAAGATAAAAAATATCAATTAATTTAGTTTTTATAAATATTATTAACTAATATATGATAATATATCGCTTACAAAAATATAATATGAATTCATAGATTATAAATTATTTAGAAATGAATATGAAAACCGATTGAATATAAAGAGAAATATAATTACTTTTATGGTCACAAAGTTATTTTACCCTAAAAATTAAATTAATTATAATTATTGAGTGATATTAAAGTAATATATATTTTATATATTCAGTAAAATATTTTTTATACTCATCCAATATATTTTATATACATAAGATACGAAGAAACTCATTTTTATTCATAAAAACCAATATTTTTAATAAATGTATTTTTAACACCTTTTAATGGAGAGCCCAATTGGAATCTAATTATTGGAACTTTTATTTACATAATATGCCAAAATAATATTCATATTTTTAATAGGAATATGAAAATAAATTAGGATAAATTTTTGGTATTTTTATGTAAGGTTTCATTTTTACTGAATTGTTAAAAATACTAAATTTCTATTCAAAATTTATTTTTCATCTAATTTATTTATAAGGATAAATTATATTATAATTTTTTTTAAAGATTAATTACAGAATATTTTTTATCAATTAATGTAATTGGGGTCACTGGAAAAAAATTCACACTTACATTGGATATAAAAACACAGCAAACTTCAGATCATTTTCACTTTAAAACCCTACAATGTCATCCCGTTAGTGGGATTAATTTTAAATTAATTTTTGCAACTTATGTGAGTATAATTTATAAAAATGGATTCCAAATTTTTCATTATAATATTTTATAATTTCTAATAAGTTCAAATTTATTTTTTGCTGAAAATATTATTGAAGGTTATTAAAATTAATTACCACTGTTAAGAGAAACAATAGGGTAAAAAAGTGATAACCCTTAAAGTTTATACCCAAAATGACATAGAAACCTGTATAAAACTAATTATATGGAAATTATTCTAATATTTATCTTCCATTATTGAGTTTTTTGGGGTTTTATGACTTTTTTTGGGTATACATGTTGGTATACATAAATTGTTTTCAAGAAATGTCTATTGTGTCTTTTCCCTTCCCTATAGAAGGTGACAAAATATCTCTATTCATCACACCTATAAAACAACATAGTATCAGCTGATATCTTCCCAATAAAATTCTTAAAATAACTCCCTTCATCATATAATAATCTCCTTGGGAGGAAATAAATCCATTTAATCCTTTTTTCGCTAACCAAAAAGAGTTACTTGATTTCGAGGTAATGTCTTCTCTCAAGATCCTTTATTTTATTTTCTTTATCCACACACTCCACTATCATTATTTCTTTATTATATAAAAAAATTATATAATCAATATACTATTATTTTTTTGTTATAATGGTTTGATCGACACTTACACACACCTCCATCAAATGGTTAATGAACATATTGTTTACATGTTTGGCGAACTACCCCTCACTAAACGATGATTTTTCATTTTCCTTTTACCGCCTCTCAGGGTGGATATGATGGTGGAAATAATGTTTATATCTATAATATTTTATATTTCTTATTTTCTTAAGACTATTTATACATTTTACAACACATATATAGTTTTACTTTCCATTTAGCGAAAATATGATAATTTCATTTGAGGAAGTGTAGACTACCACCTGTGAAAGGTGATGTGATTCAATCACACACTACATGGAATCTATTCAGGAAGGGAATAGAGAAATTATAAGATATAAATAAAATTATAATTATAATTTAATGATATTATACACATATATACATATATGTCATTTTCATTCTTTATTTTAATACGATAATAAAAATGGAAACAACGTTCATGCGTATGTACGGTTTTCCATCTCTATGAATGGTGTATTCCATTTAGTACATCTATAATCTATATATTATTATATTAAAAATATATTATTATACATTATATTTATATAGTGGTTTAAATTTTGGAATCATGATATAAGTATAAGGACAAAATATATAACCAATTAATACACATGCAAAGAACCAAACGGATATAACCCGAAGTGAAATCATAACATTGGATTGTTAACAAGACGGTAATATAAGGTCATAATAAAATCATATATGGTATTAAATTTAATAATATGGTTTTTTAAAATATTTATAATAAATTTATATTTATTATACATTTGGTTTTAATGTGTATAACAAGAGTCAAGGCACAAGGTAAAGGGATTTTATCTCACTTTTTGTTTCCATGAGATTCTTACTTTATTCACCGCCCATTCCTTTTATGTGGTGTGTATAATTTCTTTGTATGTATTAAATTATTATTATATTTAAATTTATGGGTATTTTCATATCCATTATTTGATCATTATTTCATTACTTTAATTATTCAAAAGATACCAAATCGATAAGACATTTTTGTCTCAAATTGACTTCTTTGAGACACATGTTTTATTATGCACCAATATTTTTTCACGAGGTGTGTATTATGACATTGAGATTTTATGTCATAAATATTATTATTTTCATGATATATTAGGCTTCATGTAACTTCATTTTCATAAATATGGAGTATGGTCTAAATATACTATCCAATAAAATATTATTAAAACAATCACACCACGTTTTGATTTTTTTTATATTTATGATTAGTTTGAAGAAATATAATGATATATATCATTAGAACACAAAAAAAAATTTCTTATCTATTTATTAGTGATAAATTCATGTATTTTTTACCTTTTTCAACTCTTTTGTTCATAATATAGTTAAGACAGTGTTTTATGAAATCCCTACTTTACTCTCTCTTTGATCAGAAATATGTGTTTATTCAAAACAGTGTTTTCTAAAAAAGGGTTTCCAAGAATATTCTATTATTATCTTAAAATTATTAAATGAAATTTTCCCCATTTTTTTCCATTGTTTTAAATGGAATATTTATGTCACATTTTAAAGGGTAAATTTTTCTAATGTTTTTAACGTGCATTAGGAATATTCTTTTTACCTTGTATGACATGTACAGATTTACCTGCTACTAATTATTTGAAGATTTTTTTTCATATTTAAAAGGTTAATTTTTATGAATTTTTTTTAAATTGTGTTTTTGAGTAAATGGGTTTAAAAACATTTTCAAGAATCCTTTATAAATTTTTATGTAAAATTTCCTTCAAATGGTTTAGGTTTTAAGAACTATTTTACAAAGATGAAAGAATATTTATCTAAAGTAATGTTTTAAAAATAAACATTAAAGGTTTTTTCCTTTTAAGATAATATAAATTTATGTTACCCATGTTTTTATAGGGAATTATCCAATTCTTCGATTTATATTATTTCATGAATGGTTTATGTTATGATGGAATAATGCTTAGAAAACCTGTTTCACTTCTACTGGTTTTATTCTTTGGAAACCCACTTCATTTCTTGGGTTATGATTTCCTAATGTAATTTGGAATCCTATATTTTCTAATAGGTTATTATGTGATGAAATTTTAATGACTCCAATTTAATTTCAATGGTTATTATTTGAAGATTATAAAACCTATCACTTTTAATGGTTCATGATATAATGAATTATTTATAATCATGTAGCACATTTATGAATGGTTTTATTATGAGATGAATGGGACCTATATCTCCCTCTAATTTATTATGTAATGATAATTTGTATATGAGCTCAAATGGTATATGGGTTGTAGACCAAGCCTGAAAAAAAGAAGGTACAAGGATTTTATACTAATCCTAAAAGTGATGGTGTACATGGGTTGTAGCGTAAGCTAAAAAACAAGAAGGTACGTGGGTTTTATCCCAAACCTAAAAGTAAGAGGGAAAACTGGTTATAGACCATCCCAAAAAACAAGTTGGTACATTTTTTTGTATCCTAATCCTAAAAGTAATAGGTTAGATGAGTTGTATACTATGCCTAAAAACAATAAGGTACATCGGTTATTGCCCAATACTAAAAGTAAAAGGGTACACAGGTTGTTATCCCATTCTCGAAGCAGGTACACAGGTCTTATCCCAAGAAAAACGTGTTATAAAGGTATTGGTAGGTGTCTTCTCCATATTAAATGACTCATATTTTCTGGAATTTATTTTTATAAATTAATTTAAAAAACTTCGAGACCAGGCGCTAAGACTGCATGAGATTCTGCGGCCCGCTATCCTCTGAATGATTCATAAAAAATGTTGTGTTTTTTAAAAAGAACCTGGGAGATTTCATCTTTACACAAGAATAACTTTAAACAAGTTCATGTATTAGATATTAGAGGGAGTTATTGTGTCTTGAATGTAAACATTACCTCGGGCGAGGACTAACCGCAACTAGCACGGGTCAAGGGTGAAGGTTAGATTTTGGACGTAGATGCCATTAAAATAAATAATAAAATTATTTTATTGAATGTTCAATGTTCATGTTGCAGTGGTTTCCCTTCTTAATATTCCATGTTAGTAGAATTCAAGGTTATCTCCATATCATTGGAATTACACTAAGGAAAGGAGAATGATGCTCTCTCGATGATGATGAATGTTGGCAGATCCAGGATCTGTGATGACACAAAATATCATTCTTCATCACTAACTGATCTAATAGTCAATGTAGGTTTTCGATCTCTTCATGATTTCCTTTCCACTTTTTAGAATAAAATGATGAATGTGGACCAACCCACGAATAGGTTTATCAATGGTTCAATAATTCTTAAACTATAGATAAAAATTGTGTGATTAAAGGGAATAAATCTTGGTGATTACTCTGTTGTTGGTTTCTTTGTGATTTTACTAACAAGATCAGATCAGGGAAAACACAAAAAATGAAAATATCTATTCTTTGGGTGTTTTATGTGATCCTTCAATCCTCGTTCTTGGTGTTCATCTCCATTGTATGATCATGTTCATAAAAAATTTTTTTGGGAGTCTCTGAATGTGATCTGACCCCCGGAGTACTAGCAAGGATGATCAACTCTTAGGGCAATGAAGGTGGTGACCTGAGGAGCATGAAAGTGGTTCTGTTTTGAAAAACAGATAACTGAAGTAGCAGTGGAGACCCATGGAACCAGGACTGGTGGCGTCAGTGCAAGGAAGTGCCCAGTGGAATGTGGTAGCATGAGGTTGCGGTGGAGGACTGTGGTTGCCTTGGCGATTACTGTGGAAGCAGCGGGGGTAGTACCATGTAGGATGTGCGGCTGGACCGCATAGGGACCATGGTGACAAAATTCGTGGGTAGAGACTGAAGGGATGTGGTAGGATCCTATAGCATAATATGGACATATCTCGAAGCCGCGTTGGTGGATCGACCCATGGTAATGCCATAGGTGCATGTGAGGAATGTGGGCCAACAATATGAAATTCATTCAAGCACCATGTTGACCGAACTGACATGGCTAGGGTGGGATGCATCTGGCATACACAAGTCGGCATGTATATAGAGGGTAGAAATGAGGATGTTGGGTCGCCCAAGTGGTCTAACTAGCTGAGCCGGAAAGAATAGGGTCAGGTCAGATCTGGTTGGGTAAGTCGGATGAGACCCGGAACAAACTTGGGTTTGACGTTTTTAGAAAAATTGATCTAACTTTTATATCATGTGTCCTTTTGACAAGTATTCAGTGATGTTGGGACCCTTGCGATGAGGTGGTTATTTTGA
The DNA here is from genome assembly GCA_963277665.1 of Viscum album. Taxonomy (NCBI): domain Eukaryota; kingdom Viridiplantae; phylum Streptophyta; class Magnoliopsida; order Santalales; family Viscaceae; genus Viscum; species Viscum album. The sequence goes on along the minus strand of OY728138.1, from coordinate 742,343,752 downwards.
TATACTCTATGTGAGTTTTTTTATAACTTGGTTTACATGCTAATAAATTTTGGAGGAGGTTCTCCATCAACAATCATGCTATGAGTAGAATCTTACAGTAGGCTGTGACTTGGTAAATATATTACTTAGGGGATACATGACCCATTGATGCTCCATAATCCATCAATTCTCCATGGTCTATCAGTGTCCCATGCACTATCACCACTTCGGGTTCCATCAATTCTTTGTGTACCATCGACACTCTGTGGGCCATTGATGACCCGTGATCCATTGACTCTCCATACGCCATCAACTCTCCATGAAACACCAACACCTCGTGGACCATCAACGCTCTATAAACCATAAATACATCTAGTTTCATAGAGATTTCGATATATATGGGCTACAATGGTAAGTCCCTCTCTTCATGGTTTATAATTATACTTGTTTGAGCTGAATATATTGATGGTACTTCATGTTTTTCCATTGTGTTATACTTTGTGTTCTTCCTTTGGGGTGTACATTTATTGTTTCCTTTGTGGTGTACTTCATGTATTTATTATTGGTGTTAACTTTGGGGTGTTGGGGTCCCTTTTGAGTATTTTTTTACTCACCCATACATAGGATATGCCCACACATGTCGTGTCTTATATAGGTGATCGATGATTTGATAGAGTCCTTGGTGGACTAGGGGCAGGTGGTGCTTAGAGAGAGGCCCGATAGAAGAGGTGTGATTTAGCGACTTCATACAACTATTTATTTACCTACCATTTAGGTAGTGTTTTCTACAAATGTGTTTCAAGAACCCGTGCATTCACTTTGGCATACATTACTTTTGGTGGGATTGTATTCTGGCCCTGTATACTTTCTAGTTTTCCTACTTTCATAATCTCTTGTTGGTATTTTAGTAATATGTATGCCTGTTTACTTAGTATTTTCACGTTTCAACTTTTTTGGCTTAGAGATGTCTGTGAACATATAGATACATAAAAAATGCCTCTCATTTGTGGGATATTTCTCCTCAATGCTAGTCAGCATCACCTAGCCTATTAGAGGTAGGATTGGGGTAGCCACACCACAGGCCCCTCCAGGACGGGTCATGACACCATAAGACTTTCTATTATTATATGCATTCCAAAAATTCCTTGTCTTATTCCTATGTTAAGCTTTCATAATTTATGACATTAATTATCTTATTATTTATGACTTATGGGCCTCCAATATTTATTATGATATCTGATATTCAGGGTATGATCTTGAAATGTTATTCTAATGTTCTGTACCATTGTTTTCATGTTTTCCTTATGCATTTCCATTCTTTACCCTTACTGAGCATCTATGATCACCAATTTCTTAAGTTTCCTTTCCCCTAGTTTTGAAGAAGGGTATTTGTTAGAATTACTAAGCGTTTACATATATATGGGCGATGTTTAAGATATTTCACCAGGATATAATATTTTGTTTTCATGTTTCTAAAGACACTAAACCATTACTGTGCTTGGGGGTGTATTTTTGTATTGTACTGAATATTCATCTAAAATGACATAATGTCCATGTATGTTAATTCTGGGTTGGTATAGTTGGTATCAGATAAAAGGGTTAGTCAACCTTTAGAAACTAGGATGAGGAACCTTTAGTGATATCCCATTGTATATTTACAAGGATATGTCTAGGGTTGTCTCTAAGGATAAGTATAATGATGAGTCAGCACTTAAGAAAATGTCCTGAAATTTTGGTAAGGGATGTAGTGAGAGGCTTCCTAGAAATACATCCCATTATTGAAACTACAAGTGGATGTGGCTCTGGAACAAATGTATAGAGGGATAACAACTCTAAAAATAAGTTTCATGTCTAACTTGTGGTTATCTGGTACACGACAATGGGCCTTGCTACACAAGTTGTTTGACACTCTTGGGGAATATGCTTTATAAATTCATAAACTCATCATAAACCATCATGAATGATTTAAATAGATTATGACTATGAATATCCTATGATAAAACTAAGGTTTTATAGATTAAATAAGTAAGATCCATGATTTAGGCACCCTATAAGTTATTTTTCATTATTATATGGTATCCCAATATGAAAAATGATTATCAAACCATGCCTTCTCAATTTAGTTAGCAGAGTCAACGTAAATGAACATGATACACATTTAATGTTTTAGATATGGAATGTATTTTAATTATATGAATCGATTTCCCACGATTGAATATCATAAATAGAATCATGTAGGTGGTATGATTATAGGTGATACTTATAAAGAAAAGGATACCTCAAAAGACATGTGAAGGGTATGTGATGTTCCTCCAGTGTTTTTTACATTAAACATAAGAAGCATGATTTTATTGTGGTTTAGGAACATTAACATGTGATAAATATTTCATATTCTAGGAATGAGGTATTAATGAATATGTTGATGTGTCCTAAGTAATGGTTTATGAATAATGTAGAAGGAATGAAGAATTTAGGTTTTGTAACTCAATGATTATGTTATATGAATCCTTAAATATATAATAGTTTTCACTATACATTTTCATTAAGGATGGAAAATGACATGGTAATTGGTGATGAATACATAAACATATGATTTCAATAAAAGGTGATATTTTTATTAAGGGAAGGTAACCCTTAATTAATTCCTAATGTTGAGATAATGTTGTTTGGATAAAGACATGTTGGATATGAATAAGTAATAGTATGATATGGATTACCTTGGAACAAATTATTGACAATGTTTTCTATGTCATCAAGGATAAAGTTTAAATTATTTTTGGATTTAAAGAAAATATATAGTAATCATTGCAGTAAGGAAGCATGCATGTTCTCCAAAAGGATTTATGGTAGTTAAGGTTATTACCATGTTTCAAGAGAATATACAATAATGGTATTCACATGTTTGGAATGTGACAAACAAGTGGTACTTTGTGATATATGTGGGATCAGTGTTAAACCGATTTCTTCAATTTCTTTCTAAAGATTTGAATTTTTATATTTCATAAGGGTTATGAGGTTAACCGTTTATGGTATGTTTAACTTAAACATTAGATGATGTTTTTTAGAATAAAGTATTATCTTAACACATTAGGATTTAATCATATTGTATAACCTGTTATAAAAACTTGGTTATGATGATAACTATATATAGATGGGATGACATATAATGGATCTCATAATATGTGAGTGCTTTGGGAATAATAAATTAAGCTTCAATTTTGGAGAAAGAGGTGAAGTGGATCAATGAACAACCAAGGTAGAGGTTTTACTAAAATAAGAAAAGTGTATATTTTCATTTGAATTCTTTAACTTTAGGTAAAAGGATCTTGAAACCAAAGATGTTATGTTAGTACATTATTTTTTTATGAATCACGTGGCCCCTTTTTTTATTGTAGATTTGTGGATTCCTGATTTTTAACTTTCTACTAACCTTATTTTTTATCAATATCCATCAGAATGTGATGGTTAGATTTCTCTTCCATGTTTATGTCATCACCTTCAACCAATGTTCTCCCATGTGGAATCCTAGTTATGTGTTACTTTGGGTAACCATTATGTCTCCAACTTTCATTTTTAAAAGGATGATTAAGTATTCATTTTTATGAAATGGGTTACTAAGAAAGAAACATTCATATATTAATAATTTAATAAACAAGAAAAATTTCAAGGGAAAAATTAATTTTAACGGGGGTAGAATGAAACACCATGAGATTTTTTGAATTATAGTTTTCGAATTAATTTAATCTTTTGGTTATTTTAAATTTCATGCAACACTAAAAATTGTATAATTTATATGTTTGGATTACATTATGTACAACACAAAGTTAATCATTCACTACACAAAGAATAAATTTTATCTTTATCTACATGTAAACCCGATGTTATCATGTCTTACATGCAATAATGACTTTCCACAATGTCTTATGTCACATGCAAGACTGAGTTCTACCAAATAATAGTATATCCTGACAATGTTATTATTTAATATAATAAGATATAACCTAGCCATTTAATTAGTTTTTATTAATATAATTAACTAATTTAAAAAACTATGTGCTTTAAACAAATATAAGATGAAATATATGGTTACAAATAAATTAGAAATAAATATGAAAACTGATTGAATGTAATTGAAAATATTATTATTTTTATGGCCACAAAGCTATTTCAAGCAACACAATAAAGTTAATTATAAATATTGAGTCATATTAAGGTAATATATATGAAAAAAATTCAATAAAATATTTTTTATATTCATCCAATAGATTTGATAGACATAAGATAAGAATAAGCCCAATTTTATGCTTAAAATCAATATTTTTTATAAAGTTATTTCTACTAATTTTTAATGGGGAACCAATTTCAGATATAATTTTTTGGTATTTTATTGATTTAATATATAAAAATATACTTCATATTTTTAATAGAAACATAAAATTTATTTTAGGAAAAATATTTGGTTATTTTCTATAAGGTTTCATTTTAAATGAACAGTTAAAAATGGTGGATTTTAATTCAAAACTAATTTTTCATCAAATTTATTTAAAAGGTTATTATATTTTAAATTCGTTTCAAAGCTTAATTAGTAAATATTTTTATCAATAAATCCAATTTAGGTCATTCTAAACCAATTTCACACTGAAATTGGATATAAAAACATAGAAACCTTTTGATCATTTCTACATTAAAACCCCGTAGTGGCATCCCATCAACAGGATTGATTTTAAATTAATTTTTTCCACTTCTATGACTAGAATTTGGAAAAATATATTCCATATTTTAAATTTAATTAACTACAAATATACAATAACTTCAAAAAAATTACAAAAATGATTAGTGAAAGTGATTAAAAATAATTACAATAATTAAGAGAAAAATTTGGTTAATAACGCACTAAACCATAAATATAATACCCAAAATAACCTAAAAACCTGTCCAAAACTCATTTTTTATACATTATTCAGACATGAACCTTCCATTGTTGAGTTTTTTCTTTGTTTCTTACAACTTTTTCTAGGTAAAATCATGGGTTTGCTAACTTTTTTTCAGAAATTCCAAGTGCGTCCTTTCCCTTACCTATAAAAGGCCACCACATTTTCATCTTCATTACAGCTCTAAAACCACTTAGTTTCAAACAATATATTCCTAAAAAATCCAATACATCCATCCCTTCCACCTATAATCATCCTCTTTGGATGAAATAAATCCAAGTAATCGTTTTGGCACAAATCAAAAGGAGTTACCTGATTAAGAGGTGACATCTTTTCTCAAAATCCTTTCTTTTATTTTCTTTATCCCCACATATATTATATTTATTCCATTATTGTATAAAAAACTATATAAAAAATATAATATTATGATTTTTATAAGTTTTTGGCCTACACTTACAGAGACCTCCATCTAATGGGTAGCGAACATTCTGGTTACGTGTACAACGAACCACCACCTTACTAAACGACGATCTTTATTTTTCCTTTACCACCACTCATAGTGGAAATTATGATGGGAGATATGTTTATTTATTTGATTTATTATATTTATTATTTATTTAATATTATTTCTTCCTTTTACATTACATATCATTTTACATTCCATTTGGTGTAAATACAATAATTTTGTATGAGGAAGTTTGGACGACCACCCCTGTAAAGTGATGTGGTTCATTCACACACTACATGGACTGTATTAAAAATGGGTTTAGTGAAATTATATGATATATATAAAATTTTAATACTACATTAATGATACTATATACATATATAAATATATTTTATTTTCGTTCTTTCTTTCAATATGATAATAAAAACAGAAAAAGCGTTCATGCGTATGTACGGTTTACCGTCTCTTTGAATAATGTATCACATTTCATACTTCTTCTTATATATAATATTATAATAAAAATATAAGGAATATAAATTAAATTTATATTATTTTTTACATTTTAGAATCATTATATATATTTTATTACTGAAGATATAACAAATTAAGACACATGCTAAGAAAAAAGTTGATAGTACCCGAAGTGAGACCATAACATAGGATTGTGAACATGAGGGTAATTTAAGGTCATAATAAAACCCTATATTATATTTTATATAATAATATTTTTTTTTTAAATATTTTTAATAAATTTATATTCATTATATATGTTTTCTTAAAAAAATTTCTGAGAGTTGAGACACAAGTTTTGGGGATTTCATGTCACTTTTTGTTTCCGTAAGATACATGGCTTATTCACCACCCATTCCTTTTATGTGGTGTGCGTAAGTACCATTTTTTTATTCAATGATTCTTAAACTTAATTTTTTGGGTATTTACATAACCATTCTATGATTTTTATTTCATGGGGTAATTTATTTAAATTTTACCTTGTTGGTAAGATAGTTTTGTCTCAAATTGTTTTCTTTAAGACACATGTTTTTTTATGCACCTATATTTTTCCATGTGGTGTATATAATACCTTTGAAATTTTATGTCATAAATATTTTTAATTTTTAGATATTTTAGGATTCATGTAATTTTATTTTCTTAAATTTGGAGTATGAACCAATGTTACCAATTAGTAGGAGTTAATTGAAAAAATATCATCACTTTTCAAGATTTTTTATGTTTATGTTTCCTTTGATTAAATCACATAATAAATATCGAAATAACACTCATGTATTTTCTATATAATTTATTTATTAATGATATATTCATTTATTGGTACAATTTTTATACTCATTGGTACATAATATATTAAAGAAACTATGCATAAGAAAGCCCAACATTATCGTCTCTATAGTCATAAATATTTGTTCCTGAAAAAATGTTTTATAAAAAGGGTTCTGTAAAATATTATTCAATTCTCCTAAAATATTTAAATGAAATATTTATATTTTTTTCTATTACCAATTTTCTCAATGGAATATTATTTTCACTTTCTGAATGGGGAATTTTTCAAACATTTTTACTATGAAAAAGAATGTTCTTTTTGCTGCGTACGACATGTACAGATTTACCCATCGCCAATTCATTAGAGATTTTTTTCATGTTTACATGGTTAATTTTTTAGAGAATATTTTTAAAATGGATTCCCATGGAAAATTTTTTTCAAAAGGTTTTATGTTTTAAAGAGAATTTTTCAATGAAGAAATGTTATTTACCTCAAGATATTTTTTAAAAATACCCGTACAAGTTATTTTTAATTTAAGATAGAATCTGCTGATGTTACTCATTACCTTATTCTAAATGATCCAATGGTTCCAGTAAAATTCATTATTGAATGGTTTATGTTTTAATATAATGAACCTTAATACACCTGTTTCACTTCCATGGGTTTTATGATTTGGAAACCCACTTCTTTTCAAGGGATATGATTTCCTAAAGTGATTATGTAACCTATCGTTTTCATTGGTTAGGACGTGATGAAATGTTAATGATACAAATTTATTTTATTATGTTATGGTTTGATGTTTATAAAACCTATCTCTTTTAATGGTCCCGATATAATGAATTTTTTATTATCTTGTGTCACATGTATGAATTAATTTACTATAAGATGAGTTAGACATATAACTGCCTCCAATGTATTGGGTAATAATAAGTTGTATATTATCTCAAAGGATATAAGGGTTGTAGCACAAACCTGAAAATAAGAAGGTACGTGGTTTATATCCTAAGCCAAAAATTAATATAGTACATGGGTTGTATTGTGAGCCCAAAAAAAAGAATTTGCATGGGTTTTAGCCCAATATTAATAAGAAGAGGGATCACAAGTTGTAGACCAAACCTAAAAACCAGAAGGAACCTGGGCTGTAGCCCATGCCTAAAAAGGAGGGTACCAAGGTTATAGCCCAATCCTAAAAATAATATGGTACATGGGTTATATCCCAAGACTAAATTTAAGATGGTACATAGGTTGTTAGCCCATGCTTGAAGCGAGTACATGTGTCATATCCCAATCTTAACATGTTATAAATGTCTTGGTGGGTATCCTTGACATAATAATTTCTATTCTTATATTCATCCCACTAATTCTATTTATTATTCCTATGTTATACTTTCATGATTTATGCTCTTAATTATAGTATGATCCATGTATTATGAAATGAAAATATTTATTAGATCTCAAATATGATGGGTACGACCATTAAATGTTATGCACAAATTCCATACCTTTTTATTCATGTTATGCTTACAAATTTTCTTTATTTACCCTTACTAGGAATGTTATCTCACCTCTTTCTTATGTTTCATTTCCCTTGGTTTTGATGAAAGGGTTTATTTAGTCATACTAAATGTGGAGATTTTTAGGTAAGATATTGATGATCCTTCACCAGGATAGAAGAGTTTGTTTCCATGTTTCCAAATAAATTAACGTGTTACGGTCCTCAGGCATGTATTTTGGTAATTTACTAAATATTAATCTAAAATAATGTAATATACGGGTATTTTAAGACTGGGAATCTATAGTTGGTATCATAGGAAAGTTTTATTTAACCTCTAGAAACTATTATGGGAATTATTTATTGATATACATCAGTATATTTTTAAGAATATTTGTAGGGATTTTTGTAAGGATAAGTATATGGATGAGTTATCATTTAAGAAAATGTCATGGAGTTTTGGTAAAGTATAGAGTGAGTGGTATCCTATAAATACATCCCTATCTGGATACTATAAGTGAATGTGGCTCTAGAACAGATGTACCTCAGGGTAATAACTCTGAAAATATGTTTCAAGCCTAGTTCGGGGTAATCTGGTACATAGCAACAGGTCTTGATGTACACCTGGTTTGACACTCCTAGGGGATATGCTTTAGAAATTCTTAGATTAAATATATAGGATATATGATTTAGTCACCATATAAGTAAATTTTAATGATTATATCACTAATGGAAATTTTAGCTTTACCAACGGTTTAAAACCATTGGTAAAGGCTGGACAACCATTGGTATAAAATATACCAATAGTTGTCCAAACTGTTGGGTCTTGAGCCGTAGGGATAGACATATCCCAACGGTTCTATGAGAACCATTGGGATATTTTTTTTAAAATCAGTATATACCAACAGTTTCAGTAAACCATTGGTATATATGTTTTCCAACGGTTTTAAACCATGAGTAATAACATGAAGTATCACTATAGTAACGGTTTACAGAACCATTGGAATAGACTTTTACCAAAATTTTTTCACAAACCGTTGGTAAATCTCAAATAAAATTATCTATGCAAATGGTTTACATAAAACTATTGGTATAATCTCTAATTTTACATATATACTAATGGTTGTAAACCGTTGGAATATCCTTTGTACCTGTAGCAAGTTGAATTGTTGGCCTCCCCCTGTATAGGTGCAGCAACCCCTGTGTAGCAGCAATTCCCCCTGTGCAGCTGCAACAATTCCACAAAAATCCATACACAATAGAACTTCATAATACATAGAAACACAGCAAGTAACACAATACACCATTAACAAGTATGCCTCTATAATACATACAGAATTCATAATTCAGTATGAATTCATACAGAATTCAACCAACACATAATTCATACATAAATATGAATACCTCCAATTCTGTATTTAATTACCCTTAACACACATACCAAATTAACACATAATTCATATGGTAATTACATAAAGTATACACATACAAAAAGTATACCCATACACTATTAACACAAAATTCATAAGTTAACTAAATACATAAAGAATTCAATTCAGAATTCAGGGGGTTGGGGGGTTGTTCAAGGGTTTGGGGTGGCTGTCCAAGGGGGGTAGGGATGTCTATAGGGGTGGGGGTGTCTGAGGGGATGGGGGTATATGGGGGTGGTGGGGCAGTCCATAGCGGTGGGGGCTGTCTAGGGGGGTGGGGGATATCATGGGTGGTTGTGGGGGGATGTCCATAGGGGTGTCCCGAGGGGGTGGGGTGGTGTCCGGGGGGGGGGGGGCTTCCATGGGGATGTCCAGGGGGTGGGGTGGTGTCCAGGGGGGCAGTCCAGGGGTTGGGGGTTGTCCAAGTGGGTGGGGTGGGGTGGTGTCTAGGAGAGTGGGGGGTTGTCCAGGGGAGTGGTGGTTGTCCAGGGGTGGGGGCGGTCCACGGGGGTGGTAGGGCTATCTAGGGGGGCGAGGGTGTCCAGGGGGGTGGGTGGGGCTGTACATGGAGGTGGGGGTTGTCCAGGGTGGTTGGGGGTGTCCACGAGGGTGGGTGGGGATGTCCAGGGGGTATAGGGTGTCAAAGGGGGTGGGAAGGTTGTCCACAGGGGGTAGGGGTGTCCAGGGGGTGGGTGGGGCTGTCCACAGGGGTGTGTGGGGATGTCCACGGGGGTGGGGGATATCCAGGGGGTGGGTGGGGCTATCCAGTGGGGTGGGAAGGGCTTTCCATGTGGGTGGGTGGGTATGTACAAGGGGGTAGTGGTGTCTAGGGGGTGGGTGGGGCTATCCATGGGGGGTACAGGGTGTCCATGGGGTGTCCCGGGGGGGTGGGGTGGTGTCCAGGGGGGTGTCTAGGGGGTGGGGTGCTGTCCAGGGGGTTGGGGGGATTTCTAGGGGTGGGTGGTGTCTAGGGGGTGGGGTAGTGTTCTGGGGGGGGGCAGTCCAAGGGTTGGGGGCTGTCCAAGGGGGTGGGGTGGTGTGCATGGGGGTGGGGGCTATCCAGGGGGTGGGGACTGTCCACGGGGGTGGGGGCGGTCCACGGGGTGGCAGGGCTGTCCAGAGGGTCGGAGGTGTCCAGGGGGTGGGTGGGGCTGTCCACAGGGGTGGAGCTATCCAGGGGGTACGGGGGTGTCCACGGGGGTGGGCGGTGATGTCCAGGGGGTACAGGGTGTCCAAGGGGGTGGGCGGGTTGTCCACGGGTGGTAGGGGTGTCAATGGGGGGTGGGAGGGGCTATCCTGGGGGTACATGGGGCGGTTCACGAGGGTGGGTGGGGCTATCTAGGGGGTAAGGGGTGTCCTAGGGGGTGCGTGGGGATGTCCAGGGGGTACAAGGTGTCCAGAGGTGGGGAGGCTGTCCATAGGAGGAGGGGCTATCCAGGGGTGGGCGGGCTGTCCACGGGGGTGGTAGGGCTGTCCAGGGGGTACGGGGTGTCCAGGGGGTGTGGGGGGAAGGGGGGTGTTTGTCCATGGTGGTGGGGTGGGGGAGCTATCAATGGGGGTGTCCAGGGGTGGGGGTGTCCGGGGTGTTGGGGGTGTTGGGGGAGCTATCTAGGATGGTGGGGGTGGGGCTGTCTATTATGGTGGGGGTGGGGGCTGTCAAGGGTGGTGGGGCTGTCTATGGGGGTGTCCAGGGGTTTGGGTGGTGTCCAGGGGGTGTCTGGGGGTGGGGTGGTGTCTGGGGGGGGTGGTGTCCAGGGTGGTGGGTGGTTCCTGGAGTGGGGTGGTGTCCGGGGGGTGGGTTTCTGTCTAGGGGGTGGGGTGGTGTCCAGGGGGTTAGGGGGATTTCTAGGGGGTGGGGTGTCCAGGGGTGGGGGTGTCCAAGGGGTGGGGGTGTCTTGGGGGAGGGCTATCCACAGGGGTGGCCGGGCTATCCATGGGGGTAGGGGGTGTCCAGGGGGTGGGCGGGCTGTTCACAGGAGTGAAGAATTTTTTCGAGATTTATCAAAAGTGAAAGTTAATAAAATAAGAGTAACATGTTTTGAATAAATTGGTTAAAGGTTCTTAACATGTTTCACAAACATGTATAACACAATTTTTCTATAATAATCACATGTATAGTTGTATTTATCATAGAGATGCATAACTGTAAGTGTATATAAAACTTTCTTTTATCCACAATAAAATTTTTTTCATGTTGATTGTGTGGTATTGGATTATTTCCAAACCAGAACATGGATTTTACTATTCTTGTTGAGTAGTGAACCATTTAAATAATTTAATTCAAGTGGAAGCACTAGTGCAAAAACACTTTTTCACGTCGGTTTTTTTTAATTTTTAACGTCGGTTATAAACCGACGTCTTTATAGGCGACGTTAAAAATAGAGTTTTCGCGTCGGTTCATAGAAACCGACGCGAAAAATAATTCGCTTATGAGCTTCGGCGTCGGTTTTTTATAAAACCGACGCCGAAGATACATTTAGACATTATTTTCCGCGTCGGTTCATTAAAAAACCGACGCGGAAAATATAGTCGAAGAGGTTTTCCGCGTCGGTTTTTCTAAAAACCGACGCGGAAAACCGATTATAACAGGATTTTCCGCGTCGGTTTTTCTAAAAACCGACGCGGAAAACCCTATCGGCGTCGGTTTTTAAAAAAACCGACACCGTAAATAATTTTTTTTTAAAAATATTCGGCGTCGGTTTTTAAAATAACCGACGCCGTAAATTTTTTTTTTTTAATAAAATACATATATTCTCTCCTCCAAACAAATCGGAACCCTGAAAAAAAATAACGAAGTATACAAAAACAATTAAACAGCTTTAACAGAAGTACTTCAGAAAACTCAAAGTAAAGCAGAATTAAAATACACGTACCTACATGGTGCATTTTCTTAATCTAACCATACTCAGTATCAATCATTGTAAGTTTCCTCCCATAGATAGCACCAATCCTGTCAAAACAGTAATGAAACTAAGGAGATGTGAGTGAAAAAATCAATCCAAGTTATTAGTGCAATGAATAAACATTAAATGAAAATGTGTAATTTATTTGAATCATTCATTTTTTCACAAAGTAAATTACCAAAATGAAATGTTACGACTCCTGATCAAAATTCCAGGAACACTCAGCCGATGCAACCTCTTCCTCACCTCCCCCACTGAAGATGTTGGGGGTGTCTTTTCACCATAGGATCCCCACCACCCCCAACCTCAGGTTTTTATATTTGCTCTGTATAGACGTGCATTACCCATTCACTATTGTTATTTGTTTAAGTTATGGAATAACAGAGAAATAAGTTTGAGTGCAAAAAATAGGTTAGAAAATTGAAATCAAATGCAGATTGAAGAGACATAAAGAAACATACCTTAAAAATTGACGCCTTCTATTTTATCTTTGTGCAAACCCACTAAGCGCTGTTTCAGGTATTATGTGATATGCTTCTCGGCAATCATTTTTCGATATTTATTTGCATAAAAAATAAAAAGGCCTAGAAGATATTGCTGTGCATTCAAGGGAGACAATTTTTAGTGTTTGTGAATGTTATTTCGCTATACGAATCTCTATGTTCATGATCCAAGTACCACCCTACAGATTTGTCACTGTACAGACAAATGATTTTAAGAAATAACAATGAAAAGAAATATAATAACTAATTCTGAATTAAAATACACGTACTTGAAATATACGACATGCTTATTGTTGGTTATTGTTGAAGGATTCATTTGATTATTAGTAGATTCAATAAAACAGTTTTTGCAGAGGCACTTGAGAAAACTCAGTAAGGCAGAATTAAAATACACGTACCTGAAATATATGACATGCTCATTGTTTGTTATTGTTGAAGCATTCATTTGATTATTAGTAGGTTCAAACACCTAATATATCATAAGAGTTAGTTTTTTAAACCCATATATAATATTATTTATAAATATTAGTATACATACATCAAATCTTAATCAGACTTAACAAATAGTCCGCAAAAGTAGATTGAATATGAATCATATCAGATTGAGAATATGACTGTGAATCATTTAATACCTACAATAATATTGAATGATATGAAATTAATAAATAGAAGAAAGTGGATGAAAATATATAAAAAAGTTAATACAACTAACCTTATGAAAATCAGTAGTTTCCCCAGTTGTGATTATCTCGTACATAAATCGTAGAATATAATAACCACATTCAACGCTTCCATTTTGACGATGACACTGCAGTTATAAAACATTTAACTAATAATGAAACCCAATATATAACAAAAATATAAAAACTAATTACCTGTACTTCCACATATTTGATTTTCGTTGGTTTCTTTTCATTTGTAAAATGTTTCCATGAACTGCATTTTTTTATATAAGAACTAATAAAACTTGTGTAAACAATTAAAATTAAACATAACAAACTTATAAAAATAAAAAAACAACTTACCTGTTTAATAAGTTGGAAAACGGTTTACGCACTTTTCCTAATAAAGAGCAAAACCAATATAAGGTGCATTCATTTGGGCAAAATACACCTAACATCCAATGCCCCCTATAATACAAAAAGTTCATAATTAATGACATTATAATGATCATGAGTTCAAAATTATGTTGATATTCTTACTTATCAACAAATGGAAAAAACCAGCACTGAATCTCTGTTTGTGATAATCTCTCGGATATATATTGAACTCTTTCATCATTTTTCACATGTTTGACTTCCAAGGAAATGTACTCTGGATCTATAAAGCTATAAATGCTTGTAGTTTCATTTTGTAAAATAATCCTGTATAGATACCTAATTTAAAACGAAAACATAGTTAGTCAATGACATAACAATATTTTAGTAAAGAAATAGCAATTCAGACGTCAATTTACTTACATGGAAAACAACTGCACCACATTCAGCCTGATCTCTTCAAAATTAACTAAATTCATGATATCTTCTTTCAATATTCTCAATTTATAATTTCTTCCACATATATCGGACGTCATCCGAAACTCATAGATAAAATTCAGGGAAGAAGAGCACTGAGATAATCTTTTCAACCCAGAAGAAATATCAGAAGTATCTACAGCCGACTGTTTCTGAACATTTTGCTGCATTTGTACAGTTTCTTTTGCTTTCAGATATTCCTATATAAGTTAAATGTCAGAAAACATTATAAGTAATTTGGAATAATTTCTAATTACTAGTTAAAAAAACTCATACCTCATGTGAAATATAACGAAGAAGTGCAGTTGGCCAAAGTAAAAAATGGCCCATGCATTCCCCAACACTGGTGATCTCCGCAGTAGGAAATGGTAGTAGAGCAGTAGGATCTATAATAACAAGTACTGATACTCTAACCTGACCCATCTGCATAGGCTGATGATGTACCGAGTCCCCCAAAAAATACACTTGTCCTAACGCAACAATATGTATATGAGGATCTCCAGCAAACAACTCACAATATAAGGTTCGATCCGATGGAGGAGGTGGAGGCTCAAAGTTAGAAGGTGGGGCAGGGTAGTCAGGGTGAGCAGGCTGAGAAGTCAGAAAAATGAAAAGGGTATATTAGTGTTTAAAATTTATAACATAGAAAAATTTATTAAAAATTAAATAAAATAATATACCTCAAATGGTTGCGCAGACGGGGCAGGGTAAGCAGATGAGGCAGGGTAGTCCGGGTGAGTTGGCTGAGAATGTTGAAAAATGAAAAAGTTATATCAGTGTTTATAATTTATAAAATAGACAAATTGATGACATTAAATAATATACCTCGGAAGGCTGCCCAGACGGTGTTGGGTAAGCATATGAGGCATGATAGTCTGAGTGAGTAGGCTGAGAATGTTGAAAAATGAAAAAGTTATATCAGTGTTTATAATTTATAGAAAAGAAAAATTGTTAACAGTAAATAATATACCTCGGAAGGATGAGCAGACTGTGACTGTCTTGCCAAGTGTTCTAATAAAGCCTTCTGTACTGCTGCTTGAATTTGATCACCCATAGACCGTTTCATATCCTGCAGCTCTTCTTTTAAGGATTCAATTTCCGGGTCTCTTGGTTGCTTACTCTTACCAAAAACCTTCCGAATACTAACACCCGCCTGATATCCTCTAACACGGCCGGGGTGTTCAGTCTTTCCCAAAGCAGTGGCTAGGATATCCATCCTACCCTCAGGGATAAAAGAGCCCTGTGTCTCTTTCTCCTGAAGTTCATCCTGAAATGAAAAATAAAAAATTTATATTAGTGTTTATAAATTATAAAAAAGGAAAATTGTTAACAAAGAATTAATATTTACTTACAATTCTATCAGCCACTTGATGAGATTCGTCTGTAAGATATTGTTCATTTTTTCTTCTTCATGCTCGTTTCCATTTCTCATGGCGAGTGGGAGGAGATGGAGGACCATACTGGACCTCTTCTGAACCACTACTTGATCGAGCTCTTAATGCTTCAAATTTTTCTTCAATAATTTTCTGCTCCAAATACGAGTATCCTCCACGTGATAAAGTATGAGGGTATACGTTTTTCAACTGGATCTCCTGATGAGATCTTCTGGAGGCCTGTTACATAAAAATAAACACATAATTAATAACGAAAATATAGCATAAATTTTAAAATATAAAACAATTACAATACCTGAAATTTCTCTTCCTGACGACTGTCAACAAATCGCTTCCATGTTTCTTCATCTATATATGGATACTTAAGACATGGGCTTTCAAACCTTCTCTTTCCAAAAACATAATCTTTCGTCAGTTTGTTTTTAAAATCTCTCCATCGAACCGCCGCTAAAGAGAGATGTCTTTTCCTAATTTCTTTGGTTTCCTCAAAATTGAATGTCATCTGTAATTGAAAAAATAAAATATGTCATTTAAACTATATAATATTAAAAAAATGAGATAAAATAAATAAATAAAGATATTTTACCGTCACGGCCTCCCAAAGCTGTTGCTTCGCCGTCCTGTCCACTGACTTCCAATCAGGATATAAAATACTAATCCTGCAACGGCTCTGCATCGCTATGTAACTGACAAACTGAACTGCATTTGGGCCAACTGCATTATTATTATCATCAAAATGGATGTGTAATTTGTTATCATCACGAGCGAGTGATAGTTTTGGTAAACGTGTAATACCACGTTTACCAACTAGAGAACTTGATTTTTCAGTAGTAACTGGAGAAGTCTCCTCCGCCGAGGACGCATCAGTAGTCCTGCAATTTTTTTTAATAAATTAACAGTTTTATTTCATTAAATATGTATATTACTGAATATTTAATAATATGTCAAAATAGATATACCTCGGTAACTGCTCTTCTCTATCTGTATTTGACATTGCTACTAGAAAGTGTAATGAAATTTTGGGTACCTGCATATCATTAGAAAACTGAATAATTAGAAACAAGGAAATGAAAAATAAATATGTAAAAATAGAGGCATGCATTTGTAAGTTTTAAAAATAGACACAAAATATAAATATTTACCAGAAAAATTAGGAGACTAATTTAGTGTTTTCCCACGTCCCTTCATCATGATCGGTACGTACTGCATGCACTATGTCTGTCTTATATTCATTGTAATCATCTGAAAATTGCATAATAGATGAATAATGCTCATGTAAATCACTAGCATCATCAGAATCATCATCATCACCCAAATGATATCTTTTCCCTTGCAAAACAACTGACCACTGATCATTCGACGGATTAATGACATAAAATACTTGTTTTGCATGTGTCGCCAAGATAAATGGTTCCTCATTGTGATTAAATCTTTTCAAATCAACCAGTTTAAACCCATATTCATCATGTTTCACGCCACTATTACTATCAACCCAATTGCACTTAAAAATAGTGACTCGAAATTTAATATAATCAATTTCCCATATGTCTTCAATAACTCCAAAATATGATGTTGATGCAGAAATTGGGTTTTTATCTTTGGCACTCGAAAAATGCACTGCTTCAGCGAATACCATCACACCACTATTTTGAACGGTACTCTTGTCATCCAGGTTTTTTGTGTAAAATGTGTAGCCATTGATATCAAAACCAGACCAAGTGATCACATTAAAAGATGGTCCCCCTGATAACCACTTCAATGTTTCTGATACAGATATATCTGAGGTGACTTTCTCTTTAAACCATGAAACAAATGTCTTCTTATGCTCAATCATCAACCACTTTTCATTTCTTTTCTGATATCGTAACTTTAATTCAGCAATATGTGAGGATATATATGGTTGAACCTCATCTGTGTTGTTCAAAATGTATAAATGTGCTTGCATCACTTCATCACGTGGAATGAACTTTACCTTTAAGCCTCGAACCCCTCTACCTTCTCTGTCAACTGTCATATGTCGAGATAGAGGGAGACCAATATGCTTCACTTCATTCAAATAATCAGTACAGAACTCAATCACCTCTTCTGATACATATTTTTGAACAATAGAGGCCTCTGGTCAATAAGGATTTTTAATATATCCTTTCAAAATTTTCATATATCTTTCAAAAGGATACATCCATCTTAAATAAACAGGACCACACATTCTTATCTCACGCACCAAATGAACCAATAGATGAACCATTATATCAAAAAATGTGGGTGGGAAATACATTTCTAGTTGACAAAGAATAAGAGTTGCTTCATTCTCCAACAAATCTAACAAATTTGGATCAACGACTTTGCTACAAATGGATTTAAAGAAATTACATAACCTGATGATTGTCTTCCTGACAGCTTTCGGTAATATACCACGCACTGCTACTGGTAGAATTTGTTGCATTAACACATGACAATCATGTGATTTCATACCTATTAATTTACAATCCTTCAATGACACAAAATTATTCACATTTGAAGAAAAACCGCTGGGTACTTTAATACCATGAAGACACTGACAAAAATTCATCTTTTCAATCTTGCTTAATGTGTGACAAGCCGGAGGTAAATATGTTCTTTTTCCTTTCACAGCGGGAGCTAACTCCAAACGTATTCGCATTAATATCAAGTCCAATCTAGCATGTAATCCATCTTTTGTCTTTCCTTTTATGTCTAACAAAGTTCCAATCAAACTATCACATATGTTTTTCTCAACATGCATAACATCAATGTTATGTTTTATCTCTAAAAATCTCCAATAAGGTAGTTTGAAAAAAATAGACTGCTTCTTCCAGATATGTTTTTGTAAACCAGAACTTTTTCTCTTTCCAAATGTTGAATCAATATCTTTCACTCTGTCATAATATTCTTCAGCTGACAATGGTTGAGGGGGGAGGTTGTATTCTTGTAAACCGTTAAATGCTTTTCTCAATCTACGATAAGGATGATCAATTCGCAAAAATCTTCGATGTCCCATGTACACTGTCTTTCTTCCATTCTGCAATTGATAATATGAAGTTTGTTCTTCACAAATTGGACATGCTTTATGTCCCTTAACACTATATCCAGATAAGTTTCCATACGCAGGAAAGTCGTTTATAGTGAACATTATCATAGCACGCAAAAGAAAATACTCTTTCTTGTATGCATCGAAAACTGTAACACCTTTCTCCCATAGCAGTTTTAAATCCTCAATCAATGGTGTAAGATACACATCAATATCATTTCCTGGTTGTTTTGGTCCAGAAATCATCAAGCTCATCATAACATATTTTTTCTTCATACATAGATGTGGGGACAAGTTGTAAAGTACCAGCAAAACAGGCCATGAACTATGTTTGCTACTGAGGCTCCGATATGGATTCATTCCATCAGTACACAATCCCATTCTGAGATTTCTAACTTCACTTCCAAAATCATGAAATTTTTTATCAAAACTCTTCCACTGTGGTGAATCGGCAGGGTGACGTAAGTTACCATCAGAAATGCGCTCATCTGAATTCCATCTTAACCTTTTTGCATCATTTGAATTTGCAAATAGACGCTTCAAACGAGGAATAATTGGAAGGTACCAAAATGCTTTAGATGGAGTTTTGATTTTGGTACCTAATAATAAACCAGAATTGAATTATCAGAATTGTTTGAAAAAAATATTGGATGATATCATTGGAAAGTAAAAAAATTGATTTTTCATAACGTTACATGACATCACCTGAAAATGAATCTGAGTTGACTTTCTCATCCATCTTATAGCGCGATGTTCCACATGTAGGACAACTTGATAAATGTTCATTTTCTTTCCTATACAGTACACAATCATTGGGGCAAGCATGTATCTTTTTATACCCCAATCCCATTGGGCATAATATTTTCTTCGCCTCATAATTGGAATCTGGAAGCCCATTGCCTTCTGGAAGAAGCTCTTTCAAAAGCTCAAGTAAACTGGAGAAACTTTTATCACTCCACCCATTTTTTGCTTTTAAGTTAACTAATCTCAAAACTGCTGATAACACTGTATATTTACTGCAACCTGGGAATAATGGTTTCTCAGAATCTCCATAAAATCGTTCAACAGTTGGTGTTTTTTCGATGGTTTCAACACCTAAATCATGAATTAATTCTTCAATACGATCCTCTGCCTCATTATGAATATCGTCATCAACATTGGATGTTGAATTTTCAGTTCTTTCACCATGCAAGATCCAACGTGTATAATTAAGGCTAAAACCATAACAAATGAGATGATCATTGATTTCTCTGAAGTTTAACTTTCTCATATTTACACACTTCACACATGGACAGAAAATCAAATCAATATTTTGATTATGCCGTTTAGCAAATTCCAAAAAATTGTCAACTCCTCTTTCATATTCACTAGTAGTTCTTCGTAGATAAATCCAATTATGATCCATTAATACCTGATATCACAATATAATTGATGAATATATTAAAACATAAAAACATTTAAATATCTATCAGATAAATTGTAAACAAAAACATATTCCATAAAAACTATTGATAATCAGATAAAAGACATCAGATATGAAACACGTTTACAAATATAGTAAACAGTTAATTTTAATATTATATACATGTGTGTTATATTGAAATACAAGGACAAAATGGTTAAATCAAAGGTTTCATTTTTTGAAAATAAAGTTTCATGATATAAATATTATATGAATGACATACAAGATAATATGATTTCTCACTATGACTAATATTGATCACACTATATTTATTTTTTTATTCATTTGATGTAACATGAATGAATCATGGAAAAATTAATGTGAAAAATAGTGCAATAACTATCCTTATTTAAAACAATGTGTATTAAGAGACATGATACAATTTTTGGTGACTATGATAACTCAACTCCCTCAATCCATGAGTTTTATAATAGGGAACTATGAACATATAAATTCATTATGGAGGGATAAAAATTCCATTGCATATTGTAGGTGACAACTTACACCCCCATCCATGGGTCTATTGCAGCAAAACATGTCAAGGAATGGATCAACATGAAGAGAAATATATTATCCATCCATGAAAGATTAGATCATGAGAATGTTTTATTTGCAGCCTATGACTTAGAGGGAGAAGTAAATCATTTCATGACTATTATTTAGAGGGAGAGAAAGATAAATAAATATAATCAATGGAATGAGATTAGTTTAAGAGGACATTTATTAAAAATGCATGAATCTAACCCCACATATGAAAGTGGAAAGGTATTTTTGAACATTAATAGAGGGATAATGATTATATTATTATCTATGAAGATTACAATACATTATGATTCTAGTCGTATTATAGACATTGCAAGAAAAATTATTTATTATATAATGGCATGAAAATAATTATTCAAATTTTTTTAACATAATAGATAGTGGTAATTATTCATGTCTTAGTTAAATGATTAGAACCAAAAAGAATTGAGGAATTTGGCATGGTAAATCTCAAGAAGTAATGAAATAACAACAAACTACATGCAAAAATGTGAGTGAATTCATTTAACACAATAAAATTATTTTTTTGAAGAATAATTTATTAAAATGGAAATGGAATTAAAAATATAGTACTTCATAATGTAATGAAAGATCATTTTAAACAGGAATAATGATAATATAAAAAAAAATTTGAAGTTCAACACGAATGGAGATGTTAAATCCAAACTGCGACCGGTATAATTACTTCCAAAAACAAACAATATCAAATCTACACCAACAATGATAATACAAACAAAAAATAATGATAAATTACAACTAAAATCTAACCAATAATCAAAATCATGCAAAATAGGGTTATTGATAAAGAAATAAACAATGGGATATGAAACAAGAGATAAATAGGAAGAACACATACCCAAAATCGTGCAGACGACAAAAAACCTTCAACAATGGCCGTTCAAGATCGCAAATCAAGTTCGATGGTCGTCGGGAGTCCGAAGCGCCACAGCGGAACTCGATTTCGACGGACGAACAAAATGAGGGTTTCTGATCGTGAATATTTTTAAAAGACTTTTCGCGTCGGTTTTCATTAAAACCGACGCGAAATATATTTTTTTTATGAGTTTCGGCGTCGGTTTTCATGAAAACCGACGCTGAAACATTTTAAAAATTTATTTTCCGCGTCGGTTCTCAGGAAAACCGATGCGGAAAATATGTATACTAATATTTTCCGCGTCGGTTTTCATGAGAACCGATGCGAAAAATCAACGAATAATATTATTCGCGTCAGTTCTCAGGAAAACCGACGCGAAATATATTTTTTTTCATGAGTTTCGGCGTCGGTTTTCATAAAAACCGACGCCGAAACATTTTTCCGCGTCGGTTCTCAGGAAAACCGACGCGGAAAATATGTATACTAATATTTTCCGCGTCGGTTTTCTTAAAAACCGACGCGAAAAATCAACACATAATTATTTTTGGCGTCGGTTTTTTGTAAAACCGACGCCAAAAATTCCCCGCATATACTATTCGCGTCGGTTTTTAAAAAACCGACGTTATTACGACGACGTTAAAGCCCGTATTTCCACTAGTGAAGTGTCATTTTTTTTAGAAAAGTGATTATTCTTTAACATGAGGAAAATATTGTCTCAATAGAATGGATAATTAAAATAAAAACATATGATTTATTTTTCCCCTCACCCTCTGAGTGTGTAAGATCCTGACCTTATCATGGGTTGTCCAGGGGGTTGGGAAGGTTGTCCATGGGGGTGGGTAGGCTGTCCATGGGGGTGGTGGGGCTGTCCGGGGGGTATGGTTTGTCCAGGGGGTGGGGGATGTCTAGGGAGGGGTGAATCAGTCACAAAAAATTCATCAAGTCAAGTTTTATTATTTATAGATAAAAAATAAAGATAATGTGACCTACCTAATAACACATATATTCAGGAACAACAAATCAATAAACATCAAAGGTCAGTAATATCAGTCAAAATTTAACATATCAATATGTCCCTCATCACTATCACTATCACCACAATCATCATCAACCTCTCCCTCATCCTCAACATAATTCCCATCATCATACATTCCCTCCTCCCCTCCCTCGTACTCAGCCTCAGCCTCCTCATCGCACTCATCCTCCGCCTCATCCTCCTCCTCGCCCTCCTCATCCGCCTCGTCCTCCTCCTCACCCTCCTCCTCCTTCTCCTCGGCCTCGACCTCCTCCTTGCCATCATCTCAACCACAACTAGAACCGCCACCTAGTGCACCATATATAGAACGCATCAATGAAAGATATTCATCACAAGAAATGCTGGCATCTGGTGGAAGTGTTGGACGTAAAACTTCTATAAGTTTCATAAATGCAGTGTTTTCCCTAGCAGACTATTCTACCATCTCTTTGGCCCTTTTTCAGCTTTTTCTGCTTGTGCCTCAATCTTCTGCATCTCAGTGGCACTACAAATCGTACCTAAGGAGGTCCAATACCTCGTCAGAACTGTACTCTTCGTAGGATGGCAGCGTACTCTGCCAGGGTGCTTATCTCCCAACACCTGATGTAAGTGATCATTTGGCCCAAAATTATCGGGTTCCTAAGCATCAACGGCCTCTAAAGTAGCCTATTAAAAATATAAATAGATTATTAAGTTACAAAATAGGGATTAAAATTTTAAATCTACAAAGTAAAACTTACAATCTGCTACTAAGTCAGTTCATTAACCGCACTTCCATCTTTCTTCTTTCTACTCGAGCAAAACAGTTTTTCTTGAGGCACACAACCTTCTATATTCAATTTATGCCCCTAAAATGACATTGAATGTAGGAAACCATAATTAAAAATAGGATACTAAAAAACCATTAATTTCATAACTAAAATTATATAACAACTTTAGAAATTGAATAAAATATGGTGGAAAAATAAAAAGTGCAAGTCATAAAGAAATATTATAAATTTTCATACCTACTGCCTCTCATGATATGGAATTGTAGTATGCCCCAATGTATGGATGTATTTATTAGCAGAAATGTTTTTTTATTTCTTCCAGATGAATCCTAAATAAAATTAAATAATTAGTATTCGAAAAAAACATGAAATTTTTTATTCAAATACCTCTAATATGATTAATACCTAAAATTGGATAGTTATACAATAAGTAATCATATGTCGGTACTATTTTAATAGAAAATCATCCATGATAAGTACCACCCCTAACTCTGTTCCCACTCTCGCATGTCATCCAATGTATAACTCCTTCTTATATGCTCTCCAAATCTCACTTAAATCCTTTAGACGTGATTTTCATGCACCCTCGCCATCGGGGAAACTAAACCGCAGCTGACACCAAAATATTAATTCATATAAATAAAAAAATTAATATTCTGCATTAAATACAACAGATTTTTTTACCCATATCTCTATCCAGGCTTTATCCTTGACTTCATTTGAATGTTTTCTCCATGAGAATGGGCTGACATGAATGATGTTAGAGTATTTGGAAAGAGTCACCAAAAAAACTCTGACATTTCTACACTGATTTTTCAATCATCGAACTATCTTCATTGTACTCCACCATCAACTGTGTGTAGCGGTTCCACACCGCACGCATGTGTGTACGCCCCTACCCCTGCCTCCAATCAGTAGATATATATGTTATGAATGAAAAACAAATATTTTCTCAACACATGTTATAATTAAAATAAATAATGGTGTGAAAATTTGATAGGGTTATACAAGTATACATGTGGTAGTCTGATCAATGGATGTCACTGGATCCGTAGAAACTAAAGTAACACCCTGTACAGATGGAGTGGATCCCAATGTATGCTCCGCAGAGATAGACTCTGGCGGAGCAGGAGTCGAATAATATGGAATATAAAATCCCAGAGAGAAGGAATCATAATTAAAAGAAGATGACAGGGATGGCTGGATGAATGTTGGATGAGTAGTAAGAATCATCAATGGATATGGTACAGATGGGTGAGGAGGCTCAGAGGTAAACGGTGGTAAAAAATGGGATGCCTAAATATCCCATGTTTCCCTAATGACACAATGGGATCATCATGTGGGATGGATGGTATGTCAGTTGGAGGGGAAAGGTCTAATCAGGTGCGTCGAGCAGATCATCTAGCTCTTGTACCACCCCCCCTCATATGAAAAGCCAGAGTACTGGGACCACTACTAGGCTACTCATCAAATAATTGTCGCCTAATAGATGGATCCTACAAAACATTTAAAAAAAATTAATCACATGATATTATATATTATTTATATATATATATATATATATATTTGAAATAATATACTCACTGTAGGAACTAGTGGTGGAATACCCAACTCAGTCATGTGATGATTATTGTCCATAATCTATTTTTGTTTCCTCTCTTTAATTGGTTTCATTTATTTAATTTGAAAAAAATGGAATTAAATAGAAAAGGATAACTAATGTGTAACCAAAAAAACAAAATAAATTAGAGGGAATGGGAGGATTCATGGATAATTTAACTGAAAATTGTTTTAGGTGATCTTGCAAAAATATATAATGAAGTTAATAAATCGTATAAGATGTAATAAAGAAATTTAATTTTTAGTAGGATGGTTATTTACTAAGTGTTATCAGTCTATTAAAATCATGGAACATTGATTCTACCAGATTCATTAGTGGTAAATCAGTTGTCAAAATTAAGGAAAACAATAATTTCTTTAGCTGAGGTAGATGATTCAAGTTTCAATACATGTTTTGCAGAATAATACAAACCATCATGTTCATTACCTAGTATAATGTTAAAGAGAGGTCTTAGAGTCATACAAGTTTTATACAAATCACAGTTGAAGCATTGAAATGTTCACCAAGTTAGAAATGTTGGTTTCATAGGTTTGAATACAGTTCAATTCCAAATTAGAAAATGCAATTAAAATAAAATTTCAACCAATAAACATTGAAAATTCACATAACGGTCAAGTCACATACAACATATTTGTAATAAATATTAAATCAATTTGAATAGTACCAACCTTAACATCCCAGGTCGAGGTAAACCAAAATAATTGAGAACATAAATGGATGATTTTATATATTTCCCACCACAACTTCAGGTTCACATTCAACTTTGAAAATTGAGATATTGGAGTCATCAAAAGTAATAAATGGATTGTTTCCAATGGCAGTAGGGATGGTTTCAAT
Organism: Viscum album; assembly: GCA_963277665.1. Lineage (NCBI taxonomy): Eukaryota > Viridiplantae > Streptophyta > Magnoliopsida > Santalales > Viscaceae > Viscum > Viscum album. The sequence goes on along the minus strand of OY728138.1, from coordinate 742,317,714 downwards.
TCCATCATCACCATCATCAAAAATATGTCTTGGAATTACTTCAGTAATGACACCAAATTCAGGACAAAGATGGTCTTTGACATAAAAAATTTGTTTCTCCATTGATGCCAATACATATGGTTCAACGGTAGAAAGAGTGTGAGTCATATCAATTACTCAAAATTCAAAATCATCAATAAATGTTCCCTTCATCATCATCGAATCAAACCACTTAAATTTCATTAGCGTTACTCATCCATTACAATAATAATCCAATATTATTATTTTTTCAACGACTCTGTAATAACCTACATTTTCAAATCGCAATCTACTATCTGATGCACTAGCATAACAGTCTGTTGTGGTAGTAACCATAACACCATCATGTTGTGTTCTCATTTTCTTTGATCTTTCAATGATAATAAATTTTTACCCATTGATAACAATTTATTTATAGTCATGAACCACGGTATTAGGACCAAAATCCAAAGCTCGTAATTCCTCAGAGACAGAGTTAGCAGGAAAACTCAATACCTAAAATATAAATCAACATTAAAAGTAAATAATTATTGTTTTAATTATTTTAAAAAATAATATTATTAACTTTAATTTTAACAAAGAAGAAAAATCTTTGCTACGCAAAGTCTCCCTCCTTCTCAAAGATAAAGAACAATGATTTCTATTTATCCTCACTTTATGTTCTTAGTAGATAAAAATTGGAATAGTTTAACATATATATATATATATAATATATATATATACAATTTACATACAATATGTAGTCATCGAACAAGTCACAGTTGAACAAAACTGTGCGATGTTCCATCTATAACTCTTCAAGGATTAATATTGTCAATGTATATGATCAAGGAATTCCTCATGTTTGAGGAAGTAATGGAAAACAAGGTTCAATTTACTCATACCATTCTTATTCATTTCTCATTGGTATGGTCTTTCTTGTAGTAAGATCATACATATACATAGAGCAGAAATCCATACATTCATGAGCCAAGTAACCGTTCACGACAGAACCTTCAGGATGATTCCTGTTACTGACAGAAGACTTTAATGTGTACATATTTATTTTAGTTAGATACATCCAATGAAAATAAATAGGTCCTTCTAGAAATATTTCAATTGGAATGTGGATAGTCAAATGCAGCATGCATGCATAAAATGATGAAGGAAATATTTTCTCTAACTCACACAAAATTAATGGGGCATCTGCCAACATTTTTTTTAAGAAAGACATGGACAACTTCTTAGCACAAATATCTCTAAAAATGGCACAACAGAATAACAGCCACCATTACATTATTGTAAAAATGATGAAAAAATTTATATTGTAATCAACACATGCATACGGATTTGAAAATCATGATACTTCAAAGATTTTAGATTCAACTCTCTTTTGTTGACCCATTTAGACATGTTTCCTGAATAGCCATCAGGGACTTTAATAGTCTCTAGTAATTATAGAAATTTCTTTTTTCTGTAGTTTTCATCACATAATAAGCACATTGAAGTTGCCATTCATTTTCACTAATATGCACAGGATGCAATTTCTGTATGATGCCCCAATCCACCAAGTCATACCAAGACCATAAATCATCTTTTTTTCCCTTAACATTTAGAAGAATCGAAAGCAACATTTCACATATATTTTTTCAATTTGCATTACGTCTAATCAATGACATAAAAAATTGGTTGAACAATAAGGGAAAATCAAAGAAGATACTTCTCTTATTCCAATTGTAACAGGTTCAGTGGAAACATTATTTCTCTTTCTAGATTTTATTTGACGCTTCCCATATGAAAAACTGAAATATTTCAATTCATTAAGCACATTAGTTCTCAACATACGCTGAGGTGGATCATCAGACTCCATGGAATTGTCAAATTGTCGATGATTATTTCTATATGGATGGTCCATTGGCCAGAACCATCGATGTCCCATAAAACATAAACTACAATGATGTTTAATTCTTCTAGATAATTTATTCTTCCTAAAAATGGGACATGATAGTTTTCCCTTCGTGCTCCATCCAGACATCATTTCATAAGCTGGAAAATCATTGATCATCCACATAAGTGCAGCATGTATCTGAAATATTTATTTTGAACATTCATTATATGTGCGCACAAAGACATCCCAAATAAGGTTCAACTATTTTATTAAAGGTTTCATGTATACGTATATATCATTTCCAGGATCAGAAGGGCCAGATATGAGTATACTCATGAAAGTGAAAGGTTTTTTCATACAAAACCACTGGGAAAGATTATAAATGTTTATAAAAATCGGTCATGGGATGTGTGATGTATGAATCTACCAATATAGATTAAAAACGTCACAGGAAAGACCCAACCTCACATTATGCACGTAAGCTACAAAATCAGGATATTGAGCATCCAATATCTACCATGAAAATCAATCATCAGGGTGAACCAACTCATCATTAGTTTTCTTTCTCTCGGTATCATGCCATTCTATTTTTATTGATATTTCATCAGACATAAAAATATTCTAGAGTATGGGGATCAATAGAAAGTAACACATTACTTTATGTGGAAAATGGGATGGTGTTCCATCAGCTTTTGGATTCCAGCGAGATGTGCCATATTTTATAAAACAATTCTATTCAGCATTTTCCTCCCAGAATAAACTATAATCTTTCAGGAAAACATGAATTTTGTTTCTTGATAATCCAAGTTCATCAAATAACTTCCAAGACATATTGTGGTTTGAGGGAATATCTGCATCATCTGGAAGTAATTTCTTCAAAGAGATACGAATGTAATCGATGGAAGTATTAGAAATCCCATACATAATTTGAGTGATCACATGCATTTACCAAGGGCGTGAGGGTATCCAATGGGTGTGGGGTGTTCAGGGGGTGGTGGGGCTTTCTAGGGGGGTCGGAGGTCTCTAGGGGGTGGGGGTTGTCTAGGGGGGTTATGGTGTCCAGGTGGGTGGGCTGTCCACGGGGGTGGGGGCTATCCAGGAGGATACGGGGTGTGCAGGGGGTGGGCAGGCAGTCCACGGGGGTGGTGAGGCTATCCAGGGGGGTTGGGGGTGTCCGGGGGTGGGGGATTTCTAGTGGTGGGGGCTATACAGGGGGTACGGGGTGTCCAGTGGGGTGAGTGGGGTGTCCATGGGGTATGGGGTGTCCAGGGGGGTGTGGAGGGCTATCCATGGGGGTGACGGGGCTCCCATGGGGGTACGGGGTGTCCAAGGGGGTTGGAGGGCTGTCCAAGGGGTGGGGGTGCTATCCAAGGGGGTTGGTTGAGCATTCCAAGGGGTGGAGGGGTTTTCTAGTGGGGTTAGGGGTGTCAAGGGAGTGGGGGTCTTTTGAGGGGGTGGGGGCGTCCATGGGGTTGGGTGGTCCAGGGGGTGGTGGGCGGGTGTCCAGGGGTTGCATGGATGCCCACGGGAGTGGGGGGGATATCCAGGGGTACGAGAAGTTCAGGGGGTGGGAGAGCTGTCCATGGGGGTGGCAGGGCTGTCTAGGGAGGTTAGGGTGTCTAGGGGGTATGGTCTACCTAGGGGTTGGGGCTGTCCAGAAGGTACGAGGAGTCCAGGGGTGGCTGGGCTATCCAGGGCCGGTGGAGGGAGTGGTGGGGCTGTCCATGGGGGTACGGGGTGTCCAGGGGATGGTCAGGCTATCCATGGGGGGTGGTCGGGCTGTCCATGGGGGTGGTGGGGTTTTTCATTGGGGTCAGGGGTGTTTAGAGGGTGGGGGCTTTCTAGGGGTTTGGGTGTCTGGGGGGATGGGGGTGTCTCGGGGTGGTGGGCGGGTGTCCAGTGTGTGGGCGGTCTTTCCACAGGGGTGGGGGTGGTCCACGGTGGGATGGGATGTCCAGGGAGTGGGTGGGCTGTCCAAAGGGGTGGTGGGACTGTCCAGGGGGGTCGGGGGTGTCCAGGGGGTGGGGGGATTTCCAGGGGTGGGGGATGTTCAAGGGGTACGAGGTGTCCAGGGGTGGGCGGGCTATCTAGCGGGGTTGCGCTACTATCCAGGGGGTATGGGTTGGGTGGGTGGGCTATCCACGGGGGTGGCGGGGCTATCCATGGGGGTACGAGGTGTCCAGGGTGTGGACGGGCTGTCCACGGGGGGAAGGTGGTCTGTCCACGGGGGGTAGGGGTTGTCCATAGAGGGTGGGGGTGTCTAGGGGGTGGGTGGGCTGTCCACGGGGTGGAGGGGCTATCCAGGGGTTACAGGGTGTCCAGGGGGTGGGTGGACTATCCACGGGGGGTGGTCGGGCTGTCCACGAGGGTGGCAGGGCTGTCCACAGGGGTGGCGGGGCTGTCCATGGGGTGGGGGCTATCCAAGGGGTGGGGGTTTTCCAAGGGGTGGGGGTGTCCACCCTTAAACGAGGGTTATAAATCCAATTTTTATCTAGTTGTATCATGATTTAAAGCCTATTATAGATGACCGAGAAGACTATTGGTGTAAACCATGAATGTCATACATATAAATTACAACACACCCAATTGTAGACACACCACAAAATATCATACATGGATCGGATTTTATGAGCCATGTTTTGATGGGACACTACTAATTAGAGTATGATCCTTGTTATATCATTAGGTGATATGGATTTTTACCAATGTTATATTTGTATGAGATCAATATGGATAGTGGATAACAACCTGAGTGATATTTATTTGTAGAGATCACTTCTTATTGGAAGGGTAATAGTGAGTGTTGGTATGGAACTTCAAGAAAAGTCTTAACATGTGAAATAAACTATACATTGGTTATATTTGATTCCTTTTTTGTAGAGTATCGGAGTGGAAAACCCACCCCTCCCTCAAACTCCCCCCCCCCCACACACCCTTATAGCCCCCTACCCCCCTGCACCACCCCCCCCCACCCACCCACCTACCCGGATTGTCCCACCACCCCATCTGGACACCCCCACCACCACAACATACCTGGATAGCTCACCCCCCTCCTCCCTAGATAACCAACACCCCCCCCCCCATCCCCCACCTAGGCAGTCCACCCCCACCCCCTTGGACAACCCACCCCCCTAGACAGCCCACACCCCCCACCCCCACCTGGATAGCCCACCCACCACCACACCTGGACAACCCACCCCCTCCCTGGATAGCCAACACCCCCCCCTAAAGCCCCCCTACCCCCCCCCCCCTCCTTGGATATCCCATACCCCCTACCCCACTTAGGTATCCCCCCCACCTGGACAGCTCCCCCCCCCCCCACCTGGAAAGCCCACCCCCACCCCCCACCTGGACATCCCCCCCCCCCCCCACCTGGACAACCACCACCCCACCTGGACTTCCGCCACCCCCCCCCCCCCCACCTGGACAGACCCCCCCCCCCACATGGACAGCCCCTACCCCACCCCCCACCTGAACAGTCCCCCTCCCCACTTGGATAGCCCACCCCCCCTCCCTGGACACCCCACACCCCCTCCCCACCCCCACCTGGACATCCCCCCCCCCCACCCCAACCTAGACAGCCACCCCCCCCCCCCCCACCTGGATAGCCCACCCCCTCCCTGGAAACCCCACACCCCCCTCCCCCACTTGGACACCCCACCTTAACCCCCCTGGACAACCCGCACCCCTTCTTGGGGTATCCCATACCCCCATCCCCCACACCTCCTGAACAACCCACCCCCACCTGGATACCCCCCCACACCTGGACATCCCCATACCCCTCATGCATCCCCCTTTGAGTATTTTTGTTTAAAATAATTGTATTCATTACGAAATCCAAACTATCATGCATTAGCTATTTCATTCCAAACAACCCATTCAATTTATCAAAACATGACAAATTCAATTTATCAAAACTTGAAAAATTCAATTTATCAAAACCTGAAAAATTCAATTTATAAGGATCTATTGGTTACTTTGAAAATTTAATTGGGAAAAGGGGAAATCAACTACATTGTTAATTCCAATTTAAAAATTGGGCCAACCACTTAGGAGGTGTGGTGGTGTCTAGGAGGTGTGGTGGTGTCTAGGAGGTGTGGTGGTGTCCAGGGGGCTGTCTAAGGGGGTGGGGGTTGTCCAAAGAAGTGTAGGGTGTCCAAGGGGGTGGGGTGTCTAGGGGAGGTGGGTGTCTAGGGGTGGTGGAGGTGGGGGGAAAGTCTATGGGGGTGAGGGGTGTCCAGGGAGGGTAGGGGTGGGGGTGTCCAGGGGGTGGGGGCGTCCAGGGGGTGGGAGGAGGAGTTGTAGCTATATTTCACCTAAGGTATCCACCATTCCCAATTATTTTGATTTAAATAGTAAAAAAAGTGTAAATATATTTAAATAATATGGTTAAAAACATTCATCTTCCCATATATTTGGGGGTGATAATATGATATCATATTTTATTTCATTCCTTGAAAATGAAATAATGATTTCCAATAAATACTGGTATATAGTGGTTCAAAATCACTAAAAATATCAATAATCATGGCATAGAGACAAACAACATTTTCAGGAATAAATCCACCACATCATGAGATGTAAAGGGGTGATTTAATGATGACAAATGAGCATACATTGATAGGTGATCAACCACCACAAAAATACACTCAAAACCATGTTACTTTGGGAACCTAGAAATAAAATCCTTAAAGAATTCTTTGCAAATATGTTACAATATGGGTAGAGTTTAGAGAATCTGTCTGGAATAGAGTTTAAGGGATTTATTCTGTTGGAGAAATAAGAATTCATAGGAAAATCCCATAACAACCCCCAAGTCATAACCCACCAAAATAAACCATCCACCAAATTTTTATAAGAATTTTAAATCATTTGAAGTTTATAACAAAAAAAACATAAAACAAACTAAAGAGGTCATTACTCTAAAGATAGCAATAACTCTAATTTAGCTGAAATCAAAATAGCTAACAGCAAAAAAAGAGGAAGAACATTAAAACTAAGGTAACACTTACTAATTTGAAGTTTATAAATAAAAAAAATATTGATGAAGGATTTATAGCTGGAAGGAGTTTTTCAGCTGAGAACACTTTGGGAGGAGGTCTGGATTAGGTCTGTAATCGGGCCGAGTGGGAGATGGGGCACTGTGTTTTGGGGGGAAAACATTCCCAATGGTTTTTAAAAAATGTTGGGAAAGCCTCTCTTTAAAAATGTATTAGTAAAAACATTGTTATATGTTAGAGGAACTAATGATTTACCAATGGTTTTTTCAAACCGATGGGAATGCTTAACTATATTAACACATTTTCCAACAGTTTGAGAAAAGTGTTGGTAAATGTGGAATTTTTTATAGTTTACCATCAGTTTCTTCAAACTGTTGGTATATATCCATTGTGAAGACCATTATTTCCAGTAGTTTATGGTGTCCAAATATGATTTTTGTTTCTCACACTATGCCTTTGGGCTTTAGTAAATGGATAGAAATATAAATAAAATGGTTCACATATAATGTTTCTGAAATGAAATGTATGGAAAATATGAAAATAGATTTCCCATGTGAAAATCTCATAAAGAGAATCAGGAAGATGGTACAAGTATTATTTATAATTATGAACACAAAAAGACCTCAAACGACATGTGAAAAGTATGTGATATTCTTACAATATTGTTTAAATTAAACATAAGAAGTATGATATGATAGATATTTAGGAACCTTAATACATGATTCATATTTAATATTCTAGGAAAGAGGTATTAAGAACTAATTTTATTAGGCCTAATTAATGGATTAAGAATAATGTTGGAGTAATTAAGTACTTATGTTTGGGAATTCAAATCTTATGTTATATGAATTGTGAAATATATGATTATTTTCAATATACATTTTCATTAAGGATTGAAAAGGAAATTTTTATTGGTGATGATGACATAGAATCATGATTTCATGGAATGGAAAAAATTTGAATAATATAAGGAAACACTTAATTAATGAATGACATTGAGATAATGATGTTTGGATAAAGATATATTGTATATGAATAAGTAAATTGGATGTTACTAATTACCTTGGAACTTATTATAGAAAAAAATTTCTATTTCTTCAAGGATAATGTTTACAACATCTTGGATCTAAATAATATATCTCATGATCATTGGAGTAAGGAAGAATCCATTTTCTCCAAAAGGATTTATGTTCGTTATGGTTTTTACTATGTTTCAAGAAAATATATAATATGTGTATTCAAATGTTTGGAATGTGAAAAACATGTGGCAATTTTTGAAATATGGGGGATCAATTTTATGCTTCTTTCATGACATTATTTCAAATTTATTTTTATCTTTCAGAAGGGTTATAAGGTTAACTATTTATGGGATGTTTAAGTTACTATTTGAATGAATTTTTTGATAATAAATTATTATCATACCATCAAATTATTTAAGATTAATTTATAACTTGTTATAAAATTGTGGTGTTTATGATAACTGACGACATATGGGATAGAATATCCTGGATCTCATGAACTGTTTGTACATCAGGAATGAAAAGGTAACATTTGATTTCGGAGAAAGTGGTGAATTGGATCAATAAACAACAAGGGGTGAGGATGTATGGAAATCATAAAGGTATATCATTTCATGAAAATTTATTCACATTAGGAAGAATGATCATGAAACAAAAGATGATATCCTAGTACCTCAGTTTCCGATGAATTAGATAGTCCCATAGTTCATCACAAATTTATGGATTTATATTTTTTAACTTTCTCTTAACATTGTTTTCTATCATTACCCATCATAACATGATTTTTAGACTTATCTTCCATGATAATGTTTTCACTTTCTACCTATGTTCTTCTATTTGGAAACCCAGTTATATATTTCTTTGGGTAACCATTATGTTTTCAACATTCCTTTTCAACTCTAAAAGAAGTCTTTGTATTCATTTGTTTGATATGGGTTTATGTGAAATGAACATTGAAGTATTAAACCATTAATAAACTAGATGAATTTTTAGGGATAAATTGATTTAAAGGGGGTAGAATGTTACACCCTATGATTTTGGGAATAATTTTTTTCGAATCAATTTAATCTTTTTGATATTTGAAATTTCACAAAAAACTAAAAATCATTTATATTATATGATTGGATTACATTGTATGAAACACCCTGCTAATTTCTCACTTCACACAACATAAATTATATATTTCTCTAAATATAACATCAATATTAGCTTGTGTTACATGAAATAATGACATTTGTCGATGGGTTGTGTAACATGTAAGACCGACTTTTATCGAACAATAATATATCATTAAAATGTTATTATTTAATATAATAAGATACAATATAGCTGTTAAATTAAATGTTTTGAATATTATTATATAATTTATTAAAATATATAGTTTACACAAATTTAATATGAATTCATAGGTTACTGATGACTTAAAAATGAATATGAAAACTGATTGAGTGTAATGGGAAATATTATTATTTTTATGGTCATAAAGTTGTTTTACCCTAATAAATTAAATTCACTACAATTATAGTGTTATATTCTTATAATATATATCTTATATGTTAAATAAAAAATTATTTATATTCATCCAATAGATTTCATAGAGAAAATATAAGAACAAACCCAATTTTATCATTAAAACCTTGTATTTTTTAATAAGGTATTTTTACCTCCTTTTAATGGAGAACCCATTTTAAATCAATTTTTTTGAAATTTTATATACATAATATATATAAATAATATTATATTTGGAATAGAAACACAAATATTAGGATAGGATAAATATTTCATATTTTTTAGGGTTTTATTTTTAAGGAATTAGTTAAAAATACTGGATTTTAATTCAAAAATGTTCTTTCATATAGTTTATTTATATAGTTAAATTTTATTTTAAATTATTCTCAAAGTTTAAATAGATAATATTTTTATCAATTAATACAATTTATGTCATTTTAAACAATTTTCACATTAAAATTGGATATAAAAACATAGCAATATTTTGATCAGTTTTACTTTAAAACCTTCAATGTCATCCCATTAGCAAGATTAAATTTAAATTAATTTTTTCCACTTTTATGATTATAATTTGTAAAAATAGATTCCATATTTTTAAATAGAATGATATATAATTTATAATAAATTATACATTATTTTTTACTGAAAATAATAGTGAATGTGATTAAAACTAATTGCAATGATTAAAAGAAAAACTAGGTTAACAATGCACTGAACCTTAAATATAAGATACAAAACGAAATAGAATCTTGTTGAAACCCCATTTTATTTTGATTAATAATCAATTAAACTTCCATTATTTAGTTTTTTTGGGTTTTTATGAATTTTTTAGATAAAAATGTGGGTAGACCTAACTTGTTTTCAAAAAATGCCAAGTGTGTCCTTTTCATTCCCTGTAAAAGGTAACCACCTCTTTGTCTTATTCACACCATTACAACCACTTAAGATCTTCTAATATAACCCCAATACACTTATAAAAATCCCTCCCTTTCTCCTAAAATCCTCCACATGGTAAAAAAATTAATCCAAATAATCCTTTTGGCATAAACAAAAAATAGTTACTCGATTAAGAGGTATCATCCTCTCTCAAACTCCTTTAATTTATTTTCTTTATACACCCCTAAAATATATTTATTACAATATTTTATTACAAAAAAAATATCATAAATATACTAAGTTGTTGTTATGATATAGTTTTTTCTTACACTAACACACACCTCCATCTAATGGGTAACGAACATACTATTTACATGTAGGGCGAACTACTACCTCACTAAGCGATGATTAATCATTTCTCCCTTATCACCTATCATGGTGGAAATTATGATGGACACTATGTTTATATATGTCATATATTATATTTATCACATATTTAATATTATTTATTCCTTTTATAACATATATCGTTTTACTTCCCATTTGGTGTAAATATGATAATTTCATTTGAGGAAGTGTTGATTAACGCCACCACAAAGGATGTGATTCGTTTACATAATACATGGAATGCATTAAGGGAATTTTTAGTGAAATTATATAATATATATATAATTATAATTATAATTTTATTATATTATATATATATATATATTTGTTTCTTTCTTTTATTTAATACTATAATAAAAACATAAACAACATTCATGTGTACGTACAATTTACTATCTCCAGGAATTGTGTATTCCATTTCCTACTTTTGTATTATATAGATTATTATCATAAATATATACTGAATATAAATGATATTTATATCATGTTTTACATTCTGAAATCATGATATATGTATAAGGACCGAACATGTAACAAATTAATACACATGCGAAGAACAAAGCGGATATTACCTGAAGTGAAATCTTAACAGAGGATTGTTAACAAGAGCATAATATAAGGTCATAAAAAATCATATATGGTATTATATATAATAATTTAATTTCTTAAAATATTTATAATTAATTTATATATATTATATAGGTGGTTTCAATGAGTATGGTGAGAGTCAAGACATAAGGTCAGGGAATTTCATCTCACTTTTTGTTTATGTGAGATACATGATTTATTCACCACCCATTCCATTTATGTGGTGTGCATACTGGACATGGATGTATTAAATTATTCTTGAACATAAATTAATGGGTATTTACAAATCCATTTTATGATCATTATTTCATGGGTTTAATTATTCAGAAGCTACCAAGTTGGTAAGGCAGTTTTGTCTCAAATTGCCTTCTTTGAGACAAATGTTTTATTATGAACCTGTATTTTTCATGAGTTGTATATGCATCCATTAAAATGTTATATAATTAATATTATTATTTTCTTAATATTTAAGGTTTAATTTAATTTCATTTTAATAAAAATGTTGTATGTTTTAAATTTCCAATTGGTAAGAGTTTATTGAACCAATCTCATTACTTTTAAAGATTGTTTATGTTAATGATTTCATTGTTGAAATATTATGATCCATATTTTAAGAAAACTAATTAATTTTCTTATAAATAGGTTATTAATTATATTTTCATGTTTTGGTACCATTTTAAACTCTTTTTAATATAATATATTTAAGAATGTTTTTTAATAATGCCCTACTTTACCCTCTCTTCGGTCGGAAATCTTTATTCCTTAAAAAGAATGTTTTCAAAAAATTGTTTCCAAGAATATTCTACTATAATACTTAAATATTTAAAATAAAATTTTACCTTTCATTTCTACCACTATTTAAAGAGGAATATTTTTCTTATTTGTTGAAAGAGTCATTTTTCTAACATTGTTGTTGTGAGAAAGGAATGTTTTTTACCTCATATGATATGTATAGATTTAACAGCCTCCAACTCATTGAATATTTTATTTCATGTTTAAAAGGTTTATTTTATGTAATTTTTTTTAATATATTTTCAAGGAAATGTTTTTCAAATGTTTTTCAATATTCTTTTATATGTATTTAAGGAAATTGGTTTTGAAAAGGTTTTATGTTTTAAAGAGAATTTTTCAATGAAGAAAGGATATTTACCTGTATAAATGTTTTCAAAATATCCTTCCATTTTATTTTTCATCAAAGATAACATTTATTGATTTTAATAATTACCTTCTAGTAAATGATCCAAAAATTCCATTCATATTATTTATTGAATGGTTTTTGTTTTTATGGAATGATTCTTAAGACACCTATTTCACTTCCACAAGATTTATACTTTTGAAAAATTCATCATTTCACGGGTTATGCTTTCTGGAAGTGACTATGAAACCTATATCATTTCATAGGTTATTATGTGATGAAATATTAAGGATGCCCATTTTATTTCATGGGTAATTATTTTATTTTTATAAAATATATCTATTTTTATGGTTTATGATATGATGAATGTTTTTTATCTTGTATCGCATGTATGAATTATCTTATTATGAGATTTGTGGGACCTATATCTCCCTCAAATTCATTGAGTGATGAAAATTTTCATATAATATCATAGGGTACACATGTTGTATCCCAAGACTGAATAAATAAATGTATGGAGATTGTAACACAATCCTAAAAGTAAGAGGGTACACTAGTTATAGCCCAATCCCAAAAACAAGAAGGTACATAGGTTATAAACCAAGACTATAAGTAAGTGGGAACATAGGTTGTAGCCCAAGACCAAACAAAGAGTGCACATGGGTTGCATACCAAGACTAAATGTAAGTGGCTACATTGGTTTTAAACCAGGACTAAAACAAGAAGGTACATGGGTTGTAGCCCAAGCCTAAAAGTAAGAGGGTATAGAGGTTGTTATCCCATGCTCGAAGCTAGTACACTGGTCTTAGCCCTTTCCTAATGTGTTATAAAGGTCTTGGTATCTAGAATTTACAAAATAATTTCTATTCTTATATGTATACCAAAAATTCCATGACTTATTCTGAGGTTATGAATTCCGGTCTTATGCTCTTAATTATTTTATGATTTATGCCTTATGAACTTCCAATCATTATTATGATCCTTAATATGAAGGGTTTGATTTTCATATTTTATGATCAAGTTTCATACCCTTTTATTAATTTTATGCTTATGCATTTCCTTTATTTACCCTTACTAAGAATATGATCTCACCCATTTCTTATATTTCCATTACCCAGGTTTTGATGAATGGTTTTAGGTCAAAGTACTAAAGGAGGATATCTTTATGGGATATGTTGAAGATCATTCACCATGATAAAATATTTTGTTTCCATGTTTCCAAAGACACTAAACTATTACAATCTTTAGGCATGTTGTTTTGTAATGTATTGAATATTAATATAAAATTATATAATATCATTATATATTAATCCTAGTTCACTATAATTATACCCTATTTTTTATTATTTTTAATTTCCTCTTTAATTTCAATGGATTTTTATTTCATTAACATAATCCCCTTTTTTATTGAATATTATATTTTAATATAATACATTGTAGTGTTCCCCTATCACAATTGTTTTTTGGAATAGACTAAAAAAATTTATTTCTCATAGAAAAAAGATATAATGATTTGTATCAAACCATGATAGTTTTTAAGCATGTTCTTGAATGTCAAAATAAGAGACCAAGAAAAAATAACAATTGAACCCCCCATATCAATATATTACGAAACATGCACCAATAAATTAATATATAAAAACAACTAATATGATTCTCATGTTTTTTCCAATGTCCAAGTGTGAAATATGTTCAATTGAATAGGGGAAAAATCCTAAATCAAGTCTAAGAGGACTTAAACATTGTTGACTCTAATATATATATATATATATATATATATTAAATCCTCATTTCATATTGATATTTTATTGATGTTTATGAATAATTTTTATGGGTTTAATATGTAATGATATTAAAGGTAGATCAATTAATTTTTACAGTTATTTAGTATTTTTCAGGTAATATTGGGATTTTTGAGCTCAAATTTAGCAATTCTATGTGATTCTAGTTTTTGGTTAATTGTGGAGGGGAATTTGGTGAAAAAATAAAACCATGCCTCAGTAGCCATCAACTGAGGGGAAATCCATATAACCAGGCCCAATGGTTAACCAACCATACCCCAAGGGAAAGTCGTCCTGGTGTAGAAGACCCATTCATGGGTTAAAAAAGGGATAGAAGAGCATTTTAGCATGCGTGAGTACACAGAAAAATAGAGGAGGAACTTCCATGATGGGTGGGAGGTGTGGATCCCAACCGTGGGGTGGTACCGATGGAGGTGAGAATCATCTAAAACCCATCCAGTTTCATTGTGAAGAAAATATGGAAACATTACTTAAATTCTAGTGCCAAAAATACTATGGAACCAATATATGGCACTAAATGTTTTCTACTATTACTTTTTAACCAAAACATAATCATTTGTCTATTGCACCTATCACTCTAAACATAGATGCATCCTGTCACCCTTTCCTACCATCTTGACACATGACCATCACTATAAATACATCATAAACTGCCATGGATACAACTACACCACTATTATTTCACCATATCCACAATGAAATTTCATTTAATCTTAGTGTAAAACATAGAAGAAATCTTGTGCCACTAGATTTTTAGAGGTTTCTATTCCATATCAATGGTTATACGGCATAGTAGACCATAAATCTCAAAACAAGGAAAATGTTACTAAAAAATGGCATTAAATACATCACTATGTGGAGAATATAAGAACAAGATGATCATAAAAGCCTTAAAACACTTCCACTGTAAGAACCTAGAGCTTCGGTTTCAAGTACGGATCTTTTTTACGGGCTTCTTAAGGAAAAAATAGAGAATCTAGAAATTTTCAGAGTACATGATTTGTACTTTATGAGTACACACCGTGTACTCCTCTGCCGCTCGAAGCCGTGTGATTGGCCATGTCCGGGCCACACACACGGTGTGTAGGGGTGACGTGGAGACCGATTTTGGTTGAGTACGGAAAAACCCACTACACATCGTATACTTTAAGAGTACACGCCGTGTACTTTTTTTTATTTCATTTATCGACCTGGGGTCGTGCCTAATGACGGGAAACATCTCCTTCTCCACCTAATTCCGTCCAGAACATCTGAGGAGGTCGTTTCTTCTCCGAGCCACCGATCTGTCACCAGTTGTCTGAATCAAACTATGTCGGTTGCAGAAGAATCGTAGCGGTGAGTTCTTGGTTCTTCTTTAAGCTCGTTTCCTGATTCTTCCTCTCGTGTGATTTATCTGAGGTTGAGTGTTTCAGACGTTTTTGCAGATCAACTCCATTATAGGTTGATTCACAAGCCTAGGTTCAAGTATATCGATCATCGAGGATCGAGGTAGGTGGTTTGTTTCCCTACATTGAAGGTCTTTGAGTTTTGGTTGGAAAAGTGTCAGATACCCATGTATCGGGTATCCCGGTTTTAAGATTTTGATCATATTGTTTATATTCCTAGATTTCTTGTTAGCTTATGATGAATTGCTCCTAATTTATGCTTGGTTTCATGTTTGAGGATCACCCCATGGGTGTTTTCCTCTCCTGTTTGGTTGTTTATCGCTGTTTGGAACCATTGCCTATGAGGAAACCCCATTGCAATCATTAGTTTACTTGTTATCACTGTTTGCATGTGTTTCCTGCTGTTGGAATGCTTTTGAAGTATGGTAGCTATTATCCAAATAGTTTTTTAACTTACTTAGGGACGGTAACAGTTTATTACGCATGACTGGACTGCTCAGGGCTGCGAGAACCTGGTGCGGGAGATCAAAGAGGGAATAGACGATTAAGTGCTTCCCTAGAGGGTCTGTTGGTTTTAGTTTGGTACGCAGGACCTACGGGAATAGGACTTTGTGCTTCCCAATAGTGTTCTTATTTTATCCACGCATCGAGACCAAAGGAGGAATTATACGTAAGTGATTCCTCATAGATTCTGTAGCTATCGTTGCAAGACCATATGGGAATTGACGTAAGAGCTTCCCAGAGTGTCTATGCCTTGTTGTTGACTGGACTATAGGGGTCTGCTAGTTTTATCCACCCAGAGAGTTAGTGTGTATATTCTTGATGGTTGTTTGTGATGAGTCCACCAAGGCAAAGAACAAGATTTTATTTTGTACTGCTTGTGTTAGGTAGTCTTTTTAGATACCTGTTGTGTTACTTTATTATCTTGGACAAGAAACCTTGCTGGTTTTACCTGGTTGTGTAATTAAATAAATGTGAATGGTAATTGGTAGAATTGTTTACTATTTTTATTTACCTTTACTTTTTCTATATAACTCATTGACAGTAGGGTACAATTCTCATGGTGGTTGCCTACTGGGATTAGTCTCACACCCTGTTTGGGTCCTTCTTTTCGGCCCAAACAGATTATATGGTCGTAGGTATAGGTAGGGATTGTGGCCCTTCTACCTCGGGTACTTGATTGCTAGCAGGAGCTGGAGAGCATGAGACCGAGCCTTGGCCCGCGATACTGATGTAGTTGTTGTTTACATTTTTTTACTTTGGTTTTAGTTTTATTTTAGCACGTTTTTTTCTTATTGCTTTTCATAGATACATGTACCATTCTACATCATAATTATATCAAACCTTGCTTTTACTTTCAGTTCAGTTGTTTCATGCTATTTACTGCTTCCGCTATTGTTTATGCTTATTCTTCCGTTGTATAATTTACCAAATGAGGGAATAGTTTCCCCACTGACTCACCAAGGCCCTCTCTACTAGTCGGCAGCCTCTGGAGTTTGGGGAAATGCACTTGAGGTCATGTGGTGAACCAGGTATGGGGCACCAGTGGAAGGGCTCCGGATTCGGGTCGTTACAAAGTGGTGTCAGAGGAGTTTTCATTCTTTTATATTTCCTTATTGTTTTGCGACAATAGACAGGGATAGGAAGAAATGGGTAGTTAGTACTTAACTATGCCAGGGAGTAATTAACCCGTATACATGGAAAATGTATATTCCCTCGTAATTGCAATTTTCATTTTTTGTAAGTGTTATAGTTTATTATATTTCACTGTTGGGTGATGCACATGTTTTGTGTTGTTACAGTTTATCTGATTATGGTTCTATTTGGTTGTAACCCGATGAGATGATGGTGTTCCATCTCATGCATCATATAGGCACTGGGTATGAAATCACTTTTCATGCATTTTACCATGCACCAGGCAGTGACCGTATGCCTGATACGGAAGACCAGGGACTACCAGTAGTTCCGCCGATTATTCCAGATATGGCACCTGTAGTGATTTCGGACACTGGTGCGGACACTCAGTTCAGAGAGGGTTTCATGAGTTTCATGCAGACCTTCCAGGGAGCTCAACATCTTGCCCCGTCTATGGTAGAGCTGACGCGAGTCTTCCAGCAGCAGCATCCTCCCACTTTCACAGGGGATGAAGGACCTCAGGTTGCAGAGTCATGGAAAGAAACCATACTTTCCATCTTCGAGCATCAGGAGAAATCCCCAGATAGACGGGTGAAGCTCGTGACTTACATGATGTGAGATTCTTCCAAGAGATGGTCGGATGTAGTCTCACAGGCAGGGCGCTAGAGGACTATGGCTTGGGACAATTTCCAGCGTACGTTCTACGACTACTTCTATCCAGCAACGCTGAGGGCCAACCAGTCAAGGGAGTTCATGAACCTGCAGCGGGGTACTCTTTCGGTTATGGATTATTCCTTCCGCTTCACTGAGTTATAGCGTTTTTCTCCCGTTATGGGAAATGATGAACTTTTTTTGGCGAGGAAGTTTGAGAAAGGCCTCAAACTAGAGATCAGATCATAGGTGAACATTTTCCTGTTGACTTCTATTACTTTGATAGTCAACCAGGTGCTGACCACCAAAAGAAATATGAGGGAGACTAGATCTGTTGACTAGGGCGGTTCAGTATCCAAGGCTGATTCATTTCATACTGACAGTAGGAAGCGCCACCGAGAGTCTACTCGAGGTGACCCGAGGAAGCGAGGTATATCTTCTGGTAGACGAGATCTTTCTTATGGAAACCAGGTGGTGTGATATTACTGCAGGAAGTGCGGGAATAAAAATCCCCAGTGCCCACAAGATCTAGTGGAGTGTCGAGCATGCGGCAAGATGGGTCATCTACAACGTTTTTGTAGGGTTCTTCTTCCAGTAGCTAGTGAGGGAGGATCTGTTTCTACTCCTCATTCAGGAGCAGGATTACCAGTCCCACAGTAGACTGGGGGCTGGAGTTCGTCAGGTCATTCAGGCCAGGGTAGAGGTCGCGGACGTGGTGGTCAGGCTCAAGGGGGATCAGGCCAGGAATATCAGGCTGCTACACAGGGTCGCAGTACTGTCCAGACATTTGCATAGAGTAGATTCATTGGGAACAGGATCCTGGACCTTCCACAGTTCGAGGTACGATCCTAGTAGCCTCAGTTTTATCTTCTGCACTTTTCGATACCAGAGCTTCTCATAGCTTTATTTCTGTGCACACTGTGGAGAGCCTTAGACTCATTGTCCTTACTTCTGAGGAAACCTTGGCACTAGACACTCCATTGGGACATAGAACTTCTAATGCGCGTTAGTTCAAGGAGTGCCCCCTTGAGGTTGGTGGGTGTCACTTCGTGTGGGATCCTTATGTCCTGGAGATGACAGGTTATGATGTCATTCTCATAATGGAATGGCTAGTTCCTTTTCAGGCCTTTGTTGACTGTTATCCCCACAGGGTGAGTTTCACGTCACCAGAGGGCGGGTCTTTTCTTCACAAGGGTGAATGGGATGTCCAGGAAAGCAGAGCTGGATGAGAGCATCATGGGTTTGACAGAGTTATGGCCCAGATTGCTAGTTTATATCTGGATGATCAAGGGACCTCTCATATGTATTTTCCTCTGGTAGTCGACCATTTTCCGTATGTCTTTCCAGAACACTTCTCAGGTTTTTCTCCAGAGTGTGAGGTAGACTTCTTGATTGATCTTGTGCTAGGAGCCGCACCGATATCCATACCTCTTTATAGGATGGCTACGCCTGTGTTGCAAGAGCTCAAGAAGCAGTTCGAGGAGTTGCAGGCTAAGGGATTTATCTGACCTAGTACTTCCCCTTGGGGTTCACCTGTGTTGTTTGTGAAGAAGGCGGATGGTACCTTACGGCTTTGCATGGATTATCGGAAGTTGAACCAGTTGACAGTCAAGAACTGATATCCCTTTCTGAGGATTGATGATCTTTTTTATCAGCATCTACGGGCTAGGGTGTTCTCGAAGATCGACTTGAGATGAGGCTATCATCAGCTACGCGTTAGGCCTTCAGATATACCCATGAAAGCCTTCAGGAGTAGGTATGGCCTCTACAAGTATACAGTTATGCCATTCGGCCTTATGAACGTGCTATCAGTTTTCATGGAACTGATGAACTAAGTGTTCCATCCTTACTTGGATTCCTTCGTCGAGGTCTTCATGGACGATATCTTGGTGTACTCTCACACTTGACATGACCATGAAACCCATCTTGAGATCATTTTGAGTACACTGAGGGAGCATCGACTTTTTGCTAAACTCTCAAAGTGCCACTTTTTGATAGATGAGATCCACTTCCTAGGCCATGTCATCTCAGAGACAGGAGTATCAGTAGACCCAGAGAAGGTGAGAGCAGTAGTCACCTGGGAGCAGCCGAAGAATGTATTTGAGGTACGAAGCTTCTTGGGGCTGGCTGGTTACTACAGGCGGTTTATATAGGACTTATCATGCTTAGCAGCTCCGTTGACGGGCTTGACTAAGAAGGGTGTGAAGTACGTTTGGTCAGAAGCTTGCGACACAGCCTTCCAGGAGATGAAGGGGAGATTGACTTCAGCACCGATCCTAGTTCTGCCAGAGCCGGGCAAGAGTTATAGAGTTTTCTATGATGCATCTGGCATCGGTCTTGGAGCAGTGCTTATGCAGGAAGATCGTGTTGTCACGTAAGGATCTCGAAAGTTGAGGCCACATGAGAAGAACTATCCTACGCACGACATGGAGTTGGCTGCTGTTGTTCGTGCTTTGCGTTTTGGGAGGCACTATCTCATGGGAGATCATTTTATGGTATATAATTACCACAAGAGCCTCAAATATATCTTTACGCAGCGTGACTTAAATCTGGGATAGTGGAAGTGGGTCGAGTACCTACAGTCTTTCGACTTCGAGTTTGCTTATACACCTGGGAAAGACAATGTTGTGGCAGACGCACTGAGCAGGAGGACTCAGTTACAGGCAGTTTAGGAGGACAGCAGTGAGTGGAAGCTCATGGCTCTATTCTCTGAGATGCATTTGTAGGTGCACGACAGACAGGGTTAGACGGTTCTTTCTTCTCTAGCTGTTACCTCTACCCTTTTTGATCGAGTTCGAATGAGGCAGCTATCAGACCCTGAAGGCCTAGTCCTACGGGAGGGTGTGTCAGATGGAGACTGTAACGACCCAAAATTTCATTAATGGAAAATCCCTCTTGATCCAGTTAAATGTTTCTTTATGTTTTTATAAGATGTCAACTTCTTTAGTTTAACGTTAAGATTTGTGAACGTTACTTTTATAGCCGTTGAACAGTGATCATCTGGGTAGTTTAAATATAAGGCTTTAACGAACCAATTTTCTACTCAGACAAAGGAAGAGATGGCCTCATCCAGTAGAATTGCCACTTACGAAGCCCATTTGTCAGAGCTCGGAAAAGAGGTGGCATATTTGGGCTTTTCCCTTGACCAAGCCCAAGCTGAGCTTCATCAAGTCAAGCTCGAATGTGATAGTCTACGGGAAAAATGGAAGTTTATAGAGATTACCACTCGAGCAATGTTATCTGAGCAAACCCAAGAGTCTGTCACCATCGCACACCTTACCCTTAGGTCTTATGCGGCTATTTTAAGGGATTATGTAACAAATAAGTAGCACCATGTTCATGTACATTATTTTTGTATATAATAATGAATATAATTTCTAGTCATTTTTGATGCATTGTAATTAGTTTTTAAAGTACAAATGATGTTTTTAGTTATTATTTAATTAAGAATTATATTTTATTAAATTAAAGGATTTTTTAATTAAATAATATTTTAATAAAATATTATTATTAATATTAAATTAATTTTTATTAAATATAAATGATCTTATAATTTTATGAATGCAATTAAAATTTTTATTAAGGTTTGAAATCCATTTCTGTCAAAACCCGTGAATTTTTTATAAATGTCAGTTTTTATTTCAAAAGTAAAAATTCACATATTTAGAAAATTATTTAGATAAAATAAATATTATTTTTGGAATCAGGACGTCGAAATTATCCAACGGTGAATTTTTCATAATTTTCTGAGACAGTCAAATTTTTGGGTAAAAATTAAATACCATTTAAATATATAATGTGTTTTATGACATCATAATGACCCAATGGTGATGTTCTAAAATACCATAATCCTTATGTTCGGCCAATATGTGTTTTATCATTAAAATAATGAGGTTTTGGGTTTTTTTGACTTACTTTTCAAAGCATTAATGGAGCCCTCAAGACTTATTCAACACTTTGCCTTTTTAAATTAATTTCCATGGGAGTGTGACTCACCTCCACATAAGCAACCCTAATTTTTTAATAAGTTCGGACCTTGGCCTTGTAAAATATTGTTTTCATCTTTCCTTTTCCAGAAACCATGGGCAAATACCATGTGATGGTTTGTGGTTTGGATTATTTTAATATAAGGGGTCCCAAACCTAAATAATAAAGAATTCTCTCACCTTTCCTATATAAACCCACCCAAGCTCCCACTTCCTTCTCACTCAAAGCCCTTGAAGTTCGTCCAAACTCTGCCCTACTCTCTCTAGAATCCTCTCAAGGTGCCCCAAGCTCCCAAGAAGCCTCTCACAAGCCTCTCTCTAGCCTTTGGAAGCACACTTCCAAGTAAGGGTTTTTCTTCCTTTCTCATTTTTTGTCAATTTTCTTTAAGTTGTATTGCCTTTTTATTTCAATTATGAATGTTGGGGTATGGTTTCGCACCTCCCCCATACTTCCCTCTTATTGTTTGAATGATGGGAGAACCCTTTCTCTCTCATTAAATGCCTCCCATGTACACCCGTTACTATGCCGAAATTCCGAAAGGAACTTCTCTCTCTTCTTTTACATTCAAGCAATACTTTTGTATCATGAATCTAAATTCCATTTCTATTGTTGGGACATGTATATATATGATCTCCTTACTGTCCATTACATGTAAATATGATGAGGAACCCCTTTCTCTCTCATCAACCTTTTTTATGAATTCTTATGTCACGCCGTTACGCAGCCGAAATCGCACCGATTTTCTAAGCCAATGTCTTTGTGTAGTGGATACCATGCCCATTTCTCCATCAAGGGTATTCACCTTTATGCACATTTACATATTGATTATAAAGTTTCATGTATGAATTCCACTTTCCTTTATCATGGAAGAAATGTTTATGTTTTATGAATCCATGTTTTATGATCCATGTGGCACACTTATGCATGAAATGAAATGTTTAAGAAGGGTGCGCCCTTTATAGCGCTCCAATGCATTGGGTAAAGTATAGTATGATGATACGTCATGTGCAATGAGTTTTTACTCATGCTAATTCAAGTGCAATGAGGGTTTACTCGTGCTTCAAGTGCAATGAGTGTTTACTCATGCTCCATGTGCAATGAGCCTTGGCTCATGCTAATTCAATGTTAAGTGTTGTTGCCACATTTCCATTTTATGATTATCATGCTTTATCATGCCTTTATGTTCATGTCCCTCTTATGCTCTATTGATATGCCTATTGACTAACATGTATTGTACTCCTCATGTTATTCATTGTTTACTCCCTTACTGGGCTTTATAGCTCACCCTTTTCTTATGCATGTCCTCAGGTTATCCCATGCAATGATAAGTACGAAGGAATGTAGTGGTCATGTAAAGGAAGTTTTCAATAAAGATGTTGTATTTCAAGTCTAAAGTTTTATGTAATGATCCTAAGCCCCAAATACACTAAACCTCTCGATCTTCTTTGTTGGATCAAGTGAAGTTTTATGTAATAAAGCATGATTAAGTTGTAATAAAAAAGCAGGGTTGTCATAGTTGGTATCAAAGGATAGGTTTAGTTATTTTTGGGATTAGGAAACCTAGTAAAGCCTTAGATACAAGACTAAGAATAATAAAAACATCCCTAAATTTTGGTAAATACTAAGTTATTGGTTTATCAAAGAAATACACCCCTGTCTGGATACGAGCAGGTAGAGGCGGCTCTGGCACAGATGTATCCTAGGGGTAAAACCCGAAAACACCGCTTTCAGCTAGACTCGAACGGGAACTGGTGCACGAAAACAGGCCTTGCTGCACTCTTGGTTACGACACTCCCGGGGGATATGTTTTGATAAATTCACAATCTTAGTATGAACCCTTATTAAGGGAAAAATGCCCCTAAGAATATATGTTAGAAGGAAGATCATGAAAAGCCTGGATGGAATCCTATAGACTCATGAGTTAAAGAGATTAAAGTTTATTTATAAGTCATCAACTTTTTTCTTTGGATTACCCTTTATGTGTTACCCCTAACTTTCCTTTTATTCCAGCCAATGGCCGGTAATAGGAGAACTCGGGCTAACAACTGTTGTAAAGATCAGTGTGATGATTGTACTTATGAGATGCCCAATCCAATGGGAGCGGGAATCGCGAATTTTGTCACGCTTCTCTCTCATCTAACACAAGTTTTGAATATAAACACTGGTCAAGAGGAACGTTCAACCCCCCCCCCCCCCCCCCTAAGAAAGAACAAGTCGCTATTGAAAGCTTCATGAGACAAAGGCCTCCTACTTTTAGTGGATCATCCGATCCCACGATCGCTGAACAATGGATCAACTCCATTGAAAAGATATTCTCCATCCTCCAATGCTCTGAAAAAGAGAAGGTTCTCCTGGTGGCTTATCGTATGGAGGGTGAAGCTGATCAATGGTGGACGTTGATCAAAAATATGAAGCCTGAGGAGGAGATCGAGGCTTTGGAATGGAAGGTATTCCGGAAGATGTTTTTCGATAAATATTTTCCACGCACCCTCCGTCTTAAGATGGAAAGGGACTTCCTTTCCCTCAAGCAGAAAGATGAGGAATCTGTGGGATCGTACGAGGAAAACTTCACAAGGCTTGCACGATACGCTTCCGGCTTTGTCGTTACCCCCGAATGCAAGGTTGACCGCTTCTTTGGTGGGCTGAAGCCTAGCTTGCGGAAAGCATTAGCGATCCGTGACTTCGACAGCTATGAGGAAATTGTCCGATGTGCCCTCAAGGTTGAAATGGAGATCGGAGAATCACAGGAGTATCATGGGGACAAGAAGCAGAAGGTGGACTTCAATGCTGGTGGTCCGATGGATAAATCCAACAGCGCTAAGAAATTCCAGCACCCCACTTTCCAAAAGTGTGGAAAGAAGCACCCTTGAAATTGCCTTAGGGGGACAAGAAAATGCTTCAAGTGTGGAAGAGAAGGGCACCTAGCTGTTAACTGTCAGCAAGAAGGACCCGCGGTTGCGACGGAGGGGAGGAACGCTCCGTTCGAACCTCAACGCGTTGTTCAATGCTTAAAATGCAAAGAACCGGGTCATTTTGCGAATCACTACCCTAATCCAAGGGTTATCGGAGGCAATCAACAACCTCCAAGACAGCAAGGAAGAGCTTTTTCCATCACTTCTGCCGAAGTGAACCCCGAAAACGAAGTGGTGACAGGTACGCTAGTTATTCATTCAAGAATAGCGAACTTACTTTTTGATTCAGGTTCTACGCATTCTTTTATATCTCAAAAGTTTAGTATAACAATCCCTGCACCACCACAAATCATGTAAGTAAAGATGTCGGTGAGTACGGCAAATGGGGCAATCATTGCATCCCATGAGTATAAGTCCTCCCCTGTTATAATCTGTGGATTGAATTTCCCGGCGAACCTCGTCATACTCCCTTTGGTGGAATTTGATCCAATTCTTGGCATGGATTGGCTTTCCTTATATAGAGCCAACATAAATTGTCGGGAGAGGGAAATCACACTCCATATAGAGAATCGACCCCCGATTATTTACAAGTGTCAGTAGGAAGATGAATCTCCTTTAGCTCCATCATCTCAAGCATGGATATTACTGCCTTATGAGCATGCATATCTGGCTCAGATGATTGACTCCAAGGAAGAAACCACCCTTGAAGAAATGCCTATTGTGTGGGAATTCGCTGAAGTATTTCCCGAGGAACTTCCTGGTCTTCCTCCAAGAAGAGATGTTGAGTTCTCAATTGAACTTATACCTGGGGAGCTACCAATATCCAAGACTCCATATAGAATGGCTGTGGTTGAGCTTGAAGAAACAACTACAGGAGAATCTGGATAAAGGGTTTATACGCCCAAGTGCATCACCATGGGGTGCACCAGTCCTCTTCGTCAAGAAGAAGGATGGGTCAATGCGGCTTTGCATCGATTATCGTGAACTTAACAAAATCACGATAAAGAACAAGTATCCTCTCCCAAGAATCGATGACTTGTTTGATCAGCTGCGTGGAGCACAATACTTCTCCAAGGTCGACTTGCGGTCGGGATATTATCAAGTAAGGGTGAAGAAGGAAGATATCCCCAAGACTGCTTTTCGTACAAGGTGTGGGAACTATGAATTCATAGTAATGCCTTTTGGACTCACCAATGCTCCAGAAATATTCATGGACTTGATGAATAGAGTCTTTAGAGATTACCTAGATAAATTTGTGGTAGTCTTTATAGATGATATTCTAATATACTCCAAAACCAAGGAGGACCATGAGGAGCATTTAAAAACTGTACTGGAGACTTTGCGCAAGGAGAAGCTCTATGCCAAGTACAGCAAGTGTGAGTTCTGGTTGAAGGAGGTCTCATTCTTGGGCCATATCATCACAAGCAATGGGATATCTGTGGACCCCTCCAAAACCGATGCAATTGAGGGATGGCCGAGGCCAACATCGGTAACTGATATCCGTAGCTTCTTGGGGTTAGCTGGATATTATCGACGATTTGTGAGAAACTTCTCACGATTGTCCAACCCTCTTACCAAGATAACTCAAAAGGGAGTAAAGTTTGCTTGGAGTGATGAATGCGAAGAAAGCTTCAAGGAGTTGAAAAGGAGGCTTATCACTGCACCTGTGCTCACTTTACCGACAAGTGGGGAGCTTTTTGTGGTATTCAGTGATGCTTCGAAGAAGGGATTAGGATGTGTGCTGATGCAGAATGATAAAGTGATATCCTATGCCTCAAGGCAGTTGAAAATCCATGAGCGAAACTATCCAACGCATGATCTGGAGTTGGCAGCGGTGATCTTTGCCTTGAAAATCTGGCGGCATTATCTCTATGGAGAGAAATGTGAGATATATACTGACCACAAGAGTCTTAAATATATATTCACACAGAAAGAGCTTAATATACGCCAGAGAAGATGGATAGAGTTCATAAAGGATTATGACTGTTCAATACATTACCACCCTGGGAAGGTGAACAAGGTGGCGGATGCCCTAAGTAGAAAGGATCCAGCAATTCTATCAATGATGAGAATTGAGAAGGATCCAATCTTCTTAGACTTGATGAATATGGACGTGGGAATCATAAAGAAGGGAACATCATCAATCCTTTCACAAATGATTGCTCAACCATCTCTTTTGGAAAGGTTAAAGGATGCTCAAAAGGGTGATGCGAGAATCCAAGAAAAAGTGGAAGCTATCAAAAAGGGAAAATCCTCAGAGTTTAATATTAATGAAGAAGGAATTGTGCGGTTTGGGAAAAGACTATGTGTTCCATCAAGTTCGGAGCTGAAGAAGGAACTTTTGGATGATGCACATAGTTCAAATTTCTCTATTCACCCAGGGAGCACAAAGATGTATTGAGATCTCCGAGAAAACTTTTAGTGGGATAATATGAAGAAGGAGATCGCTGAATATACATCAAAGTGCCTGGTGTGTCAGCAAGTGAAGGCAGAAAGGCAGAAGTCTAAGGGGATGATGCAACCATTGCCCATACCAGAATGGAAATGGGAGAACATCACCATGGACTTCGTCGCTGGACTTCCAAGGACATCCAAAAGCAATAATTCAATCTGGGTTATTGTGGATCGTCTTACAAAGACTGCACACTTCATTGCTATTCGAGAGGATTTCTCTTTGGATCAACTGGCACGGATATATATCAGGGAAGTGGTACGGTTGCATGGAGTACCACTATCTATTGTGTCTGACCGAGATCCAAGATTTACCTCTATGTTTTGGATGAGTCTTTAACATGCTCTGAATACTGAACTGAACTTCAGTACGGCCTATCATCCTCAAACTGATGGCCAATCCGAGCGGACTATCCAAACACTTGAGGATATGTTGAGAGCGTGCTCAATGGACTTTAAAGGAGGATGGGATCAACATCTTCCTCTGGTTGAGTTCTCTTATAATAATAGTTTCCACTCGAGCATCCAAATGGCACCATATGAAGCCCTGTATGGGAAAAGGTGTAGAACACCGGCATGTTGGGATGAGGTCGGTGAACGTAAGCTGCTTGGACCAGAAATGGTCGAAGAAATGGTGGAGAAGGTGAAAACCATTCAGCAGCATATCAAGGCACCCCAAAGTCGACAGAAGAGTTATGCAGATAATCGTCGACGAGACCTTGAGTTTAAAGTCGGAGACATGGTGTTTTTACGCATATCTCCGTGGAAGAAGGTCATGAGGTTTGGAAAGAAAGGGAAGTTAAGTCCAAGGTACATCGGCCCATTCGAGATTCTTGATCGTGTTGGGGATGTGGCCTATCGACTATCACTTCCACCTACTATGGCCAAGGTGCATGATGTCTTCCATGTATCCCTCTTAAGGAAGTACATACCAGACCCTTCACATGTACTCTCTTCTGAGGTGGTACAATTAGAAGACGATCTTTCTTATGAGGAGCAACCAGTGAAGATCTTAGATCGTAGAGAAAAAGTTCTACGAAATAAGACAATGCCCCTCGTCAAGGTGTTGTGGAGAAACCACAAGTTTTAAGAAGCAACTTGGGAGTCGGAGGATATGATGAAGCTAAGTTACCCACATTTGTTTTAGTGTGGGAAAAGGAAAATTTCGAGGGCGAAATTTCTTAAGGGGGGAATGTTGTAACGACCCAAAATTTCATTAATGGAACATCCCTCTTGATCCAGTTAAATGTTTCTTTATGTTTTTATAAGATGTAAACTTCTTTAGTTTAACGTTAAGATTTGTGACCGTTACTTTTATAGCCGTTGAACAGTGATCATCTGGGTAGTTTAAATATAAGGCTTTAACGAAACAATTTTCTACTCAGACAAAGGAAGTGATGGCCTCATCCAGTAGAATTGCCCCTTACGAAGCCCATTTGTCGGAGCTCGGAAAAGAGGTGGCGTCTTTGGGCTTTTCCCTTGACCAAGACCAAGCTGAGCTTCATCAAGTCAAGCTCGAACGTGATCGTCTACGGGAAAAATGGAAGTTGATAGAGATTACCACTCGAGCAATGTTATCCGAGCAACCCCAAGAGTCTGTCACCATCGCACACCTTACCCTTAGGTCTTATGAGGCTATTTTAAGGGGTTATGTAACAAATAAGTAGCACCATGTTCATGTACATTATTTTTGTATATAATAATGAATATAATTTCTAGTCATTTTTGATGCATTGTAATTAGTTTTTAAAGTACAAATGATGTTTTTAGTTATTATTTAATTAAGAATTATATTTTATTAAATTAAAGGATTTTTGAATTAAATAATATTTTAATAAAATATTATTATTAATATTAAATTAATTTTTATTAAATATAAATGATCTTATAATTTTATGAATGCAATTAAAATTTTTATTAAGGTTTGAAAGCCATTTCTGTCAAAACCCGTGAATTTTTATAAATGTCACTTTTTATTTTAAAAGTGAAAATTCACATATTTAGAAAATTATTTAGATAAAATAAATATTATTTTTGGAATCAGGACGTCGAAATTATCCAACGGTGAATTTTTCATAATTTTCTGAGACAGTCAAATTTTTGGGTAAAAATTAAATACCATTTAAATATATAATGTGTTTTATGACATCATAATGACCCAATGGTGATGTAATAAAATACCATAATCCTTATGTTCGGCCAATATGTGTTTTATCATTAAAATAATGAGGTTTTGGGTTTGTTTGACTTACTTTTCAAAGCATTAATGGAGCCCTCAAGACTTATTCAACACTTTTCCTTTTTAAATTAATTTCCATGGAAGTGTGACTCACCTCCACATAAGCAACCCTAATTTTTTAATAAGTTCGGACCTTGGCCTTGTAAAATATTTTTTTCATCTTTCCTTTTCCTGAAACCATGGGAAAATACCATGGGATGGTTTGTGGTTTGGATTATTTTAATATAAGGGGTCCCAAACCTAAATAATAAAGAATTCTCTCACCTTTCCTATATAAACCCACCCAAGATCCCACTTCCTCCTCACTCAAAGCCCTTGAAGTTCGTCCAATTTCTGACCTACTCTCTCTAGAATCCTCTCAAGGTGCCCCAAGCTCCCAAGAAGCCTCTCACAAGCCTCTCTCTAGCCTTTGGAAGCACACTTCCAAGTAAGGGTTTTTCTTCCTTTCTCATTTTTTGTCAATTTTCTTTAAGTTGTATTGCCTTTTTATTTCAATTATGAATGTCGGGGTATGGTTTCGCACCTCCCCCATACTGCCCTCTTATTGTTTGAATGATGGGAGAACCCTTTCTCTCTCATTAAATGCCTCCCATGTACACCCGTTACTATGCCGAAATTCCGAAAGAAACTTCTCTCTCTTCTTTTACATTCAAGCAATACTTTTGTATCATGAATCTAAATTCCATTTCTATTGTTGGGACATGTATATATATGATCTCCTTACTGTCCATTACATGTAAATATGATGAGGAACCCCTTTCTCTCTCATCAACCTTTTTTATGAATTCTTGTGTCACGCCGTTACGCTGCCGAAATCGCACCGATTTTCTAAGCCAATGTCTTTGTGTAGTGGATACCATGCCCATTTCTCCATCAAGGGTATTCAACTTTATGCACATTTACATATTGATTATAAAGTTTCATGTATGAATTCCACTTTCCTTTATCGTGGAAGAAATGGTTATGTTTTATGAATGCATGTTTTATGATCCATGTGGCACACTTATGCATGAAATGAAATGTTTAAGAAGGGTGCGCCCTTTATAGCGCTCCAATGCATTGGGTAAAGTATAGTATCATGATACGTCATGTGCAATGAGTGTTTACTCATGCTAATTCAAGTGCAACGAGGGTTTACTCGTGCTTCAAGTGCAATGAGGGTTTACTCATGCTCCATGTGCAATGAACCTTGGCTCATGCTAATTCAATGTTAAGTGTTGTTGCCACATTTCCATGTTATGATTATCATGATTTATCATGCCTTTATGTTCATGTCTCTCTTATGCTCTATTGATATTCCTATTGCCTAACACGTATTGTACTCCTCATGTTATTCATTGTTTACTCCCTTACTGGGCTTTATAGCTCACCCTTTTCTTATGCATGTCCTCAGGTTATCCCATGCAATGATAAGTACGAAGGAATGTAGTGGTCATGTAAAGGAAGTTTTCAATAAAGATGTTGTATTTCAAGTTTAAAGTTTTATGTAATGATCCTAAGCCCCAAAGACACTAAACCTCTCGATCTTCTTTGTTGGATCAAGTGAAGTTTTATGTAATAAAGCATGATTAAGTTGTAATAAAAAAGCAGGGTTTTCATAGAGACTCTACTCCGGGGTGGATAGTGGACGATGACGAGGTGATACATTTTCATGGTTGCGTATGGGTTTCAGCGGACATACATGATGAGCTGATGCGGGAGTTTCATGCTTCAGCTTGGGCAGTTCATCCTGGTGTCACCAAAATGTACCGAGAGTTGCACCGTCATTATTGGTGGCCAGGTATGAAGAAGGATGTGGTTGGTTTTGTTATGTGGTGTTCCACCTGTCAGCAGGTGAAGGCAGAGCATCAGCGACCAGCATGGCTTTTGCAGTAGTTACCCATTCCTGAGTGGAAATGGAATGATGTCATGATGGACTTCATGACAGGTTTACCGACATCACCTCGAGGAAATGATGGGTTTTGGGTTGTAGTGGATAGTATCACGAAGGTTTCACACTTTTTACCAATCAAGGAGACCTTTAGTGTTGATGAGCTGGGTTGGTTTTATATCCGAGAGATTGTATGTCTGTATGGAGTTCCTCACTCCATTGTTTCAGACAGGGATGCACGTTTGACTTCTCACTTCTGGCAGGGGATACAGAGGGCGTTGGGTACACAGGTACTTTTGAGTACAGTATACCATCCCCAGACTGATGGCCAGTCCGAGCATAAAATCTAGGTGCTTGAGGATATGCTTCGAGCTTGCATTCTAGACTTTGGCGGTTCATGGGAGAATCATATTCCTCTCGTGGAGTTTGCCTACAACAACAGTTTTTAGGCGACTATTCATATGGAAACTTACGAGGCTTTGTACGGTAGTCCATGCCGATCACCTTTATGATGGCTAGAGGAAGGAGAGGCATCTTTGTTGGGACCTCGTCTTGTTCAAGAGACCTCAGAACAGATAGAGTTGAATTGGAAGAGGATGGAAACAGCATAGTATCGGCAGAAGTCTTATGAGGATCAGCAGAGACGACCTCTGGAGTTCGAGGTCGGGGATCAGGTTTTCCTGCATGTCGCACCGAGGTTGGGACATAAGAGAATTTGGAGACATGGTAAGATTTCACTGAGATACGTCGGGCCGTTTGAGGTTCTAGAGAGAGTCGGGCTGGTTGCTTACAGGTTGCAGTTACCTCAGAGATACCAGGCTATACACCACGTCTTTCATGTTTCTCAGTTCCGATGGTATTTCTCAGACCCGTCTCATGTTTTTCAACCTGAGGAGGTTGATTTGGAGCAGTATGTGTCTTTCGAAGAGCATCCTATTGGGATTTTTGATCATAGTTCAAAAGTACTCCCTGGCCGGTCTGTTCCTCTGGTACGGGTGCTATGGCAGCACGGCCGTATACAAGACGAGACTTGGGAGAGGGAGGCTGATATGCGATTACAGCGGCCAGAGTTGTTCGAGTTTTCTTCTTCTATTCCTTTCTATGGAAATTTGGGGATGAATTCCTTTAAGGGGGGAAGTTTGTAAGAACCCGGAGCTTCGGTTTAAGGTACGGTTCTCTTTTACGGGATTTTTAAGGAAAAATGGAGAATCTGAAAATTTTCAGAGTACACGTCGTGTACTTTATGAGTACACGCCGTGTACTCCTTTTCCACTCGAAGCTGTGTGATCAGCCCTGTCCGGGACACACACACGATGTGTAGGGGTGACGTGGAGGCTGATTTTGGTGGAGTACAGAAAAACCCACCACACGCTGTGTACTTTAAGAGTACACGACGTGTACTTTTTTTTATTTTATTAATCGACCCGGGGTCGCGCCTAATGACGGGAAACATCTTCTTCTCTATCTAATTATATCCAGAATGTCCGAGGAGGCCATTTCTTCTATGATCCACCGATATTTCACCAGTTGTACAAATCAAACTCCGTCAGTTGCAGAAGAATCGCAGCGGTGAGTTCTTGGTTCTTCTTTAGGCTCATTTCCTGATTCTTCCTCTCATGTGAGTTATCTGAGGTTGAGTTTTTTAGACGTTTTTGAAGATCTACTCCGTTCTAGGATAATTCAAAGGCCTAGGTTCAAGTATATCGATCATCGAGGATCGAGGTCGGTGGTTTGTTTCCCTACGTTGATGTTCTTTGATTTTTGGTTGCAAAAGTGTTGGATACCCATGTATCGGGTATCCCGGGTTTAGGATTTTGATCCTATCGTTTATCTGCCTAGATTTCATGTTAGATTATGATGAATTTCTGCAAATTTATTCTTGGTTTCGTGTTTGAGGATCACCCCATGGGTGTTTTCTTCCCCTGTTTGGCTGTTTATCGCCGTTTGGAACCGTTTCTTGTGAGGCAACCCCATTGCAATTGTTAGTTTACTTGTTATCACTTATTTCATGTGTTTCTTGCTGTTGGAATGATTTTTAAGTATGGTAGATATTATCCAAGTATTTGTTTAACTTAATTAGGGCTGCTAACAGTTGATTACGCACGACTGGACTTCTCAGGGCTGCGAGAACCTGGTGCGGGAGGTCAAAGAGAGAATAGACGATTAAGTGCTTCCCTAGATGGTCTTTTGGTTTTAGTTTTGTATGCAGGACATACGAAAATAGGAATTTTTTCTTCCCAAGAGTGTTCTTATTTTACCCACGCATCGAGACCACAAGAGGAATTAGACGTAAGTGCTTCCTCAGAGAGTTTGTAGCTATCGTTGCAAGACCATAGGGGAATTGACGTAAGAGCTTCCCATAGTTTCTATGCCTTGTTGTTCACTGGACTATAGGGGTCTTCTAGTTTTAGCCACCCAAAGAGTCAGTGTGTATATTCTTGATGGTTGGTTGTGACGAGTCCAACATGCCAAAGAACAAGCTTGGGTTTTGTACTACT
The DNA here is from genome assembly GCA_963277665.1 of Viscum album. Lineage (NCBI taxonomy): Eukaryota > Viridiplantae > Streptophyta > Magnoliopsida > Santalales > Viscaceae > Viscum > Viscum album. The sequence goes on along the minus strand of OY728138.1, from coordinate 742,283,885 downwards.
TGTGTTAGGTAGTCTTTTTAGATACCTATTGTGTTACTTGCTTATCTTGGACTAGAAACCTTGCTGTTTTTCCCTGGTTGTGTAATTAAATTAATGTGAATGGTAATTGGTAGAATGGTTTACTATTTTTATTTACCTTTACTTTTTCTATATCACTCACTAACAATAGGGTACAAATATCGTGGTGGTTGCCTACTAGGATTAGTCTCACACCCTGTTTGGGTTCTGCTTTTTGTCCCAAACAGATTATATGGTTGAAGGTATAGGTAGTGATTGTGGCCCTTCTACCTTGGGTACTTGATTTCTAGAAGGATCTGGAGATCATGGGACCGGGCCTTGGCCCGCGATGGTGCTGGAGTTGCTGTTTACATTTTGTACTTTGGTTTCAGTTGTATTTTATCATGTTATTTTTCTTATTTCTTTTCATAGATACATGTATCATTCTGCATCATTAATATATCAGACATTTATTTTACTTTTAGTTCAGTTGTTTCATGTTATTTACTGCTTCCGCTATTGTTTATGCTTATTATTCCGATGTATACATTACCAAATGAGGGCATAGTTTTCTCACTGACTCACCAAGGCCCTCGCTGCTAGTCGGTAGCCTCTGACGTTTGGGGAAACGCGCTTGAGGTCATGTGGTGAACCAGGTATGGGGCACCAGTGGAAGGGATCTGGAATTGGGTCGTTACATCCATGCATTCTTCATTGTGGAAAATGATGAAATTGAATTATGGAATAAGTGTTGCGGCATAGGATTTGTCATTAATCATTACTAGGTGCTGAGAGTGGAAATATAAAGTTAAGGAATGTCTATGTAAAGAACATTTGAATCTATGTAAGGATAAAATGAAGGAATAAAAATATGATAAATGTGCTAAAGAATGGAAGTATGAGCTACGATGTGGTAAGAAGAATATTATGGAGATGTTTAAGCATGAATACAAAAAAAAATCATATTTTAGTGTCTACACTGTATGAGAAATAGTCTTTGGGAAACTTGTTGTGCTAGCTTGATGGAATAAAGGAGAAGTGGAAGAGTTTCTTCCATTCCTAATCTATATTATTAGATCTAGATGGAATGAGATAAAGGGAACTGGAGATCATATTAAGCCTGATCGTAATATGAACAATCATATCTAGTCAAATCATATTCATAATGATCATATTTGAGATGATTTAGAAAACAAAGCTGGTTGCTGAAAATGATTGGAAGTTACAATACTCTACATTTAAAATTAGATAATTCTGAATCTGTACCCAGATTTATCCAAAGTCATGAAGGAGGTCATGATACTAGAAAAATATTGTAATTGATGTATGTTCCAAAATCTCAAGAAGCTTACATTGGTCCATCATATTTTCTGTATCATCATATTCATCAAAGGTTGATTTTTATTCAATGCCGATGGTAAAGGAGTTGACTTGAAGATGGTGCAAACCATAATGAAAGAGACCAATCAATAATGCAGTCACCATTTAATATGTTTGAATGAATTTTCAATGGTTGATTTTTGAATTTGAATGCAAGGGAGATTTTTGATAAATTTGAGAAACTAAAGGTAATGGTTTTCAGTCATACTAAAACCCAAAAGATATAAATCTTCAGAGAATGGAGCTGATGAGTATCATACTGAAAAGATAAAGAAAGGTTTTAACTTATTTCCAAATTTTTCTTCATCAATTGGGTCATGAGACATCGTATTGTAATTGGTACTAGACCATCAGCCTAATGAAATAAAAAGTGTTTTCTATTCCCTCGTTCATAAATTAGGAATGTAAAATCATGTTGATGGAATTAGGTTGGGAATTGAAATTGTACATGAGTGATATAGATGTGTTGTCAAGGGGAGCATCATATTCACCAATCGGAATGGAGAATTGAAATCAGAATAACATTTGAAAAATAATTCATGATGAAGAGATGAAGTTGTAGACACGATTCAAGAAGAATCGAGAAGAAACAAGAAGAGTTGAAAAAGTCATACTTGCTCCCAAAATTTAAGGATTCATTTAAATCTATTGGATTTTCTCGATAGATAATTTTATCATGATTCTTGAAAAAACCTATCATGGGCCACCTATAAAAGGGGACAAGTATATCATAATTTTTATGAGAACTGACAACGACTGTACTGTTCATGGGTAGAGAGAGAAGATATAAACATTAAGGAAGATAAAGAAGTTTCTGTATTGATCTATATTAAAGAAGATCCAAAAAATATAATATAAATGGCAAGAGACAACATCAAAACATATTCACCTAATCGTCGTATTAATTTATTATCATATTCAGTTTTCTATCGTAATATTCTTGTCATTGTATTTTAGGGGTCATTGTATCAGGATAGATAATTAGATCTAGATTTACATATTGATATTTCCAGACTGAGGAAGAAGGTATTCAAAATTGTCAAAATTGTATTATACAAATTTATATCCATCTTATTAGGAAATAAAATTTGAAAATCGAATTGGAAGATCAGACTGAGAAATCATAATGAATTCTATATCAATATCCTTGAAGTTATTACCTACTTCTGGTTAAGAAATTGAAGAATTTCTTATCCAATTAAATGGTTTGTAGAAGTTTAAAACTGGATTGGGTAACTTGTGATGTTACATAAACATTGTTTTACCATATTTATGCTATGAGATATCACAAACACACAAACTATTGGATTGTTTACAAAGTTCTACTTGAGTGTTAGGTCATATACTACTCATTATATTCCACATTAAAGGATTTTTTTTATAGTGGATTGTTGAATATTGGATCATTTCAAAACCATACCAAGGACGTATACATTATTATTGAATAGTTAACCTTGGGAATACTTGTGTTTCTATAGATGTGTGTTTGAATTTTTTTCAGAGGGGGATGAAATCTTTAATAGGAGGTGAAGTTTGTTTCATTTTCAAGGAACTATAAAAGAAAAAGTATAACCAATTCACCACTCCCACTCTCAATGATACAATTATCCTGACTGTGAACTTTCACTGAATCCAATACAATGAGGTGTAGTAGACTACAATGGTAAAATCATGGAGAATGCTACTATCATATGGTATGATATGATTTTTTATGATCATAACATAAGTAAAAGATGATCACATGATCCCTGTGCTGCCATTATGCGTGTTGTGTGATGGAAAATTATGAATACGATTTGTGAAATAAGTTATGTAGAATAGGAGATACAATACTCTATGTCCAGGTTTTAAGAGTTTTTATGTAAAGGTAAATAAATTATATGTAAAGTTTCCTATAAATCCATATAAGGGTTAAGTGAAGAAATTGGGACATTATAAATGTGTAACATTATGGACATATGAGCTACACTATTTCAATAAGAAGAGTTGGAAGTTCTCGAAGCATGATTACATAATTTTTCTATGGTCTAGTTAATACATCATAGGAGGAATAAGGTCCAAGAATGGAAAGAATCATTGCATACTATAGGGTTTCTCCCACACCATGGAGAGATATTTTTTGGTAGTATCTCAGTTTCCATGAATTAATGGTTCTTTATGATCCCATGCCAATAATCAAACCCTGCACTATAGCCTAGTTCTGAATCATGATAGAAGGAGTCCATCAATCCGACAATTTTCAAGGAAAAGAGACCATTTTCATGGGATTTAATAGGTTTTAAAATATTATTAAATCTCATAAATATAAGTTCCATAGTGGGGAGGTCCCTATACCATAGAAAACCATGGTCATGCTTAAAAAATTGGAATTCTATAGTATATAACCCTTTTCTATTCTGTAGTGAAGAATATGTCACAATTTATAGATTTAGAACTCCTATATTCCAGGAGTTTTTATTATGGGAGTTCATTGAGGGTTTTTGAATAATGGGTGAATGGGTATAATCCCCCCTATATATAGGAGGAAAAGAAAAAAACATGAAGGACTCACGAAGAAAAATTATCATAAAAAATTATATCAAAATAGGATGAGGATCTTGTTGAAAATTAACATAGGATCATAAATTTTGGATAAGATAAGTGTTAGTAGAATGCAACCAATAGAATCTTTATAGTTAAGTTTACCTTTAAATTTTCATGTTTTTTAGTTATAATTGAACTCATATTTTTATGATTTTAGTAAGGTTTTTTTTATCACACAACATTTTTATGTTAGTTCAATAATATACATTCACTCATCTATGATCATTAGTTAGTATATGGATGATAAACCATTGACCATGAATGATTAATCTCACAGAAGAGGGAAGTTCTGATTTATAGGGACATGAATAACATGATTTTCATTATTCAACATTGTTGAATTTTTCTAACTTAAATGGAACTACATTTTACATGATTTCCAATTTAACCCATAATTACCTCTTGAGAGAAATGAGTATTTGGAGACAAAACACATTTTAATTAAGGGATATGGAAAGGGAGAGTTGACCAAACTATACATTTCACCTAGAGATCAATACAACTTTACTTATGTTATCTTGATCACTATTAGATATGGGATTTCTATCCTATATAGTCTAGTACATGCTAATAGATGGTAATCAACAGTTCAATAAGTCTTATAAATGTTAATTGGATTATCTCATAAATATGGTTGAATGATTTTGTATTAAGAAAAACCATCCCTTAACATTAGTTCCCCTCCTTTAATCCTCTATCTCACAACCTAAATTAGTTTAATATTAGTTTACATTTAGTCTAAGTTAGTTTTAGGTTATTAATGTTAAATTAATTTTGTTAATTCTTAATTTTGTGATATCATTAGGAAGACCTTACAATTATCTCTAAGATTATCTCAACACTTCCATCTTACTCATGGTATTGACCTTGATTATTATACTATTTTACACTTTAGTATTTAATGTTGCATGGATTTAAAAAATTAAAAACATTAATAGCCTGATGGAATAATGATGTCATTGCAGAACGTCATAACCCAATAATCTGGAAACATATATGAAGAACCTAGATAGTAAATATTTAACTGTAACATAATTTGTTGATAACCAGTTTTCTATTTCAAAACTCCCACATAGAGCACAATATTACCACCCCACATGATAAGCTTGGTTAATCCACCATCCATTATCAAGTTTTCCATGTGATCTGTAACCAACTCCTTCATTCAACCAAGACACTGAGAAAATATCTATGCCACATCATTGGAAAACCAATCAACTCCATCCTAGTTTAAAGAAATATCACAACGCCAATAACATGATAAAAATAGTGAACACTAGATAACTATATCAAGAAATAAAAAAAAGGAAAAAATAATCATTTTTATATAGAAAATCATGCTTATTAATTCGTTATTTCAAAATCTAATATGTAATACATGACTCCAATCTCACCAAAGTGATATTTTTTACTATATAAGAATCTACTTAATCCGTAATAAGTCTTAAAATCTCCCAAAACATATTCCACATTTTCTAATATTTTTGACATGTCATGTGTAATAAATTTCTTCACACTTTGTGGAAATATAAAAAAATTAAGGGGTTAAATTACATTATAATTAATGTTAATTATAATTGATAGGAATCAAATATCATAAGTGAGAATAATATGTGCATAAAAAATATGATAGAAATAGATAACTAAAAATAGATCAATAATAGAATGAAACAAAAATTATAATATACCCATGTATAACATTTCAAATTTATAGATCGCATGGATAATAATAAATGCTTCCATAGTGATGAAATTAATATTATCAAATATCTAATTACATTATCTATGTGAAGGAATTGTGATCATAAAAATCATGATCTTACCATCAAGGCCCCATGTCTAGGAAATATATTTTATTTGTGGTTATGTATATACCAAAATATCAAGGCTGGTTTTCACTATGAGGTTTATCGATGCATTGAGGGGAAATCTATAACTGACCACCACCCATTTCTAATTAAGAAAAATTAATTTATCATGTTATGGAATGAATATATAACCATCATTACTTAGTAATCAATAAACATATGTACTAGAATACAAATGATACAAATTTTCCATACTTTCATAATAAATAAATATAATATCTTTCAATGTAAGTATATGTATATTTAACACCACATATAGTACAAGGTATATGTTTTATTCAATAATTTCCCTAATTAATAAATGCATTATCTCTCTTTATAGTAATCCTTCATGATAACACAATATAATGTAATAGTGTATATTCTTATTAATAATTTTTTCAATCAATAGAATCTGGAATATAGGTAAAAAACCTTAAATCAATTGAAGGAAATGTAGTATGTTCATATCTCTAACCATTTATTATATTAAGTTAGTATTTTCTATTTACAATATTGAATGTGAGTAATCTTGATCTTTTTTAACTAGTTTCATAATATAGGTGGTGTTCCACATTATTCTCCTAATTTTAAATGTTCCCATATTAGACAAGGTACTTGAACTAATTTTCTAAAATTATTCAGAGTGTTATACTCTCATCTATGGTAATTATGGTTATGATCACTAATAATGAAATCAATGATGAATAATTTTGAGTAATTTTTCGTGAAGAGATCTTGGTATCATAATTCAAGAGTTTAAAATTTATGTTACCATTCAATAAAAATAAATAAAATCATAATTTAAATATTTATATAATATCATACTATTAATTTAGTTCTCATGGTCATCCAGGATATTGATTTATAATATCGCTCAAGTAGGTGGCTAGACTGGCCCTATCATGAACAAACCCTAACTAATGGAAGATTATCATTATGAATGTGGTCTATTTTGAAACTATAACATAATTATAGATGAATAATGATATAATGTGGATCATTTTATGGTTTTCAATCATTATTTAATATAGGTAAAAATTTATAAAGAAACTAGATGAAAAATGATATACGTTTCTTTGTGGAGGTGATATTCCGCACAATGCATGGTCCTCATTTTCATTTATAAAAGAATGAAATTTAAAGTAGGTGGATTATAATTTTTCTCCTCCTAATCATCAATATATTATTTATTACTCATTTATTATTCATTTTAATCATTTTATGTATCTAATAGGGGTGGGGGTGAAATATAGAAGTCAACACTTTGTTATGGCGGTAGTTTGCATGACATACATGCGACAATTTCATTTTTCATAATAGAAAAGGGAAATAGTGGTTAATATATATTCTCATTTAGAAATAAAATTTATTATTTCATAAATAATAATTTTAATATATAGTAATTATAAAATTTTATTTGGTAATTTTAGAATGAATAATACAAATAAAGAAGAAAAGTACTCATGTTGAGGACATTGGTTTTCCCTTGTAAGACACCTTCAAATTTAGGGTCTTAGGAAAATATATTATGAATAGAGGCTCATTAAGAAATAATAGTATTCTAGTGGATGGAAAATAGGTATATTTTTATGGGTAAACCTAATTTTTAGGTTAGTCATGAAGGGGTTGAGAGATTCCTCTTTTATTAGTGGTGAGAATGGATTTTTTTATAAATGTTTCAAATTATTAATAAGAGAACACATGTTTCACATGTCAATAAGACTCCAAAATGGGTTATTATAGAGAATATAATGATATAAGTTTTATAATACCTAAAAAATTAATTTTCCCTCATTTTTTATCCTATTTTAAGTCCATTACTCTTAGAATGTTCAATTTTACCATTTGAGGTTTCACCATGGTAACAAGTTTTTACGTAAGTAATTTATATTTAATGTATAAAAATAAAATTTACCATAAAAAAAAGTTATACCTATCCACTAAAAATATGAAATAAATTTTATCATATAAATGTTCTATTTGAAAGAAAATCAATTTTTAATATTTTACCATTTGATGAGCACAAACCCATTTTTACAAAAAAGTGTATCTGTAGGATTAAAATTTATGTGCTAGATATAATGATCAATGTATTTGGTTCTCAAGAAAAAATTAGTTAATTATAAATTAAATTAATTAATTTTATTTGAAATCAATAAATATAATCTTTTTTGAAAATAACATAAAATTAATATTAATGACCAAAAACTGTTTTTATTTTAAAATATTAATTATATCGATAAAATATATTAAATAGGTTTTTTAAATACATAATAGAATTTTTAAATGTATGTTTTTACTCCTTATTTTAATATTTTATCTTTTACTTTTTTTCATAAATATTTAATTCATACTACTTGATATATCTATACAAATTATAAATTTCTTAAAAACATTAATTTTAATAATCTCCTAAAAATAAATAATATTTAAAAAACCCCAAAAAATCATCTAAAAATAAAATTTTTATTCTAAAAATGAAAATTAAATAATGTTGGTCAAATTAGAATTCTACGATTTTATAATATGCCTTTTAAATAAAATCATAAATATATAATGAAAGTTATTATCATTGGAGAATAAAATTTTTAAAAGTACTAAATATGATTATTCTAATTTCCTAATAGTTATTAATAAAATTGATACTTATATATTATTCATATAAACAACATATTTTATCCATAATATATTTATTTTTATAAAAGAAACCCATAAAAACCCATTTTTAGAAATGCTATATTTTAAAGAATAAATTATACTTATATATTACATAGATAGATTTATTTAATTTATCAAACCCTTAAAATGGATAATGTACTATATTTTTATTTCAACAGATATTTCAAAATTTTGTTACATCTATTTTACCTTCCAATTTTACATCTATATTTTAAAAGTCATTTATTGTTTCATGGTTCACTATGTTTTGATGCTCTATGTATACTATGTTATAAAATATATTATTTTTCAATGGAATATATTACTTAAAATATCTTGGTATTAGATTATACCCCCTTAAATAACTTGATTCATCACAATTATAATGATTACTCCTTGAGGAAGTTAGGTGTGGGTATTTCTAACATATTTATCATTCCGGATATAAATTCAAATACATAACATTAGGGTTTGTATTTCATAGGTGGACTTATCTTGGATCACTATTGATTTCGTTTTAAAGTGCCATGAATGTTTAAAGATTGACCCAAATCCTTCATACAAGTGTTGACCTAAACCTATAACTAGTGAAGAGAGATATGGTCCACTTGCTAGCCGATGAGGGAAATCAGCCAGCCAGTGTAATTTTAATTAACTACAACTTTCTGATGTATCCATCGATCAGCTGGTGGGTATCCATGGACCATCCAATGGGTTGTCTAGATGTTACAACATGTATTTTGTAACTAATATATATATATAATTAGGGAAACCAATTTGATGGTGGTGTCATTGAATGTGGGTACACATTATGGTAGAATTGTAAATGAACCCCAAAACCCAAACTTATTTTATTTTCTCTCCTCTATTGAACCCAATTCAACCCACTCAAACCTTGGGAGCCTCTTGTATGATATTGGATCTCCTGAACATATCTCTTGGTGGATCTAAGTGATGTTTTATACAGTGATCCTCTAATAGTATTTTTTCACTTCTTTATTATTAATCTACATTATTATCTTTACCATTTATTCCTTGGGTTTATGTCATCATTTGGAATCATTGTACAAAGAATTTTTAATCAGGAATAATGGTAATAATATCCCTTATTTAATATTTTTAGATCCATATTACTTGATTTGGTGTTTTACATCATAGGAGACACATCTTTGATTCCTGGTGCATTGATCCTAAAATTTTCAACTAGTTATGTCAATGTTTTTTTCTATATTGTGATTCATTATTTCTTGGAAATTCATAGACATGTATTATTTCGTCTTAACATATGTTCTATGAAAGTTGACCTCAAATTTTCTATTGAAATATTCTTTTATCCCCTTCTCTGGGAGTCGAATATGGAAATGAGATATTTTATTATGATCTTGATTCTTCTCAATATTATGTATTAATTCAATTCCATGATTGTTTTGATTTCTTTTCAATTATTTTTTTTAATGGTTGTTTTTCTGAATGTGTGTGATTATACCGATTTTTTATTTTTATTATGAAATGTATGGATTTGACTATAATGTGTTAATTCATTTATTGTTTTCCACATGGTTTTGAAAACATGATTTCTGAAATAACTAAGAGCCCTTTTTGAATGATATTCTCATTGTTTATAAATTTGTGTTCTTGGATGACTTTTTATGAGATATCTATTCAAATGAAAATTTTTTATACCATTATTTTAAAATTTATTCAATAATTTTTCAATTGGTAAAAATACTTATTGAATTAATTAAGGTTGTGTTGAAGGTAATTATCTTTATAAATGAATGTTTTCAATTATCATGATGACTTTTAAATAGAGGTGGGTCTTATTTCCTATTTGATTTTTGATTTGAAATAAAGGGAATGCATTAAAATTAATGAAGCTTGGCAACCTAATATGAATCATTTAATGGCCCTATATTGTGATAATCAATTTTTTTGACTTACCTGACTTTTGTGATTCTAATTAAAGGGTGTTGATAAAGGTATTACTCGCCCGATAAAGCTGAGGGTGATAGTAATACATGAACTATGGATGAGATAAAGTGTTCAGGGAGTTATCCCATATTGATAGAGATGAAGATCCCCTTTTTGATCCTTATGAATTTAATTCCTCACAAACATCCATTGAATGGTCATGGGAACCTTGGTAGTTCAGTGAGACAAACTATATTTATTCTTTTCTCGTAGACTCACACCCCTATATGTGGATTCATAAAGAACATGATTGGTTCAGGCTACAGATGTTTGGCCTGGAAAGAGGGTGTGTGTGGACTTGGTATTCTTTAGACCCATTTTGAATTTATGTAAGCTCAAAGATCAGTATTTTTTTAGCTAAACTATGGTGTACTCAATATTATATCTGGTTCATACCCATGATATCCTTATACCTGTTACTTGATATGTGAGAACTTTTGTTGTTGCAATATAGCACTGGATTTTCCTTTCTTGGTTGATTACCTTTCTTGATTGATCTTATTATTTATAAGGTGAACCTTAATTATATTGTAATGAACCTTTTATATCTCATTAATATTTGGTACATGGACTCAACACATGATTTATCTAAATTTATCTTTTGAGATGGCTTTTAATGACCTAATAAAATTTTTTGTTTTTTAAATGAATGAATTTCTTTCTATCATCTGTAGTTCCAAAATTAATTTGAAATGTTTAAAATTTTATTTTAATCAAAACCATGATAAAATTTGATTTTTTTCAATAAATTAATGATTATTAAATTTAAAATTATTATTCTAAATTTCACCATATTTGTGTTAAATTATGATGTAACTGTATACACGCTATAGTGGAATCCTACTAGGAATTATTATATCAAACCCCAATTGTACTTTTTTTCTAAACCATATGGTCAATACTGATGGTTATCATGTTCTCTTCACCTTCTTGTTTTTGGTTCATGATAGATTGGTAGGGTGTGGGTGAATTGGGACTCATTGGGTGGCTATGGACCACTAAGATATGGGTTGTGGTAGTTTTGTTTCCACTTTCTATTTGAGGATATTTATTATTTTCTCCTAATATTCAGTTAATGATGTATTTTATTAATTATATATAGATGTTTCCATATCATTAATTGATATATATAGTCATTTTTTAAGTGAAATCATTGTCAAAGGCTGATTCCTGATGCTCGGTGACCTTTCACCATCTCGTGGGGATTGGAAACCCATTTTGGTCTAGTAGTTAATCAGTTTGGATACTAGTTTATAAGGAAAACATGGATGGTTATTTACATATTATTTTATCTACCATAATATCTTATGAATGATTAAAATACATATATTTCATCCAAAAAAATTTATCTTTCATTAAATTATATACTTAGGTATGCATAAACCCAACTGATACATTCTATAAAATATACCTTTCTGAAAACCATATGAATCACTAAGACCTTAATCCACAGTGAAATGATATATTATTTGAGAAATTAAAATTATCTTTATCCCTAAATTGGTTTTAATATATAGTTTATAATATCCCTCACCAGTGAATATATACCAAAAAAATGTGGTGAACCCAACCCAAAATATTAAAAATGACATTTTCTTTAAATAAATTTTTAATTCCAAGGAAATCAATACAGTCTAACTCACGTGTCTCAAAATAAATCATCTTTTTACTACGTGAATATCAAGATAATATTTAAAATAATATTTATCTATTCCTAAATTATGTATGATTCCATTATTATATGAAAAAATGTAACCCTTTCAAAAAAATGAATTTTTTAGGTTGTTGACACTATTTAATATATGTTTACAAAACTTTAGAGAAAAACTAGCAATGAGAAATTATTATATGTTTCATAAAATCCACAAAAAAAATTATAATATACTATATTATTATTGAAAAATTTCACTCACCAACAAAAATAGGTAAGATTAATAATATTTAATTTCTATTTAGGAAATCAACTTCACTAACTTAGTTGTGAATATAAACAAGAAATTTTACATTATATTAGGTGTTTACTAAAATTCTCATTCATTTTTGTATGATCCTATAATAACCCAATACATTTGGGACACATGACTAGAATAAAGATGAGTTAGACACCCCAATACAATATAAAATAGTCATAAGGTTGGAGAAAATCACCATTTAGGCATAACATTGAAATGGAAGGCTTTAGACTAAATTACCTATATGCACACACAAATCCAACTTTATGAAACAATGTAGAGGTATTAAGAAATACATAACATCTATAGTCTAATAATACTAGAAATAACCTATAGGAAATAAAAATTTGAGTACAAAAAACATAATAAAAATGATATAAATATTAAAAATACATATCGAATAAGAAATAAAAGGGGAAACCCCAAACTAACAACAACTATAATTAGTCGATTGGTGGAGATACCGACTTTAGATCCCAGAGTTGGACCACCAAACATGGTCATCACTACCACTTACTGCTTAGATCCACTAATACTAGTTCCACCATAGTAACTACTAATTTTTTTATTGACTGTATAAGACACAACATGTATAGTAAAAACCCATTTGTGGGAGAGTATATACATATCTAAAAGGAAACCCTGAAATTAGCAAACACAATGTATCAGAAGAGAGAGTAGTAATCTTAAAAAGATGTAGTCATGTGAATTAGAATATGAAGGAAAAAAATAATGACCTTGTTATTCTCAACATGAAGACCAAAAGAAGAATGAAAGGTGATCTCCATCTCCAAATACCAACTAAGAATGAGTAAGACCACAACTTGAAAGGTCTATATCTAAATTTAAAAAAACCACATAATCGTATGATATATATAGTAGAGGGACCCCACCACACTGCACATCAAAACCAATGTTAAACTGTCTTTTATCAATGAATCTCGAGTAACCTCACCAGAATCTGTGGGGAGGGCCCACATCTCACCACCATTCTTCATAACCGAGGGGTTTCTATCTCTAGTGGAGAACCCAATCCTTACTGGAGTGTGTTTATGGGGGTGGGTGTGTTATTGTGTTGATATAGGACCCAAATAAAATGTATTATGTAGGGTTTCATACCCCACCAGTAAAGCATATAGGGGACCCATTCTTAGGTGCGACATGGGGTTTCCAACCCCAGTCACACTAGATGAATTCTAACAGATATACGTCGATAATCGAAGCATCCTTCTATAGTCACCACAAATCATATCTCAATCACTAAAACAAATTCCACCATCAAATCATTCATGTAAACTACAAATAATATATAACTCAAATGTATAAAACAAAATCACATAATATCTTGAGGAACACACATGAGGATTATCATCTATTTTATGGGATAAAACATAAAAATAACAATCTCCCACTATATAAGGACATTAATGACCCAAAATATCATGTCGTTATAATATATGTAGAAAAAATTCAAGATAGGTTATTTATATGCCAAAAATAGGCAAATAGTGAAAATTACAAATTTTTTTGAATCCCATATGAATGTCTATTTTTGGAGAGACTACATGTATAGGAAACAAATCAAAACTAAATACCCAATATTATACATGAATCATCAAACTCAATATTATGGTTAGGATCCCATAGACGGATCCCCAATTAAAAACCGCATAAAGGAATTTAATTGGGATTTAAATTTAATAATAATATTAATTTTATCATTATTATTATTCTTATTATTATTTTCAATTAATAATTTCACTTCACCCAATCAATAAAAAACACATATCGAGTGGGAGAGAGGATTTGTGATGTATTTTCTCAAGGAGGGGGAGGGGGATGTCAAAAACTGTCACCGCATGGCTGGGGAATGGGGTAGTGCCACCGAACATCTCCTTAAGGGTGGGGGGGTTCACTATTAGTTGTCACCTCATATGGAAAAATTAGTCCCACTATTGGATACCGATTTTACGGTTCATAGGTATATTGATCCACATATAACCCCCACCACCATGAAACACTTCGAGGAACCTAGATCTAGGGTTCATGTCACTTGATCCATCGCCTATAGTCATATTCTATCCACCCTATCTACTAATGATTAGGTCTAATTGCAAAGATCCTCCAAATGATGAAACTTATGAATGAAGACCCTCTACCCAGCCTTCAATCCATGTCTGATTTCCCATCACACTATATCAATCTTCGATTGTTCTCTCGATTTTAAATTAAGAACCACAAAAATGATTCATTGCACTAAAGATGAATTGTGAAATTGTTTCTCTCAATTTATTCATAAAACCACCAGTTAATGGAACACTAGTGATGAACATACAAAGAACATGGGAAAAATACAAAATATAATTTTAAGGAATGAACCAATTCCATTATTTAGGTAAAACGTAATTATTTGAAATGGAAAATTTGAATGTAATGATTAAGATATGATAAACATTTCATAATTTTAGGGATAAAATAAATTAGGAACTAAAAATTGAAATCTCACCTGTGAATAAATTGTTTTGGATTGACTCAACTTTGACATGGAATAAAAATGGAATTTAAAATAATTTAAACAAAATCCCTTCCTCATATTTACATAAATCAATGATAAATAATTTTTTTAAATCATTATCATTTATTAGATATAATAACTCCATCGATGTCAAAAATATGAAAGGTACACCAATAATCAATTCATGAACTCATGACCATCCCCCAACGTACATGCCATCAGAGCTCCAACCTCTCTTTACCCCTAGGTATATGAAGATAACTCTTATGAATTATCCATAACTGGGTTTACATAATTGATAATTAGGTTTAGGATATATAACTAATAATTAAAATATTTATTTATTTATTTATTTATTTATCCTCCCATAGCTGTAATTATATAAAACCCTAAATGAAGAAAATAATTATGTTCTAACTATAGTAAAAACATATTCTAGAGTTAATGGATGTCTTAGATTTCCCACCAGGAACAACATTCAAAAAATATTCAATTATTTCCCAAAAACTATAAGGGATTTCTATAATAAATTTCATATTTTTAATATCACCACGCCAAGTCTCTTTGAGCCCAATAATTTCACACTGACTATGTTTCATACTATAAAAGTATTAATATAAATATTCCAAAGTGTGATATATAATTTTTATAATCACACCATTCTTTCCATAATCAAGGATCTTCATCTCAAAAATCCGAAATCCTACTCAGACATGTGAGGACAGTAAGTCCAAATATGATCTACGACACTAATGAGCTATCTTCGAGGTTCCTAGGAAATAAAAAAACACACACAAGGGGGAAATTTTCCTAAGAAGGGTATTATCCCATCATTAATTAAATTCCACCAGGAACCAAGAAAATTTAAATCCACCCTTAAGGTTCATCTTATCTTGGTTGATATCAATAAATTGGTCATATAGATATCTTCTTAGTTGTAAAACATGGAATACACCAAACACATTCTCTAAAATTGTTCATATAGTGAATCGCTACACCTCCCCACTAACCCAACTCATTAATTAGAAAAAAAATGGTCTATTAACTTTGGATATAGCATATTACCTCAGGAAAATATCTTCAATCCTTGATGAGGTGTTATCTCCATGGACACATGATATCTTTATCAAACCCCAATACCCTCTATAGTAGATTTATAAAGGAATCTTAATGGATTTGGCCAGTCCGCATCACCCCAAGATGAATAACACCTTCACAACCATCACAAACACCAACTCTAACCCACAAGAGACATATCCCAATGGGGTGGAAAATATATTCTAAACCACAACCTATCCCCAAGGGACTCTTAAATTTTCTCTATAGTTATGAATTGAAGTAGGAAAAATGTTTTGAAAAAAAATAGAAAGGAAATTTCATGGATCCAGACTACCTATTGTATGAAGAAGCTACCAAACTCTACACAAATAACTTCTTTCACATTTTTATAGACTGGGAAAACAAGGCTAGTCAGTGTATGACCACTCAGATTGTGTCATGGACTCTCACTTTTCATTGAAATTCCAATAATAAAAACCATAATGATAACATGCCATTTCCACTCTCGTCAAGGCACTTCGGTCTCCACATATTCAAAAGTGTGACATTTAGAGTTAAACTCAGAAGCATGTTACAACAACCATGTCTTCCCAAAATATTGTTCAACGATCATGGAACATCCTCTTCACAATTGGATGTAATTTTAAAGGACTAAAACCTCCTCATTACCTCTTATGACAGATTTAATGGTAGAAACAATCATCTCCATAAGGATGACATGCTTCGCACCTTCATAAAATCCATTATGAAGCAGTCTAGTAGATATATGGTCTTGGAATGCCTTGAAATCAATATCATGAAATTGTGCCTCTTGGATCACTAAAGAAATGGAGAGGTAACAATCATTGTATAGTTATTTAATGCACCATACTGCCCCTTAATAGACAAACTCTCTATCACAAAAGTAAAATAATGGGTAATAATAAGGATCATTGTGATCACCAACCATCATCACCAAGCAATAGGGTGGATACCCACATAATAGTGAATCAACCCTACTAGGTACACAATAAATATCACATCTAATATGTCACATAAAAATAAATTAACCTCCATAATCTATAAATGAAACTTCACTAACTTCCCATAAATTCGGTAATGTTAGATAATATCCATAACCATCATCAATATACTCATGTGTTATACATCAGAAGTTGTGTACACAAGGATTTAAAGAAGAAAGTAAACCAATAAATGATCAATGAATGGTTGAAGGACCAATTTCAAAAGTCTCAAAAACATCAATGGTGTGTTTAAAAATATGAAAGGTATAACTATAAACTCAAAGAATCCATAGTGTAGTTTGGAAGAAAACTTCAATACATCATCCTCCCGAACATGGAGCTGGTGATAACATATCCTAAATTCAAAAACATGTTATCCTAGGAAATGCACTAGGTCAAAAAATATCAAACTATATATATTCTCAAACTGCACTGTTGAACCCTATGGACTTGAGGGGGAGATTGTTGAACCCTCTGGAGTTAAGTTGCTTTATTATGTTTTGATAATCCCAACCATTCCTTATTTATATCATGATTTTGCATTATCGGATATATGTTTACTGTGACTTAACTCATTCTGCCAAGAGAATGCTTAAATAGCTTACCGCTACCGTTACAGATAGTAGCTACTGTTATGAATTAAAGCTACCGATACCGATAAAGAGTTACCGCTACTCGAAGTTCACCGCTACTCAAAGTTCACCGCTACTCAAAGTCTACCGCTACTTGAAGTTCACCGCTACTCAAAGTCTACCGCTACTTGAAGTTCACCGCTACTCAAAGTCTACCACTGCATCGAAGTAGACAGTTATCATTACAGTAAAGCTGACAGCTACCGATATGCTGAAGTTCACTGTTATGCAAAGTCTACCGATAAAGAGCTACCATTACAAGGCAGAGCCACAGCTACCGATAAAGAGTTACCGCTAATGGTAAAGGCAGAGCCACCGCTACTGTTACAAGTCCACCGCTACCGATACATCAAGTCTACTGACAGACAAGTCTACCGACAGACAAGTCTACCGTTACAAATGCCTACCGATACTCAGACCTACCATGACAAAGTCTACCGTTATCATGAGCAACCATTCAGAGACAGAACCCCGACATGCTTTAAATTTCTTTATTATTATTTAATCTAACCAACGGTCACATTAGGTATATTTTAATGCACTGACATTTATTTAATATGTGTTGCTGGTTTTCAGGAAACCGTACCTCGTACTTACAAAAAGGGAATCATACCTTTTGCCGAAGCTCGTGCTTTAAAAAAAGGATGCAGAAAAGAGCACGTGAGACACGCTGGCGATCAAGCTCAAAACGTGCAACAAGAACAACTGGAGAACTTGCACTCACGAGACTACTACTACCAGACTTCAGAACATAGAGCATGCGTCGAGCAATTTATGAAAAAGAAGAACTACACAAATCTCTTCATTCTCTGAGCCGATAAGCGAGCTGAACCTGGAAGTCAAGGAACCAGATGATACTCTGTTTTCCAGACAAAAACTAGAAGAAGACTCAGAACGAAATCTAATCAACAAAAGGAGTCGAGAGCTGCACCAAGATCACTAAGAGCCATTTCTACACTCTAAAACATTTGCTCTGTGATTTATCTTTTTACATATTGAGCAGTGTGTGTGATCTGCTGTATTTAACACACACACTATCTCTTGTGCTTTAACTGGAGGATTTATAAATCCTCACTCAACACTCTTACATATTTGTTTTCCCACTGGGACAGTGGTAGAGGTCGTGTGTGA
This sequence comes from Viscum album, assembly GCA_963277665.1. Lineage (NCBI taxonomy): Eukaryota > Viridiplantae > Streptophyta > Magnoliopsida > Santalales > Viscaceae > Viscum > Viscum album. Next base: position 742,265,153 of record OY728138.1, on the reverse strand, counting down.
CCTGGACAGCTGGTTGCTGTTGTGTTTGTTCCCACGAATAACTATGGTAGAGGTCTTGGACCTGGACAGTTGTAAACTGTTGAACCCCGATCCAGGGTGTGGATCATCTTTTTATAAAGCTTTTGAGAGGACTAAGTCTCAGCTTGAGACTGAACCTCTTGGTTAACTCCTCTGTGTTTTTAGTTAAAGTTTATTTCCATACAATACATATCTATTTCATATTCCACTGCTATTACTTTGAAATATAATTTATTTTCAAAGGTACTTTGATATTTAAACTCACAAGTGTTTATATTTATTATAAAACAGTAAGTTAGTTTCAAAAGTTAATTTAGTCATAAGATTAAGTCAGCTGAGAACTAATCAATCTTTGGGAAACTAATTGAACCTTTATAATCTGTATAAATTCACTACAGTTTAATCTGTTTTTGAAACTGGGGATTTTAATCAATTGTTTTTAATAGAAAATTTTAATTGGAACTCAATTCACCCCCCCTCTTGAGTGTCCACTCCGACCAACATTTGGTATCAGAGGTGGAAAGTATTTTCTATATTACTCTGTTTTCAACTGTGATTTTAGTTGTATTTTAAAGTTCTTAAAATTTCTGTTATTTCTAAATTTTTATCACTTTAAATTGTGTTTATAATGGATAATAGACTTGAGGGTGATGCTACTAACCGGCCACCTTTCTTCAATGGAAATAACATACTCAGTGGAAACTTAAAATGAAAATCCATTTAGAAAGTATGGGTTTTGATATCTGGACTGCTATAGAATCTCAATACAAGATTCCAGAAACTGAAAGAATAACTTGGGATGAACCTACTAAGGCTGCTTACAATAATAATTGTAAAGCCATAAATGCCCTCTACTGTGCTTTAGGAGATGAGGAATTTAATAGAATTTCTGCCTGCAAAACTGCTTTCGATATTTGGGATACCTTGGCTGTTTCTCATGAAGGAACAACTAATGTTAAGGAAATGCGGTTAAATACTTATACTATTAAATATGATAACTTTAAAATGAAAGATGATGAACCCATTTCTGACATGTATCTCAGGTTCAATGAGATAGTCAACACAATGAGCTCACTTGGAAAGAGTGTTCCTATAAAGGAACAAATCATGAGAATACTGAGATGTTTGCCAGATAGATGGAGAGGCACGTCTGTCTCAATCAGAGAATCCTGTGACATTGGAACACTGCCTGTCAAAGAGTTAATTGGTAAACCAATGATGTATGAAGAAGAATTGAAGGTGAACAAAGAAGAAGATGATGAACCCAAGAAGAAACCCGTGGCATTTAAGACTACTTCATCAAAGAGTAAAGACAAGGAGAAAGTACATATGCCTACTGAAAGCTGGTCTAGTGAAGATTCCGATTCTGACAGTGATGAAGAAATGACTCAAATAGCCAGGAGATTCAAGAAGTTCTATAGGAAGAAAAAGTTTTTCAGAAAACCTAGCTACAAAGGTAAGTATGATCAACAAGGTAAGTGGAAGAAGGATTGGAAGAAGTCAGATAAAGAAGATGATATAGTCTGCTATGAATGCAAGAGGAAAGGACACATCAAAGCCGACTGTCCTAAGTTAAAATTCAAGAAAAAATATGACTATAAGGACAAAAGGTACAAGAAAGTTATGAAAGCAACCTGGAGTGATTCGGAGGATAGCACAAGTGAATCAGAAGCTAGTGAATCTGAAAGAAATAGTGCTAATATGTGTTTCATGACTAACACATCTGAGGTACCTATTTCACCAGCTTTAAACAATTATTATTCTGGAAATGACCATGATTCGGACAATGAGGAAAATATGTCTAAAGATGAACTATTTGAATATTGAAATATGCTGGAAGATACTTGCAATGAACTAAAGAATAAATATAAATCTTTGAAGAAACAACATGCTTTGACTAGTAATATTGAAACAGGTTTAAGTGTGGAAAAAGAGAAGTATGCTCAACTATTGAAAGAGAACACTCAACTTAAATTATCAAATGAACAATTAAGAAAAGATATTGAAAAGTTCACTGATGGTAGGGATACATTGACACAACTGCTAGGAAAACATATTGCTCCCAAATATACAACCGGTCTAGGATATCAGCCTGGACAGAGACAAGTAAGAAAAACCAAATTTGTCCCATCATCTGGACAGTTTTCTGCTAGTTCTAGTTCAGGACCATCTTATACAAAACAGTTTTCTAAAGGACCCAACAATGTATTTTTGTCTCAAAATATGCTTTCTGGTCTTAGAAAAACTATAAAGCAAATATGGGTTCCCAAAGTTTTATTAGATAACCTTTCTGGACCCAAAAAGATCTGGGTACCAAAATTATCCTATGTCTAATCTGTTTTGTAGGGAAATTGTTTAAAGAGCATCTATAACACTCTATAGTATTTGGATAGCAGATGTTCAAGACATATGACAGGAGACTATTCTTGCTTCAAGAGTCTGATTAAGGTTGATGGTGGGCATGTCACCTTTGGTGACAATGCAAAAGGAAAAATCATCGGCTTAGGCCAGATTGGTAACCCTGATACAATTTTGATTTCTAAAGTACTTTTTGTTGACGGATTAAAGTATAACTTACTTAGTATATCTCAGTTGTGTGATGATGGTTTTAATGTTAAATTTGAAAATAATTCATGCAATGTTTTTAATTCAAAACATGACTTAGTTTTCACTACATCTAGAAATGAGAATGTATATGTTGTTGATCTAAATTCCTTGGTCAAACAAAATGTTTCCTACTTAAATGCTTTCTATAAAGAGTCTTGGTTGTGGCATAGGAGACTAGGACACTGTAATGTTCACTCACTTAGGAAACTTTCTAAGAAATTCTTAGTTAGAGACCTACCCAAATTAGAATTCCCAAATGATAAAGTGTGCAACCCCTGTCAAAAGGGAAAACAACACAAATTTTCTTTTAAACCAAAGAAAGAAGTTTCAACTTCTCAACCACTTGAATTGGTTCACATGGATTTGTTTGGACCTTCAAGAGTTTCAAGTTTAAATGGGAAGCACTATGTTTATGTTCTTGTTGATGATTTTTCTAGATACACTTGGGTATAATTTCTAGCTCACAAAAGTGAAGCATTTTCCTACTTTGTTAAATATTCCAAGACTGTAGAAAATCTTAGTGGACTCAAAATTAAGACCCTGAGGAGTGATCATGGGCATGAGTTTGAGAATCATGAATTTGAATCCTACTGCTCACACAATGGCTATAATCACAACTTTTCTGCTCCCAGAACACCCCAACAGAATGGTGTAGTGGAAAGAAGAAATAGAACCCTTCAAGAAATTGCAAGGACTATGCTTAATGAGTATGACTTACCTATTTATTTTTGGGCTGAAGCTGTAAATACAGCTTGCTATGTCATTAATAGAGTTTTAATTAGACCTATTCTAAAAAGTACCCCTTATTAACTTTGTAATAATAGGAAGCCTAAGGTTAATTACTTCAATGTTTTTGGTTGCAAAGTCTTTATCCTTAACACTAAAGACAATCTTGAAAAATTTGCATCCAAGAGTGATGAAGGAATTTTCCTAGGTTACTCTCTCTCTAGTAAAGCCTATAGAGTTTTCAATAAAAGAACCAAATGTGTGGAAGAATCAGTTCATGTCAAATTCGATGAGACTGATCCACATGAGCCTAAAACCAACCCTGAAGATCTTGAGGAAGATTTGTCAAATCTGGACCTAAATGATAAGAATACTGAATCCCCTGTAAAAGAATCCAGTTCTGGAAATTTTCCAGAATCTGCTCATACCAATTCCAGACCTGTAGACAACTCTGTAGAAGCCAGTCCAACTCCTTATAGAGGTGTTAGAACTCTCAAGAATCATCCTCTTGATGCTGTTGTAGGTGATTTAAATAGAGGAACACAAACTAGAGCTTCTCTAAGAAATCAGGTTGAACATCAAGATTTTCTGTCACAACTTGAACCCAAAGATATCAATGATGCTATAAATGATGAATTCTGGGTAATGGCTATGCAAGAAGAACTAAATCAGTTTGAAAGAAAAAAAGTTTGGGAATTAGTGGAAAGACCTAAGGACACTCCAACCATAGGCACTAAATGGGTGTTTAGGAACAAAGTTGATGAATCTGTAACTATCATTAGAAACAAGGCTAGGCTAGTTGCACAAGGCTATAGTCAAGAGGAAGGAATAGACTATGGGGAAACTTTTGCACCCGTAGCCAGATTAGAGGCCATTAGGATATTACTTGCTTATGCTGCTTATCTGAATTTCACACTCTATCAAATGGATGTTAAAAGCGCTCTTCTGAATGGATATATAAATGAGGATGTATTTGTTGAACAACCTCCTGGTTTTACAAATCCCCATTTTTTCAATCATGTTTTCAAACTATCTAAAGCTATATATGGTTTAAAGAAAGATCCAAGAGCTTGGTATGATAGGCTCAGCTCTTTTCTTATTTCAAAAGGATTTACTAAAGGAATAGCTGAACCTACTCTTTTCATTAAATGGATTTCTAAAAATGTTTTTATAGTACAGATCTATGTAGATGATATTATTTTTTGATCTTCTAAATATTCTTTATGTATTTATTTTTCAAAAATAATGCAAAACGAGTTTGAAATGAGCTTAATGGGAGAACTCAAATTTTTCCTTGGATTTCAGATCTTTCAAAACAAAAATGGTATTATTTTGAATCAAAGTAAATATATTAAAGATCTTCTAAAACGTTTTTCATTGGATAGTAGTAAAGAAAGTGATACACCTATGAGTACCACCTGTAAGTTGGATAGTGATGAAACTAGAGAACCAGTGAATCAGACCAACTACAGAGGTATGATAGGAAGTCTACTGTACCTTACTGCTAGTAGACCCGACATCATGTTCAGTGTATGCATGTGTGCTCGATTTCAAGCAAACCCAAAGGAGTCTCATTTGACTGCTGTTAAAAGAATTTTCAAATATCTAAAACATACTCCCAATTTGGGACTATTTTATCCAAAAGGACAATCATTTGATTTATTGAGTTATTCTGATGCTGATTTTTCTGGTTGTAAGTTAGACAGAAAAAGCACCTCTGGAACATGTCACATCTTATGCAAATCGCTAGTATCTTGGTGTAGTAAGAAGCAGAATTTTGTTGCATTATCTACTGCCGAAGCTGAGTATATAGCTGCTGGTAGTTGTTGTGCACAAATCTTGTGGATGAAACACACTTTACTAGACTATGGATATCAATTCAAACATGTCTCTATAAAATGTGACAATACAAGTGCTATTAACATTTCCAAAAGTCTGGTATATCATACTAGGACAAAGCATATTGATGTGAGACATCACTTTTTGAGGGATCACTATCTAAAGGGTGATATCACTCTTGAATTCATTGGCACTGAACAACAGTTAGCTGATATTTTTACAAAGCCGTTGAATTCTGAGAGATTAAATTACATCAAACATGAGTTAGGTATGATTAACTATACGTTAGAGAAACCTCACCGTTAGAGAAACCTCACCGTTAGAGAAACCTCACCGTTAGAGAAACCTCACCGTTAGAGAAACCTCACCGTTAGAGAAACCTCACCGTTAGAGAAACCTCACTGTTAGAAAAACCTCACCGTTAGAGAACTTTACCAGTATATTTGCATTTTTTTTAAGGCTGAGACATCGAAGCGTTTTATTTTATTTTATGATTTATGTGATTTATGAATCCTAAATGATATTAAAACTCGAATTAGACTCACTCAATCTCATCGCGAACTTGTCTGCTCGAACTCTCCTAAACCTAAACCTCTCGACCTTCAGAACCCTAGCCTCAAATCCGTAATGGCCCGAGTCAAGAGACCTCAGATGACTGATGGAAGTGAAGCGCCGGCATCGAAGAGACAAAAAGTAGCTAGTACTGATTCCAGTGGAAGTGGCAAGGGAAGTTTAGCTCAGAGAAGATCAGTAAATCCACACCTATCGAATCGCGAGATAGTTGTTGAAAAAGAAGTATGTGCAGAATGGGTCATGGAAAGCAAGTCGCTGGTTCTTATAGTGTTAAAAGAATAAGGTTGGCTAGAATGCTTCGCGAACAACAATGGACCTTACTATCCAGGATTGGTGAAACAGTTCTACGAATTCGTTCGTTTTGAAAAATATGAAGAAGAAAGCAGAATGGTTTCTTATGTGAATGGTCAGGAAGTATCGTTTACTTCAGGAGAATGGGATGAGAACCTAAGAGTTCCACATGAGGGTGATTTTACTTTTTATTCCAAGTCTGTACCTTCGACCAGTGATGTATTTCAATATGAATACTCTTTGCTGAAACTCACAGGAAATGGGACCCCTAGAAAGGTGATTGCTGCAGAGATAGAAGGAGAAGATAAGCTGTTATGTAAATTTATTCAGCATGTTGTTAGTCCGAGAAGAGGAGACTTTGCCACTTTAAGATTCCAAGACATATATTTGTTGCATTTGCTGAAGCACAGTGTGAAAATCAATCTATGTAGATTTATTATGGTTCAAGTAGAAGAGATGACTAGACCAAAGTCAAAATCAAATGCTCTGTTTTTCTCCAAACTAATTTCTGTGATGCTGAAAGTGAAGGAGATAGCTGGACCTCAGGATGAGCTGGTAGTGGTTAGGGATAACTTCTTTATTACAAGAACTATTTGTAAATACATGAAAGTCAGCTGGAATCCTTGGAAGAAATCATGGGTAAATGATGATGGAAAACTTTATGAGAAATTCACTCCTGTGAATCATCCATCCAGACCAAAGGGTGTTAGAGATCCTGGTCTTGGACCAGATGATCCAGAACCAGTTTACAGTGATGATGAAGCTGAAGAGGAAGAGGCATCAGTTGAGGAAGGAGGAGATCCAGACTTACCCCCTAGTCCTATGCATCAAGTCATTTCTTATGGAGCAGCTAGCCCTCCACAAGCACTACCAAAGAGAGAAACTGTCTTGAAGGATAATGATTCAGAGACTACAGAAGGAGGAGAAGAATCATGCCAATATGTTGTCAAGGACACCTCTGAGGAGGATGAGACAACCGAATCCAGTCATAGAGAACAGGAGGCTGATGGTGAAGCAGTTGATGTGGAAAATGTTGAAAGAGAGCTCAGTTTGAGTCCCCTAATAGTCAGTACAATCAGGATAGTGCCTGAGCAGGAAGATGTAGCAACAGCACCTGTTGATGAGAGAGTCATTGATGACTTAGAAATAATGGCTACTGAATCTGCTGAAATTGTGGAGAAAATTGTAGAATTACCTCGGGGAGAAGAGTTGGGAGAGATACCTCAGGAGAATGTTCCAAGAGAAGGAGAGAATCTCGGATCAGTATCAGTATCATATGACATTGAAGGTTGGAGATCAGCTCCCGGATATATGATTCTTGGATTATCTTATGGTGATTCTGATGAGGAAGACCAAGCCCAAAGGGAACCGGTTACCTTACCCACTATGAATGACAATGTGGCAACAAAATATGACCTTAAGTCTTTAAAAGCCGAGTTGATAGAAGTAATAAGAGAATCAGTGGGAGATATGAAGAAAAGTATGTTTGAAGAGATAAAAAACGTGGAGTAATCCCTTGAGTTATCCATTGGATGCAGTATATCTAGTCCTGTGGAACAAATAGTGGACAAACTTAAGGTGTGCCACACTCAGATTGAGAGTTGGACAGGAGCTGTAATTGCTCTTAGACAATCAATTGCCTCCTTGACTGCTTTACACAGTTCTCAAACCCAAGTGTACACTGACATTCGCTATATCAAGGAAGTGGTCAAACAGTTTGTGGAAGTTTTTGAAGCTTTTAAGAGGTCAGTTAAAGAACATCTGCATAGTCAGGATGAACTGGTACAGAAGATGGTTAGTAGTCTGACTCACTCTTTCAAGGAAACTGTGGCCTTCTCAATGAAACCTCTTCCCTCATCCAACCCAAGTTTGAACCTTGACCAGATCCGCACTATTCTTCAGGAAGAATTGGCTAAGGCCAGTCCTAGTGGTGTATCAGATACTCAGATTCTTGCTACCACTAGGTAAGTTAGTAGTTTTGTTCGTGATCACCTGCGGGCAGCTACTGCTTCTCAAGAGGCAATCAAAAATAAGGTGGATGCTTATTTTGACAAAGTTTATACCAAGCACCAAATGACAAACCATTTCAAGCTCTTGATTGAGAATATGAAGTTACCTCCGGTTACCCAAGCCTTCAGAGAACAGGTTAGTAAGCTCCGGGAGATTACTCCTGCTTTGGATAAGTTTATTGACAACAGAGATGATTTTTTCTCTGCTATGGAGCGAGGTGGAAGCATCATCATGGATTTCAGGAATCTCCTGCTGCCTTTCCTACATGTGGATGCTCGACCGGTTATTGTACCACCTGCCCTTCCATCATCTGCCTCTGGGATTACTCCTCTGCTGACTCCAGTTCAAGCCATCAGGAGCTTGACACCTTTGATCCCGTAGAAAGAGACAGATTACAGACCTAGTGTTGTATCAGTTGCTGATCCACCAATAGTTCTTTCTGGAATTCCCAAGCCTGCGGACTCTACCTCTGCACCCTCTGCTGATCCCAAGGGAAAGACACCTGTCCGAGAGGATGATTGAGTGCTTCTATTTCTTTTTGATGGGATACATTGTATTTTTGTCCTTTTCTGATTTTCCCAAATGTAACTTTTGCTTCTAATTCCATTACTTCATTCTTCTCTTCCCTGTCTGTTTTATCCTGTGTTTTCTAGTGCCTCTCTATTCACTGCTACCCTCATTTTTTTATTAATCACAAAGGGGGAGATATTCTTAGAAAAGAGAACCAAAAGAGAAAGGGGGAGATATTCTTAGAAAAGAGAACCAAAAGAGAAAGGGGGATAAATTCTTGGAAAACCAAAAGAGAATGAATGTTTTCCTTTTTCTCTGATGTATATTTTTTTGTATGCTTTTGATTTCTATGATACTATACTATTGATATCATAATTTGATACTTTCTTTTCCTGGAATAAGTTGTGATTATCAAAAAGGGGGAGATTGTTGAACCCTCTGGACTTGAGGGGGAGATTGTTGAACCCTCTGGAGTTAAGTTGCTTTATTATGTTTTGATAATCCCAACCATTCCTTATTTATATCTTGATTTTGCATTATCGGATATATGTTTACTGTGACTTAACTCATTCTGCCAAGAGAATGCTTAAACAGCTTACAGCTACCGTTACAGATAGTAGCTACCGTTATGACTTAAATCTACCGATACCGATAAAGAGTTGCCGCTACTCGAAGTTCACCACTACTCAAAGTTCACCGCTACTCAAAGTCTACCGCTACATGAAGTTCACCGCTACTCAAAGTCTACCGCTACTTGAAGTTCACCGCTACTCAAAGTCTACCACTGCATCGAAGTAGACAGTTATCATTACAACAAAGCTGAAAGCTACCGATATGCTGAAGTTCACTATTATGCAAAGTCTACCGATAAAGAGCTTCCGTTACAAGGCAGAGCCACAACTACCGATAAAGAGTTACCGCTACTGGTAAAGGCAGAGCCACCGCTACTGTTACAAGTCCACTGCTACCGATACATCAAGTCTACCGACAGACAAGTCTACCGACAGATAATTCTACCGTTACAAATGCCTACCGATACTCAGACCTACCATGACAAAGTCTACCGTTATCATGAGCAACCGTTCAGAGATAGAACCCCGACATGCTTTAAATTTCTTTACTATTATATAATCTAACCAAAGGTCACATTAGGTATATTTTAATGCACTGACATTTATTTAATATGTGTTGCTGGTTTTCAGGAAACCGTACCTCGTACTTACAAAAAGGGAATCATACCTTTTTCCAAAGCTCGTGCTTTAAAAAAAAGGATGCAGAAAAGAGCACGTGAGACACGCTGGCGATCAAGCTCAAAACGTGCAACAAGAACAACTGGAGAACTTGCACTCACGAGACTACTACTACCAGACTCCAGAACATAGAGCATGCGTCGAGCAATTTATGCAAAAGAAGAACTACACAAATCTCTTCATTCTCTGAGCCGATAAGAGAGCTGAACCTGGAAGTCAAGGAACCAGATGATACTCTGTTTTCCAGACAAAAACCAGAAGAAGACTCAGAATGAAATCTAATCAACAAAAGGAGTCGAGAGCTGCACCAAGATCACTAAGATCTATTTCTACACTCTAAAACATTTTCTCTGTGGTTTATCTTTTTACATATTGAGCAGTGTGTGTGATCTGCTGTATTTAACACACACACTGTCTCCTGTGATTTAACTGGAGGATTTATAAATCCTCACTCAACACTCTTACATATTTGTTTTCCCACTGGGACAGTGGTAGAGGTCGTGTGTGACCTAGACAGCTGGTTGCTGTTGTGTTTGTTCCCACGAATAACTGTGGTAGAGGTCTTAGACCTGGACAGTTGTAAACTGTTGAACCCCGATCCATGGTGTGGATCATCCTTTTATAAATCTTTTGAGAGGACTAAGTCTCGGCTTGAGACTGAACCTCTTGGTTAACTCCTCTGTGTTTTTAGTTAAAGTTTATTTCCATAAAATACATATCTATTTCATATTCCACTGCTATTACTTTGAAATATAATTTATTTTCAAAGCTACTTTGATAGTTAAACTCGCAAGTGTTATATTTATTATAAAACAGTAAGTTAGTTTCAAAAGTTAATTTAGTCATAAGATTAAGTTAGCTGAGAACTAATCAATCTTTGAGAAACTAATTGAACCTTTATAATCTGTATAAATTCACTACAGTTTAATCTGTTTTTGAAACTGGGTATTTTAATCAATTGTTTTTAACAGAAACTTTTAATTGGAACTCAATTCACCCCCCCTCTTGAGTGTCCACTCCGACCAACATGCATGTTTAGCTTTCATAGCTACATAGGTTCATTTGATATGCTAGGGCAGATACAGGGTAATCCCTAGTGAATGTCTATGTTAAATATAAAATTTTGAAGGGCTGGTAAGACACATCCATAGGGGTGATATTATTATGACCTTCTAACACCATAAGAAATTGAAAGCATTAATAATCCTCTCTTTTAAGGGTCATACTAGGAAACTGATAAAAAATATGATGTATCATATTACACAAGCATCCATCTTGATTTTCCAAGAATTCATTCTATACAATAAATAAAAATTTATATCCCAATAACTCACACTGACAACCTAACAAGTATTATTCAACTACAAATATACGGTATAATACAAGTCCATACTGATGAAACATTATAGGGTATCACTTATACAAAATAAAGATTCCATTCGAGGCTTTGTCTCCTACTAGAGTCAAGTCACACTATCAATAAAAGCGTACGATTAGTAATCCTCTCTATAAAATACTACACCATAAGGGTCAAGAAATAAATGATCCATTTATATCACTAAGCCCAAAAGAAGTATTATATATAGGGAAATGTAGATTATTAATCCATTCTAAGTGTGTAGTTGGAACATTGATGACACATGTCATACCTCAAACAAAACTTGATGATTTTTAGTCATAGGATACTACATCTTAAAGCTAAAATTTCCATTAACATCCTTTTCACCAAAAAAATGTTTGGAAATGATTCATTATGAAATTATATAGAACTAAAACAAACAATTCAAAAGATCTCATCCATCAAACCTCAAAACTATAACCTCTAGTTAGTACTGACTCACTCACATGGTTTCTGAGCATGTCAAAAGAATGAATCGTGGTGCAGAATTTGTATCTCTTACTTATTTCTATAAAGACACATCAAAAATCACTAAAAAAGATATATAATTATTACCCAAAATTCCTTTTAGAAATATAAATATTAGGACCACCATCAAGTGTTTTTCTATCTAAGCAGGAAAACTACAACATAGGCTCATGCCAATCTTATGACACCAGAAAGGGGGGTGTCTGGCTCACTGTGAAGCCTAAGTGACCTATATCATTGTACCCCGTTAATTTCATTCTACACATGTAATTAATCCTCTAGTACCATAAAAAAGATTATAATCGATAGAGAAGATATATTATGAATATGACCTTTTGATCGGTCGAGGTCCACACAAGATGGAAAACCCAGACCACTACCTTAATCCAATCCTCTATCACCAAAGTGTTTGACTCACTATTAACATAAGTGATCTATGTAACTGGAACTTGTTCTATGTGTAAGAGTGTATATTCCTTAATCTGGTCCTATAGGATCCATGGTCTAAACAACTTGTGGAATATCATCCTTCTGGACAATTAGAGTTTAGTCCATGCACTACCCAATGGTGGTTACACTTCTATTTGACCACATGGAGAAAACACCTCAATAATAGGTCCCTAAACTAAGGTTTCATTTCTCATCAATTCATTATCATGAAACTTTATTTATATTCTATATGGATATTATTATATAGGAATCTTAAAAATTATCACGATGTACTGTAGTCAAAAAGAATATCTAGGGAGCTGACTTAAGAAGGACATGGAATCTACAGCCCACACATATATGATGTGTGTATAAATGTTTTCTCTATAACCATTTATTACATTTACCAAGTCAAAAAGTAAGGTATCAACGTAATAGTGAATGAATAAATCATACACTGCACCAAAACTAGGTTCGTTGGCCAGAAATTAGAACTCAAAAAACATAAACATGGTTGAGAAAGTTCCCAAACTAAACCTCACTACTAGTAAATCTATAAACTATAGTGAAAATATGACATCTTGGATACCACGTTGTCATGAATTGAGACACCAAGGACTTACATTCAAGTGTAAAACTGAGTAACATACCCCAATCCTACCTATAATAGGCCATATGCTGGAGAAAATTACTGAGTATGCGTAGTACTAAAATGTGAGGCAATATCCTAATGTAATTCTACACAAGAACACAAATAAAACCACGTAAATTGAAGATTTATTATAAAATATTAAAAATATAGAGTGAAGAAATGCATGAAATGGCATATAGTAAATACATATTAGAGTATAAAAGTGTAATAAAAATTATATATAGGGGGAAAATAAATTCCCAACTCGAAAAATTAGGGAAAACCCAAACTGAAAAAAATGTAATGAGCTAAGCGGGGGATATACTAACTCCAGATCATAGAGTCTAACCACCAAACATGGTTAGCTCCACCACGTTCTTCTAAGGTCCAATGATATGAGGTCCACTATAGTCACTAATAATATGTCTACCAACTATATAAGACACAACACACGTATACATACACAGTAGGATACCCAGAAATTAGAAAATATAATGCATCAAAACATATTGTACTCATCTCAACACCAAGAATGAATGTCAACCAGAACATGATAAAAACAATAATAATCCTAATATTCTCACCAATAAGACCAAAATAGAAGAGAGAGATGATCTCTATCTCAATAGACCAACTAATAATGATGAGTCGGATTGCAATCAAAAAGGTCTGTCAATGAAGTAAAACATCTCGTGTAACCCTAAGAGATATAGATTGATGGTCATGTGCCTTACCACTATGTTTCATGGTTAAGGGGGAACTATCTTATATCAATGCATCTCATTTAACCGTACAAAAATCTTTGAGTAGGTCGTACACATCACTATTATTCTCCAGAGAAGAGGGGTTATATCTCCATTAGAGGACTCACTCACTTATAGAGCCTGAAGAAGAGGTTCCTGGGGGAGGAGGGTTCCCATTTCATTGATAGAGACATGACACCCTATGTAGTAAGGTGGTTCTAACTCTACCTATAAAGATGATTGGGGACCCATGACCAGGTTTGGAAGGGGGTTTCCCACCATAGTAACACTCTTATGATCACACTAGACTACTGCAATAGGATAATCAATACAAAGAGAATCATCTCACTACAATAAACATGTGTCATATATCTTATTTTGGAATGAATGCCTCCATCACATCATATAAAGATAATAGATTAGATTTTACTTCTCAGATGTGAAAAATTGAATCTTATAAGATCTCAATGGATACACATGAGGCTTTTTTCAATCATATAGGTTAAAACATAAATATAAAAGCTACCAGGGAAATGGAAATAAAGGGAAAAACTTATCATTTAATTATGTTCTGGAAAGAAAAACACTCAATATATGATATTTACTTTCCTAAAATGGATAACCATAGAAAAAACACTTTTAATTGTATCTTAAATGAAATTCAATTAATGGAGAGTCTTTATGCCCGATCCATGAATTGGAACTAAATACCCAACATTGGTCTTGAATAATCCTCCTCAATATGAGAGTCATGATTATGTTGAGTGATCAACCATATGTAGTTTCATGAATGATTTATACTTAGATTTAGATTCCATAATAATAATAATAAATTCATTATTATTATTAGTATTATTATTATTATTATTTTCTCTCCATCTCAGTCCCATATATCCAAAAAGTGTGGGTTTGGGATGATTTTCTCCACCTTCACACAGGGAGGAGGAGGGGGTCTCTGTCGTGCATCAAAGCTGATGAGGGGATGGGGATAACAGTGTGGGACATCACCACATGGTATGTGAGGTTTCTCCTCCAACCATATCCTTAGAAGGGAGTAGAGGTAATGCTTATAGACATTGATTGAAGGGGTAAGAGGAGATTGTACTCCCTATAGTATCTAGCCACTACCACCACAAAATACACTAAGTAACTTCTATCATGGAATGACCACACCTGATACATCTATAATGGTTGGATTCCAACCACCATATCTTCTTGTGATTTGGTCTCATTTCTCTACTCCACCGAATGTCAAAACCCACATATAGAGACCCATAATTTATACTCTGATCCATGTACAATATCCTATCACACCATTTTTCACCTTGACCATATGCTCGATCCTAAATCTGGACCCATGAAATGGATCAGTTGTTCCAATGATCATTTGTGAAATGATCATTTTATGGGTATTCTCCAAACCCCCAGTTATGGGAATAAAGAAAATTAACTCATGAAGAACAAGGAGATAAAATCACAATACAAAAATGTTAGGAATAATCCTCAAACATTGTTTGGTTACACTTCAATCTATTTACATAGTATGAGTCGTGTAAAGGGGTTAAGAAATTATCAACAATTCATAATTTCTATGATAAAATAAATTCATCAAATAAATACTTAAAAAATTATTATGATAATATCCAAAATATGAATATGAAAACAATAATATTCAAATGTATTATCAAATTACAACTTTTTTTAACATATGGTACTTTTATTTAAAACTTATGACTCTCTTTGTTCTATACTTAGTTATCCATTTACATTTTTTTATTAAGTTCCCCACCCAAACTAGTTAACATCATACATAAATCCATCATAATGATTCATTTTATAAAATGTATATTTATAATGGACTATCTCTTGAGAGTATCCTTCTATGTTGGTAGTCTTAGACCCACTCATCATACACTTGTGTGAAGATTGAGTTGATACTCAACCTATAATTTTCATGGTGATTACCCCTTGGTGGATCTATTTACTATCTGAACCCACATTCTAATATATAGTCAAGGATGTAATTTCATAGAGTATCACATAATCTTTACATTACCAAAATCATAGGATACTAACCTACACATATAATTATCCATCATACTTATCCCTAGGGGTTAAAATAAATTTCCCTTAACCTAATCCCTATATTATGCAATATTAACTCAAATAACATAAATTATTATCTATCTCTCTAAAATTGGAATAAACCTCAACAAATAAATCCTTTAATTATCCTGAACCAGTGTACTACTCTCAAATTTTTTCTAAACCCACATTTGATACAAACTGTGAAACTCGATACCACACACCCAAAAATATAGTGCAAATAAACACCTTCATAATATACCCACTTTGAGATGAAATGAATCACACCAAATTTAACCACTAGTAATTAAAATATCAAAAACAAATATATAGTTACATATATTTCAAATACATTTTAGGTTTGGTGTTTTATAGAGTTAGAAAAAAATCAACTAATAGGGAACATTTATTTCTCATCAAATGATCTTTTTTATATATAGTAAACTATATAATAAATAATAAGCCTTTATATCACCTATAAAATTATCCACACATTATAATATTCTATAAATATCATATGTAATACTTTTCATCATAACATGGGTGAATGGAATCATTAAATGGTGTGATCTCAAAGGCTTAGTAATGATTATCTAATGCCATAATAATAAAGGATCAAAAGTGAGAATAAGATGAGAATAAATTATATTATAGGAATAGATGAGGAAAAATAATTCCATAATAAAATGAAACTAAAAGAATAATATTCCCATGTAAAACATTTAAAATTAAATGAACACATAGATAACAATAAAATGTCCCTTAGTGATAAAATGCATAATGTCAAAAATTTAAGTCCATTCAGTATTCCCAAACATCATGCACTGGCCATAAGGGCCCTATGTTGGGGAAATAAATGGTTTTGGGTAGGGATACAAACAAATACCCATTATTTTTTGTCTCATGAGTCTTATCTATACATTAGGGGGTTATATACAATCATTCCCAACTCATTTCTAATTATTTCTAATGTAACACCCCGAGATTTTATGAAAAATATTCTTTTTAATTTCATTAATGTCTTGTGTTGTACGCTACACCAAAAGGAGCTTGCAAAACACGCATCCTTGAATTTCCTTGCATTACACGCAACCGCGGCCTTCCTCAATAGCTTGTGTCGTACGCAATACCGAGTTTCACTAAACAACGATATGCTATTAAAATATTATTAAAACTAGCAGTTATGAATACTGATAACCACTTTTTAAAATTTTGTAAATTTTATTTTTCAAAATGGACTTCATTTTTGTATTCTAAATATCGAAATTAGCTTAGGGTGAAATTTTGGTACTTTTCAGATAACTTTCATATTCTGATGAATAGTGAAAATTTCTAAAATTTAATTAAAAACAACTTTTTTAATCGAAATAATTAATAGTGATAAATTATTAATTTTAGTGGTTTTAAAGTATATTTAGAATATATTTTTACAATTTAATACAATTTTGTTCATTGGATGTACTTTCACATTTATACCAGACATAAACAAGTGTCAATCTTTTGATAGTTATTATCTTTTAAAAACACGCTATTTGTTTTGATGACGGGAATTAATTTTTAAATTAGTTAATGTAACAGATATGTTTTGAATTTGGTAAAATAAACATCATTTTTGAATTCATAATATATCTTAGGGCTAATTTTTGGTATTTTTCTGGAAGCATTCATTTTTGATGAATAGTGTAACCACTAAGTGGTAGTTAAAAAAACTGAATTTTTCATAAAACATAATTTTACCGCTTCTGTGAGTAGATTTTCGAAAATCCGAGAGACACGGTTAATATCAAGGACTAAAATGTGGTCCAATGAGATGAAAATAATTTTTGGTGAATAGTAACTTTTAACTTTTTTTTCCACGGTTAAAAGTAAATAGGGTAGTTTTGGGTAAAAATGATATTATTATTACCCTAACACATGTCCTAATTCTATTGGATAAGTTTAATTCAACAAAAAACAACTTTAGGAATAAAATATGACCATTTAGGCCCACTTGGATTAGATTAGGACATTTTTTATCAATTTATTTAAAGAAGGGTTAAAATAGTTAAAATCAAAGATTAATAACTAAATCATTTTTTATATAGGGTTATACATAAGATAAATTCGACTCTAAATATTGATTAGAAAGATAAAAATATTTAATACATAATGGTATTTTATTTTTAATTTTTAAACATTAAATAATTTAATTTATTTATGACAGAATGATGATGCAATAATTATCTTATTAATACAATATTGACATAATTGATATTATAAATACCCAAATAAATGTAATTTGAGACTTTTTATGAATTAAACTAATTTTATAGGTTAATATGACATTTTAGTATTGATTTAATTTATTGTATTCGAATTAATCATTCTGTTAGGATTTTTACAAAAATCAATTACTAAATAGTGTCAAAATTGACATAAAATAGTTTTTAAAACAAATATTATATTATTAATTGTTATTTTATTCCTAAAAATCTATGGTTATGCCAAATGACTTATATAAGGTTATATATATTAATAATAAACAACTTGGGGTTCTTTTGCCTTGTTATAGTATGTTTATTAACCTTATAGTGTAAGAACACAAAAAGACACGGTAAAAGTAAAATTATCTAATTTAATGTTAAAACTAAATGATAAGGTTAAAATAGTAAGCTAAACTTATCCAAATTCTATTGTATGAGAGTATTTCGACCTATCCCCACCTTAGCTTCTAAATAACTCAATTTGGAGCTATTAAAAACCGAATATGACTTTATAATAAAATAATGTTTTTAGTTATTCCAATGGTGCCCCTCTCCTCCCTTATAAAAGGGCACCTCCTCCCTCTCTTCGTCACACAAATTTGAGACTTCAAGCTCATCCAACCCCGAAAAAATTCTCTTATCCACATCCCTAGAGACATCCTAGAGGTCCTTTTATTCTTCAAATAAAAAGTTTAGTGTTTTAAAAGGAGGTCTCAAAGAAGCGCTTCGAAGAAGAGGTAATGTCCGTTACCGATTCTTTCATCTTTATTTCTTCTTCCACTTCTTCTTCATAGGTTGTTTCATTATGAAGTAATAACATCAGTATCACTCATATACTGATATGTTATTATACATATGAAACAACCCTATTTCACCATCTATCCATCCTACGGAAAATTAAATCACTGCGTGTGCGTACGTACAGAATACCGTCACCACGCTGTGGTGTAAACTATTATCCACCACCACCTTACTTGGATGGGTATAATGGTGTACATAATAACTATATATGATTATTTTAAAGTTATATTGATTCTGAAATAGTATACATACACTCCAATACAATTCCATGATCATGAGAACGATATCATCGCTCGTGCGTACGTACGGACTACCGTCTCCACGACGCAATGAGATTCATTCTCCACGTCAACCATTAAAGAATGATTATAAAGTATATATAATAAGTAATAATGAAATATATGACATAATAATGATACTGGATTTATGTGTATATATATGTATTTCATCTACTTAATTCCATTCAACTCAATAAGGAAACAAAAACAGCGTTCATGTGTATGTACGGCCTACCGTCTCCATGAACGGTGCATTTCTTTCCATTTACTGATCTATTATATATATGTATATTCTGAATATATATTATATATAAATCATTTTTTATATTCTATAATTAAGTAATCATGATCTAAGTAATCATATGAATAATTACAAGTCAAAACACGAACGACAAATGAAACGATTTTATCCAAAACGCTCTTTAACATGGAATTTACAAAAGAACGGGTAATATAAAGTCATAAGTGAACCATATATGATATAATAACAATTAATATGATTCTGGAATAAGTCAATGACATTATTTAAATCATTATATATGAGGTTCGGACACTTATGAAGCAAATCGGACCTAAGGAAAGGGAAAATATCACAATCTCATTTTATCCGAGATTGTTTATACTTTGGTATTTACTGGGGTGTATTTTATCATCCACATCCATGTTTCCTCATTATGTAATATTATTTCCATCCACATAAAATTGTTTAAATCCATTTTTACCCTTTAGTGAGTTTATAGTAAAAGATATGAAAGGAATATTTTGTCATTTTTTATACGAGTTACTTTTTGACTTTTCCGACAAAAGTACGAGAAGAATGTTTTTTTAACTTATACGGCATGAATGGATTTTTAAAACATTATTTACAAGAAGCTTCCTTTACAAGTTTTCAATTTTATTATTAATCAACTTCTTTTAGTTTAAAATTGTATGACATGTTAAGAAAGGAAAATGTTTTTGAAGTAGAAAGGATATTTTCCTCAAGAATGGAGTTCAAGTGTTTTATCAAAATTATTTTCCATCTAAAATAATATACAGTTCTTTTTCTATCCCTATTATTACATTGATTTGATTATGTTGTGATGGAATTATTTTTATGAATTCCTTTATCTTATATGAATTTTTTTATGATGTCATGTTGTTTAAGAATTTCATTTTTATTACATGGGTTATGCAGTGATGTATGATTTATGATTTTTTGGCACACATATGAATGGTATCATTATGAGATGGGTGGGACCTATATCTCCCTCCAATGCATTGGGTAAAGATTTTATATCTCGTGAGATAGACATGGCTGGAACGGCAGGTTAAACCAGTTCAGTGAAACAGGACTGAAATGAGTAATGAACTCGGTTCAGAAAAGGACTTTGTCCACTAAGATAGTCATGGAAATGAGTCTTGACTAATAAGAAATGATTCTCTATGATTATGTGTGTATTCCACAAAGTTTCATGTTTTACGTTATGATTATTAGGATTACATTTCACTACTATGATGTATCCCATTTTATGAAATTATGATCTCTTTTACAGGTTAAGATTTCCAAAAGATATGTTCTTATGAATATGATGTGATTGATATTACTTTTGTTTACCCTTACTGAGAATTTGAGCTCACCCTTTTGTATGTTTTTTTCCAGGTCAGGAAGAAGGTTATTAAGTAAGATATGCCAAAAGGGACTATAGATATGACGAAATAAATGAGAGACAATGTAGACGCTTTATGAACCAGTTGTTTATGTTTCCCAGTTTCTAAAGACATTATACCTATATATTCCTTTCATGGTTTTGTTATATGTTGTAATAAGTATGCTTCAATTTTGAAGTAATAACAATGTATGTAAAGTATGGATCGCTACGGTTGGTATTAGAGGAAAGGTTTAGTCAACCTTTGGAAACTGAGATGCGAAAACGTTAGTGAGATCCCTAGAGATATTTCTAAGGTATGCCTAGAGATGTCCCTATGGTTAAGTATACGTATAGTTTATAGTCCTAGAATTGCACTAACTATCTTAGAATTAAACCTAAGATGTTAGATGTCGAAGTTACTTCCCCTTGATTATGTTATTTTACTTTTATGATTTTTTCCTCTCACAGAATTCTTTTTGTGTTTTAGTCAATGGAGGGAACCAGAAGTAATTCGGTTAACATTGAATCCAATGGACAAATTGGTGACTATGAGCAACAAAATTTCATAATGCCTAGAGATAAAGATAATGTGATTATGCCAAACCAGTCATCGCGATATATGATTAACAAGGTGAAATTTAGTGGTATGCCTAATTCATCAAATAAGAGGAAGATATACTTGTATGCATGTTTGCATGTTGAGGAGCATAAAGAAAGGAAGATTGAGATTTCTAAAGAAGGGAAGAAGAACCTTGAGGAATACCTAAAATGGAGGGACATATGTTATCTGTGTGGAGAAAAGGGTCATAGAGTGACAGACTGTTATGGAGTTCAATGTCTTATTTGTGGAGAACATGGGCATTACCCAACTCAATGCCCTGACCTAAAAAGTTACTTCTAAATCAAGGAAGGACTTATTCCAAGACAATCATTGAAGAGGATGGATTGAAGTGTTTATGTATTTGTATTCATGAATAATGTTGTTGAGGTACTTTTATAAGGTATTATAATATTTTTGTATTAGTCTATTCTGGTTTTCAATAATTTTATGGTACCGGTAACCATGAAAAGTGATTAAAATATTTTGGAAAGCAGATGGTATGCACATAATGAAGGGATAAGAAGATAATGAGATGTTTGGTTGTATTCATGAGCTCATGGTTGATATAAGGACTAGGTGATATCATGGTTTGAGTATAAAGAATTTTGAGGATTTTGGTATGTGGAAAGTGTTAACTCTTAACTGCATTCATGTTTTCACTAAGGTTCAATGGGTATTCATTCTTCAAGAGAATACATGATTAAGGTATTCAAATGTTTGTAATTTGACCAACAAGATATATCTTATGATATATGGGGGATAAATGATGGCATTCACGTGATTGTTATGTGACATTTCAAGTAATCATTTTCTTTATACTATGAGCTTGGACTGAAGTATTTTAGATAACCCTAAATATTGGAATGGATTATGTTGGACATAAGGTAGTATTGTTAAAGTATAGAAATTTTTTTGATATTATTGATTGGATGTTATAGTAATATAGTTTTAGAAAAAGGATAACCTGGAGAATGGGCGACAGCCCATCGTGTCAGACAAAGCTATGGGAATCGAACCCACAACCGAAGTGCGACTGGCCTTTATCACCTACCACTGGCCTACAGGAAGTCCCTATTTAGTGGAAACTAGTTTTATTATATTAATCAGTATGATATATGAAGTTTAAGTCCATTTTAGGAACCATATATGATTAATCTCACTATAGATGGACTAATGTATTTTTTGATAACTTTTCTAACCATTTGTTTGAGACAGATGGAATGACCCATCATTCTATCACATGATCTGCTAACACATCACGAATGACAATTTCAACTTCATTTCTTTAAGAGATGAAGTGGAAATTTTCCAAAGAACGACCAACAGTGAGACTATACCAAAATCACAAAAGTATTTCTTCTAATTCTAATTTCATCAACTTTAGGGAAATGATTTTGAAAACCAAAAATGTTGTCCTAGTGCTCTTATATCTGATGAATCAGATGGTACCATAGATCGTCACAAATTTATGGCTTTGTGATTGCTGGATTTTCCATAGCCATGTTCTCTACCACTCTCCATCAGAACATCATGGTTATATTTCTCTTCCATATCCATATTTTCACCTATGTGGAAACCCAGTGATTAGTTTATTTGGGTAACCATTACATTTCATACTTTTGTTTTTAAAGATTGGTTTTGGTATTCCTTTTTACGATGTGGGTTTCTATTAACGAAACTTTCTAGTAGTAAACCATTTATAATCCCGACGAATTTTGAGGGCGAAATTCATTTTAAGGGGGGTAGAATGTAACACCCCAAGATTTTATGAAAAATATTATTTTTAATTTCATTAATGTATTGTGTTGTATTCTACACAAAAAACAGCTTTCACAACATACATCCTTGACTTTCCTTGCATTACACGCAACTGTGGCCTTCCTTAATAGCTTGTGTCGTACGCAATACCGAGTTTCACTAAACAACGTTATGCTATTAAAATATTATTAAAACTAGCCATTATGAATAGTGATAACAACTTTTTGAAATTTTGTAAATTTTATTTTTCAAAATGGACTTCATTTTTGGATTTGGAATATCAAAATTAGCTTAGGGTGAAATTTTGGTACTTTTCGGATAACTTTCATATTCTGATGAATAGTGAATATTACTAAATTTTAATTAAAAACAACTTTTTAAATATAAATAATTAATAGTGATAAATTATTAATTTGAGTGGTTTTAAAGTATATTTAGAATATATTTTTACAATTAAATACAATGTTGTTCATTTGATGTAATTTCACATTTAAACCAGACATAAACAAGTGTCAATCTTTTGATAGTTATTATCTTTTAAAAACACGCTATTTGTTTTGACGACAAGAATTAAATTTTAAATTAGTTAATGTAACTGATATGTTTTGAATTTGGTAAAATAAACATCATTTTTGAATTCATAATATAGCTTAGGCCTAATTTTTGGTATTTTCTGGAAACTTTCATTTTTGATGAATAGTGAATCCACTAAGTGGTAGTTAAAAAAATGAATTTTTCATAAAAATTAATTTTACCGCTTCTGTGAGTATAATTTTGAAAATCCGAGAGACACGGTTAATATCAAGGACTAAAATGTGGTTCAATGAGATGAAAATAATTTTTGGTGGATAGTAACTTTTTACTTTTTTTTACCACGGTTAAAAGTAAATAGGGTAGGTAAGGGTAAAAATGATATTATTATTACCCTAACACATGTCCTAATTCTATTTTATAAGTGTAATTAGACCAAAAACAACCTTAGGAATAAAATATGACCATTTAGGCCCACGTGGATTAGATTATGACATTTATTATCAATTTATTTAAAGAAGGGTTAAAATAGTTAAAATCAATGTTTAATAACTAAAGTATTTTTAATATAGGTTTATAAATAAGATAAATTCGACTATAAATATTCATTAGAAATATAAAATTATTTCCTACATAATGTAATTTTATTTTTAATCTTTAGAAATTAAAAAATTTAATTTATTTATGACACAATGATGATGTAGTAATTATCTTATTAATAAAATATTGACATAATTGATGTTATAAATACCCAAATAAATGTAATTTGAGACTTTTTATGAATTACACTAATTTTATAGGTTAATATGACATGTTAGTATTTATTTAATTAACTTTTTTCTAATTAATCATTCTGTTATGATTTTCACATAAATCAATTACTAAATAGTGTCAAAATTGACATAAAATAGTTTTTAAAACAAATATTATATTATTAATTTTTATTTTATTCCTAAAAATATAAGGTTCAGAGAAATGACCTAGATAAGGTTATATATATTAATAATAAACAACTTGGGGTTCTTTTGTCTTGTTATAGTAAGTTTATTAACCTTATAGTGTAAGAACAAAAAAGACACGGTAAAAGTAAAATTATCTAACTTAAAGTTAAAACTAAATGATAAGGTTAACATAGTAAACTAAACTTGTCCAAATTCTATTGGATGAGAGGATTTTGACCCATCCCCACCTTAGCTTCTAAATAACTCAATTTGGAGCTATTAAAAACCGAATATGACTTTATAATAAAATAATATTTTTAGTTATTCCAAAGGTGCCCCTCTCCTCCCTTATAAAAGGGTACCTCCTCCCTCTCTTCCTCACACAAATTTGATCCTTCATGCTCGGCGAAACCCTGCAAAATTCTTTTCTCCACTTCCCTAGAGACATCCTAGAGGTCCTGGTCTTCTTCAAAGACAAATTTTTGTGTCCTAAAAGGAGGTCTCAAAGAAACGCTTCAAAGAAAAGCTAATGTTCGTTACCGATTCTTTCATCTTTATTTCTTCTTCAACTACTTCTTCTTAGGTAGTTTCAATATGAATTAATAACATAAGTATCACTCATATACTGATATGTTATTATACGTATGAAACAACCATATTTCACCATCTATCTATCCTACGGAAAACGAAATCACCGCGCGTGCGTACGTACAGTATACCGTCTCCACGCCATGGTGTAAACTATTTTCCACCACCACCTTACTTGGATGGATATAATGGTGTACATAATAACTATATATGATTATTTTAAATTGATATTGATTCTAAAATAGTATATATACACTCCAATACAATTCCATGATCATGAGAATGATATCATCGCTCGTGCGTACGTACGGACTACCGTCTCCACGACACGATGAGATTCATTCTCCACGTTAACCATTCATGAATGATTATAAAGTATATATAATAATTAATCATGAAATATATGACATAATAATTATACTGTATTTATGTGTATATATATGTATGTCATCTACTTAATTCCATTCAACTCAATAAGGAAACAAAAACAGCATTCATGCGTACGTACGGCCTACCGTCTCCATGAACGGTGTATTTCTTTCCATTTACTGATCTATTATATATATGTATATTCTGAATATTTATTATATATAAATAATGTTTTATATTATAGAATTAAGTAATCATGATCTAAGTAATCATATGAATAATTACAAGTCAAAACATGAACGACAAATGAAATGATTTTGCCCAAAACGCTCCTTAACATGGAATTTACAAAAGAACGGGTAATATAAAGTCATAACTGAACCATATATGATATAATAAAAATGAGTATGATTATGTAATAAGTAGATGACATTATTTAAATCATTATACATGAGGTTCAGACACTTACGAAGCAAATCAGACCTAAGGTAAGGGAAAATATCACAATCTCATTTTATCCGAGATTGTTTATACTTTGGTATTTACTGGGGTGTATTTTATCATCCACATCCATGTTTCCTCAACATGTAATATTATTTACATAAACCTACAATTGTTTAAATACATTTTTACCCTTTTGTGAGATTATAGTAAAAGATATGAAATTAATCTTTTGTCGTTTTTCGTACGAGGTACTTTTTGACTTTTCTGACAAAAGTACGAGAAGAATGTTTTTTTAACTTATATGACATGAATGGATTTTTAAAACATTATTTCCAAGAAGATTCCTTTACAAGTTTTCAATTTTATTTTTAATCAACTTATTTTAGTTTAAAATTGTATGAAATGTTAAGAAAGGAAAATGTTTTTGAAGTAGAAATGATATTTTCCTCAAGAATGGAGTTCAAGTGTTTTATCAAAATTATTTTCCATCTAAGATAATATAGGGTTCTTTTTATATCCCTATTATTACATTGATTTGATTATGTTGTGATGGAATTATTTTTATGAATTCCTTTATCTTATATGAATTGTTTTATGATGTCATTTTGTTTAAGAATCCCATTTTTATTACATGGGTTATGCAATGATGTATGATTTATGATTTTGTGGCACACATATGAATGGTATCATTTTGAGATGGGTGGGACCTATATCTCCCTCCAATTCATTGGGTAAAGATTTTATTTCTAATGAGATAGACATGGCTGGAACGACAGGTTAAACCGGTTCAGTGAAACAGGACTGAAACAAGGAATGAACTCGGTTCAGAAATGGACTTTGTCCACTAAGATAGTCTTGGCAATGAGTCTTGACTAATAATAAATGATTCTCTATGATTATGTGTGTATTCCACAAAGTTTCATGTTTTAATTTATGATTATTGGGATTGTATTTCACTACTATGATTTATCCCATATTAGGAAATTATGATCTCTTTTGCAGGTTAAGATTTCCAAAAGATATGTTCTTATGAATATGATGTGATTGATATTTCTTTTGTTTACCCTTGCTGATCATTTGAGCTCACCCTTTTGTATGTTTTTTCCCAGGTCAGGAAGAAGGTTATTAAGTAAGATATGCCAAAAGGGACTATAGATATGTTGAAATAAATGGGAGACAGTGTAGATGCTTTATGAACTAGTTGTTTATGTTTCCCAGTTTCTAAAGACACTATACCTATACGGTCCTTTCATGGTTTTGTTATATGTTGTAATAAGTATGCTTCAATTTTGAAGTAATATCAAT
The DNA here is from genome assembly GCA_963277665.1 of Viscum album. Taxonomy (NCBI): domain Eukaryota; kingdom Viridiplantae; phylum Streptophyta; class Magnoliopsida; order Santalales; family Viscaceae; genus Viscum; species Viscum album. The sequence continues at coordinate 742,238,084 of OY728138.1, read as the reverse complement.
GTATGTAAAGTATGGGTCGCTACAGTTAGTATCAGAGGAAAGGTTTAGTCAACCTTTGGAAACTGGGATACGAAAATGTTTGTGAGATCCCTAGAGATATTTCTAAGGTATGTCTAGGGATGTCCCTAAGGATAAGTGTACATATAGGTTATAGTCATATAATTTCACTAACGATCTTAGAATTAAACCTAATATGTTAGATGTCGAAGGTACTTCCCCTTGATTATGTTATTTTCCTTGTATGATTTTTTCTTCTCACAGAATTCTTTTTGTGTTTTAGTCAATGGAGGGAACCAGAAGGAATTCGGTTAACATTGAATCCAATGGACAAATTGGTGACTATGAGCAACAAAATTTCATAATGACTAGAGAGAAAGATATTGTGATTATGCCAAACCATTCATCGCAATATATGATTAACAAGGTGAAATTTAGTGGTATGCCTAATTCATCAAATAGAAGGAAGATAGACTTGTATGCATGTTCGCATGTTGAGGAGCATAAAGAAAGGAAGATTGAGATTTCTAAAGAAGGGAAGAAGAACCTTGGGGAATACCTAAAATGGAGGGATATATGTTATCTGTGTGGAGAAAAGGGTCATAGAGTGACAGACTATTATGGAGTTCAATGTCTTATTTGTGGAGAACATGGGCATTACCCAACTCAATGCCCTGACCTAAAAAGTTACTTCTAAATCAAGGAAGGACTTATTCCAGGACAATCATTGAAGAGGATGGATTGATGTGTTTATGTATTTTTATTCAAGAATAATTTTGTTGAGGTACTTTTATGGTGTATTAGAATATTTTTGTATTAGTCTATTGTGGTTTTCAATAATTTTATGGTACCGGTAACCATGAAAAGTGATTCAAATATTTTGGAAAGCAGATGGTATGCACATAATGAAGGGATAATAAGATAATGAGATGTTTGATTGTATTCATGATCTCATTATTGATATAAGGACTAAGTGATACCATGGTTTGAGTATAAGGAATTTTGAGGATTTTGGTATGTGGAAAGTGTTAAATTTTAACTGCATTAATGTTTTCACTAAGGTTCAATGGGTATTCATTCTTCAATAGAATACATGATTAAGGTATTCACATGTTTGTAATTTGACCAAAAAGATATATCTTATGATATATGGGGGATAAATGATGGCATTCACATGATTGTTATGTGACATTTCAAGTAATCATTTTCTTTATACTATGAGCTTGGACCGAAGTATTTTAGATAACCCTAAATATTGGAATGGATTATGTTGGACATAGGTTATTATTGTTTAAGGATAGAAATTTTTTTGATATTATTGATCAGATGTTATAGTAATATAGTTTTAGAAAAAGGACATCCTGCAGGACGGGCGACAGCCCATCGTGTCGGACAAAGCTATGGGAATCGAACCCACAACTGAAGTACGACTGGCCTTTATCGCCTACCACTGGCCTACAGGAAGTCCCTGTTTAGTAGAAACTAGTTTTATTATATTAAGAAGTATGATATATGAAGTTTAAGTCCATTTTAGGAACCATAAATGATTAATCTCACTATAGATGGACTAATGTATTTTTTGATAACTTTTCTAACCTTTTGTTTGAGACGGATGGAATGACCCATCATTCTATCACATGATCTGCTAACACATCACGAATGACAAATTCAACTTCATTTCTTTAAGAGATGAAGTGGAAATTGTCCAAATAATGACCAACGGTGAGACTATACCAAAATCACGAAAGTATTTCTTCTAATTCCAATTTCATCAAGTTTAGGGAACTGATCTTGAAAACCAAAAATGTTTTCTTAGTGATCTTATATCTGATGAATCAGATGGTACCTTAGATCGTCACAAATTTATGGCTTTGTAATTGCTGGATTTTTCATATCCATGTTCTCTACCACTCTCCATCAGAACATGATGGTTAGATTTCTCTTCCATATCCATATTTTCACCTATGTGGAAACCCAGTGATTAGTTTATTTGGGTAACCGTTACGTTTCATACTTTTGTTTTTAAATAATGTTTTTGGTATTCCTTTTTATGATGTGGGTTTCTGTTAAAGAAACTTTATAGTAGTAAACCATTTATAACCCCGACGAATTTCGAGGGCGAAATTCATTTTAAGGGGGGTATAATGTAACACCCCGAGATTTTATGAAAAATATTCTTTTTAATTTCATTAATGTCTTGTTCTGTATGCTACGCAAAAAGGAGCTTTCACAACTCACATCCTTGACTTTCCTTGCATTACACGCAACCGCGGCCTTCCTCAATAGCTTGCGTCGTACGCAATACCGAGTTTCACTAAACAACGATATGCTATTAAAATATTATTAAAAATAGCCGTTATGAATAGTGATAACCACTTTTTGAAATTTTGTAAATTTTATTTTTCAAAATGGACTTCATTTTTGTATTCGGAATATCGAAATTAGCATAGGGTGAAATTTTGGTACTTTTCGGATAAATTTCATATTCTGATGAATATTGAAAATTACTAAATTTTAATTAAAAACAACTTTTTAATCGAAATAATTAATAGTGATAAATTATTAATTTGAGTGGTTTTAAAGTATATTTAGAATATATTTTTACAATTTAATACAATTTTGTTCATTGGATGTAATTTCACATTTAAACCAGACATAAACAAGTGTCAATCTTTTGATAGTTATTATCTTTTAAAAACACGCTATTTGTTTTGACGACGAGAATTAATTTTTAAATTAGTTAATGTAACTGATATGTTTTTAATATGGTAAAATAAACATCATTTTTTAATTCATAATATATGTAACACCCCAAGCTTCTACGGTACGCTTCTCTTTGAATAATGTGATAGTGTGTGTTGTACGCAACACCGAGTTCTAACACACCATAACTAATCAAACTAGCCGTTATGAATAGTAATACCTACTTTTTGAAATTATATATATTTTATATTTGAAAATGGACTTCATTTTTGGATTCCGAATATCGAATTTAGCCTAAGGTGAAATTTTGGTACATTTCGGATAACTTTCATATTTTGATGAATAGTGAAAATTACTAAGTTTTAATTAAAAACAACTTTTTTAATCAAAATAATTAATTGTGATAAATTATGAATTTGAGGGGTTTTAAAGTATATTTAGAATATATTTTTACCATTTAATATAATGTTGGTCATTGGACATAATTTTACAATTAAACCGAACATAAACGAGTGTCAATCTTTTGATAGTTATTATCTCTTAAAAACACGCTTTTTGTTTTGACAACGGGAATTAATTTTAAATTAATTTCTGCCACTTCTGTGTTTTGAATTTAGAAAAATGGATTCCATATTTGGAATCAGGATGTTCAAATTGTGTAAATAGGTAACTTTTATTTTTAGACATTTTGAATAATTACTGCGGTAAATATTTTATTTACCATGGTTAAGGGTAAATCCGGTAAATAAGGGTTAAAAAAATAATATTATAATAATACTAAATTACCCTAAAACGTGTCTTAACCCTATTGGTTGATACATGGTCGACCATGGGAATCCTTTGGTCTATTTTGGGACCCCATGGATCCACTTGTAAGTGATAATGACACTTTATTTTAATTAAGTTAAAATGAATACAAAAATGACACAAGCATATATCTTTTAGAAAAACAATTGTTACATAGGGTTATATATGTTGGATTTTAGATTATAAATATTCATTAGAAATCTAAAAATATTTCATACATATTGATATTTTATTTATAATTTTTAGACATTAAATAATTTATTTTATTTATGACACAATGATGATGCAGTAATTACTATAATAGTGAAAAATTAAAATAATTGATATTATAAATACCCAAATAAATATAATATGAAACTTTTAATGAATTAAACTAATTTTCTAGGATAATATGATATATTAGGATTGATTTAATTGACTTTGTTCGAAGTAATCAATCTGTTATGAGTTTCACAAAAATCAACTATTGAATAGTGTCAAAATTGACATAAAAGAGTTCTTAAAACAAATATTATATTATTAATTGATATTAAATTTCTAAAAATATAAGGTTCGGCCAAGAGACTTATATAATGATAGGTCCATCATTAATGTACCACTTGGGGGTCGCTTGGATGTATATAGTAAGTTTATTAACCATATTATATAAAAATACAAAGAGACATTGTAAAAGTGAAACTAATTAACTTAGAGTTAATAATTAAAGATAAGGTTAATATAAGTACCCAAACCTGTCTAAATTCTATTGGTTGAGTGTTTTTCGACCTATCCCCACCTTAACCTTTGAATAATAAGCTTTGGAGACATTAGAAACCGAATATGAATTTATTATAAATTAATATTTCTAGCTTTTCCAAAGGTGCCCCTCACCCCTCTTATAAAAGGGCACTCCTCCTTCTCATTTCTTCACACCTTCAAAGCCTTTTGGTTCGGCCAAACTCTGCCCAAATACTCTCCCAACATCCCTCACTACAACCTAGAGGCCTTATTTTGATCATAAATCCAACCTAAGGAGCCCTTTTGATCAAATCAAAAGGAAGAACCCGAAGAAGAGGTAATGATTTCACCACCCTTCTCCAAGTTCATTTCTTCTTCCACTTCTTCTTCCTTTGTTCTTACCATTCTAAAATAATAACTCCAGTATCTCAAATATACTGTGATGTTATTATAAATATGGTACAACCATATTCAGTATTCTATCCACCCTTTGAATAACATGTCACCATACGTGCGTACGTACGACTTACCGTCTCCACGTCGTGGTGTAATTGTTATTCAATATAATATTATTTGGATGGGTATAATAATGATGTGTAACTCATGTAAATAATAAATATAACATGTTAATGATTCTGTATATATGATATACCATCCATTTATATGTTATTTTAATATCAAAAGAATGATATTGTCGCTCGTGCGTACGTACGGACTACCGTCTCCACGAACGCGATGAGATTCATTCTCCATCGTATCCATTCAAGTATAATTATCATTTGATGATTTAAAAATGATGTTTAAGGACTAGATATCATTCAGGATATGAATAAGATACAACAACCATGGCTTATGTAACAAAACATATAAAAGAAAATGAGTAAGTTAACTCCCGAAACGACGATAATTCTAAGATATTATTAACAAACCAATGTTAAAAGATCATATATGATATCATATTAATATATATGATTCTTGTATAATTTAATAACAACTATTTCACCATTATACAGGAGGTTAACCTACCCCAACCAAGGAAAAGTACAAGGTAAGGGTTTACTTTACAACCTCTTCATTATCCAAGGTTGTTTATACGTAATAATCTACTGGGATCTCTTTATTATCCACATCCATGTTTCTTAAAAATGCATTTCAAAACATTTTTACTATTTACTAGAATATGAGTTAAAGTCATTTATACCCTTTTTGACTTTTATAAGTGGTTTATAAAGGAATCTTTCGGTCGTTTTCAAAACAAGGTCCTTTTTAACCTTTTCGACAGAATTAAGGTAAGAATGTTTTTTAACTTATACGGCGGGTGCGGTTATTTTACGCCGTTATAAAATCTTCAAAGCTTCCCTTACAAGCTTATAAGAATAGTTTCAAAGAAAATGTTTTATTTTATATGGATCTTAAATTATTTCAAAATAAAAGGAGATATTTCTTTAAAAAGAATTTTGATTTCATCTATGTCAACATCCTTTGATGGATTTTAAGATTATTTGAAGTTGATTTATTATGATACAAAACTTTTATATTGTATTGAAGGTTTTGTGATATGTTTGACTGTGGATGTGCTATTTTTATACCATTCATAGTTTATGGTGAAAGTATTGACATTTCATATGCTAGTTTTAATATGAATGTTTATGTTATGTTTAAACCTTTTCATATGGGAATGCATTGGACTTAATATCTGATGGGTGGAGCCCGCTATAGCTCCTCGATGCATCGGTAGGTCTCATGAGACAAACTAGTGTCTTGGCACAAGGCCTTGACAAAATCTTATTTGTAGTCTTGGCACGAGGCCTTGGCTATGTGGTTATGATAGTCTGGCATTATGCATTCCAACATTATGAAAGTGGTTATTGATTTTTTCATGTGATTATTCGATTAGTAGAATATCCATGTGAATAAGTAAATGGAATTATTTCATTTTATTTATGCCATACCATGTTGAAAGTTCATATTTAAAAGGTTTTTGTTTTAGTTATACATTGCCTTAAATGTTTATTCTTATTTATAAAAGTTTCCGCTATATTGTTATCCTTACTGGGCATTTGAGCTCACCCCTTTTCTATGTTTTATTTTTCCCAGGAAGTGAAGAAGTAAATTATGAATGACCTGCAGGGATTTTATGAGGGGTTAATAGTGTGGATTGTGGAAACATTATGTTGTTGTATTAGTTTTTCATTTTATAATGTAATGTAAAACTTATGAATATATCTAGTGTTTCCAAGGCTACTAAACCAATCGGTCTTTCGAGATTTGATCTTTCTTGTGATCATGCCAATGTTATGTAATAACGCACCGACTCTGGGTAACTGGGGTCGAGGCGTTACAGTTGGTATCAGAGGAAGTTTAGTACAAACCTTGGAAGCTAGATTTAGATAAACTCTGATTAGAGCACGTAGACCTAAGATGAACTTTGAGGATTAGTATAGAAGAACTTCCTAGAATTTTGGTATTGTAGAGATTTTGTGAGTTTTTCGAGCAATACATCCCTGTCTGGATACAAGCAGGTAGAGGCGGCTCTGGCACAGATGTACCTAGGGGTAAAACCCGAAAACACCGCTTTGAGCTAGACTCGAACGGGAACCGGTGCACGACAACGGGCCTTGCTGCACTCTTGGTTACGACACTCACGGGGGATATGCTTAGGATAACTCTCATTTTCTTTACAAATCATTTTGAAGGGATTATGATTATATACTTCCTCAAAGAAAACATTCTTATGATTATGGATTATATCCATAAATAGTTCAATTTATGTTAAGTGTTTTATAAGTATGGGATTATGTATTTTGATTCATAAACTGATCTAGTTTATGCCATTGTTTAGAAATGGCGCCTAGTGGAAGAAATGGAAACCGTATCAATGCACGCACTCCATGTAGGGATTTCCCTCCTGCTCAAGATAATTATAGTGGGGCTGGTGATGCAACTGGCGCTGATCAGCTAATCACCATACTGGGACAACTTACTCAGGTTATGAATAATAACCTTACCCGTATGGAGCACCCTGATCCGCAGCGTGGAGGATCAATGTTAGATCGATTCATGAGGCAACAACCACCAACGTTCAATGGGAATACAAATCCCTTAGTAGCTGAGCAATGGATATTTTCCCTAGAGAAAATATTTCAGGCTTTGGGGAGCAGTGAAAGGGAAAAAGTTATCATGGCAGTTTACCGCCTCACTGGAGATGCTGATCAATGGTGGTCATTGATTCAAAATACGAATGAAGATGATGAAGTATCAAATATGGAATGGAGGGAGTTCAAAGAGCTATTTTTAGAAAAATACTTCCCTCGCGACCATCGAGCAGATATGGAAAGGCAATTTCTGAGTCTGAGACAAAAGGAGGATGAGAATGTCACAAAGTATAAGGCTAACTTTACAAGGTTAGCGAGGTACGCTGGTGATTATATTCGTAACCCAAGAAGTAAGATTGATCGTTTCTTTGATGGGTTAAAACCATTTCTCCGTCGAGCGTTAGTCTCACAATCCTTTTCATCGTACGAAGACATTGTCTCATGTGCTATCAAGACAGAAAAGGAATTCTCTAAGTCTTATGACTTTAAAGCAAAGCAAGAGAAGAAGAGACCTGTTGATCAATCTGGGAATGGAAATAAGGGGAAGAAGGGAAAGGTTGAATATCCATCTTGTGGTAAATGCGGGAAGAAACATCCTGGTACTTGCTTGAAGGGAATGGGAGTCTGTTACAAGTGTGGGGAAAAAGGCCACCAAGCTCATGATTGCAAGGGGAAGAAGGAAGCTACCAACGTTCAGTGCTAAAATTGCAGGGAGATGGGGCATTATGCAAATGCATGTCCTAAGCGTCAGGAGAACTTACCTCAGAAAAGGCCAAGGGATCAAGGCCAGGCTTATGCTATCACTACTGCTGAGGTAGAAGCTCCGAAAGACGTGGTGTCAGGTAATTTAATGGTTTCCTCAAGTTTAGCAAATGCATTATTTGATTCTGGATCATCGCATTGTTTCATATCTTCCCAGTTTGCTAAGAAAATTAGATATTTCCAGTTTGATTTAATAAGGGAGTTGTCAGTTAAAACTCCTAAGGGAAGTATCGTTGCAACAAAGTTTTGTGAATCAGTCCCCATTAGAGCACATAAATTTTCTTTATCTGCTGATTTCATCATCATACCTATGATTGAGTTTGATATAATCCTCGGTATGTACTGGCTTTCGGACTATGATGCGAAGATTTATTGTAAGAAGAAAGAGGTTACGATTCTAGATGATAATGATAAGGAGCACCTTATTTTTAGAGCAGAATCGTCACCACCTAATTCTTATTTAGATCCACCCCCAGTAGCTCAACTTAATTAAATTATTGGGGAGGAAGAGAATGAAATAACTGTCGGTGAGGAAAGGAATGTTCAAATAGAGGATGTACCTGTTGTGAAAGAATTTGTAGATGTATTTCCGGAAGATTTACCTGGACATCCTCCAGAACGAGAAGTTGAGTTTTCTATTGATTTGATTCCTGGATCAAGGCCTATATCGAAGACCCCTTATAGAATGGCCACTGTAGATTTAGTCGAACTAAAGAAACAACTAGAGGAATTGAGTAATAAGGGATTTATTCGCCCTAGTGTTTCTCCATGGGGAGCCCCTGTTCTTTTTGTTAAAAAGAAAGATGGATCTATGAGGTTATGTATCGACTACAGGGAGATCAATGCTATAACGATAAAGAACAAGTATCCCCTACCTCGTATTGATGATTTATTTGACCAACTGCATGGAGATCAATACTTTTCAAAGATTGACCTTCGATCTGGATACCATCAGTTGTGTGTGAAGAAGGAAGACATTCCGAAAACAACATTTCGAACCAGGTACGGGCATTACGAGTTTACTGTAATGCCGTTTGGATTGACTAATGCACCATCTGTATTCATGGATCTAATGAATAGAGTTTTCAAGGAGTATCTCGATGAATTTGTGGTGGTATTTATTGATGATATCTTGGTATACTCCAAAACCTACGAAGATCATGAAAATCACTTGCGCATTATCTTGAAGACTCTGAGGAGGCATGAATTATATGGGAAGTTTAGCAAGTGTGAATTCTGGCTTCAGGAGATTTCTTTTCTTGGCCATATTGTCTCTAAAGATGGAATCTCTGTTGATCCTTCTAAGACCAAGTCAATCCAAGAATGGCCAGCACCTACGAGTATAACTGAGGTACGTAGTTTTATTGGTGTGGCAGGTTATTATCGACGTTTCGTCCAGAATTTTGCCCGATTGGCTAACCCATTAACGAAGCTCACACGTAAAGGGGTTAAATTTGTTTGGACAAAAGAGTGTGAAGAATGTTTCAAAGAACTGAAGAGAAGATTAGTCAATGCTCCTATATTGACTCTACCATCGGGGAATGATGGGTTCGTTATTTATAGTGATGCATCGAAGAAAGGACTTGGATGTGTCCTTGTGCAGAATGATAGAGTTATTGCCTATGCATCACGACAGTTGAAAATTCATGAACAAAACTATCCTACTCATGATCTCGAGTTAGCAGCAGTGATCTTTGCTTTGAAGATATGGAGGCACTACCTCTATGGTGAAAAATGTGAGATTTATACTGATCACAAGAGTTTGAAGTATATTTTCTCACAAAAAGAACTCAACATGAGGCAAAGGAGATGGATTGAATTACTCAAGGATTATGATTGTACGATACACTACCACCCAGGGAAGGCAAACAAGGTGGTAGATGCTTTGAGTAGAAAAGACCATGGAGTTTTGAACAATATGAGAATTTAAAGGGATCCAATTTTCATGGATCTAGTGAAGATGGACATGGGAATAACCAGGGAAGGAGAAACATCAATGCTTTTTCAAATGGTTGCCAAACCGTCTTTACTAGAAATGATTAAGAGTTCTCAGACCGATGATGAAGAATTCCAAAAGAAGATTAAAGCTGTGAATGATGGGAGATTGAGAGACTTTGTGTATGAAGATGGAATTTTGAAATTCGGGAAGAGACTTTGTGTTCCCAATATACCTTATCTAAAAAGGGAATTGCTGGATGATGCTCATAGTTCCAATTTCTCTATACACCCTGGGAGCACCAAAATGTATAGAGATTTGAAGGAACATTTTTTGTGGGACAACATGAAGAGGGAGATTGCTGATTTTGTGTCAAGATGTATGGTTTGTAAACAAGTGAAAGCTGGAAGGCAACAGCCTGGAGGAGTCATGCAACCTCTTCCCATACCGGAGTGGAAATGGGACAATGTTACGATGTACTTTGTCATGGGGCTACCAAAGACTCCTAGAAAGAACGATGCAATATGGGTTATTGTTGATCGTCTTACCAAGACAGCACATTTTCTTGCTATAAGAGAAGATCTACCCCTGGAACGTCTAGCAAGACTATATATTAATGAAGTTGTGAGACTTCATGGAGTACCCCTATCGATTGTTTCTGATCGTGATCCCCGTTTTACTTCAAGATTCTGGAAAAGTCTTCAGAAATCCCTGGATACTGAACTTCATTTGAGCACTGCTTACCGCCCTCAGACAGACGGACAATCAGAACGGACTATTCAAACCTTAGAAGACATTTTGAGATCTTGCTCACTTGACTTTCAGGGTATGTGGGATCAATATTTACCTTTGGTAGAATTTTCCTATAACAATAGATTCCATTCGAGTATTCAGATGGCACCATATGAAGCGTTATACGGAAAGAGATGTCGTAAACCAACCTGTTGGGATGAAGTTGGTGAAAGAAAACTTGTAGGCCCAGAACTGGTGGAGGAAACGGTGGAAAAGGTGAAAGTAATCAAAAATCACATCAAAGCAGCTCAAAGTAGGCAGAAGAGCTATGCCGATAATCGAAGGAAGGATTTGGAATTTCAAGTCGGTGATCATGTTTTTCTGAAGGTATCTCCGTGGAAGGGAGTCATACGTTTTGGTAAGAAAGGTAAATTGAGTCCCAGGTACATCGGACCTTTTGAAATTCTAGAACGAATTGGGGTTGTAGCTTACCGATTGGCAATGCCGCCAAGCCTCTCCAAAGTTCACGATGTGTTCCACGTATCTCTATTGAGGAAATACATGCCTGATCCGACGCATGTACTCACCTATGAGGAATTAGAACTGGAACCCGATCTGTCTTATTGCGAAGAGCCCGTCAAGATTCTTGATACGAGAGAACAAGTGCTGAGAAACCGGACGACGCGTCTGGTAAAAGTTTTGTGGAGAAACCATAAGATGGAAGAGGCAACGTGGGAACCCGAGGAACTTATGATGAAGAACCACCCGAGTATTTTTATGCAGTAATACCCTAGAAATTGCGAGGACGCAATTATTTGAAGGAGGGGAGAATGTAACACCCCAAGCTTCTACGGTACGCTTCTCTTTGAATAATGTGATAGCGTGTGTTGTACGCAACACCGAGTTCTAACACACCATAACTAATCAAACTAGCCGTTATGAATAGTAATAGCTACTTTTTGAAATTATATATATTTTATATTTGAAAATGGACTTCATTTTTGGATTCGGAATATCGAATTTAGCCTAAGGTGAAATTTTGGTACATTTCGGATAACTTTCATATTTTGATGAATAGTGAAAATTACTAAGTTTTAATTAAAAACAACTTTTTTAATCAAAATAATTAATAGTGATAAATTATGAATTTGAGGGGTTTTAAAGTATATTTAGAATATATTTTTACCATTTAATATAATGTTGGTCATTGGACATAATTTTACAATTAAACCGAACATAAACGAGTGTCAATCTTTTGATAGTTATTATCTCTTAAAAACACGCTTTTTGTTTTGACAGCGGGAATTAATTTTAAATTAATTTCTGCCACTTCTGTGTTTTGAATTTAGGAAAATGGATTCCATATTTGGAATCAGGATGTTCAAATTTTGTAAATAGGTAACTTTTATTTTTAGACATTTTGAATAATTACTGCGGTAAATATTTTATTTACCATGGTTAAGGGTAAATCCGATAAATAAGGGTTAAAAAATAATATTATAATAATACTAAATTACCATAAAACGTGTCTTAACCCTATTGGTTGATACATGGTCGACCATGGGAATCTTTGGGTCTATTTTGGGACCCCATGGATCCACTTGTAAGTGATAATGACACTTTATTTTAATTAAGTTAAAATGAATACAAAAATGACACAAGCATATATCTTTTAGAAAAACAATTTTTACATAGGGTTATATATGTTGGATTTTATATTATAAATATTAATTAGAAAGATAAAAAGATTTCATACATATTTATATTTTATTTATAATTTTTAGACATTAAATAATTTATTTTATTTATGACACAATGATGATGCAGTAATTACTATAATAGTGAAAAATTAAAATAATTGATATTATAAATACCCAAATAAATATAATATGAAACTTTTAATGAATTAAACTACTTTTCTAGGATAATATGATATATTAGGATTGATTTAATTGACTTTGTTCGAAGTAATCAATCTGTTATGAGTTTCACAAAAATCAACTATTGAATAGTGTCGAAATTGACATAAAAGAGTTCTTAAAACAAATATTATATTATTAATTGATATTAAATTCCTAAAAATCTAAGGTTCGTCCAAGAGACTTATATCATGATAGGTTCATCATTAATTTACCACTTGGGGGTCGCTTGGATGTATATAGTAAGTTTATTAACCATATTATATAAAAATACAAAGAGACATTGTAAAAGTGAAACTAATTAACTTAGAGTTAATAATTAAAGATAAGGTTAATATAAGTACCCAAACCTGTCTAACTTCTATTGGTTGAGTGATTTTAGACCTATCCCCACCTTAACCTTTGAATAATAAGCTTTGGAGCCATTAGAAACCGAATATGAATTTATTATAAATTAATATTTCTAGCTTTTCCAAACGTGCCCCTCACCCCTCTTATAAAAGGGCACTCCTCCTTCTCATTTCTTCACACCTTCAAAGCCTTTTGGTTCGGCCAAACTCTGCCCAAATACTCTCCCAACATCCCTCACTACAACCTAGAGGCCTTAGTTTGATCAGAAAGCCAACCTAAGGAGCCCTTTTGATCAAATCAAAAGGAAGAACCCGAAGAAGAGGTAATGATTTCACCACCCTTCTCCAAGTTCATTTCTTCTTCCACTTCTTCTTCCTTTGTTCTTACCATTATAAAATAATAACTCCAGTATCTCACATATACTGTGATGTTATTATAAATATGGTACAACCATATTCATTATTCTATCCACCCTTTGAATAACATGTCACCATACGTGCGTACGTACGGCTTACCGTCTCCACGTCGTGGTGTAATTGTTATTCAATATAATATTATTTGGATGGGTATAATAATGATGTGTAACTCATGTAAATAATAAATATAACATGTTAATGATTCTGTATATATGATATACCATCCATTTATATATTATTTTAATATCAAAAGAATGATATTGTCGCTCGTGCGTACGTACGGACTACCGTCTCCACGAATGCGATGAGATTCATTCTCCATCGTATCCATTCAAGTATAATTATCATTTGATGATTTAAAAATGATGTTTAAGGACTAGATATCATTCTGGATATGAATAAGATACAACAACCATGGCTTATGTAACAAAACATATAAATGAAAATGAGTAAGTTAACTCCCGAAACGACGATAATTCTAAGATATTATTAACAAACCAATGTTAAAAGATCATATATGATATCATATTAATATATATATGATTCTTGTATAATTTAATAACAACTATTTAACCATTATACAGGAGGTTAACCTAGCCCAACCAAGGAAAAGTACAAGGTAAGGGTTTATTTTACAACCTCTTCATTATCCAAGGTTGTTTATACGTAATAATCTACTGGGATCTCTTTATTATCCACATCCATGTTTCTTAAAAATGCATTTCAAAACATTTTTACTATTTACTAGAATATGAGTTAAAGTAATTTATACCCTTTTTGACTTTTATAAGTGGTTTATAAAGGAATCTTTCGGTCGTTTTCAAAACAAGGTCCTTTTTAACCTTTTCGACAGAATTAAGGTAAGAATGTTTTTTAACTTATACGGCGGGTGCGGTTATTTTACGCCGTTATAAAATCTTCAAAGCTTCCCTTACAAGCTTATAAGAATATTTTCAAAGAAAATGTTTTATTTTATTTGGATCTTAAATTATTTCAAAATAAAAGGAGATATTTCTTTAAAAAGAATTTTGATTTCATCTATGTCAACATCCTTTGATGGATTTTAAGATTATTTGAAGTTGATTTATTATGATACAAAACTTCTATATTTTATTGAAGGTTTTGTGATATGTTTGACTGTGGATGTGCTATTTTTATACCATTCATAGTTTATGGTGAAAGTATTGACATTTCATATGCTAGTTTTAATATGAATGTTTATGTTATGTTTAAACCTTTTCATATGGGAATGCATTGGACTTAATATGTGACGGGTGGAGCCCGCTATAGCTTCTCGATGCATCGGTAGGTCTCATGAGACAAACTAGTGTCTTGGCACAAGGCCTTGACAAAATCTTATTTTTAGTCTTGGCACGAGGCCTTGGCTATGTGGTTATGATAGTCTGGCATTATGCATTCCAACATTATGAAAGTGGTTATTGATTTTTGCATGTGATTATTCGATTAGTAGAATATCCATGTGAATAAGTAAATGGCATTATTTCATTTTATTTATTCCATACCATGTTGAAAGTTCATATTTAAAAGGCTTTTGTTTTAGTTATACATTGCCTTAAATGTTTATTCTTATTTATGAAAGTTTCCGCTATATTGTTATCCTTACTGGGCATTTGAGCTCACCACTTTTCTATGTTTTATTTTTCCCAGGAAGTGAAGAAGTAAATTATGAATGACCTGCAGGTATTTTATGAGGGGTTAATAGTGTGGATTGTGGAAACATTATGTTGTTGTAGTAGTTTTTCATTTTATAATGTAATGTAAAACTTATGAATATATCTAGTGTTTCCAAGGCTACTAAACCAATCGGTCTTTCGAGATTTGATCTTTCTTGTGATCATGCCAATGTTATGTAATAACGCACCGACTCTGGGTAACTGGGGTCGGGGCGTTACAATATATCTTAGGCCTAATTTTTGGTATTTTTCTGGAAACTTTCATTTTTGATGAATAGTGAAACCACTAAGTGGTAGTTAAAAAAACCGAATTTTTCATAAAACTTAATTTTAGCGCTTCTGTGAGTAGAATTTCAAAAATCAGAGAGACAGAGTAATATCAAGGACTAAAATGTGGTTCAATGAGATGAAAATAATTTTTGGTGAATAGTAACTTTTTACTTTTTTTAACCACGATTAAAAGTAAATAGGGTAGTTAAGGGTAAAAATGATATTATTATTACCCTAACACATGTCCTAATTCTATTGGATAAGTGTAATTCGACAAAAAACAACCTTAAGAATAAAATATGACCATTTAGGCCCACTTGGATTAGATTAGGACATTTATTATCAATTTATTTAAAGAAGGGTTAAAATAGTTAAAATCAAAGTTTAATAACTAAGGAATTTTTAATATAGGGTTATACATAAGATAAATTAAACTATAAATATTCATTAGAAATATAAAATTTTTCCTACATAATGGTATTTTATTTTTAATATTTAGACGTTAAATAATTTAATTTATTTATGACACAATGATGAGGCAGTAATTATCTTATCAATAAAATATTGACATAATTGATGTTATAAATCCCAAAATAAATGTAATTTGAGACTTTTTATTAATTCCACTAATTTTCTAGGTTAATATGACATGTTAGTATTGATTTAATTAAATTTTTCGAAATAATAATTCTGTTATGATTTTCACAAAAATCAATTACTAAATAGTGTCAAAATTGACATAAAATAGTTTTTAAAACAAATATTATATTATTAATTGTTATATTATTCCTAAAAATATAAGGTTCGGCCAATGACTTAGATAAGGTTATATATATTAATAATAAACAACTTGTGGTTATTTTGTCTTGTTATAGTAAGTTTATTAACCTTATAGTGTAAGAACACAAAAAGACACAGTAAAAGTAAAATTATCTAACTTAAACTTAAAACTAAATGATAAGGTTAAAATAGTAAACTAAACTTGTCCAAATTCTATTGTATGAGAGGATTTAGACCCATCCCCACCTTAGCTTCGAGATAACTCAATTTGTAGCTATTAAAAACCGAATATGACTTTATAATAAAATAATATTTTTAGTTATTCCAAAGGTGCCCCTCTCCTCCCTTATAAAACGGCACCTCCTCCCTCTCTTCCTCACACAAATTTGAGCCTTAAAGCTTGGAAAACCCCTGCCAAATTCTCTTCTCCTCATCCCTAGAGAAATCATAGAAGTCGTGGTTTTCTTCAAAGACAAATTTTAGTGTCTTAAAAGGAGGTCTCAATGAAGCGCTTCAAAGAAGAGGTAATGTCTGTTACCGATTCTGTAATCTTTATTTCTTCTTCCACTTATTATTATTAGGTTTTTTCATTATGAAGTTATAAAATCAGTATCACTCATATACTGATATTTTATTATATTTATGAAACAACCCTATTTCACCATCTATCCATCCTACGGAAAACGAAATCACCGCGCGTGCGTACATACGGAATACCGTCTCCACACCGTGGTGTAAACTATTTTCCACAACCACCTTACTTGGATGGATATAATGGTGTAAATAATAACTATATATGATTATTGTAAAGTGATATTGATTCTGAAATATTTTACACACTCCAATTCAATTCCACGATCTTGAGAATGATATCATCGCTCGTGCGTACGTACGGACTACCGTCTCCACAACGCGATGAGATTCATTCTCCACGTGAACCATTCATGAATGATTATAAAGTATATAAAATAAGTAATCATGAAATATATGAAATAATAATGATACTTTATTTATGTGTATATATATGTATGTCATCTACTTAATTCCATTCAACTCAATAAGGAAATAAAAACAGCGTTCAGGCATACGTACGGCCTACCGTCTCCATGAACGGTGTATTTCTTTCCATTTACTGATATGTGATATATATGTATATTCTGAATATATATTATATATAAATAATGTTTTATATTCTGTAATTAAGTAATCATGATCTAAGTAATCATATGAATAATTACAAGTCAAAACACGAATGAAAAATGAAACGATTTTACCCAAAACGCTCTTTAACATGGAATTTACAAAAGAACGGGTAATATAAAGTCATAAGTGAACCATATATGATATCATAACAATGAGTATGATTTTGTAATAAGTCAATGAAATTATTTAAATCATTATACAGGAGGTTTGGACACTTACGAAGCAAATCGGACCTAAGGTAAGGGAAAATATCACAATCTTATTTTATCCGAGATTGTTTATACTTTGGTATTTACTGGGGTGTATTTTATCATCCACATCCATGTTTCCTCAATATGTAATATTATTTCCATCCACCTACAGTTGTTTAAATCCATTTTTACACTTTTTTGAGTTTATAGTAAAATATATGAAAGGAATCTTTTGTTGTTTTTCGTAGGAGGTACTTTTTGACTTTTCTGACAAAAGTACGAGAAGAATGTTTTTTTATCTTATACGACATGAATGGATTTTTAAAACATTATTTCCAAGAAGCTTCCTTTACAAGTTTTCAAGTTTATTTTTAGTCAACTTATTTTAGTTTAAAATTGTATGACATGTTAAGAAAGGAAAATGTTTTTGAAGTAGAAAGGATATTTTCCTCAAGAATGGAGTTCAAGTGTTTTATCAAAATTATTTCCATATAAGATAATATAGGGTTTTGTTTCTATCCCTATTATTACATTGATTTGATTATGTTGTGATGGAATTATTTTTATGAATTCCTTTATCTTATATGAATTGTTTTATGATGTCATGTTGTTTAAGAATCCCATTTTTATTACATGGGTTATGCAATGATGTATGATTTATGATTTTGTGGAACACATATGAATGGTATAATTATGAGATGGGTGGGACCTATATCTCCCTCCAATTCATTGGGTAAAGATTTTATATCTCATGAGATAGACATGGTTGGAACGGCAGGTTAAACCGGTTCAGTGAAACAGGACTGAAACGAGGAATGAACTCGGTTCAGAAATGGACTTTGTCCACTAAGATTGTCTTGGCAATGAGTCTTGACTAATAAGAAGGAATTCTCTATGATTATGTGTGTATTCCCCAAAGTTTCATGTTTTATGTTATGATTATTGGGATTACATTTCACTACTATGATTTATCCCATGTTATGAAATTATGATCTCTTTTGCAGGTTAAGATTTCCAAAAGATATGTTCTTATGAATATGATGTGATTGATATTTCTTTTGTTTACCCTTACTGAGAATATGAGATCACCCTTTTGTATGTTTTTTTCCCAGGTCAGGAAGAAGGTTATTAAGTAAGATATTCCAAAAGGGACTATAGATATGATGAAATAAATCGGAGACAGTGTAGATGCTTTATGAACAAGTTGTTTATGTTTCCCAGTTTCTATAGACACTATACCTATACGGTCCTTTCATGGTTTTGTTATATGTTGTAATAAGTATGCTTCAATTTTGAAGTAATAAAAATGTATGTAAAGTATGGGTCGTTATATCTAATATATTCATAATATAATGTGATATATAAACAACCAAAATTTACAAGTAATCAATAAAAATCTATATTCACATAACAAGTTTATGAAATTAAATTACAATTAAATAAAAGATTTTCATTATACTGGAGGGAAATAGGCTACTGAATACACCATATAACTGAAGTGATAGTTTGAAATATCAAGCATGTCTCATGAAATTGAAAATACGATAGTGAAACATATACGACATTAAAATCTTTTGAATCAAAACCACATCATGGATATAATTTCAAATGAAACATTAAATAAAATTAAAATAGAAATTATATTGAGAAACAAAATATAAAACTATATAGTCTACACACCATATCAAATAAAAATGTGGAATAATAAGGGATATCTCTCAATGAGTGAAACTTATATATAAGTTATCCTTAACTTAATTACTGACTTCCACTAAAGCATTCAAGATTCCTATATAACAAGAAAACATATATCTTAATATCCAATTTAAAAACCTTGTTTATATCAAATATCCTTTTATAAAACATTATTTACAATTACCCTCTACATTTATTTTAGTTAGTTGTTATATTTTTTTTAAGTTTGTGAGTAATCATTATCATCTTAAACTAGTCTCGTGATAGTAATATTATTCTCCATTCTTCTCCATATTTTATTCTCTCCCAAAACATTACTATTAATATAATTGATGTTTTATAATTATTTATAATGTATTAAATTATTTATATGTGTGTTTTGGTTATGATGATAAATGTTGAAATAAAATATGGTCATGTTTCAATGATTTGGAATTAAAGATCATTGGTACTTTAATTCATGTGTTTAAATATAATGTTACCATAACATAACCAAAGTATAATAATTATTTACCAATTTATATCATATTTTATTAATAATTAACATCTTAGAGTGAAACAAGGAGAGGTCTTTTCACGTAAATATATACCATGTTATATGGTTTTCTCCACACACAACACTTTAAACAAAACAAATATTGAAAGTCATAATCAATATATAAAATTATATGGTATAAATAGTGGGAATAGAATATGGAAAAATATATAAAGAAAATAAAATTCTCCTTAAATATCGAATTGAATTACTACATCTACGAAACTAATAAAATATTATTTTTTGAATAAAATGTTTTTGTAAAAAGGATATATTTTGTCATGTTTTATTTATTTATAATTATAACAAATTTAAGAAGAATAGTTAATATATCAAAAAAATGATTCCCTAAATAAATGTTTTTTCCAGAAATTTTATGTTTTTTTAAAGTAAAATTTATCAATTTTGACATGGGAATATGAAAAAATTGATATCATTTTGGGATTTATCTTTGTCATATTATCTTTACACAAATTTTAGTATCTTTATAAGAAATGAATTATTTTTGGGTGAATAGTGGAAAGTACCATTTTTTAGAATAGGATTTTGTTACATTACTTGTATATAAACATAACCTATAACATATAAAGCCTTTTTTGGAAAAATTATATGAATTTAAGGTAACATTATATATTTTAAAACATCATTCTTGAATTAAAAACATATATTTGATATTTTAGCACACAAGGAATATTTTTTAAAAAAATTATTTAAAGACATTATACAATAGTTTTTATTTTTTTAAAATAAATTGAATGAATAAAATGGATTCTAAATTTAAAATAAGTGTGTATAGATTATATAGTAACATCCACATGATTTTTATTCATAAAGATAAATTGAACTTGTGTAAATTATTATAACTCTAGTAAAATAATTATTTTTTAACGAATAATAACTTTCTAAATAAAAGTTATTTTTTAAATTAGATAAATAAATATTAAATATATATATAATATGAAGTTTAAAGCAATATAAAAATGAATTAAAACTTATTTAATGGGAAATCATTGTTAAATAATAATAATAATAGTTAATGATTACAAGAATATTTTTCTTGCATAAGTTTTTTTTGTCAATGCAATATTTTTTTGAATTAATATTTTATTATATACAGTATAGATATTTAATTATGATAAATGGAGACCAAATTTGTATTCATCACATAAAATTTGGTATTAATGGAATACTTTTATTTTTACTAATAAAATAATTGAAATGATTAACATTTAATGAAGAGTAATAAGGGTTTAAATGACAAATCTAAAGTGGCTCCATTTTTCCTAAATTAACATGACCTTTAAAAATTACAGAAAAAAAATAGGTTTTAATTTCAATCCTATATTTTATACCAACATTACATCACCAAAATCACATATCATTTATTCTTTTAAATTCTCACCCATGAGTTACCTTTATTTTACATGGGAAAGTCCCTCTTCATCACTTATAAAAGGGGGATCAATTATACCCTTTCAACACTACACTTATATTTTAAAATTATATTAAAACCATGACCATTTTCCTCTCTTTTTAGTAATTTAAATTACATACTGACCATGGTCTCCACCAATTAACCTATGACCCTCAAATCTAATTCCTTTATCAAGAGGAAGTTTATGGTCTGAACCTAGGTATCACATATTTCTAAACTAATTTTTTATTATTTTATTTATGAAAAGCCATAACTAGGGTTAGGTGAAAATATAAATATCATTATTTCTTTTAGATGTTATTATAACAATAATAGAACCATTATTTATTCTCTTTTATCTACTAATAAAAACATGAATTGTCTTTAGTGGATGTGTGCAGATTACCACCTTCACAAAGTGATGATTTCAATTTATCATTAATATCTCTCACAAATGTTATTAATGTTTATTTTTCAGAATTATTGTGATTTATATAATTTACTTATCTTTAGCAAATTATATCTTACTATCTACCTTCAACATTATAATTTTTTTGGGTAATGAAAGCATTAATCTTGCATTGTACAAACTACCACATCCACGAAGAATAATATTTTTTTCATTTATCCTCTAGTTTTCTTTATTTATCAAAACATTTTTAAATGTGATCAAAATAATAAAAATATATAAATAATAAAATTTTTAATCTATTATAATGAAAAAAAATTAGAATAAATAACTCCATAACCATATTATCTAATCGAGTAAAAATGTGTTCATATTTAGGCCGACTTGACCTCATACATAAATAATGTTATGAAATTATACAGTAGATGATTAAGAAAAAATAATTTCTGAAATAAAATTAAAGAATATGTAAATAATATATATTTTTTTATAAATGATAAATCAAAATTTGTGTCATTATTTAAAAAAACATAGTCTAAAGGATAGAAGTCATCGAAAAAATGTTTGTTGTCAATTTAATCTTATTGGATAAAGGAAAATGTTATCATGAATGAAATTTAAGGATAATAAATCTTTAAAATTAATATATTATAGTAAAATAAATGTAAAAATATTGATAATATTTGGAATAAGTATGAATATCAATTCTTCTCTTATGAAACTACAATAAATAGTTAAAATATTCTTCATTTTGATACTGGAGTATAGAGTGCATTTGAATGAGATGGGAAATAATGTAAGGGTTTCCATCTTAATTTATTATCATTGATACATGGTTATGTTATACAACATATTTAAATTTGAAATGTGTAAATAACACCCTATTGTAATTTTTTAATCTTGATGCTCTTATATTCATGAAATTAAATGTTAAATTTATTGTTATCATTCACATGGTTTTTTGGTTCAAATATTTCAAAATATTTAAGGTTTTTCATCAACAAAATTTAGGATTCATTGGTTTGTAACCTTCCTTAAATGAATTTAATTTCTTTAGTGATCATAAAATTTCCCTATTTTATATTTATTTTCCTTTTGTTATCAAGGTAAATCATGTTTCACACATATTTTAACCTAATTTGTAATCATAATATTTCATTCAAGAATTGTATTTTTTCATGAATAATACACATTAATTTTAATGGATTTTTCTTCCATGTCTATATTTTTACATCCCACTAATGTTATACATTAAAAGTTAAAATATTAAATATATATCCACTCACCGTTTTGAAGACATTATATCATTTCAAAATCTATTAATAATGAATCTTTTAAAAGTAATCATTTTCATAGATTTTTAGTTATCCATTTTGAAACCATTATTTATTATGATGATCTTTAATTAAGAACTATTTATATTAAGGTTATCAAAAGTATATTATTTCCATTCATTTTTTTGAAATTAATTTATTTGTCAATGTAATAAATGGTTTTTTTAAAACTTTTTTATTTTCAATTATAATTAACCTACATGTTTTTTTTCAAGAAATTATGTCTTTATCACCCTCTATATGATTTTCTGATATCAATCCCCTTATAAAAGATAAATTTTGATGTCCTATATACTTTTTAGTTTTTTCTATGTCATGTTTTTTAAAATTTTATGAAACCCATCATTTTTCATGTGTTATTTATGATATGATGATTATTCATTTTAAGTGTCACACATATTTATGGATAATGATAAGTGTGGTCCTATATCACTCACCAATACATATGTTTAAGATTATATCTCATGATATTGTCAAGTATGGATATAATGGTATTGCTCATGTAGGTATGGGAATGATGTGTTTTCTAACATTTCCATCTATGGAAATGATGATATTTTTCTCATAAGTATGGGAATAATGTGTTTCCTAACACATTTTTTCTAATGAATAGGGATGTGCCACATTTTCATGATTATCAATTTCTTCCAAATTTATAATATATTTATATGGTTATATTAAATTTTATATGATCCATTTGATTAATATGAAATAACATGTTTTCATGTTATTGAATTATTTTTAATTATTTCTAAACATTTATATCATATTCACAAGTTTTAGGATTATTGATAAGTATCTTAAGCCATGTCATATCTTTTATATTTTCTTCGTGATAATTTTATTATCATATATTTCTCAATAATGTTTTATGAATATCATACATGACATTATGATATCTTAGTAAGATATATATGTATTCATTTTATTCTTATTCATGTATATGATGTAATAAATTATACCATGTCTTTTCCCTTGTTGAGAATTTGAGATCATCCCATGATTGTATTTCTATTCTCTATTTCATGACCCCTACCACCAAAGAAACCATAATAAATGGAGAGATATAATTCCCGACATGTCCTGCCTCCAGTAGCCCATGTGTTGATGACTAGCATTGAGGGTATAAAAATCTAATAAAATGGGAGGAATTACCCTATACAATAATGTTTGATTAGGATATAAGATGAATCAATAGTAAGAAACTCTATGATGTAATCTACATGTAATCCAAAACCATCACACAATGCATGTATAAATATCACATGATATAGATAAAAGTATCCAAATAAAATAACCACAATTAAAGGTAATGTCCTGACACAAAAACTATAAAAATACGAGATCTTGTAATGTCCAGCATGGCCCACAAAGTACTCCTAAAAAACGGTTGATCAGTTTATATATGTAGGTCATGAATACAAGTATAATTATTAGGAAAATAAAATTCTCCCATGCTTGTGTGAAATAGGCATACAAGTGCACCCATGATAAAAAATCATAAACAATGTCACTGAGACAGGTTAACTATCTATCTAAAACCTCACCAAGGCATACTCACCAAATAATGGAAGACAAGTATAACAACCTAATTTCAGGAATATTGATAATGGGTACCCCACAAAAATTCCCCACTAATTTTCTTCTCTCAGGCTCCAATGATGTATGTCAGGGTGATTCCACCTCTTATGTATATAACATCATACCATGCACCCCATGTGAAATGTACAATTACATCAGACATAACATAAAGACACCTGGTCTATCACATCACATAACATAACCAGAGTGGTAGTGTATTGTGAACATGTAGACATAAACATCATTTCAAACTCCAACCATGAAATAAACCCACTATAATCCACCTCATCATCTTAATATAAAACACATGGGTCAACACATATCACCACACCAAAAGACACATGATAAATCTCAACACATCTCAACATATCTTGAAAGTTAAACTTTTGATGTATGTCCACCATAGCCTATGAAAGAAATCATCACCTGTATAAGGGATATGGGAAGAAAATATATTTATCTATCCATCACCACCAACTCGATATTGGGGAAAACACTACATAAACATTTTGTTTTCAGTAATATGTTCTCAACATGCGGAGGGAACATATAGAAAATCCAAATGAACAAACAAGACATATATAATATAAAAAACACATGACCAACCTATGGTATTAGAATAGGGTTACCAACCAACTCATGAATTTATCCTACTTTACTGCCTCCTGTAAATGCACAACACCCGGCAAAAAAATAGAATCCACCATTCAGCTTCCTTGTCAAATACATCTAACTTTTAGATTATCCATTAGCAACCCATTTCATTAAATAACGAATTCATTCAATTGTTCCATATCATTAATTAAATAATAGTCATTTTTCTAAAATAGTTACTACATGGGCATATGGTATAACACAAAATATCACAATAATTGATAGTCGATCAATCTCATTCCAACAATCCCACACAACCACCATCACCAGCACAACCACCTCCTCATCCCAACCTCCACATCACCACCACTTTCCATAACAACTTCCCAATATCATAGTTAAATTTCCAATAATCCCCACATACCACAACCACATGTCACACATTTAAAAATTATCAAAATGTATTCATGTCATAAAATAATATTTTCTAGATTTAAAAGAGGGATTTACATTACATGTACTTATTTTATTTTAGGTCCATTTTCATAAAATCCATATATATAGGGAAACTAATTTATTTTATATATATTATTGGTTAACAATTTATTCAATGGGTTTCTCAAAAATCACACAACATGGGATTCAAAACATATATTGAAACTTGGAAAACAGTATTTACTAGTGACTATGATTTTTAGTGATACAACAAACACAGATAAACTCAATATCACAATATCAAAAAGATGTAAAACCATGTGAAACTTTACCCTTTTTCTTCAAATCAGTTCTACTAATTTATAATCTTCATTAATATAGTGTATAGTATCATCCAAAAATATAATATAAACAATAACCCCTCCAACATGTTAAAACTGATGAGAAAAGATGAAATCCCCAACCTAGATGAAATAATATTCATAGCAATGTTCTACAATAAAAACAAGGTGCACATATAGAGGATGAAACACCATATAAGTAACTCATATCATAGATTTACATATCTATAAGGGAAAAGGATTTCTAATATCTTATCTCAAGATAATTCATTCTATAAATAAAGGAAGAAAAATTGTTCTCATTAGAACGATCATATTGAAAACTAGCTAGTTTGATATGATTTTAATTGACCGTTAATGGAATTTTTCATCTAATCCATGTGGTATGTCATTAAAAATTCCCCAAAAATATAATAAATCGAGAGTATCATTATCCAGATTTAAAATGACTTTAAATTCCATTATGTAAGGCATTAAAACCATTTTTCAACAACAAATACATGAAATTGGAAGAAATTAAAATTTTGAAAAAACTAGATGTATGACCTTGATCTACCACTATGATCTACCACTAATGACCTTCCACTAGTGATCTAAAACAAGTGATATATAACCAATGATATAACACTATTGATTTATTCCATTAATCTACCATCAAGGATTTACTACTAGTGGGTTTCTGGTATTGATCTACCACTATTTATCTACCACAAATGATCTAAAACTAGTGACCTATCCCCAGTGGTCTACTTCTAGAACTATATCACCAGATATCTACCTCCAATGTTCTATCATGAGTGATCTACCATAAGTGATCTACTGTGATAGAACTTCCACCAATTTTATTCTACAAGTGGTCTACCACAAGAGATCCTCTACTAGTGATCAATCAGTATAGATCCACTGCCAGTGATCGATCACGAGGATCTACCATCATCATCTAAAACCCCCTTTTCCCCCAAAACACCACAAAACTCCTCTCTTACTTCACTAGACACCTCTGGAAATTCCCCAGACACCTCAATAACTATAATTCCTATATGGTAATGAGGTGGAAGTTCATTCCCATTACATCAGATACCTATCAAGAAATTATCACCCTAAAAAGTTAAGAACAAATCATGAAGGAAATAGTGAAAATGTAATGTCATGTATTTTACATGTATTAATTTTAAATATTATATGGGATTAATTAGAGACCAGGTACTAAGATGGAGTGAAATTATGAGTCTCGGTGTCCCTAGAATAAAAGTTTGAAATATATTTAATATATTATATAGCTAGGGTGAGATGTTTTCCTAAAAAAGTAAAATAACATGTAAATTGGTTCCTAGATAAAAAATCCAAGGGAACCATTGCATTCGGAGAAGTAAGTTTATCCTAGGCACAGCCTAACTTCTGTCAGTATAGGTTAGATATGGAAAGTATTTTTTGTAATTTTAATAAATAAAATAAATGAAGAATTTAACTTATTATAATGTTTCATTGACGTAGTGACACCGCATAATTTATTTTTTAATAAACTAGAGGTAGGGGACCATGGTTTTATAACCCTATGATTCCTTGGAGGAGCTGGAGAGAGTAACATAGAGGATTCTCTCAGTGATGAACGATGACGGGAAGGGGGATTGAAGATCGACGAGGGCCATTATTGGAAGATGTATGCCAAAAGAGACGGCACAACAATCAGTCTTATTTATAGATTGATACAACCTCTAGGTAGGGATTACTATTTTGATTATTATTTTCACATTCTTAGATTCAACGTAGAATGCAGACCAGCCTACGAATAGGTTGGTTTGTGGTTCGTTTGTTCTTAGGTGATGGGATTTTCTTGCAGGATATTATTGGGGGATGATTATGATCGTATTACTATTTTGTAATCTTGATCATTCTTATGGAATTGATCAAATATGGAATGAAAAATGGACATGTTTTATTCCTTTGGTTATTCAATTATGCTTTTATCCCCTATGTTCTTCGCATTCATCAAGAAATATGAACGGATGATCATTGCACCTCTGATTCTTAGTGAAATCATCCAAAATCATAGATCTAACCTCATGATCTTCTAGAAGAGGTGTGAAGATGATGTTAGAGGATGGATTGAGGTAAATCCAAAGATATCATTCTTTTGATGAATTCCATGCAGATGATCAAAATCTATTTTTAGAGATAAACGAAGGCCTAAAACCTACCAATTCGATGTTTCAATGGTGAGACAACCCTAGATCTTCCTTTTCAAGGTGAAAATATCATCAGATCGAACACAGAAGGACCAACCGAGGTGTATATAGGAAGAAATAACATTCTAGAAAATTCCAAAGAACACGGTGTGTAGTCTGGACCACATGGATTGTGGACCCCACCGAGTGGCATCTAGAGTTTTAGGAGTCATTTAAGTGTCATACGGCATGTGGATCATTTTAAATTTAGTGTGGGACCTTCATTAGGGATCAACATATACTCTGGGAGTACACCAACACTTGGAAGAGTACACATGTTTCCTATATGGTGTGTACCCCACCACACAATATTTTTGAGCCAGTTACATAGATAAATCCTTGTACTTGTACATGGGAAGAGGACACGGTGTGATTCCATGTCCTGGAACATGACCAGGATACACGAGTGGAACTCGAATATAAGTACATATTGTGTGACTCTTACTACATGTCATGCACTCTTTTTTTACACTACTTGTTCTCCTGACGTTGGACATTGTACACAGGTAGTACTCGGGGTCAAGGGAATCGGCGTGTAACACTACTAAACATCATGTAATCTATTCTACATGGCTTGATATCCTTGTCCACCATATCCTAAAAATGTTTCGTTAGGGTTGGTTCCCTTTATTTGTGCCCTAAAGTTTAGTTGGTATCTTTTCATACTCACAAGAGTATGATCCCTTCAGCATTAATTTCTTGATAGAGTAGTTGGAATATCCTCTAAGTGGCCCAGAGTAGGATCCTTTATTAATTCTTGTTCCCTGAGTAGAGTCTTGGTATCCTTGCGACCAATCCTACTGAATGTTGATCCTCTATTTATTATGACAATCTGGATCTGTCATGGTATCACCCCATTTCCTGGTCATTGTTTCTTATCTATGTATCATGATATTCCCCACTCGTGGAGTGAGTTATCTCATGGTGAGTGTATAGTATCTCTCTTTGGATCTATCAATGTATCTCTCATTATGGTTTCTGATGAGAATCACCTCTCATATGGGAGTCATCAGTGCTATCGTACATTGGAGTATGTGCTCAAGGATGAGGTCTTCGTGGAATCTTTGAACTTAATCTCTAGTGTTGGTAAATGGTAGTTGTGAATTACCACTAGACTACAGGTATGGGATCGAGTATATCTATATATATTTTTTATATTTTATGTATATTCAAACTTGTGTACAATTGACTATACATTTACATTGTTTATTTCTTTGTGATTTTGGGGTTTCTAACTGAGTATTGTTATACTCACCCTACATGGGATTTTCCCGAACATGTTGATTATTTTGGTTGGCTTATATTATGACCTAGTTTACATAATTTCACATTACATTTCCATTTTTACTCTATTGGTTGGATGTAGTGGTATGAATGAATTTTTTTTCTTATTGGTTTTTATATGTCATCATTTGTAGGCTTGGAGATGTGTTCATTTGTACATATACTTAGGCAATGCCTCCCATGTTAGTGACATGCCTACTCGGTGCTAGTTACCATCCCCTATCCTATTGGAGGCAAGATTTGAGAGTTGTGGCATGGGACCCTCTGGGACATTTCAAGATAGAGTTGTATCTGAGGTGGTTAGCTCTACCATAGGAATGATATTCAATGCGATTGGTTTAGGTAAATAGTTTTAAGTGTTTTGAGTTCGGATTTCAGACCAAGGACTCTAGGTATGGAGCATCGGCCAGTGTATCCATACACATGGACTCTAATAACCTACTTTTCAACTCAATACATGAGAACACTAGTTGTAGGGAAATAATAATGGTTCATGAACCATATAGAAATGGGTTTCAGTTTCCATGTACTTCTTATGTTAGCTCTCTAAATATACTCATTGACTGTTGTACATCTAGTTCTCTTACAAGATGTCTGCACAACATATATTAGCATGGATTCAGTAGCATGGTAATGATTATGACCCCCTTAGTGACAATTCTTTGATATGGGGATCAGTTCCCCAGATGTTACATCTAGGTGGTGCACCATCCATACCTCCACCTGTAGATAAGAACATGGTACTCATAGTACCAATAGTTAAAGAGTGCATGCTGAGCATGCTTCATGAGATTCAGCAGTAGAGACCCCTCAGGATCTGAGGCGGGCCTAACACATAGGCTTCTGGGGACTCGTTTGAGGTGGTGAACCAAGTTTTCCATATTGTCAGTACACTAGTAGATCAGATGGTGGTTCTGGTAGTGGGCCTTCTCTTTGGATCTATAGGGTGATGGTGGGGATTAGTTACTTGATCTTAGGATGAGGTGACCCTTTTGAGGGCCGAGTTTGAGAACCTTTTCAGAGAGTATTTCTCACCTTAGAACTTGAGGGTTATGCATATCCAGTGGCTTCTATAGCTCTAAAAAGAAACCATTTCAGCGTTTGAGTATTCATAAAGGCATGACTTCCTATATAGGTACTCGATGGATATCACGCACGATCTGAACTACAGGTCTCAGACCATCGAGAGAGGTCAATGCAGAGAAATCTAAGCTAATGTATCCCCAATTTAAATTCCTACCTATAATGGGGTTCTAGAGTAGGCATTGGAATTTGAGAGTTTCTTAGCTATGTAGATACAGCCGATGGTAGTCAGTATCAGAAAAAAAAGAGTAGTGAACTTGGTAGTGTGAAGCTGACATCTGCCTCAGGAACATAGATGTGTAATACATTACAAGAGGAAGAATCAAAATAGGGATTCTACCATTTAGGACTCATGGGGTTGGTCTAGTCATCCTAGATCAAGGTCATTCTATTCTTTTTCAGGTAGGGGACATCTCAGTATATATTTTTTTACACATCCAGCAACTGATGGGGTGACAGTGGATGGGCTACTGAGAAGAGGTAGAAATATGAGAAAGAAGATTCTTAGGGTGAAGATGTGGTTTAGGAGCTATGATAGTAGCATGAGGTAGAAAAAATTTCAACATGTTACCACCACCACCCCAAGTAATCCACACTAGGCTTAGGGATCTGGAGGACAGAGGAGGGGAAAATTACATGCAGTCGAGGAGTACAACCCAGAGGCTCTAAGAATGATTCAATGCATGACCTATGTATTTTATACATTATATTCTATACTGATAGACACAAATAAAAGTCATTATTTTCTTTTAATAAATCCATTATTATACCTTCATACTCTGGTTATACCATTGACTCTACGCTTATGCTTAGAGACACCTATGGGAGGAGACTCGATGATCATGTTTATGCTGATTGTGTGACCTTAACCATTGAGTTGAGGGTTTTGGTTGGAACTTCTTTCTAGAAGCATCAATGACTTAAGAATTAATTAATGGTATGGATTGGTTATGTTCCACCCATGCCGAGATTGAATATTTTAGTCGAACTGTGCAGCATTTCTATAGTGACGGAGGGAGATTTTCCCTTCTCAAAGAAAAGGAATCCCATGTAGTACAGGATAGACTCAGGCATAGGAAGGTGCATCTGGTTACTCATGAGTTAGCTAGCCAAAACCATGGAGTGTAAAATTTTATGATGTTATAGTTCCTAGTAGTAGTAGCGTAATATGAGGACATATTTCCAGAAGATGTTCCAGAATTACCTAGTTTTTAGGAGATAGAATTCTGTATTATTTTACCCCCTGAGGCGGCATTGATATCAGCAACAACATATTGGATAGCTCTCACAAATCTTCTCAATTTGAGGGTGATTTTTGAGGAATTGTATAGGAAGGTCTTAGTATGACCTAGAGTTTCACCCTGGGTAGTCCTAGTTTTTTTACTAAAAAAGGAAGACGGGAGCTTAAGGTTTTGTGTGGATTGCTGACACATAAATCAAGTGACCTTGGAAAACGAGTATCAACTACCAAGGATTGATGAGATCCAAGTGTAGTTGATAGGATCACGATGGATCTTGATGGTGGACCCCAGGTCAATGCTTTCATAAGTTGGGGGGAGTTTGACGAGTTCCCAAATCAAGAGATTGTTAGAGAAGGGTGTAAATTACATAGTCTTCTACGATGCATCAGGGTCTATACATGGTTTTTTCCTGATGAATAGGCATGTAGTGATTGCATATGGTTCATTCCAATTGAGGCCAAATTATCAAAACTATGTAACTAATGATCTAGCGATGGCAATGGTAGTCTTCACATTGATGATGTGGTGACACTTCCAAATGGGCGAGTGGTTTATCATATACTCTGATCACAAGAGTCTCAAGAATATCTTCTCTTAGAAGGATGTGAACATGAGATAGAGGCGATGTCTAGAGTTCCTACAGGACTTTGACATTGAGATTGTATATAATCATGGGAAGGGGAACGTGGTGGTGGTTTCTTTCAGCAGAAGATCTAGTTCATTGATGTTGAACTAGGCGTAAGAGTAGTTGACCTCGTTACAGTTATCCTTTATAGATGGAGATGATGAAAGCTACCTCTAGTCGATGGTTATCACCCCTCTACTCTTATAACATGTTAGTGAGGCTTAAATTTGGGATATTGACTATGAGACCTTACGTGCTCAGGTTTCAATAGGGCATGATATTGATGGATATTACCAGGGTGGGGAGCATGTCATTGTTTTCAAAGTATGCATAGTTTTAGACGTGGCATTGTGAGAGGATTTTCTACAAGAGTATCATGCATCCCATTTGGCAGTACACCTTGATGTGGAAGAAATGTACCAGGACCTCTGATGATAGTTCTGGTTGACATGGATAATGTAGGTAGTGTCATAGTTCATTTCACAAAACCTTAAGTGATAATAGGTGAAGTATGAGAACTAGGTTCTTGTGGGTTTAGCTCAACCGCTTGAGTTTTTGGAATGGAAGTGGGATGAAATATCGATGGATTTTGGAAGAGGATTACCATGTATGTCCAGGGACATGATTCTATTTGGGTGATCCATGACCGACTCATCAAGTTAGACCACTTCCGAACCATTTGAGACCCGAGATCAGTAGAGAACTTAGGACACCTCTACATGAAGGAGATAGTTCGGCTCCTTAGAGTACCATCAATGATAGTTTTAAATTGGGATGCTCATTTCACATTCTGTTTGTGGAAGGTATTACATGAGGAATTTGGTACTATATTATGATTGAGAATATCATTTCACCCAAAAACTGATAGCTAGACAGGGTGAACTATTCAGGTATTAGAGAACATGCTACAGGCTTGCTTGTTGGACATCAGCTATAGTGGGGAGGACCACCTACCACTGGTAGAGTTTTCATACAACAATACCTACCACTCCACAACTAGTATGGAACTGTTCCTAGTACTGTATTGGAAACCCTACAGGACACCACATTAGTAGAGTCTACAAGGAGAGTCAGCACTCGTGGGCCTAAAGTTTGTGCAAGATACTATTGAGAAGGTGCAGATCATCCGGTAGTTGATGAAGACTGCACAGATCTTGAATAAGTCATATGATGAAAGGATATGGAGGCCTTTGGAGTTTAAGGAATGAGACCATGTGTTCATATAGGTCTCACCTCGATGTGGGTTGTGTAAATTTGGATAGGGCATCAAGTTCTCTTCTATTTTCATCAGACCTTTTTAGATACTATGTATATTTTTATGAGGTGGGATATTGCTTGGATCTACCCCATAATTGGAAAAGGTATATGATGTCTTTCATGTGTTGTAGTAGAGGAGGTACATCCATGACCCATCACAAATCATTGACTGGGGTGAGGTGGACATTGATGATGGAGAGACCTTTCATGAGTACCCATTGGAGGTTGAGGATCATCATGAGAGGATCCTTTAGGGGGGGGAAATTCCATATGTTTGTGTCTGGTGGTAGCACATGAATCTTCATGAGAGCATGTGGTAGTGGGAGGATCAGATTAATGTGCAGTACCCAAATCTTTTTTTGTATCCTTATTTTTATATTTTTGGGGACGTAAAGACATAATGTGCGGAGAACTTAATGTCTGGAATTCTCCTTATATTAATTTTTATTATCATATTGGATTAATTTGAGATCATTTTCAGAGACAATGTGTGATTCTGAGGCCCGGTGTGCCTGCAATAATTGTTTGAATTATATTAAAAATATTAAATAGCATGCATGAGCGGTTTTACTGAAAAAGTAGAATAACTTATAAATTTTTTCCCAAATCAGAAATATGGGGGCACTTGTTCATTAATAGTATCATGTTTACCTTAGTAATGACCAAATTTTAGCCGGTGGAGTCAATTTCGAAAACTAATTTTTGGAATTTTAATAAATAAAATAAATAAAGATTTTATTTTATTTTAACGTTTTGTAGATGTAGCAAGCCAATTTTTTTATTTCTTTAATGAACCTTGTGAAATGGGTTTAGTGGTAGACTCACACCCCTATAATTCCCTGGAGGCTCTAGAGGGAGGAACATGGAGGATTCTTTCTACGACGAATGATGAATGGATGTTGGATCGAAGATCGGCGGTAGCCATCCCTGGGAGATAATGCCAACGATGAGGATAAGACAATTGATCTTTACCAACAAATGATCCATCTTCATTGTAGGGTGTGTTATTTTTATTATCATTTTTCCTATTATTAGATTCAATGACAAACGTGAACCAACCTATGAATAGGTTGATCCATGGTTTGATCATTCTTGTAGGATGGGATTCTCCTATGGGATTTTATTGTGGGATTATTATGATCATATTGATATTTTTTTATCTTGATCATTCTTATAGAATGGATCGAGGCTAGAATTAACAACTTTTAAGATCCTTTATTTAAGTTGTTTAATTGTGATCTTCTCCCCCTATGTTATTCACATTATTCGTGGGATATAAAAGGATGGTCATTGCACCTAAAAATCATGGTGCAATGATCCAAAATATATGATCCAACCTCATTATGACCTAGAGGAAGTGCGACGATAATGAAATCAGACATATTGAAGAATTTTAGGAGATATAGTTCTTCTTTTGACTTTCATGCGGATGATGGGAATCGGTTTTCCGAGCCGATCAAAGGCCTAAATCCCACTGATTTGGTGTTGAAATGGTGAGACAACCCTATATATTCAGTTTCAAGGAGAAAGAATCATCGGATCAAATACTAGAGTATTTACTGAGGCATGTGGAAGAAGAACCAGTTTTCTAGAAATTTCCGAAGAACACGGCATGTAGTCTAGACTACATGACGTGTGTCCCACACTGAGTAGAGGCTAGGGTTTTAGGAGGTATTCAAGTTCCAATTGTCATGTGGGGCCTTCCTTGAGACATGGAATGTAATCTAGGAGTTCATGAACATGGGGTAGAGTACATAGTGTGTACCCCACCACGTGTCTTTGCTAAGTTGGTTATGCAGATAACCCCATGTACTTGTACATGGGTAGAGGACACTGGTTGATTCTATGCAATGGAACATGCCCAGGGTACACAGTTGAACCCTGAATATAAGGACATAACCTATGACTCTTACTACATTTCATTCACTATATTATTACATTCCATGTATTTCTGATGCATTCTATTGTACACAGGCATTACTCGGGTTTAAGGGACACTGTGTGTGACTCCACTACACGTTATGTACTCTATTATACATGGATTGATCTCCTTGTCCACCATATCTTTGAAAAGTTTCATTAGGTTTGGTTCCCCTGATTCATACTCTCAAGTTTAGTTGGTGTCATTTCCTTAAAACATAATTATGATCCCTTAAGCAAGACTTTCTGGATTGAGTTGTTGGAATCCCCTCCGAGAGGCCTAGAGTAGGATCCTCTATCCATTTTTTTCCCTAAGTAGAGTATTGGTATTGGCATGACCAATCATATCAGTCATTGATCCTCTACATAGAAGGTAAATTTGGATGAGTCATGGTATCACCCCATGGCATTGGCGGTGATCCCCATCTATGTATCATGATCTTCCCCACTCATTAAGTGAGTTATCTCAGAGAAAGTGTATCATATCTCTCTTCAGACCTATCTTTGTATCTCTATTATGATATTTTACTATGAGGAACACCTCTCATATGGATGTGACTATTAATATATGAATAAAGAGTATGTGCCCCTAGATGAGTCCTTCATGGAATCTTCAAACTGAATCTCTAGTGTTGATATACAATTGTTTCAACTTACCTCTAGACTATGGGTCTAGGTTTGAGTATATCTAGATATCATTGTTATATATGATGCAGACACATACATGTGTAGAGATGAATGTGCTTTTACTTTGTGAATTTCTTTGTGGTTTCAGGGTATCATAATGAGTATTGTTATACTCACCCCTCCATGGGCTTTACCTGCATGTGTCATGTATTTTACAGGCAGGAAACCATTTTTACATAGTCCTAGATGGAAAAAGACTAGGAAAAGGACTGGGACCAGGGGGTTGTTTGTGAGTTCAGATAGGATGATCTTTTCCTACAGCTATATACAGCAGTCCCAGTACCCTTTTTTATAGGTTTTACTTTGTAGTTTACATACCCTTTCTTTTGGAGTGCTTGTATTCTGGACCAGTTTACATCACTGCACTTTTTATTCCCTATTTTACTCTGTTAGTTGGGTTTAGTGGTATGCATATATTTTGTTCCTTCGTGTTTTTACATTTCATCATTTTTTGATATTGGAGATGTGTTTGTGTGTACAGGTACTTAATAAATACCTCCCATGTTAGTGATATTCCTACTCGGTTCTAGTCCCCAGACCCTGGCCTATTAGAGGTAGGATTGGGGAGTCATGGAATGGGACCTACTATGATGGGTCATGATAGAAAATCTCTAAACCCCACACCTTGAGAAACCTTTCAATGATCTCATTACATCAAAAACACCACAAAAAATGAATCACTATAGCCAAAGACCTCCTATATTCCACATAACCTCTTGAAAAAATCTTTTAACCACCATGTAACCTTAAGAAAAAAAATTTCCACACCCAAAAAACAAAAGAGACCCATGTACACAAATCAAGTAATTCTATCTCCCATGTCAAGATACTATCTGGTTCAATTGACATTGAATCTCTTCATGGTTTCAGTCACATCAATGTTTAACATATCTCGATTTGGGACTAGGTTTTCATTTATTTAGGCATTAATGATTGAATCACAAATCATATATATAAGTAAGAGGCACATCTTATAAAAACTATAATGCTAAACATCACATTGAAACAAAAAAATGAAAGAAAATCCATGAAATTACTAAAAAACTACGTGTATTGGGCATGCATCTATGTATCATGCTCCCAATTACTAACCTCTTGGGAACCATTCCTCCACAACACACAAAACAATGGAATGTTTTATCCCCACATCACCTTCTCTCGATGGCCATGGATCTCCACTAGCTTCTCCGCATTCATTGTGTCAGCCTCAATATCCAACTATCCATAGTCAGTTACATGGGAGTCATCTAAAATATACCAATTGAGATGATATACATGGAAAAAGTTATGGATATGCTCCTATCATGGTTGATGTGAAACCATTAATACACCTCACCAACAAGACCTTACACCTCGGAGGGCACAAAAATCTAGGTTGAGAACTTACTCCCCTTTCTTAAACTCTACTTCCCACATTGATGGGAAAACCTCAAGAATTTATAGTCTCTAACCTATAACTCCAGGGTAATATTCCTATGATAAAAATAGACTAATATCTGTCTGGTGTTTCTTTCATCATCTCTCTAACAAAATGAACCTTCTCTATTGTGCTCTAAAACACATGGGGTCCAAAAACTACTAACTCTCCATCTTCATGACCACAAAACCAAGAATGAGATGTATTTAAATTAAAATACTTAAATATGTTCACTCCAATAGATGATTGATAGTTGTTATTATAGTAAAACTCAATCAAGGAAAGGTTTTGTGCCTGTGATCTTCTGAAGTCAAAGACACACACCCACAACATGTCCTCCAATGTATGTATAGTCTGCTCTATTATCCCATCCATTTGAGGGTGGAAAGTAGTGTTGAGGCATAACTGAGTGCCAAAATGATGATGGAATCCCTCCTAGACTTGTGATATAAAATGTGTGTCCCAATCTGAGAAAATTAACCTCGGGTGTAATGAACCGTCTTTTCACAAAGGTACGGAGTATTAATTTTTCAATATGAATTCCTTAAATGACACAAATATTGATGTCTAATCAATACAAGGAGGTCACATGTGCATCCAATGATCATTTAGACCCTAGATATCTAAAATGGAATGAATGGATTGGGATTTTCGGTTTGTCTAAATCGTGTGACCCATGGCATACATTCGTGTGGTCGATTAAAGTTTTGGGACATAGACATTTTGAATGATTTTTGCCTGGTTAGTCGAACTATGTATGTAACCATGCATTGTTCCCCAAAGTAGTAGTGAACTAAGAATAGCTTTTTCTTGGTTTTTCTATATTGTGTGGACAAACCATGTGACTGTCTATTTTGATGTATAATTACCATTTCACCCCTTAAATATGTTTTTAACATTTTTTTCTTTTCCCTTTACTCTTCTAGTGGACAGTACCCCTCTCCTCCTCCATTGGGATCAAAATTATCCCAAGCTAGGATTTGAAGTATCATATTCCTTTGGTGTCTATTCCTCGATCTATTATAAGCATTAGATCAATCTCGGTGTTCTCCCCTCACCTCTTGCCTCCTATCTATGTTTTCCTTCTGATCGATTTCACTAATTTGGTTCAACATCATTTGACATATTTTCTGGGAATTGAATTGTTTCATAGATATCTTACAACCAACAATGAATCTGAGGCCTACATCATTTTAGTATTTTTTTACATACTTGAGGTAGGTGGTCACATCATTTTCAAAAAAAAATTCATTTCTCTGTAACTATGTCATTGTGTGGAAGACTGACTTTTCTAAGCATCCCCTTTATATAGAGTTCTTCATGTACAATTGATTCATGCACCATTTTTTATACATATAGATCCTAGTATTATAATTTAGAGGTTTTACATACCTTATATGGTCAACCCTTGGGTGTGCCATGTGAAATTAGCCATTATGCCTAATTAGTGAAAATACCCAAAACTCTTAATTAGCCATCGAATTTTTTTTTAAATGTGTTTTCCCTTATGATGTGAGAGTTTAGTTGGACCAAGGGTATCTACCATGAGTTTTTTCAACCTATACATGTAATTAACCATGTAGGAATCTCCCTTAAATACAATGTAACCTTATAAAAGACCCATTGAGCCTTGTATGTGGATATTTCATGCTTTAGTAAATTGAATGGGTTAGAATTAGATGGAATGGTCATAACATAGTTGATTTATCTTGATTGATTGAATGGAATTGGTATAATTATATAAGATGGAATTTAATTATTTTAATAAATGAAATGGATAATGTGAAAAGGATTATACATGATGGATTATTTCCATTAATTGAATCTATTGCTTCAAATAGAATGAATTCAATGTATTGTAAGGAAATCATTTCTGTTTATATAATATTAAATTCTCTAATTGAAATGTATTTTATTTTATATAATAAAGATTTGATAATTGAATTAATAAGAGGTATTGCCTTATGTATTATATTATAAATGTGATTATTCCTTAAATATTATTTGTACGATGGTAAGAGGTGTTGAGAATGAAGTAAAATCACACTCCCTTGTATCAGTCATGGAGTATGTCATCACTAACTAGTAATACTATATGGGTGTTGGGAATTACACAACACCTTCCTTGTTTAAGTGATGACATGATGGCTCACTCACAACCCTGAGTGTCGTTTCATGACATCTAACACTCTTCTTGGTATATAAGACATGTAACGTATTTCTTGTGCTTGTAGACTTATTAGAATGGTCATGGATATCTAAGATACACCTGGGTATATCCATCACTATTATTCCTGGAATACGATCACTTTTATCTTCACATACTTGGTTCATATATGTAGATACTAAATATATCATAATACTATATATATACTACTAATTCTATATATAGTTACTTTTGAGACATTATTCTTGTCCATGAGTTGAAGTATGTAGACCCTCCATGTGTCCTTCATAATCCTAAGTGAGCTGGTTATTTATTTATTCTATATTTTTAATTAATTAATATTTCTTGTATATTTTTTAGTTATGAGATCCGCTTGGATTAGTCATAGACACTTATGGTTATGTCCTATTGAGATTTTAATATCACACACTACTCAGGGTTCCTTTGGTACATGAGAAGATTATCAATATTCAAGTATGAATAAGGGAAAGGGCCTTGCTATGGGTTGTTGATATGTATTTCTTATAGATGGAGATTAGGAGAAAAGGACTAAGAATTTTCTCGAGATGTTAGTGGAGAAACTTGTTTCCCTTTTTGTACTTTTTATACAGCATGTGTATATGCATGTTCTCTTATTACCTTTTTATTCTAGCATGCCATGTAGACAAGTATTATACACTACCTTAGAGGTCATTTATTATATTATTTATTTGTCTAGTTTATTATCTTTGACTTCTTAGATTCTTATTCTTCATGTTTATGTATATTCTTATGCTATTGTTGTATGTTTCTGATTGTATCTGATGAGCTACTATGAAATTAGGGTATAGTTTCCCCACTATACCATAATTACACCACCTGTTTCTAGTCGATGGCCTCTGGTGTATGGGGATGAAATATTGAGGCCATGTGACCCTATGTCTTAATGAACGAGTTAAGTGGACCCCAGTTTGATATGTTACAAAGTGGTATCAGGTCTTATTATTCATTTTTTTTACTATTTGGAAATTAAAAAGGAGACTATGTGTTAATGGAATTTTGATGTTACGCTATGCATGGACGTAGCAATCCCATGTACAGGGGAAATCCAAATTACTAAGAATGGTTAACTATATTTATTGACAATAATTTTTACAATTGATATGACTTCACCATTGGGTGAAACACTTGATTTAGGATGTTTTTTATATTGGTATAATTGAAATGATATTTATTTACTATGTCCTAATGAAATGATGGATTTACATTAGTACATCCATCATCATAGTCACAACATTATTAATATTACATGCAATTTTCAATTCCATATTTATTTTTAGCATGCATTTTCATGTTGCCTGTTGATTTTCCCATGTAATTTTATTGAATTGGGCTGATTCTTTTGGTAGGGATTGTAAGACATAGTTGATACATAAATTTCCTGCCTTAACCTAATAGTTTTTTCCAGAGTAGTTCAAGGTAGACACTATAGGTAGTCAATTATGAAACAACGGGGAATAGATTATTAGTCTCTTAGTATGGGACTTGTTATGGTGTTGGTTGAGTTGATGCATTTTTTGGTTCATAAGGAGTTTGTGCCCTTATGGATCATAAAATGATAAACCATCTTATTCAACCATTTTAAGCAATTTAAATGTTTGAAAAATCACAGATTAAAATTAATATGACATTATAGTGAAAGAAAACATCTTATATATATATGGGAAACCGAGGCTTAGACCCAATCCCAACCATATTAGTGGGTAGTTGGTTTTCTATTGTGTTCTTATGGACTATTATAGTCTATTTAAAAGTGTATACCTAGGTTTTGAAGTTGGTAGAGTGGAATGAATGTTTATATAGAAATTATTATTCATATCATACTTTTAAATATAGATTATTCTCAATTTCTTAATTCTCTTTTGAGGTATGTGTTTGGCATTATATTATCATGCCACCATGATGTCCACCAGTTGTGCGCCCTGAAGGTAGTGATGATCATTATCCTGAGGTGGTGGGCGGTGATCCACCAATGATTCACCCTATACTTCCATATATGTATCCTATTCATATTTCTAACATGGGAACTAACAACAATTTCTAAGATGGAACATTCTATTCTTCTAAATATAAAAGGTTACATTCAACCTGCCCATGTATGGAAGAGTGGAGTCACGAAATTTATCAGTATAATCCACAAACATTCTTAGGAAGTTGTGAACCAAATTCATTGGAGTCTTGGATCAAATAAATCATTTCTATTTTATATCATCTTTGGATGCCTCCATATTCTAGGGTCAATATAGATTTTATATGTTGTGTGATTCATCCAAGAGAAGGTGGTTCATAATCACCAAGGTGAATTGAAATTGCTATATAGTCTGGGAAGATTTCAGCCCATCTTTAATAAATACTTCTTTCCTTAGACTATGAGGGTTGATAGAGATAGAGAATTCATAAAACTGAATCAAAGGAGTTTTTCAATTTCGGAATACTCAGCCTATTTCCCTGAGCTACAATGGTTTTCTCCAACTCCAGTTGAAGATGATATTATGAAGACATGGTGATTCAAGGATGGGCTAGTATACACTATCTGATCGTAGGTTTATTTTTTAGGTTGACCACCATGTATCAAATAATCAATCATGCCTTTCATATATAGTGGAATATGATGGAAGATGATGGTGTGAGTTAGGATGGCTTGTCACCTAGAGCTACCAATGGTTCTGCATCTTAGTGAAAGAGAAATTTTGAAGATACTCAAAGAGGTAGAAGAAGCTAGTCTCCCCATGTAGACAAAAT
Organism: Viscum album; assembly: GCA_963277665.1. NCBI lineage: Eukaryota > Viridiplantae > Streptophyta > Magnoliopsida > Santalales > Viscaceae > Viscum > Viscum album. Next base: position 742,195,486 of record OY728138.1, on the reverse strand, counting down.
TCATATTTTTTACTATTTTGTGATGAAAAGGCATAAAAAACCTCAAATACTACAAGATACCATGGAGTGTATATGTTATCGAATGATTAGAAATATTCATCAATTATGCCAAAATTTCACAAAAGTGTCAAGTGAGTAGTTATCTACACCTACTACATAATCAGGAGCTAGGCTTGTTGGATTAGGACAGGTAGGCAGCTAAAATACCACCTAACATTTATGATGAGGTGGTAGTTAGGACAGAGGTAGTTAGATTTATGGTTCTCAGTGCTTGTAGAGTAGGCTTTCTCAAGGAAGTCAGGTAGTGACACAGGTTTGTGGTATAGGCCACTTACATGATGTACAACCTATTCCAAAGAAGAAGAGAGACATACATTATATTCTATAAGGTACTATTCTAGTATCCTACACTTTAGTGTCTTATTTATTTGACATAGTCATGTCTCGCTCATTCAGATATGAGGAAATCACTGAATTTCTAGGCATCGAGATCAAACACTTCTATGGGAATATGATGATAGATACATCATTAGGTATTTGGTCAGAGGGTTTTCTCATTGTAAGGACCTTTCTCTTGAGATAAACAGTTTCCTTTTTTATGAAATATTTTCATTATCGACATGAAGGGATTTAATATAATCATCAAGATGGACTATTTAGTTTCCTATCGAGACTATATTGTCTGCTATCATCAGTGGGAGATGTTTACATCACAATAGTTTATCGAGAATGTGGATAAGAGAAAATGGGATGTGTAAGATACATGATCAGGACCCGAGTATCAGAGGATGATTAGTGTAAAAAAATTGATCATCAATAATTTCATATATGATCAGGGGAAATGACCCACTGTTTTTACTCTAGTAATGGTTCATTTCAAATATGTCATTCTGATCGACTTCCCTTGTCTACCTCTAGTGAAAGAGGTATTTTTATTATTGAGATCTTACCAGGAGCAGCACTAGTGACCATTCCTCATTATAGGATGTCTCTGAAAGATATTCTGGAATATAATAATCAGTTGTAGGATCTAGAGGATAATGGCTTCATAGTCCCCAACACATCTCCATGGGGTTCACTGATCCTTTTTTCTGAGAAGGTGGATGGTACCCACTGGCTCTGTGTGGATCAATGTCATTTGAATCAACTCACTATCAAGAACCGGAATCCAATTACTATAATAGATGAACTCATTGGTCAACTCTATGGAGTGAAGGTGTTTTAAAAGATAGACTTGATGTCTTTCTATATTAAAGTTCTTGTTAGGACCTCATACATACCTCACACAGCTTTTAGGAGTATTTATGGTCTTTACAACTACCTTTTTATTTAATTTGGAGTCATGAATGCAACTGTTGTTTTTATGGATCTTATGAATCTAGTTTTCCACCCATATCTAGAATCATTTGTGGTTTTTTTGTTCTATATTACATGGAATATTTTTACTCTATACTAAATCATGAAAACCATGTTGAGATCATGCTGAATACATTGAGATAGAATCATCTAAATGCTCAGATCATTATGGTCCACTTTTGGATCAACTGAGTCCACTTCGGGGGTTATATCATCTTAGAGTCAAGACTTTCAAAAGACCTAGGGAAAGCGAGGGCAGTAGTTTCTTGGGAGAAACATAAGAATGTATTTTAAATTCATATTATCTTAGTGATTAATGGATATTATAGAAACATCATCCAAGATTTCTCATTCCTTAAAGCACCTCTTATGGTCTTGATAAATAATATTTTGAAATTTGTATAGTGAGAATCTTATAAAGCATCCTTTTAGGAGTTGAAGGGACATTTGACTTAATCAACAATATACTTTCTTCTACAGTTAGGAAGGAGAATTAAATTCAATGATGATAGGTTAGGTATTAGATTGTGACCTATCTTGATGTAGGATGAGTGGTTTGTTTTATACAGGTCTCGTTAATTGAGGCCTTATGAATGGAATAATCAGATGCACGACCTCCATCTCACTTCTTTGTTGTATACCCAGCTTTATTGGAGACAATATCTACTTAGAGGGCATTTTTTGGTATTTTTGGATAAAAAATCCTTATTTACATATTTAGACAATGATATCTTAATCTTAGGTAGAAAATATGGGTTGAGTACCTACCGTCATTTGATTTTGAGATTTCCCACATGCTTAGTAAAGGGAATTGTGTAACCGATGCACTAAGACAAAATACTCAGACATAAGAGGTTCATGAATACAGTGATGAATGAAAAGATATAGAATTATTTTCAGATATTCAGATTGAGTTTTAGGAATACCATGGTTTAAACATCCACTCAGTCTTAGTAGTGACATCTACACTGTTGGAATGGGTGAGGTCAATATAATTATCTCATCCCAAAGGCCTTGTACGTAAAGAAAGTGTCTTAGAAGATGATACATATTCATGTTTGAATGTGTATGGGGAAGATATTTTATTATTCCATGGGTGTGTATGGGTTCCATGTTACATCAGAGAGGATGTGATGTAGGAATTTTACACCTCATCTTGGGAGATTCACTCAAGTGTGATCAAAATGTATTGAGATCTATGAAGCCAATATTGGTGGACAAAATAAAATGAGATATTTCAGAATTCATCACTTGGTGTTTCACCTGATATTACATGAACGTATAAAATCATTGACCAATAGGTATTTTATAGTTTCTTCCCATTACTGAGTAGAAATGGGATGATGTATCGATTTATTTTTTGACTAGTCTACCCAGATCATCATATGAAAACAATACTGTATGGGTTTTCGTTAATCATTTGACGATTGTCACAAAATTCTTCTATATGTGATATGACTTCTCAATATAAAATCTAGGAATTTTTTATGTCATATAGGTTAAACATCTTCACAGAGATCCCTGTTCTATCATTTCTTAAAGAGATACTCGTTTCACGTCACAGTTCTACCAGGGGTTAGAGAAGGCCTTTTATACATATATGTGTCTAATAATGGATTATCACCCATAGATAAATGGATATATAGAGCTTAAAATTTAGGTATTAGAGGAAATATTTCGATTATGTGTCCATGAATTTGGGGGTTTTTGGGAGAAACACATTCCCATCATTGATTTTGGTTATAATAATAGCTTTTAGGATACCATCATGATGGCTCCTTATAAATAATTATATGGTAGACCTTTTTACTAACCTTTACGATGGTTATAGGCTAGGGAGGTTTCTATTCTTAAACCACATCTTATTTAGGAGGCTACGGAGAAGTTCCAGCTCATCATAAATCACATGATGACAACTCCGTCTAGACGTCGATCGTATGCCAACAGACACTGATGAACTCTCGATTTCATGTTTAGAGACTGGTTTTTCTATAAAGTCACACCTATGATGGGTCATATATGTATTAAGATGTAGGTAAATATCTTATAGAGTTTCATTAAAAACTTTAATGATATGAAATACATTTTAAATGTGTCTTACCAGTTGGAGTTTATCTAGAGATATTGGTTCATACATGATGTCTTTCATGTATCTCAAATTTTATGATACTATCCAGACCCATCATATGTCTTTCATCTTGTTGAGGTTGAGATTGATGTATATGCTTCCACCAAGGAGTATCCAGCGCGTATTTTGGATTAGATCATGAAGACCCTCTGAGGTAGGTCAATTCTTCTTGTACCGGTGATGTGGCAGCCCGAAGGCCTTCTTTTTTATTTTATTATAGATAATCCCCCTTTTAAGGGTTGAAGGGGAACCCGTACATGACCCATAGGCCCAAGGAACAGGGCCCGATATCACCCGTAATACATGACCCGAAGGCCCAGAGGCATACCATCCCCAATACATGACCCGTAGGCCCAGCCCACTAGAACTGCCCCTCCCCAGCTTCTACATCATTGATTACCTTTTAGCTCCCCACCTGCATTGTTTATCGGCTAGAATTGCCTCATACAAAGCTGCATGGTGCCCAGTCCCGAAGGCGGTTTCCATACCCTCTCATTCTTCTAATCCGGTTAGCTCTGCTTCTGGTGACTGCTATTGGTGCTCTGATCCTCATCTGGGGCCTGATCTCTGTGAACTGGGCTACTTCATGGTCTTCAATGGCCCGACAGCCCTATGGCCCAAAGGCCTTTGATGGCCTGAAGGCCCTGAGACCCGTAGCTCCAAACCGGTGGCCTGAAATCCCAAATCAGGCGAATAGTCTGGCTGCTACAGTACCAAACAGTTCCTGCTACAGTACTGCTACAATAACCCTAAAATTCACCTCCACCTATTTTTGAACCTGGGTCTCTTGGATGCCAAGCAGGAGCCCTTACCACTCGGGTATGAGCTCGTTGGTGGTGATGTGGTAGCACTGCTGAGTACAAGATGAGATGTGGGAGTGATAAGTTGATATACAAGCTCATTGGGAAGAGATCTTTGCTAATGATACCCTATTACCATCATAAGGCTAACTTCGGGATGAGTTTCTTTAACGAGGGGAGTTTGTAGTGACATGACTTTTCATGTAGGTAAGGATCGTTAGTTTTTCAATTTTAATTCGTTAAAGCGGATTAATACTAATTTCTAATCAAGAAAAGGAGGTCGTAGGTGTTTCTGAAGCTTGTTTGGATCCAGAATCTTTGAAATGGAAAGAAGGGATTGGACCACATGGTTTGTATGCAATTGTGCTACCTAGGGAATAGGACCCTGAATTTAGTTGATGGTTTGGGATATATCCATTTTATAGGGTTTGATTATTCAAACCATGAGACTATATATTTTGAGGTAGAATTACCTATTCATCTCACTTATTTTTTGTAACACTTTCTTCTTTTACACTTCTTCCCCCAGAAAACAAGCACCCCTCTCCTCCTCATTTGGGCTCAAAATTATCTCAAGCTATACTTTGACATATCAATATCCTCTAGTGTCCATTCCATGATACTTTAGAATCATTGGATCAGTCTTGGTAAGCTCCCCTAGTCTCCTAACTCCTATATATGTTTTTCTTATGTCCCATTTCACAATTTAGGTGAAATATAATTTTCCATATTTTCAGGGTGTTGGACTGTTTCTTGGATCTCTTACATCCTAATCTAAATCTTTGGCTGATATCGAGTGATCATTTATCTATGACCTTGAGGTAGGTGGTCACATTGGTTTCCATTGAGTTTTTTCAATTCGTATCTTTTTTTTGTGCAACACACTGGCTTTTTTCAAACATCCAGTTTATATTTTTTTCTTGTATAATTAATCCATGAACAATTTTATATATCTATTGATCCTTGTTTGGTAATTTAGAGGTTCTAAATACTTTATATGGTTATGCCTTCGATGTGAAAAGTGGAATTGTCCATTATGGATAATGGGTCAAAATGACTGAAACTCTCAATTAACCGTCAAAATGGGATTAAAATTGGGTTTCCCATATAATGGGAGTGTTTAGATGGACCAAGTGTATCTATCATGAGTTTCACCAACCTAGAAATGGAATTTACCATGTAGTAAATTACTTTAAAGATGATGTCACCTTATAAAAGACAGATTGATCCATGTATATGGATTTTTCATTCTTCAGTAATTTGAATGAGTTATAATTAGATGGAATTGTCTTAACATGGTTGATTTATATTAACTGCTTTAATAGATTTAGGATAATTATAAAATTTGGAATTTCCTTCTTTAAATAAATAACATGGATAACGTGGAAAGGCTTATACATGGTCGATTATTTCCCTTAATTGAATCAATTGAATCAAATAGAATGACATCAATGTATGGTAGGGTCATGCCTTCTACTTATGTAATATTAAATTCTCCATATATAATGTATTTTCTTGTATATAAATAATGTTGGATAATGGAATGAATAAGAGGTATTTCCTTATGTATTATATTATAAATGTGATGACTCCTTCTATGGTATATGTATGATGGTAAGAGATATTGATCATGGAAGAAAATAAAACTCCCTTACATTGAGTGTTGAGTATGGCATCTCGTACTAGTGATATTATAGGGGAATTGGGATTTATGTGTCACATTCATTGTTCAAGTGATGACATGATGGATCACCCACCATCTTGAGTGTTGTTGTATGATGTCTCATGCTCTTCTTAAATTCTATAAAACATGAAATTGTGGAAAAAACTAATCCACTTATCATTTCATTCTGATCCACAAAAATTGTTCCCTAAGGCCATGGTATATATTGGAATCTTTTGGGTGTATAACAAAAGGTTATATATGAAACTCATGATGGACTCCCTCACATGACACTATCAAAAAAAAAATTCCCAAAAAATATCATACATTTCTTACCATCCTCTGACCATCCCTCTGGAGCATCAATATTCCCAGCACAATCACACATCACATCTTCCTATGTGTCTTCCCACAGGGACTCCTCCACCTACCATATTAGAGAAGGCTAAACCATCATCTGAAACAAGAAATATCCTTGATCAACCCACATTAAATATAAACACAATGATGAAAACTCATCCATCATCCCCCAAGAATTCTTATACTACTAAATAAAATCCATCCAAAACATTCTATTGATATATTTTACCACAACATTCCATTTTCCTAAGGTGTAGAAGACCTCAAAATCATACTTTTAATGAAACTCCATGAACCTCCACTACCATAGGTTTATAGACCACTGAGAAAATACATAAATTAAACTCTTTTGATCTTTGAATACCATAAATAGCTCTCCATTGATGTAATTCCACTACAACTTTAGTATGAACACTACTGAAACTAGATCCAAATCATGGGTAGTATGGTTATACTTCTAGGGATGTAACTAAATATACCCATAAGATGTCACCCACTTCTACTACATCAACATTCATCTTAATCCTAGATGGTAATTATCACAAAACATCATAGACATCACCCCTCCTCATGAAACTAGATCACTATAGTGTTGATTGACTATCCATTTATATAACCAAATATTACCTGACACAGATCAATCCACAAAAAAAATCATTTTCCATCAAGGTAAACATGATTAGCAGTACTAAATCTCAATAGAATTGGGAATGAACCTCTAGTAATGAACCATGAGACCAAGGAAACTATGAACCACTACCACATTCTATGGTTCTTCCCATTAAACAACTCCCACAAACTTTAATGGGTCCACTACCACACCATACTGAGACACTAAATTCCTAAGGAAATGAATCTCTTGTTTCGAAAACATATAGTTGGAAAAAAATTCTTAATTCTTTTTTTGTTTGAGGTCCTGTAAAATAGCTCTACTATTCTCAAAATACACCTCCTTTGACTTAGAGTAGACGAGTATGTCATCGATGAACACAAATATGAACCGGTCCAAGAATTAATGTAACACAAAATTAATGAATCCCATGAAAATAGCTGGTGTATTCATGAGATCAAATGATATTACCACGAACTCAATGTTCCCATACCTCCATTTGATGGATGTATTCATGATATCACCCTTCTTTACCCTAAATAGGTGAAAACTAGACCATAGATCAATCTTAAAAAACTAACTGGACCCTCTTAATTTTTAATAAAGATAGTCTATCTTTAGAAGAGGATAAATATTCTTTATCTTATCCCAATTAATCCTTTCATAGTCTATAAAAACCCTCAAACTACCATCCACATTCTTGAAGAAAAAACTAGAGAACAACAGTGAAACACTAGGCCGAATGAATCCCTTTTTCATTAGATCATCTATCTAAATCCTTAGTTCCCATAACATAGAATGTTCCATCTGATAATGATCCATCAATATCAAAGATGCACCAAGATTCAATTTTATCCAAAACTCAAAATCAAGTTGATGTTTTGATCCATAAACTACTTGGTTAAGACACCCAGGAACTACCTGAGGACACTAGGAACCTCCACTGTCCCTATATATACCATTTCTATAGAAAACTCAACTATGAAGGCAAAAATGGGATCCACACGTCTTCTGATCACATGAAACCTTGCTTGAAAATGAAAACCACATAATGGAATTCCACATATGAGAACATGAATATCCTCCCCAATTAGTTGATAACATAATGAAAAAAGCATAACTATTCAATGACGAGGATGACATTGCATGGTTGCATCTAAGGCAAGAAAAGGTCTATACAAGACTGAGGTGTCCCCATCCTGATTTTATACACCTGACACACATCAAATAAGTTTTTCTGGCCTTCGATAGATGTATTCAGTAGAAAGGGAATATGTAACCTCTCTAAATATATTACAAGATCATGGAATAGAGTAGGGTATTTGAAGAGTGTGAATCACCAAAATAAAAAAAAATCACAAAACAGGGAAAAAATAATATAAGTGTACCTCAAATGATCTTTGGACGATATTGTACCGCTTCCTCCACTGCATGTAACCAACCATGCCTAGATCCAATAAATATATAATGATGAACACCTCCATGACCATGCTCAAGCCAAGCTCTTTGAGGTTGAGGGACATCCTAAGTTCATCATCTACCTACCATGTCTGCTCTTGAATGAGAATAAGCTCGGTTCCCCTACTCCTAAAAAAGACTCTTAGTAAATTATTACTGAAACTGGTGCTAAAACTAATAACCTCTATCATGATGAGACCCAAGAACCTCTATTTACTAATCCTAATGATGAACATGACCTCTATATGTGAAAAAATCTAGCCTGAAATTTCAAAGAGGCCGAAAAGGAAGCTTTTGAGGTTGAATCCTAGCTGGTCGAAACCTAGAAGGCCCTGACACCTGAGAGCTACCACTAACCAAACTATTCCTTGAGGAACCCTTCCAGATCCCCTCTCATGTTAAACCTCATCAAATATTCATCTTCTCAATCACCACAACATTATTATGATCTTCTAGATATTTTGGCTACATAAAAGGAGTAACTGATACTAGAAAAAAGTATGGAGTGCCTCCTCAAGATGACTTTATGAGGACTAATTATGAAAGTTTTCCCAAGAAACATTATCATCTTTCCACTCACCCAGATAAAAATTCCCCCACTAATGAAAACCTTCCCACGTTTTTGTAACTTCCAAAGTGAACTAGTACTCACCAAGGACCAAATTAAACTGAAGGAAGTCCCAAATTTCTATAATAATCTCTTTATGTCTACATCATAAAATCATATATTGTACTTCTCTAAATCCTACTGCTGAAAATTACACAACTTCCTCCATAACTGATCATCCTTCCAACCCGATTATCCCTATGGAGATCAACTGGTTCATCTTGTTGAACATACACTGCCTAATCCATGCACAGATGATTTATATGATTAATATTTTTAAAGGGAAACAAATAATTCATAATATATATATTATGGAAATTTATGAATTATAATTTAATAAACTTCAATTTTTTTATTCCATGAAGTAAAAAACACCAATTCAAATAAAAATTTAAGTCATAATTATTCATGTACCACTCCTAGGTCTCTACCCAACAAACAATTCCACTTCAATTGGTCTTAAAAAAGAATATATCCCATTAAATGGATCAAAAGGGGCCCTAGATCCCATTTTCTAGCTAGTCTCTCTGGCCTCTATCATGTATGAAGGTCAATTGGAACTATTTCTAAACAAACATATGAAATACTCACTATTCATAACTCGAAACTACATCTTATCCCTCAAACATCACCTTTGATACCACTATGTCATGAACCCCTCACATGAAAGATGATATAATTAAGGGAGAGAGATACTGACCCCTATTTCCCACCTCCAATAGGTCCCCAGGATAGAAACTAGCACTGAGCATATAAAAATCTCATTAAATGGGAGACATTTCCCTCTATATTAATGTTGGATTTGAAGGTAAGATAAATATACAACATGAAACTCCATGACATAATATAAAAGAAATATAAAACTATCCCATATAGAAATTATAAATAAAAAAGGATATAGATAAAATTATCCAAAGTAAAATACCCAAAAGTAATGATAATAGAGAAATTCAATAAATATATGAATATCCAAGCAAGTAATATCATGCATGATCTACGTAGTCCTATTAGAAACCTTAAAATAAATTTATAAACATATGTTTATCATATTGATATTCAATTTCTGAAAATTAATGTATCTCATCCACATGTGAAAGAGGCATACTAATGCACCCGTGAGAAAACAACAGAAGAAACAACACCAAAATATGTTAACTACCCATCAAAAACCTCACCAAAACACTATCACTAAATAATGCAAGAAAATTATAATAACATAATATTATTCATATCTATAAAGGGTACCCCACACCTTTTCCACATAATTTTCATCTCTCACACCCCTCCAATGTATTTCCCCTCACTCCAAACACTTCTTCATGTCACATCATGCTGGGAACCCCGTGTGAAACTGACCATTAGATCACATCTCACCTGAAGAAACATGGACCATAATATCACATGAAATTATTGTAATGGTAGGGTATCATGAACATGTAATACATAAACCATGATTCATCCTATTATAATGCACGACCCCCACCAAAAACCATCTCATCACCTCACTAAAAAACACTATGGTTAACAAATCTTTCTTCTCCCAAAGACAACTTAGTCATCTCATCACAACTAAAAACACCTATATAGTGACGCTTTTTAATTTTGGATGAAAAATATCTTGTATTTCATCATTACCTAGAAGAGGGATCATGGAAGAGTGGGTACAACTCTGTCCATCACTGTCACTAGGATGTTGGGAAATCACCCCCAAAACATTTGGTTGTTGGAACTAGGATATCAAAATAGATGGGGAATGAATAGAAAATCACAATGAAAATAAATTTCATATATAATATTAACACACAAGTTCCACTTTTTTGTTTTAAAAGGGTACTAAATAACTTATTACATTATTTTACTTTTCTGGAACCACTAAATACACAACACAGACCTACAAAACACAAGCCAAATTTCATCTTCCTTCTCAAATAAATCTATCTTCTATATTATTTATTTTCAACCCAATTCCATACAAAACCAATTAATTCCATTATTCCATCCCATTAATTAAATAATTATCATTAATGTAAAACATTTAATACATGGGAAACTAGAATAACACAAGGAATCATAGAAACATACATCTAATCATTCTCATGCAAACAATCTCACACAACCACCATCACAATCACAACCGCATCCTCATCATAACTTCCACATCACCACTACTCTCTACCTTAAAAACCAATAGCATGGTCACACAATCCATTATTACCATGTACCAAAACCACACATCACACAGTGACACATGCCACATAAATTATTCACATCATAACAAAATATATTTCCATATTTAACAAATGGATTACTATACTTTTAATTATTTTATTTTTTGATGTTCTAGAAGAATACATATACACAGTGACACATGCCACATACATTATTCACATCATAAAAAAATCTATTTCTATATTTAACAAATTGATTACCATAATTTTAATTATCTTATTTTTTTATGTTCTGGAAGAATCCATATATTCCTGTGAAACTGGTTTATTTTCCATGTATAAGTAGTAAACCATTAAATCATGAGTATTCAAAATAATATCATAATATAAAATTCAATACATATGTCATAACTGCAAAAACTAGGGCTACCAATGGCAAGGGTCTGTAGTGACACAACAAACATAGATAATCTCAATATCACAATATCAATTTTTTTTAAATCCTTTAAAATGATCCCCTTTACATTTTGATTCAATTAAAAAAAGTTATAATATTAATTAATTTGGTGTGTAATATCTTCCATAAAGATAACATAAGCATGAACTCCCCAATTATGTTATAATTGATGAGAAAAGACGGAATCCCCTACCTTAAACAAAGAATCTTTACAACCATTTTCTGCATCAAAAACTAGGGGCAAACTCATATGAAGAAACCACATATATGGAACTTGAACCAAAGAGTTCCATGAATCTAAGGGAAAATGATTTGTAATGTCACTTATCAAGTGAATCCAATAATAAATGAACGAAGGGAATACCTTCATTATTAAATTAATAGATCTAACACCAGAGGGATTTGATATGGTCTTAATTTACAATTAAAGATAGATCTCATAAAATCCATGTTGTATAACAATTAAGAAGGCTCAAATTTTTTAAAAATATGATATATAATAATCATCCATTAAAATGGATTTAAATTCCATTAATTAAGGAACTAAAATAGTTCTTCATTAAAAAAACATCATAATGGAAAAATGGAAATTCCAGAAAAACTGGATCTACTTCTATGTTCTACTGATATGATCCATTTCTAGTGACCCATCACCATTGATCTACCACAAATGATATACATCTAGTGGCATACTTATAGGGTTCTTCTACCAGCTATCAATGTCAATTGATTTACCTCAAGAGATATACCAAAAGTGATCTACTACTAGATATCTCTCATAAGAGATCTATCACAAGTGATCTACTACCAGTGATATACCGTTATTGATCTACATTCATAGATAAAACTCTAGTGATTTACCATCAGTGATCTTCTTATAGTGATATACAACCATAGATTTACTTTCCGTAATATACTTCTTATGATTAACAACCAGTGATCTGCCATAAGATATCTACCGCCAGTGATCTACCACAGAGTTATAATGCTAGTGAAATACCTCTAAGATCTACTATCATCCCCTAAAATACCACTTTCCCTCCCAAAAACACCACAAAAATCATCCCCTATTCCACTAAACGCATATGGAAATTCACTGGGCTCTATAATCAACATTTTTCCCACATTGTAATGGGATGTAAGGTTAGGGCCATTACACCCCAGGTTATGATAATGATTATGTCATGTGAGGTATATAAAAAAGGGTCTAAATGATAATAATTATGGAGAAATGTTCTCATGTATTATGAAATAAGATGTTTTGTAGCTAGTCTTCAAGATACTAAATTTTTTGGAACTTGGGTTATGCAGCCATTTATGAGATTTATTATTTAAATTAGGAGGTTATTGTATTATTTATGATAATTTTATATTTGGTCACTATATTTGGTACAATAATATTATTTAGTTATTTTAGTAATTAGTTAGTTAACTTTGGTATTATGGTTAGAGAACCTTAGTACAAACCCTAGAGTTAAATCTATGTATAGGATGATATACTGAAATATATCTAATGTAATGATTATATATTCTTCCCAAGAATTAAATCTTTGTTTGTATACTGATAGTGGATTTAGGTTTTAAATAGATACACCAAGGGGTGATCACCTAGATAATGATTGGTTGAGAATTGAATCGATCATGACAAAAAATCATGATGATTGGGCCCAAGAATACACACTCGGGTTGTCACTCTCAAGGGATATTATATTTTTCATAACGTTATCATTATGAACAGTTATAAATGATTTATCTCTTAGTAACATTGATCCAATAGGTAGAAAAGTATAAGACAACCCAACATAAGGTAAACCAGGTTGAATATTGAATTATATAGGTTGAACTAAGAATGATATAAGTTTATCTTAGAATAATATATGTTAAAAAAGATAGATAAATCATAAACTAATTGAATTTTAGGTTAAAATGATGGTATTGTAAAGAAATAAATATTCATGTTAAATTTCTCTATTGGTTATCCATGATAATTATCTTATAAAAATAATTGATCATTACTCATGTTAACCCCTTATTAGTTTTAGTGATTTTTGAAACTTTAAGGATATGTGTTATCCTTGGTTTTGATGTAAGACATGATGATTACCTCAACAATAAACCAATTGGAATGAGAGATATAGTAAAAATAATTAGTGATTTTTCTAAAATAAATATTGTAAAACAAGAGTAATACTATAATTATAGTTGAAATACATAAGTCATCAAATAATAGAATCATAACCGATCATAAAATATTGTTAATTAATATGATGAATGAAATGATATTAAAAAACCTATATGTACAGTATTTTGGAATTATATTCAAGTAAATTAACTTAATGGGATTATAAGATTGTTTACTTGTGGTAGAGTCCACTGAGAATCAATGTTTTGAGGGAAAATAACGATTTTATTTTTAATTAGGAAAGAAGAGACAACTTTTCCAAGGGAACCACAGAAAATTCAGTGTCTTATGTGTAAAAATCCTATAATTATCCAAGTCAATTTCCCAATCCAAGGATTTTTTAGGATGGTATAAGTAGACATCCTCCAAGACCTTTGAATAAAGGAATAACATATCCAATGACTATCAATGAATAATATAATGTTAATTTGGTGTTCAATTACCATTAACTTAGAATTAGTAGATTTATAATGGACTTATCAAACCAATTGTACCTTTGATTATTTGTAAGAACATCATGTCACCATCCTTAGTGATTTGTATTTTAATAAATACAATAAGTGGAATGACTGTTTTCTTTGTAGAAATAATATTTATAAAAATCATAATATCATCAATTAAAATAAATAAATTTTCAAAGTACAATGTTTAGGTTCTAGGTGAAAGGGAAGCATGGTTGGGCCAGCACCAAACATTAATTTTTACCATGATCGATGATTATTTTTGGATCAAGAAGACGATGAATTCCAATATCCATGGAATATAATCAAATATTTAGATAAAGAAGAGAGAGTCTTGAAACCTTTAGAGGGGATCCTGCATATCATGTTTATAAATAATTTAATTAATTTCATAATGAAAAGAATACATGGATCTTTGGTATTTTCATTATTAATGATGTTGATCATCCAGAATGAACCTTCTAGATTATCACATTGCACTTGAGAGGATCCAAACTAGAATCCCTCTAGAGGTGATCCACACGTGCTTTGATGGCCCCTGATCGACACCACTCATTCTCTGACTGCTAGCGTGTTGAATTGAGTGTCTTGTGTCAGTCATTTCTTTATTACTTGTTCTTCATCCTTGAAGAATGTCTGTCATTCTTGAGAGAGGCGGGAAGAGAATTTGAGAGAGAAATTGTTTAGCTCATAAATTCTCAATTCACCTGGTGTTTATTTCAATACATGGTACAATAGACGTACATGTCTATTTATCAACATGGGGCATCATTTATAATGTTTAATTGCATAATAGAAATTAAATACATTCATAACCTTAGAGAAAACCCATGACTTTAATAATAATACCGCATCATTATTTATGGTGTTCCAACTAGTGAAAAATATAATTATAAATAAAATTCTACGTCAAAAAATAATAACATCATTATTATTATTTTAACTTATTCCAACTAGTTAAATAATTATTTTACTACTAGACCGGCCTTGGACTACTCGAACCCCACTTCCATTTATTGAAAACAAGAATAAATAAATAAATAAATTCTTATCTTAAATAAATATTTTATTTACAAACTAGTATATTAATATTTTTTAAATGTTTAATTAAATCAATATATATATTTTACTCTCAATCCAGTGAATAAATATTTATTTAATTTATGAAATCATTTTAACTTGAATATTGTTATTCCACTATCTCAAGAATAATATTTATTCCATTAATTAAATTCAAATAGAATTTAACCGAGACCACCAAAAACACAGTGTGTGACCCTCTACGATTCATTATCGTTGGCATTAGACGGGCCTACCTAAAGTCCTAGATTACTATCATAAAATGGTTCAAGGTACCCAAGAGAATGAAATTAAAGTCACAAAAATGACATCCACATATGAATGCTCATAGTGTAATATAATCCCTTTGTCTCAATATCTCATCAAGATGGTTTCATGATAGTGTCATAAACCTTTATGCCCAATACGTCATTCTTTGACTACCTGAAATAAACACTTTATTACATCGTGGCCATGTAATTTCGTGAGGCGGTTCTATTTCAATCAAAAGGATGAGATATAAACTTCCATAAATGGAAGGGACAAATCCTTCCTTGAGTTATCCATTAATAACATGCCACTCGTGACGCACCCAACGTACCCTACTTCCTTCCAACTATCTGTGTGGTGGTTTTTATTAGTAAATCAAAGTGCACGAGTTGTGACATGTATTAATGATAATATTAAGGACTAAGGATCATTATAGACACTCTTAAATAGGAATATATGATGACACCAAAACATGTGGAATTCCTACTGGAAGGTCTTTTCTAATAATTTACCATCTTGGAAATTACCAAGTATGAACTTCATGAGAGGAAGTATCATCTACTTAAAAATAATCACACCTGAAGGTCTATATACTATGTGTCCCAATATATTTTTTCATATAACTATAGAACTATATTTAATAATATTGTCATGTCACTTCAAGGTTCTCATCATAGCATGGAACTGCTATGACGTTGACAGTGTGTAAAATACTCCTGGACATTATTACACTATTGTCATTCAGAATAGTGAAAAATATGTAATAAGATGTTTAATATTTAAATATATTAAATATTCATATAATCACTGTACAACTAGTCAGTTCTAAGACACCAACTCTTTCAAAATCACACTTGGACTAGAGCCAACTACCTACAACTTTCATTTCTCTAGACCTCACATTATGATCATGTTTCTACTGAGTCACGGATTTAGTTAAGTGGTCCACCACATTGTCTTCTGTGGAAATAATACTCACATCAACTTCACCTCTCTAAAAAATACCTTAAGAGATGATACTTCCAATGTATGTGCTTCATCCACTGAGGTGTCCTTGGATCTTTTGTGAGAGCCACCACTGTAGTATTATCACAGTACAGTGTGATTGGATCTTTACTGCTAGCACTACTACAAAAACAGGCATGGGAAGCGCTACCCTTTAATCAGTACTAAAAAAAGCGCTGGTAAAGGGGGCCTTTATCAGCGATAAAAAAAGCGTTGATAAAGGGGGGGCCTTTAAAAGCGCTAAAAAAAGAACTATTAAAAGTGACCCTTTATCAGCGCTTTTTTTAGAACTGATAAAGGTCCCCCCTTTATCAACGCTTTTTTTTTCAGCGCTGTTAAAGGGGACCCCTTTATCAGCACTTTTTTTAATAGCGCTGATAAAGGGGGGCTTTATGAGTGCTTTTTCCTATCACTGATAAATTTAATGTTTCCAAAAAAATATTTTTTCATGAAAAATAATATATTTTTATATAAGTATATTTAAATTGATATAAATATAATATATTTTTTAAAATATGTTTTAGGTAAGTATAAATACACTATTACATTTAATATATAAGAAATTTAGTAAAAATAGATTTAAAATATTTTAAAAAATATTATTAATTAATAATTTTCTAATTATTATCGATTAAAAATCATTTAATAACAATTTGAAGAAACAAAAAATCAAAAAAATTAATAAAAGATCTAGAATAAGTTGAAAATGTAACTCAAACTTCAAACGGCCATAACTTTGGATCCGGGTGTCTGTTTGAGCTCTACAGCATATCAAATCAAAGCCTACGACGATATCTACATGCTTATAATTGAGGAAAAGCCTTTGTCTAATTTTTCAAGCCCAAAAAGGCCAAGAATGCCTCCAAAAGTGAGTTTTTAGTCGGGATACCCCGATTTGTTAACATTCAAACAAGTATAACTTCTGATCCGGATGTCTTTTAGGCCTGTACCACATATCATATCGAAGATTGTTTCATTTTCTTCAATTTTACTGGTTGTGGAGTTGAAAATGGCTTCTGGATTAGAAGTTATGGTCGTTTTAACATTCTATTGATTTTCAAATACACATATATATATATATGTATTTATTCGTAAATATATGTGTGTGTGTGTGTGTTTGTGTGTGTCTTTGTTTGTGTTTTATATATGTATGTATGTATGTATTTATTTATTTATAAAAACACATAAAAACATATTTTATAAATGTATTTAAAACTAGTCTTATAAATGTATATTATTATATAAATAAATATATGGATAAAAATTATAACTAAAAATATATATATAAAAAATATAAATATAAATATAAATTAATATATGAATAAATATATATATGTATACTAATATATGAATAAATATACATGTATTAATATAACTAAATATATTTATATTAATATGAATCTATATTATTATGTAAATAAATATAACTATATATATATAAATTAATATATATTAATATTAATATATGAATAAATATATATATATATATATTAATATAACTAAATATATTTATATTAACATGAATCTATATTAGTATACGAATAAATATAACTATATATATATAAATAAATAGATATATCATTAAATAGAAAAAAAATGAAATTGCTTAGTGGTAAAGGTGCAGGCGCGCAAGGGGGAGGTCGCGGGTTCGAGTTCTGGTGGAAGCAAGGAGGTGCACGTGGGGGGCATGTGATGGATGCACAGGCAAGGGCAGTGCACTGGAGTGGTCTACCTAGCGCTGATAAAGGGGGTCAAGCGCTGTTAAAAGGTCCCCCCCCCCCGAATTATATATTCTTTTTTATTTTATTTTTTTATTTTTTTATTTTTGACTTTTATCATCTCTTCTTAAAAGCGCTGATAAAGGGGTCTTTTATCATCCCTATAAAAATCCCTGATAAAGGACCCCTTATATCAGTGATTTTTTTAGTGCTGATAAAAGGGGTCCTTTATCAGCGCTTTTTTTAGCGCTGATAAAAGACCCCTTTAATAGAGCTTTTCTGAGCGCTGATAAAAGGGACCCCCTATCTTCTCCTCGATTAACTGCACTTTTTTAGCACTGTTAATGCCCTTTCCTAGCACTGATAAATTCCATATTTGTAGTAGTGTAGGTATCACATCTAGATCCTAAATGAATATTTGCATTCAAACTGCTTCTTTAGCTGCCTCAGAAGATGCGATATACTCATACTCTACTATGGAATCTATGACCACACTCTGCTTTGAGCTCTTTCAGCTCATTGAACCTTCATTCAATGTGAAGATGTATCCTGTTTGTGCCTTAATTTCATCTTGATATGTATGGAAACTACAATCAACGTATCCTATGATGACTAGTTCTTCATTTCTTACATAAAGTAGGAACATATCCTTAGTATGCCTCAGATACTTTAGTATAGTCTTGACTTCCATCCAATGGAAATCACCTAATTCAGCTTGATATCGAGCTACCATACTCAACACGTAGGTGACATTAATCCTATAACATAGCAAGGAATACATGACTGACCCACTCATTGATGTGTATGGAGTCCTTTCCATTATTTTTCTGTCCTCATGTGTCTGAATACACATTTTTTTGGAAATAAGATTGCCATGTGATGCTAGAAACAATCCCCTCTTGGATTGTTCCTTACAAAATCTCTTTAGTATCTTATCAATGTGTGTACTTTGACATAGGCCCATAAATCTCTTGGATCTATCATGATGGATCTTAATACCTAGAATATATTATGCATCTACCAATCCCTACAGGGAGAAGCATTGATTCAACCATTCCTTAATAGACTGTAAGACTTGTATCTAATTTCCAATAAGTAATATGTCATCAACATATACTATTAGGAAAACAACTACACTCCAACTAAACTATTCGTAGAAAAAATTCTAACATTCATTCTTTATAAAAGAAAATTTCTTTTTGGATTCATCAAAATTAATGTTATGTGACCTGGATGCTTTCTTTAATCCATTAACGTATATCTAAAATTTTCATACCATATTGGCATCTATTGGAGTCATAAAAACTTCAAGTTGTGTCATGTAGAAAACTTCATGAATGTTCCCGTTATGAAAGGCTATTTTTACATCCATTTTCCAAATCTCATAGTCAGGGAAAGCGATAATGGAAAATAGAATTTTGATGGATTTTAGAATTTCAACTAGTGAAATTTCTTCATCATAGTTAATTCCTTGACACTTCTTGAACCCCTTTGAAACCATTCATGGCTTATTGGTACTGACATGTCCTTTCATGTCTAGTTTCTTCTTGAATAGCCATTTGTAACCAACTGGATTTACATAAACTATAGGATCTACCAAAATACAGACTTGGTTTTGGTACATGGAATCCATTTCAAAATTCAGGGCATTTTTCGACTTTGAAACATATGTTCCTCTTAATACTTCCTTGTAGGTTAGAGGATAATTATTATTAATTAATAATGAGTCACCTTCCTCGGTAACTAAAAAACAGTACCATTCAGGTTCTCTAACCTCTCCTGTAATCCTACGCAATACTTGTGTCTTTGGAATAGTTATTTCTTCCATGGGGCTTTTTGTAATATGCTCATTTACCAACTCCTGTGTACCTTGATCCTCAACTTTATTAAAGACTATCTTGCTCACACTGTCGCTTTTCGAGATGTACTCCCTCTCAAGGAATATGGAATGTCTTCCCACTATAACCCTTTTGTCTGAGGTGTTGTATAGGTATTATACCCTTGTTTCTGTGGGGTATCCTATAAAGGTACACTTTGTGCCACGGGGTGCAAGTTTGTTACCTGAAGAGTCCTTAACAAACGCTTCACTTCCCCTCACATATAAATTCGATAACATGGCTTTATTTCCACTCCATAACTCATATGGAATACCATATATCGATTTAGTTGGTACTTGTTTTAGTAGGTGCACCACTTTCTTTAATGCATATCCCCAATAGGATAATAGAAGACTCAAATGATTCATCATTGATCTCACCATGTCCAACAAGGTATGGTTCCTCTTTTTGCTCACACCATTCCACTAGGGCATGTAAGGATGAGTGAGTAAATATATGATCCCAAACTCCCATAAGTAATCAATGAAGTCTTGATTAAGATATTCTCCCCCTCGATATTATCATAGTTTCTTAATATTCTAACCATGCTGGTTCTCAACTTCATTATTGTATTATTTGAACTTATGAAAATAATCCATATTATACCTCATAAAGTAGATATATCCATATCTACTAAAACCACTAGTAAATGTTTTGAAGTATGAGTATCCTCCCCTTGCTTCAACTGGAAATGGGCTACAAACATCAGTATGATCCAATTCAAGAGGTTATTTATCCCTTTAACCATTCCCACTAAATGGGGATTTGTTCATTTTTCCTTGTTACCATGCATGACATACACCACATTTTTTTAGTTCGAAAGAATATAAATATCCAACTTGATGTATCTTTGTCAAGTGTTTCTCGTTTACATTACCTAGCTAGTGATGCCAATGTTTTGTGTGGTATGAGTCATGTGAATTATTGTTGTTATTGTTTTACGTTACTTGGTTTTTTTAATTCAACACATAATGACCATTCTATAAATGTTCCCTACCAAAAAAATGGTATCTTTGTAAAATAAGAAACATTCAATTACAAACTTGAAAACAAATACATATGTATCTAAGATGGATATAGAAATAATGTTTTTAGTAAAATAAGACACATAATAACAACCCATTAACACCAAGATCATCCCAGTTGGCAACGTGATGTGGTAGTCCCTAACAGCTACAATAGCAAGTCTGGATTTGTTTCGATCAATATTGATGAATATACTTGGTTCCAGTATTTTGATACATATGTGAGAACCAAAATCTATATCTAATATCTAATTTGTAGAAATATATAGATTGCATTTGATAACAAATGCATCTGAAGATTCCCCTTTCTACTTAGGTTGGGTGCAGTTTTTCTTCCAATGGCCCTTCTTAACACATGTGAAACAAATAACTTCTTGTTCCTTTCCATCCACTTTGATCTTATTTTTCATTGAAGGGTGTGAAGAAGATTTGGGATTAAAGCTCTTTTCCTTCCCATTCCTCTATTCACTATAAGGACATAAGGCTTGTCAAGCTTCATATCTTTGTCCACTTGGTGAATGAGGATAAGAAGATTGGATAGAGACTTCTCAACATTATTCATATTAAAGTTAAAAACAAAGATGGAGAAGCTCGGAGGGAGTTATGTGAGAATGAGATGGGTTCCTAGTTCATCGGGGAATTTAAACCCTAGAACCTCCAGGAACTCAATGTATCCAATGATCTTGACTACATGAGGCCTAGTTGGGGAACCCTCTCCTTGCATACTCTAAAAGAGTGCCTTGGAGATCTCAAAAATTTTCTCTCCTAGTAAATACCATGGATGTTCTCGAGCATGCTACAAGTATCCATGTTTTTGTGAGGCTTCATGATCTCATAATATATTGAGGATAACATCAAACATTGAAAATCGACCGCATCATTCGTATGTTTCTCATTAACAAGGAAATCTGCATCCCTCACCTCTTTGGTAGGTGGATTAGGTAATACTAACTACAACACATAAGACTTTCGTTCATAGCGTATGATAACCTGAAGGCATATAAATCATTCCTAGAAGTTACTATCTATGAGTATGGTGTCTTTATCCAGAATTGATTATAGGGATAGTTTTGTTGACAAGATTTTCATTTTTACTATACAATTAAATGAGTAGATCATTGGTAATTTCTTTATTACATTTTATGATAAATAATAATTTAATATTATTAAGTCTCCCTCTATTTTATCAAGTCCCACTGGCCCTCACCATTGAATTCAGAATGTCCAGTTTCCATGACATTCTAGTGGCAAGGATCCATATTTCCCTTTGAATAACACTGAAAAGGGTAGGTCAAGCTATTTAAAGGTATTTAGGTAGGTAGTTCTTTGCCAAATGTGGGCTTGCAGCTCCTTGATCTATTGAGTGGACTCCCCAATCTTGGAATCCTAACGTTGAATTTCCTCAACTCTTGCCGCCAATATTACACCAAGTCTTGAAAGGGATACTCCTATTGATGTAATATGGTTAATTAAACTCAAAACCTTTCATAAGGTCTTCCAATATAAAATTAAGTGTTCTAATTAGGGTTGTTCAAACACATAGTTTTACTGAGTTTTTCCCTTAATCAACTAACAAAAGTCATGGTATGACTTAAAATTTTATTTGAGGGATTCTTATTTCTAATGCGTGACTTTATTATTATCATTATCACATGATTATTATTATTAAGTGTAACTTACATAAGTGATTAACAATGTCTTGATAATATTTACGCATAAGACTAGTTTATTTTAGTTTCATCTTGAATTCTTCTTTAATTAATTAATTATGTGATCATGACAACACATCCATAATGATAAACTATGCAACTGAGAGAAATAAAATAAATCAAAGTGAATGATCATTAGATTTTTTAATGGTTAGTTTATCTAGTAATTGATAAAATAACCCTAACTAAGGGGTGAAACACCTTGAACCTTTTGGGTTCGTGTTTACAGCTTTCCACCTTTCCACCTCTATCTCTCCTGGAATTGGTTTTAGCTTGGTTCCAACTTGAACTGCCTCCACTAGCTTGGGAGTTCTATCCATTATATATGCTTTTATACTCACATGCAGATGAGAGGTAAAAAGGGGGGTTTAAATAAAAGAAACCATGAGCATTCATGCCTTACATATTAATGAGGGGAGATGGCTCGCAGGCCAACAATTAATTTAATATATAAATTAAAAAGAAACCAATCACATACAAATGTATTAGTCCAGCTCATGATCACCCAAATACATGCAACGAGATATATATTTAATAAAAGTAGTATTGAATTATTTAATTGTTCTTATTAAGATAAATTACACTTGAATAAATTAATTATTATCTTTAATTAATCAATTCCTTTATCTTAATTCTTTTATGAATTTCCTTTAGATTCTCATCGTTGTACATAAATGAGCCTTAGAGGTAAGCTGGTGAATACACGTTCGAATATAACCTATATATATTATATTTTTACACTGTTTTAATCTTCTAACATATAAAATAAATTATGCTTCAATGTATAGAGTAACAACCTACAGTATAGTTTAAACATGATACGCAGTTATGAACATTACACAAACATTAATGTTTTAAAATTGTGTAATTTTGAATAGAACACAACGTGTAGTTCTGACTATGCGGAATGTACTACCTTCACCATCATTCCCAAATTATACACCTAGGGACTCGGCATATGAAGAATACTTTGGAAATTTCAGAGTACACAGTGTGTAAAGTGGGCTACATGCCATGTTGTCTCTGCTTTACAATTTTACCAATTGGCTTTGTTGTGTAAGGGATACACGGTTTGGACCCCTGACCCAAAGGGACTACACGTTGTGTCTAGTGGCCCACATAGTGTGTAATCTAGTAAGCATGTGACTATCTATCCTAGCCAACACATGGTGTAGAATTAACTATGCCATGTGCAATAAATGCACATGCCATGAGTAATTTCTGATTTACTCTTGATGTGATGAACACAACTACATAACGTGTAGTCCAGATTATACAGCATGTATGGCAGAGAACACAGCGTGTAAGTCTGAACACGTAGGGTGTACTTTTGTGTTACCTGGGCAGAATCGTCAGTGCCTCCTGATGATTTTTTCATTTTAATTTTAATTAAAAAAACATTTGTTTCTGTGAAATCCGAAAGAAATAAAAATAGGGAGAACAGATATCGAAATCCAAATCATAATAATGATTAACTGTGAATTGAAAAACTAAATTTTTAATTTTTAAATAATCAAAAAGTTATTTAAATAATTATAAACTATGATGTGACCTCCCTCTAATACCACTTGTGGGTTTCAGGCGTAGTGAAAGCGTAGTTCGGCTGTCACCCAACTTTAATTTTTACCATGATCAATGATTATTCTAGGATCAATAAGATGATGAACACTGGTCTTAATGGAATAGAATCTAATATTTAGATAAAGAAGGAAGTGTCCTGAAACCTTTATTGAGGATCTTACACATCATGTTTATAATTAATTTAATTAATTTAATAAAGAAAATAATATCTGGATCTTCGGTATTTTATTCGTTGATGATGTTGATCATTCAAAATGACCCTTCGGGATTATCTCATTGCACTTGAAAGATTCCAAACTAGAATCCCTCTAGCGATGATCCACATGTGCTCCAATGGCCTCTAATCAACACAACTCATTCTCTGGGTGCTAGTGCAGCAAAGCATGTTTCTTATGTCGGTCATTCTTGATCGCTTGTTATTTGGCCTTGAAGAATGCCACTCCTTCTTGAGAGGGGCAGGAAGAGTATCTAAGATATAATTTTTTTTTGATCAATAGTTCTCTATTCACTGGGCGTGAAGTTTGGTATATAGATCAATAGACGTACATGTCTATTTATCAATAGGAATCTTCGATTACAATATTTAATTTCATAAAATTAATTAAAAACAATCATAACCTTAGAGAAAACCTATGATTTTAATAATAATACAGTGTCATTATTTATTGTGTGCCGACTTTCTCAAAATATAATTACAAATAAAATTCAGTGTCACAAAATAAAAATAGAGTTATTATTATTTTAACTTTTGTTAACTAGTTAAATAATTATTTACAGTCTTGGAAATAATTATTTCACTACCGGACCAGCCTTGGTCCGCTCGAACTCTGCTTTCATTTATTGAACACCAGAAAAATTAATTAATAATTTATTCTCTTAAATAAATATTTTAGTTAAAAACTAGTATATAAATATTTATTAAATGTTCAATAAATTTAAAAAATATATTTTTCCCACAATCCTGTGAATAAATATTTATTTCATTATTGCAATCATTTTAACTTGAATAAAATTATACCACTGTCTAGAGAATAATATTTATTCCATTAATTAAATTCAAATAGAATTTAACTGAGACCACCAGAAACACATAGTGTGTGAACCTCAAGGATTTTTTCTCGTTGGAATTAGGTTGTATTGCCTAAAGTCCAAGAGTACTATCTAGAAACTGGTCAAGGAACCTAAGAGAAAGAACTTAAAGTCTCAACAAAGACATATACATACAAACGCTCACTGTATTACACAATCTCTTTGTCTCAATATATCATCTAGGTAATTTCTTGATAGTTTCATCAACCTTTATGATTGATAGGACCTTCTTTGACTATGTGAAGTAAACTTGTCGTTACACCATGTCCATTGAATTTCATTAGACAGTTCTATTTTAGTCAAAGGGACAAGATATCAACTTCCATAAATGGGAGGGATAAATCCTTCTTCTACTTATCCATTAATAACATTCCACTTGTGACGCACCCAATGTACCCTACATCCTGCCAACTGTCTGCATGATGATTTTCATCAGCAAATCAAAGTGTTCGAGTTGCGACATGTATTAATGATAATCATAATGTCTAAAGATCATTAAAAATACTCACAAATAGTAATATTTGATAACACCAAAACATACAGAATTTCTACTGGTAGGTCTTTTCTCATAATGTCCCTTCTTAGAAATTACAATGTATGAACTTTATGAGGGGAAGTCTCATCTGCTTACGAGTACTCGCACCTGACAGTCTTTATACTATGTGTCCCATTATAGTATGTCATCCAATCATAGAACTATAATTAAGAATATTTGAATATCACATCAAGGTTCCCATCATAGTGGGGAACTACTATGACCATGTCAATATGACAAAAACTCCCATAAAATATTACACTATAGTTATGCAGAACAATGAACAATATATAATAAGATATTTAACATTTAAATATATTAAATATTCATGTAATCAAAGTACAACCAGTTGGTTTCATTACACCAACTCTTATAGAATGGATATATTCACATTCACTCCATATTAATTTCCATGGTTTGGAAAAAATAAATTCTAAATTAACTATGACATTTTATTAGTGGAAATTCAACTGTGAATTAACTATGAAGAATAATGAAACCTACACATGTTTTTTAATACATAGTTCTGAGATAAATTTCTTTTAAATGGTTTGGGAAAATAATTTTTTTCAATTCTTCTATTTGATATTGAGGATTCTATATTGAGGCATGTTTATATTTTCTCGACATATAGTTGTTCCTGCAAGTAAATAATAATAAAATTTCAAGGATACAAATTTTTTAAGGGAGTAAAATGAAACGAACTTTGTTTTATTATATAAAATAAATACTATATTCTCTATTTGTCCCCTCATGCAACACTAAAACCAAAACCAACACAGACCATAACAAGGTAGCTATAGAATTAGCAGTTATAAATAGTGGTAATATAATTTTTAAATATATATACAAGAAAATGTATGTGTGTATATATATAATAAAAAAGAATAATAAAATGCACTTTGAAAATCAAAATCATTGAATACAACTAAAAAAATAAATATAATTTTACTACTAAAATCTACTTTCTAAAATATATATTTTTATTTTAAAGTTTTAAATATTTATTATTTGCCCTAATTTTAGAATAATATTTAATATTCCAAACAAGTGATTCCCTAAAAAACAAATTTTTATAATGTTTTCTCACTTTATATTAAATTTTATTATATAAATTTGTGAAAACTAAGATTATCTTTGAAATTATCTTCTTCATATTATCTGAAGATGATTTTACATAATTTTTCAAAAATAATTTATTTTCACGTTAATAGTGAAAAATATAATTATTTAAAATAACAAGGATTTTGTAGCATCACAAGGATATAAGAATCACCTAAAAATTAGGAATCATTTTTAATGAAAAAATATATGAAATTTATGTAAAATTATATTTTTTAAAAATATCTTGTTTTTAAAACAAACTATTATATTATATTTGAAAATATAAGTAATATTTTATCATAAAATTTTTAAATACATTATAAATTATTTTTTAAAAAATATTTTTTAATAAATTCCACAAATGAAATAGATTTCAAATTTGAAATTAGTGGGTCCAATTTATATAATAAATAAAATTTTATTTTCATCCATAGTGTTAAAGTGACCTTGGGTAAATATTAGTTACCCAAGTAAAATGATTATTTTAAAATAAATAAAAATTTTCTAAAAAATTGTGAGGTTTTAACATTAAATGAATAAATTTTAAATTAAATATGAAATATAATGTCTAAAAATATATGAAACCAAAATAGGACCCTTTTAATCATAAATAAATGTTGAATAAGACTAAGAAAAAAAGTGATTAAATTGATATTTTTCTACAATAACAGTTTTTCTACGCATTATATGTTTTGATTTAAAATTTTATTTTTTCCAATTTATTAATTTAATTAATACAAACAGTTCCCAAATCTAAATTCATATAGATGAAATTTGTTAATAAGTGATGCTAATATTTTATATAAAAAAATAATTAATATTTTTAATATTTAATTAATACTACTATGTGTTTAAATGAATTATTTAAGGTGGATCAAATTTTCATAAATTAACATGAATGTTAGACCCTCTAGAAAACAATTTCTATGCCATATCTTATTATATATAATTCTTAAAATACTTAATTCACACAACTCACCTAGAATTAATTCCTTTCAATTCTTATCCATCACCAGTCTTTTAAATGGAAATATCCCACTACTTCAACCATAAAATGTGGACCACATCCACTATATCAGTAATCCCCTGCAATTTTTAAATTTTCCTAAATCCCTATCCAAATTTATTATCCTTGAAGTCCCTTAATATCCATTGTTCCACTGGTCAGCAAATTTTATCCTAATTCTCTCAAATCTAAGGCATTCTTCAAGAGGAAGTTCAAAGTCTCAACATAGGCATGAAATCTTTATTTTCATTTCATTCTTATTATTAAATTTATAAACCAACCATAACCATATTAAAATTACAACATAATCACTGTTAGTGTTTTTAAATTTCATTATAATTGATTTAATACCATTATTTATTCTCCTCCATTAACTACAAAAAATAAGAATCATCGTTAGTACGTGGGCACAGATTATCGGCTCCATGAAGGGATGCTTTCTATTATTCATCACGAACTATCATGAAATTGATCGATGATAGTATGGGTGAGTGGATGTGATTTATATAAGGTATTTATTTTTATAAAATGATCAATTAATATCCACTGATTCCTCTATCATTCATTGAGTAATGTAAATGAAAACCAGGCATTGTGTATACTACTACCTCCATGCAGAATTGTTATTTTCATTTTTTATCTACTTTTTATTCCTTATCCATACATATTCAAACATCATTAACCATCATAAAAATATTAAAATAATATCATTATGTTTTTTAATGATATTATGTCCAAAGTAACACCTCCA
This sequence comes from Viscum album, assembly GCA_963277665.1. Lineage (NCBI taxonomy): Eukaryota > Viridiplantae > Streptophyta > Magnoliopsida > Santalales > Viscaceae > Viscum > Viscum album. The sequence continues at coordinate 742,166,507 of OY728138.1, read as the reverse complement.
TAACCATACAAACCAATCAAGTTATAGAATCTTCATGTTTGGGTTAGTTTGACCATCTACTTGAATAATGCTATGAAATAATTACATAGATGAATATGGAAACAAAATTTTTGGTAAAATATGAAATAATAAAATATGATAATTATTATTTTTGGTTTTTTAATGAATATATAAATATTTTCCATATTCATTAATTAAACACTATTTGTAGGTCGAAAATTACCAAAAAATGTTTGTTTTCAATTTCACCTTCTAGGATAAAGACAAATGTTTGAATGAAAGGAAATTTATACATCACAAATCATTATAAGTCATACATTAAAATAATATTAATTATATTTCAATGATAAAATTTGGATGAAGAATGGGTACAGACAAAACTCATATGAAACAAATATAAACATTTAATATTATAAAGATTTGATACAGAAAAAAATGAAAATTATAATTACAATACATATAGACAATGATTATAAATGTAAATTATAAATAATATTATGTTTTAATATGTTTATAAATCCAATAATTCATATATTTATTATTATTATATAGGATTATAGAGTGCATCTGTCTAAGTAGAGGAATAAGGAAAGTGTCTCCATATAAATTTCCTTTCATAGACACAAGTATATATTATACACCATATTTATTTTATTATACTGTACATACTACACAATTCTAATTTTTATATAATTTTGAAATTATATTTCATGATATTAATACTTATATTTAATTTTATCATTCACATGGGGTCTTGGTTCAATTGTTTCAAAAGTTTTAAGTGTTTTAAACAACTTAATTATTAATTGATTAGGTTATATCATTTCTTATAAGAATACAATTTCATTATTTTTCCTAAAATTTCACTATATCATTTTTTATTTCAAATTATTCTCTATTTAAATAATTCTATACATCAAATAAACCTTACTTTATGATCATATTGTTTGATTTAAAAAAAATATTTTTTAAGAATACATAAAATTACATTTTAATGGATTTTTCTTTCATGTCCATATTTTTTATTCCCACAAATGATCTATTTTCCATAGTTTAAACTCAAATATGTTTTTATTTATAAGAATTAAACTATTCATAATACCTAATTTTAAATAAAATTTATCTTTATCCTTTTTAATGATGTGGGTTTTCAAAATGTTCAAAAGGTTTTTCCATCCTTTCAAATTAAAATGATTTGTCATCCACACTGCATTTTATTTTGAAAACATTAATATATTCTTTCATGGTTCCATTATTAAATATTATTTTTTAAGTAAAAACGTATCAAGATATTTCCAAATCCCCTTTTATGAAAACATTGTGCCTTTCCATGCATCTATTATTATATATTATTTTAATAGTAATATTTTTTATTGTATTTTTACATATTCTTTTAGAAAATTTTATGCCTTTTCAAATAAATTTTTGTTAATAAATATTTATATTATGGTTTCCAAAATTATTATATTTCCCATTAAGAAAAAGTTTTTGAAATTAATTATACATTGATCTTATCAATGTATTTGTGAAACTTTTTTATTTTCACTTCTATTTTCCCTCCACTATTATTATTTCATGAAGTGTTGTTTTTATCAACCTCAATATATTGATATGATATGATTACTTTAATAAATTTACATTTTTGATATCATATGATATTTTTCGTTTATGAGATGTTATATATTTTTAAATATTAAGAAAACCATTCATTTTCCAAGGGTTATTTATTATATTATGATGATTGATTTTAATTGGAAAATATTTTTAAAAATAATGATGGTTGGGGTCCTATATCACCCTTAAATGAATTTTTTAAGCTTATATCTCATGAGTTATTCAAGTGTACACATAATGGGTTTTTCAAATAGGGATGTGTATGATGGTTTTGATAACATTTTCATCTAGAGATTTAATGAATTCGTTCACACAGTAATAGGAAAATTGGGTTTACTCAAACATGTTTTCCAAATTTTATGGATGTGGAACATTTTAATATTAATCTAGTTATTTAAAATTTAAAATTTTTTATCATTTAATATTAAATTTTAAATATTCATTTAAATTCCTTTAAATTCCACATTTTCATGTTTGTGCCTTATTTTTGAATTATTCAGTGAATTTATATCGTCCGCACATGTTTTATGAGTATTGATATGTGTTTTGATCTATGTAATATGTTTTATGCTTTATTAAAGATATTTTTTATGATATTATGTTTCCACATCTTGTTTTATAATTATCATTCATGGTATTCTGATATTTTATTACAATATCCATTTATTATTATTATTTTCTATCATGTTTATGATATAATACCTTATGATATGTCTTTTCCATTAACAATTATTTATGCCAAAACCTTTATTCTATTTTATTTACCTAGGCTATAAAGATTATTATTTCATAGGATTTATATTGAAAAGGGTATATAGGAATGCAATTATTGTGAAACTTTTACAAGTGTCATAAAATAAGATGTTATGTAACTAGTCTCCAAGACACTAAACCTTTCTATCCTTCTGTTATGTGACTTTATGTGAGATGTGTTATTTAAATCATGATATTATTTTACAATTTATGTTATATTTATCTTCGGTAACTATACATCGTCCTCCATGAAAATATTTTATATCATTATTCAAGTGGGAGGTTATACCAACCCAAACATGATCTTACCATAATTAATGGATGATTAAGATTCTAAAATTTGTTTCTTTTATAATAATATTATTATTATAGAAAGAAAACATATATTTTAAAAATTTTAAGTTGGTGAATTATATTTTAATATATTACAATAAATAATAATAAAACATAAAAAATTCATATATATGTTTCTCTGTGGAGGAATTTGTACGCATAACCCATACTTAACATTTTCATTTATCGATGCATGAAAAAGAATTTAGGTAGATTTTAATTATAATATTAATCCTTATTAATATTTTATATATGTGAAATTTGTTAATAAATTTTAGACTTATAACTAGTTATGTGGGTAATTAGTGAAAAACAGATGTCGTCACTTCATGGAGTCGGTAGTCATCACAACACATTAATGGAGGATTTATTTTCCATAACAGAAAATTGGAAACATAGTTAATTTGTAGTACCTTAGAATAATAAAAAAATTATATATATAAAACAATTATGTAACAATATATTAATTATAATTTTTGGTTTGTTAAAGTAATAATAGAAAGAAAATAAATTTCGAATAAAATGTACTCATGTTGAGGGCTTCGAATTTCACTTTTAAGAAACCATGAAAATCGATGTCTTAGGAAAATATATTTTGACCATATGAAGAAGTAAGTAGATGAAAATTATAAGGTAATAAATAATGATATATATTCAAGTCGAAAAAAAGTTAGGATTGTATTAATGGGGTGATGAGTGGCCCCTTCCATAAGTGGTAAGAATGGTGTTTTTTGTAAAAATTTCAACATAATATAAAGAGAGCACATATTTCACATGTCAAGAAGACTTAAAAATGGGATAAATAGATTTTTGAATGATATAAATTTTTTTAATATATATATATATATATATTTATTTATATATATATTATCCCAAAAATTCTTTCACATGTTTCGAAAATGTTTTTATGTCTGTTACTTTTACAATTATCACATTTACAATTTTTTGTTTTACCGTGTTATCTTTTTTTTACCAAAGTAATATAAATTTAGTGACTACAAATAAATTTTACCAAATTATATAATTTATACCTAATAATTAAGAATATTAAATCCATTTTTTATATAATATATATATATATATATATATATATATATATTTGTAAGAAAATAAATTTTGATCATTAGCGTATGAAAAGCGTAAAAACTAGATTTAGAAAAAAATTATTTTTGAGATTAAAATTCATGTGAAGGATAAAAAATTTCTTTTCATAATAGATATTGTTTTATTATAGATAAATAATTTTAATTGATCTTTTAAATTAATCCTATTCCAAACTTTAAAAATAATAATATTTAATAAAAAGTAATGAAAAAAATAGTTTTTACCGGAAAATATTACTTTATTTATTAAAATGTTAATAATTGGTTTTATACCCATAATAGTAAATTTAATTGTATATTTTTAATCCTTATGTACATAATTGTTAATGTAATTTAATTTATGTATTTACTTTCTATATACTTCTTAATGTATCCATAACCACTGAAACTTTAATAAAAAGTTCTTTTAACTATTCACCCAAAATCGATTATTTTAGAAAAATCCCAAAAAATTAGTTTAAAGGTAATATTATTATTTTAAATAAAAAATGATGTAAATATGGTAAAATTAAAATATCAAAAGTTTATAATTTTCCTTGAAAAAATTTAATAAATATATATATATATATAATGAAAAAAATCATAGGAAAATAAAATTTCTAAAATTATTAACTATTGTTATTATAATTTCAAATCAATAAATAATAAAATTAGTGCTAAAACTTATTCATATATTAGATGAATTTTATACAAAGTATGGTTATTTTCTGAAAATAACACATTAAAATTCAATTTTTAGAAAGGTTGCTTTTTAAAGAATAAATCAGTCATATTAGTAATTTATGCACAAAAATTTAATTATCAATGACTTAGAATAGACAATAATATTTATTTTTATTTCTACATATATATATTTCATAATCTTGATATGTTGTTTTTTATCAATCAATTCCATGACTACATTTTAAAAGTTATATATAGTTCCACGGTTCACTGTGGTCCGGTGATAAATGTATCACATGATATCGATCATATTAGGTATTTAAAGAATAAATAATTTAAAATCAATATAATTTATCAACACCAATCATAGAATATGACTAAAATATCAAAACCAATATTTGAGACAAGTGAATAACTCAAAATTTATGACATGAATTGGATTGGAGCATTCCATCTCTAAATTAGTGGATATCCCCATAAAAGAAGTGAGTATAGAGATCTACCTAATGTAAAAAATAAAAAATCTCATACCTATAATAGTCCAACAATAAAATACCTATCCAAATAGAAGAATATACAAACCCTTATTATTCAAGAAAAGGATCCATGATCTAGATATAAAATGAAATTCTAGCTATTTTAAATATCACAAAACAAAATTATAGAGTGAGAAAATTAAAACATTGACGTGGGGTGAGGGGGTATAGCTATAGAGGTGGGATTTTTCCATTAAAAATTGAGGAAATGATATTGAATAAGACATAATTTAAAATCATTGAAAATTATCAAAACGACTAACCCACCAATGTTGGTAATTCTATGAAAAATGTAAAGCCACTCTATTGATTCACTAACATGGTTATGGGATGATATCATCTCCTGACACCCATTAATGCTGTGAGAGAATCCTATAAACCCTATATTTCTTTATTATTATCATTCCCTATCTCAATTTTCATTTATTAAGATATTATCTAAATTCAACATAGTTTATTTTAATTTTTGGTTGTCAAAACTTCTCTAATTAATCCATCTTTCATAAATTTCATCAAATTAATAAAATTTACTATTATATCTTAGATTCATTATTTCAAAAATATTTGATTCAAATTTTAGAAAATCCTTAAGAGTGTTTTTTATAATATAACTTCTAAATCAAGATTATATATTCAAAAATTTCTATTAGGTGAAATTATCTATTCCTTCTCTCGAAAACTATATATATTTTGTTATAATACGGTTAGTTTTGAATTTTACAAGTCTTATTTCCATTTCCTATATATATGGTTCATAATTCAACCAAAACAATGATCATAAGTGGAATCCACTTTATCTAGTTATTTTAGAGTGTAATCTATTTCATCTATATGAATGTCTTTAAAATGATTTAATATATATACATGACCTTATTTAGATGATTTCATATGAACATTTTCTATTGACATTTACATTCTTTACAAAAAAATTGGGGGGAAACATTTTAACATTTTTTCATGGTCTATTTCAATCATCGTTTTATTTGGTTTTCATTAAAACATGTCCTTTATAAGTTTTGATTATTCTTTAAATTATTTTTTATATACACTTCTACTATTATATTAAAACCATTTATTTGAAAATTACTAATTTTAAAATATAAGGTATATTTAATCGTGTTTTATATGAATCATTATATTATTATTATAACATGTTAGTAATCTTATTAATTATCTTATAATTCTTATTATGTTTCACTATGGAAATGTTTCATTTTAATCAATCACATTTATTCCCTTGAAGATTAATTTTAATTCTTTATAGTTATTATAATAAATCCAATTTCATTCCAATGGGATAAATTTAAAATGATATAATTATGAATGTATTCATGTTCATGTTGCACAAATATTAATGGATTTTAGACATATTATAGATAGACCTAGAATTATATCAGTATCAAATGCATTGTTTAAAAAATTATATTCCATTATATGACATATACAAGACTATGGAGTGAATCCAATATTCTATGTTTATGTGGGAATATTAAGTTAACCCAATACATGATGTTATAGGACTCAATTCATTGTATGTTGACTTACTTAACACTCATCCTTCACATATGAAATTATTTTCAATTTTTATTTTTTTCTATATTAATATGTAATTCCACATTTCTATGTTTGTTTTTCCTAGATTATAATTATTGACTCACGTTTTAATATTCTTATTCCTCCCTTATTACATTATGCCAAAATCATTAGGTCATAATTCATGATTTATGATCTGTGGTTTATTGGGTATGATAAACTGATGTTTTATAAGTGTACCATGGTCATGTTATCATTCCCACATGTACACCTTATGCTAAATTTTTATGTTCGAATGATATGTACTATGTTCTCCATTCAGAGAGAAGTTGAGCTCACCCCTTATATATGTATCAATTATTTTGGTAATGAAGAAGAGTATTATGTGTATAATGTCTACAAAGATATCATGTGTTTATAATTTTTTGGTATATGTTTAATATGTTTTTGAGAAATAAAGAATTCGCTAATAATATTCAATGACACTATATAATTGGGCCTTAAGGGTGTGTTTTAATATTTTGATGATATATAAAATGATGCATATCTTTGGGTAATATTAGTTTTTATTATAGAAAGAAAATAATTTATGTATTTTTACAACCAAATCTGAAAGTGTGTCTCTAGGATGTTTTAGTTGGTATTAGAGTGGGGATCAGTTATTTTTTGGTATTAAATTAGTAAGTATTTTAGAACCCAACATAAATAAATCTTAGTGGAACCAAAATAATCCCTGGTTGAAATGATAATTTCATAAAGTAATACATATTTTGATTATTTTTTCATATTCATGTGATTATTTAAATATATTTTACCAAATACTATAATAACAATTTCGCTTTTAGGATTTGGTTGAAAGAATGATCATGAAAGTCATGCTATGAATGGTATAAATAAAAAACTTCAATGTCTTATAACCATTTAATGGATCATATATAGCCATAATGGTATAGATAAATTGAAATCATGATTTATGTAAGAAAATATGGGTTTATTTTGCATACCCAATATAATGAGGAAGATGTTCCATTTCTCATTATATATTAACTCGTGAATTTCTTATGGATACCCTCACTTATTTCATTGGTTATAGATAAAATTAAGGGAAATAAATTTATTTTATGGGGATATTGTAACACCCCAAACATAAATATGCATTTTATTTGGCTAAGATTACTGGTTTTTCATTATAATTAATTTAAATTTGAGTTTTAAATAAATCATACATGATATGAATCAAAATACAAATAATTATTTACCCTTCAATGTATATTACAAAAAAAACCTGAAACCAAGTATTACATACCATGAATTATTGTATTACATGGATGATTACATTCCTTAAAAGTGTATAAAATAAAATAGAATATTAAATATAAAATAATAATATATTTACAATGATAAAATACATAGAATTATATTCACCCTTGATAATCTCTATTATTAGAACCAAACCTAAAATGATAAAAGACATCATGTATAGGGAAATGGTTTTGTAAAATCCTAACATAAAATTGTAGGATCTAGAATTGTGATATGTGATATTTGAATGTTATGAATTAATAAAAGGTAATGGGGGTAGTGTAACAACTATTCTTCAATAACAAAAGGGTATATAACAGTTTGGTATAACACAAGTAAACATATTACTAGTTCATAATTACTGGTGTGCAGCTGATATAAATAAAACATATTTATTTTTTAAAAATATAATTTTTCATTATAATTTTTTTGGAAATAATCTCAATGATATTGGAATATGTTCAATAGATACTAAATGTATTGTTAAAATAATATTCATTCTAATTTAATTTTTTTCATGAATTTTGAATTTTAATTGTAATATTTACATTAGAAAAATTATATTAATAAAATATATTGATGAAAATAAATTAATTATTATTACAATAAATAAATTACTACCAAAACAATATATGAAATTACAATTCATGCAAACGTATTTACTCATGGTCAAGTAAGCATATGTTTCATTTTAAAACATTGTTTTTATATATTATATGTTATTGTATTTGTCATATTTGGATTATAAAATGTAATGAAAATTAATTTTCACCCTTATAATAAAATGAATAAAAATAGATACAATGGTTATGATTTTTTTTAAAATAATGATAAAATTACGCAATGCTAAAAATGTTTTTTTCAATAAATTGCATTTTAATGTTTGAAATGTATTTGTATCATAGTAAATTAAATTAATAACTAATAATGAATGATTTAAATAAATATATTCATAATATATACAATAAAATATTTTTTTTAGAAAAACTTATCCTTATTAAATGGCATGAAATAAAAATAAATTCATTTTTCTTAAAAATACTATTTTTCAAAAACAAAATTAGTATTTATGTGTCATTTTATTAAAAATAATTCGTATATACTTTTTAAATTTAAGGAAATAAATTTGAAATCATTTTTAGTAGTAATGTATTAATTATTTTATAAGGTTAATATCATTTTTTAATATAAAATTATGTTACTGAGGTAAAATCTAGTGTCCACGGTAAATGTGAAATCAGGTAAAAGTGATAATTTTAGAGGGATTTCATTTATTATCTTAATATATTACCTTGAAATATGTGTATAACAGAATGATCGACCTCTCATTTTAACCATTCCTTTATTTTTTCACTTTTTCTAATTTCTATTATAAATGAAAATTCATTAACAAAAATGAAAGTGTATTTAAAAAATGCCACCATTTTTCTCATATAAAAGGCCCCTTAATCTATCATAATCATCCCACATAATTGATTTAGTTTTCTATTGTATCATTATCCAAATTTTCTTGATTATAATCCTCTAATATCTTGGGTATCATTTTTTCAGAACAAAATTCTCCAATTCCTTCAAAACTAAGAGGGACTCCAATATGAGATATGATTTATTATTAATAGGTAATAACTTTTATATGTATTTTTCATTTTCCTTATTCCTATAATTATTACCAGGTATTATTTATCACTATTATATTCTCTAAATAATATTATTATACTTCTAAAATAATTATATTATAAAAATGTTAAATGCTAATAATCTTTATCCATTGATAATGACATTTTCTTATTTGGGTCTATTTGTTCACCTACATAGATGATGGTATAAAATCTTTACATGAATGAATATGAAAAATTACATGATAGTAATATATGTTACTATAACAAGAAATATATTAAATTCATAGATATTACATCTTATTAGATGAATATTCATTACCTAAAAATATAATATGTTCTTGAATCTTATCAGTCTATTATACTTGGAAACTGGGGAACATAAACAATTGGTTCAGGAAATGAACTACAGTGTATCCCTTATAGTTCGTTATAACTAGTATCATTCTTAGACACATCATACCTAAAACCACTCCTCATAACATGGGGAAAAGGATATTAGAATGTGTAATCTCAGATGCTCAGTATGTAGAAACAAATTAGATATCAATGTCCACTTAAACATTACTTTAGAATAAGGGTATTGGATCATGGCCACAACATTTGAAAACCATTCCCTTCAGATCAAATATCATAATATCGATTCATGGTATAAATCAAGGAAATTAATTAATCATGAATAAAAAAGGAATCAATGAAAATGAGTCATGAGGGCATAACATACGAAATGAACATAAGATTGTGGCATGCACGTAAGAATAAAAATAATTTTAGTAAGAGTTGTGGATTGTTTCCAAAACAATTATTGTGGAATGTCTTCACTCCCTGAACCATCATCACAGCAAGGTTAACTCCTAAGACTATCATAGTGAAAAAGTTACTTACTGAACTAGGATAACTTCACAATAAATCTTGTTTCTCAGATTAGATATAAATAATTATCTAATGAATTATAGGGAGGTATTTTCCCACCCATCCCCAGTTATAACGTAACCATTTTCCTTGGTTATAATGTAATCACAATCTTTGGTTAAAACAAAATCATCATGCTTGGTTGTAATGTGACCATAATCCTTGGTTATATGTTAAACACTATCAAATTATTAAATCCATACATATGTAAACTATAAGATCCTAAAACATTATTAATATTATAACCCATGAAAAGAAAATGAGTTTCATAAACATTTCATCATAGCATGACTTGTGGATAAGAAACAAGTTTCATACACATATTGTCATCACAAACATTAACCATCTAGAGAAATAATAAGTATGGAATCATTAAATTATATAACTATTATATATTAAGTAACATAAATGGATTTTATATTATATCTACAATTTTTTTGAGAGATTAATTGGAATTATTTCTTATGTAAAATACCCTTTCCCTTTCCAAATCAGTTATTTAAAATAAATGAACACATACAAAGACAACATCTTATTTTAAAAAAACCTACTAAAATTATAATGGAATATTAAAATAAAATATTATTTTAGATTTAAATAAAATTAGTTAATTCCACATATTTTAAAAAAATTCCTTCAATATTTTTATTGGAAAGGTTTCAAAGTAAAATGCTTGGATAATGAAATTAAAATTATTTTTAAACCATTTAAAAAAATTAAAACATGGATAATAATTACATTAATCATCCATAGGAAAGTATTGAAAAAAAATTGAAAACGATTTTAGAAAACATGGATATAGATGAGAAATATTCCCCAATGGAGACTTAAACATAAAAAAACATGAAATTTGATGAGATTTTGATATAAAACCCGACCACTTTGTTATCTTTTGAATTGTAATCCGTAGTAAATAAAGAAAATTATAAGAATATATAAATCCAAAAACAATTAGTAAGTTTTATAATAAAATAAAATCATGGGAGTTATATACACCACAAAATATAAACAAGTAGGGAATATGGTATGTGTCCCATTTAAATAAAAGTGAGACGAAAATCCCTTACTTTGTGTACAACTTTCTTAAAAATATCTCTAAAATCCTGTATAATAAATGTAAATTTATTAGAATTATATAATAGAATTATTTATATTATTATAATATCATATATATTAATTATATATATTCATATATAAATGAATAAATATAAAATTAATTACATTATTCAGGGAGATGATTGATTGAATGTACGCTTGATTATTGTTTTCATTTTTCTAACAGATGTAATGAATGAAATGTAAAAATTAATTCACCTTTTATAATAATTATTATATAATAAAAATCATATATATTCATCATATCATCCTTATCATTATGTAAGTAAAATATAAATGAAAAAAAAAATTATATCATTCCATGGAGGTGTTAGTCCACATATATGTGCTGACAACATTATCATTTCCCAATGGGTTGGAATAAAAGAAAGTATATATAAAACTATAATAATAATAGAATAATTATGATATTAATATCATAAATAAAAATTAAACCATCCTAAAAATCATACATGAATCATGTTTATGGAAAATGAAATGTATCATTATGTGGAGAAGGTGGGTTATATGTATGAAAGAGCATTACTTTCACTTCCCATTTGATGGAAAGAGGGTGAATAATTGATGTTTTATAATCATGATCATATTTCAATATTTTAAAGATATATAATTTATTATTTTAAAAATAATATGACATACTTTGATTAGGTAACATAATAATAAAGTAGAAAGTGATTGATTAATGAGATCACCTCTTCTATGAAACAACTCCTTTATATTTACTATTAAGATATCTAGGGTGGTTAATATTAGAAAAACAAAATATCTATAATGTGGCTAAGGATATTTAGAAGGAATTATGGAAGAGAATGGTTGATTTAGTTGGCTGAAAATGGTATGAAGAAGATAATGATAGGGTATCCTTTTATAAAAGAGGGTAATGATACATATATAATATGTTGAAATATTATAGTACAATAAATTCATTCTCAAGAAAAATGATTCAAAATGGAATATAATTGAATATGGTATGAAATTATCATGAATAACATATCCAATTTGTATGATTTTTAGTTTTTTATTTATTTTAAATAATCTAATAAATTATTATTTTGATAATATATCATTAATGTCAATTTTTACACAATTCATTTAATTTGACAAAAAGATACATACAGAATCTTTTTTAATTTGAATAAAATTATTTAAAATAATAGAAATGATTCATATTAATCAAAAAATTCATGTTATTATTTATAACACTCAAATTATATTACTTTTAACTTTTTAAAAATATTTTTTTTATTTGAGAAATATTGCATCTGTGTTGCATAAGAATTTTATGTTTTTAAATAATTATTTAAACATTAAAATAACATTCTTTCAGGATAATATAACATTAAACTAAAAATTTATATCAATATTTGTTCATAACATGTTTTTTCCCTTATTTTAATATAGAAAATATATTTAAAAGAAAGATAGTGACACATTGTTAAATTCTTAAAATTAAATAATATATAATTAATTTACATGGACAAGTGCAGAATAAATAAATAAATTTAAATCTAAGGTGATGAGTCTAGAATTACATTCATCCAATAAAGATAAAAATGTAAAATTGTGTCTATATAACTTATTTATAACCTATATTAACCCACTTTAACCTTTACCATGGTGATAAATTTTACCACCATTACTATTCACATTAAAAAAAGTGGAATATTTTCCATATTTGAACCTCCAAATTCAAAATATGTAATAAATATTTTTAACTTAAATAACTATTAATGGATGAAATTGGTATTAATGTAGGTTTGAAAATTTCAAAAAAAAATTATATAAAAATATATTTTTAAGCATAAAACTTGGTTTATTTAAATCCCATGAGAAGAAAAAATATTTATTGAATTTATAAAACATTTTTCTAGATAAAGAATTTATTCCAATAAAATAATTCAACAAAAATGATTAATTTATTTTATTTATATAATGATAAATTATATAATGTAAAATAATTTTTCAAAAAGGCGTCACTTTTATTTTCAAATAATTTATTCTCTTTTTAATTAAAATTGTTTGATAACTAATGTATTCAATTTATAAATGTGAAGACAATAGGTTTATCTTAATTTACATATTATTATGTATACAAACTAATCCCAAGGCTATGTCATAATGGAATCATAAAATTTTAATAATGTTACACAGTTTCTATAAACTCATTGTTTCATGTAATGCGTGCTATTAAAGAAATCAAATTATTTAATGAGAAATATTTTTAAAAAATTAACGTGTTTCATTATACCCCATTAAAATGAAAATTCCCTAAAAAAATATAAATCAAATATATATATATGAGGATACTTTTACCTCATCACATCTTTAGGTTCCCATGTAGATTTCTTAAATTTTTGTTTTAACTACAAAACTTTAACCAAGTGAGTGGTCATGTTTTTTATGAAATTATCTCTATGATCTTAAATCCTTACCAGTTGTTTTTAATAATAAATATATTTTTTCAGTATTATGAACTCTGAATTTAGTACATGTGAGGATTAGTTATGTACTTCCTCTAGAGAGATACGTGGAACACATCATGATATTGATAGAGATTTAGTGGAAATTCCAATCAATAATCTACCATCCAGATAAGATTAAGAACATGAAAAGTACAAACATTGATAGGAATAAATTTTCTTAAACATCAGACTCTCAATTTTTTTGATGATTTTCAGCATAATGTTTTTCAACTCTAACATGACCTTATGTACTATGGAAAGTACATAACTATATCTCTCATTCCTAAATATAGGTCAGCTCCCAATAGATTTCATTCTCTAACATCATTCTATAATTTTACTTTTCTTTACTTACTTCCATAGTAGGAATGATATGGAGCCATATAAATGATGGAGTGAAAGTTATTATTGTAAAAAAATTACATAAATGGAAGGTGTTGATCCCAAACACCTTTGAAATATATAGGGAAAGATCATTAAATGTCTTACAGAGTTTGAATGGTCCTTTATGACTGGATATCAATATGGGGATGATATGTAGTGTTGACACATAACTATATATCCATATCTTTCTAAAGACATCTCCAAAACATTTAGTTAAACCTTAGGTCCTGATAGGATACAATTTATAGTGGTTCTCCATGAACTCTTCCCACTTCATTAATATAAAACTTATTAATTTGATGAAGAGATAAATCTTCTCTAATGTAAATTAAGTTTGACCACTTTGTAATGTGACCAAATGGAATCCAAATAGAATTTTTCTATTTCAAGTTTTTGGGATGTATGATACAAAATTCCATGGTGATGTTTTCCCATTTCCATTCAATTATGTTTAATGTTTGTAGCATCCACATACATTTATATATCTCAACGTCGACTTTATGGAATACCATGTACTAAGAAAAAACTCAACAATAATTCCCTTCATGTCATCACACCCTAAACACTACTGGAAAATTTCCCTATACCCACAGTTTCAAACTGTGGGTATAGCCCATTAAAACTTGGGTATAGGCTATACCCATGGTTTCACGAATTTTGGGCTCCTAAGGCATTGGTATTTCCCTATACCCACAGTTTTTTAGAAACTATGGGTATAGCCCTCTGAAATTTCATATTACCCATGGTTCTAGTAAACCATAGATATACGTCTATACCCACGGTTTACAGAACCGTGGGTATACATTTTTACAGCACAAATTCTATACCCATGGTAAAGTAAACCATGGGTATATATAGTTTTCTTCAAAGACACATACCCACAGTTCAAAGAACCATGGGTATAGATAAATTCACTGCATTATATATACCCATGGTTCTTTAAACCGTGGGTATAGAGGGTTTTCCTAGAAATAGCATCTTCCCACCTTAGACACCCACCATGGACACCCCCTTAACTCCCCTTGGACCCCCCCCCCCCCCCACACTCCCCCTAAATCACCTTCCTTCCCCCTAGATAGACCCCCCCATTACACCCCCACTCCCCCTGGACAGACCCCCCCTGCACCCCCCCCCCCAATAGAAACTTCCAACCTTGGACACCCCCTAGACACCCCCCACTCCCCCTACAAGCCCTCCCTTCCCCCAGGACAGACCCCCCCCCCCCCCCCTCAGTACACCCCCCACCCTCCTTGCACACCGCCCCCCACTCTCCCCCAGGATAGAACCCCCTTGCATCCCCCACCAGAAACAGCAACTCCCCACCTTGGACACCCCCTAAACACCCACATTGTACACCCCCTAGACACCACCTAAACTCTCCCTGGACACCCTACACTCCCCCTTCATCCCCTCCCTTCCCCCTTAGATAGACCCCCCCCCCCAGCATACCCCCTCCCCCCTTTCACACCCCCACTCTCCCCCTGGATATAACCCCCTTGCACATCCCTCCCAGAAACAGCATCTTCCCACCTTGTACACCCCCCCCCACTGGACACCCACTCCTAGAAACCCCCCTCCCCCCTAAACACCCCCCACTGGACACCCCCCCCCCCTGACACCCCCCCCAAACTCCACCCCTGGACTCCCTGAACCCCCCCCCCCCCTTCCACTGGATCCCCCTTGGACACCACCCTAGACACCCCCCCACTGCACCCCCCTCACCCATAGACACCCCCACTCATCCCCCCTATACACCCCCCCCCCTAGACACCCCCTCCCCCCAGACCCCCTAGACACCCCCCTCCCATAGACCGCCCCTAGACACCTCCTCCCCCCATAAACACCCCCTCCCCCTGCACCCCCACACCCCCTTCCCCCTTCACCCCCACTACCCCCTTCCCCCTTCACCCCAACTACCCCCCCCCCCAACCCCATGCACCCATCCCCCACCCTCCTGCACCCAGCCCGCCCTCCCTACACCCAGCCCCCACCCCCTGTTAAACCACTATGGAACAATGAAAACCAGAATGAAAAAACAATGGAACCACAATGCATTGTTTCACTTGTTAAAATATAATCAAAGCTGGACAAAGTGTTCAAAGAAAGAAAAAGTTATTATCAAAAAATTCCTAAATAAATTCTTAATGACAAAGCATAAAAATCATTTATCTCTTATTGAATCCAAATAAATTCTGATAGAGGTTGGAAAAAATTCAGCCTTCCTGAACTGGGTTTCTACAGTATGGAAGATGATGTCGAGTATACTAAGACATCATTTTTAAACTTCTAGTAAGAAAAATAAATTTCATAAAGTGGTGGCCACTATCCATGTCCCATATCCATTATCTAAAATTGCCACATCAACTAGATGTGTTGTTAAACCCAGTTGTTTGCTTTCCCGTCCTCTTCACTGCTTCTTAATGCCAGCAATTCAAATGAATTGTGAATACTCACCTTTAATTTTTGTGTCCCCTTAACATGATGAGCCAGGTCTGTGCCCGGTGTGCTCTCTACCTTATCTATCATGGGAGTCTCAAAATATGAAACCCCCTAACTATCCCTGGAAGTGGTATTATCACTAGTAGACTTCTTGTAAGACAAGGTTGTAGCGTTCCGAACCCATTCTACATTAAGTTAAGGGGTTAAGGAAATGGCATCATTGTTGTGTCCACCCTTAACAAGAGTAGAGGTCTGAGTCTACAAAGCCGGTGATCGAGGAACCAGGATAGCAGTGGTACTAGTTAGTGGTGGATTGGATCCTCCAATTCCATCAGATCTCTTTAAGGTATAAGAAATCACAGCATCCAAAATATTAACATTGAATAAGTCACAACTCACTGGTTTTCTAGTTGGACACACACTGTCCATATGAGAGGTACTTGTAGGAGTGTTTGATAAAGAGTGAACGGAAGCCAGATTAGAATTACCTCCCTATGCAGAACAACTTTCCATCATAGGTACTGATTTCACACTACAAACAACAGCTACAGGAGGTTGAGATTCACCAACTACCTTATTGTAATCCTTATCCTCCAATTCAATACCATAAAGGGATTTCCCCAAATTAGGGGCAGAGGAGTGAGAAACCATGTTGCAAGGTTTTCTCTTCGATTTCCCTCAAGTGGCAACCACATTCTTTGACTTACCTTTCTGGTTCTTTGAATAAATTGTTCATTACTCTTGTCAGTAATTGGAATCCACCTCAGCTTGTGCATCATATTCCATTTCATATTTACTATGCTCAGATGCTTCTCCAATATGTTCATCAGATATGACCCTTGATAGAGCATCTTTAAAAGAAATTACCTCATAGGATGGATGAGACTCCTCTACTATATCATCCCATAAGATAGTATTTTTCACCTTCTCTTGAATAGGAGGAATACAGACACTACCCTCTCTACTAGAGGAAACTAATTCCAGAATAGGATCATCCAAAGGAGGGATTTTTACAAACAAGGCTTGATTGGTTGGATTTGTAGAAAATATATGCGGTATGAATGAGGTATGTTTTATTAAAGAGGCATGGGATTTTTCAAGAATAATGGAATGAAGATCTATTACATGAATATGTGTTGAAGATGTGTTGAAAATATATATATGAAGAGTGCATTCGATGTGTTAATGTAAAGAAGAATTCTTGGAAGAGGACCAAGGGTGAAGGTATGCATGGAAGAATTTCATAATGAAATGACATTCATGATTTAGAGATATTGATATGTGTTTGGAGATTGGGTGAAAGTTGATAAAAGTTGGAAATTGGATGTGGATCATGTTCACTGGTTGAATTAAAGAGGTGGCTGATATATTAAAGCTGGAATTTATCTTAGTATCTAAAATATGGAACTGATTTAAAATACATGAATGCTGGAGAAATTTTTAACTGGTTTAGTAGGATGAGGTTACACAACATTTCAATGTCCTTCATAAATATTATTGAACATGGAGTCAAAATCTTCCATGAAGCTATTATATAATGGAAACTAAGGATTTAGGTGTGGACAAGTAGGCTAATAGGCAGTGTTCATGAGGAAAAACATCAAACATGTTGATGCAAATCTTTCATGGTTCAGATGGTTGCATGAATCAAGTTTTCGGGTATCATGTGAGCGATGTTTTGAATGAAGATTTTCAGTAATATAGATTCAATAGTATTAGGAGACTTAAATGAAGAATACAGTGTTGCGATATTTGAGATTTTATTTTAAGGAAAGTTTTTAATAAAGACTCAGCAGACCGAGTTTTTAAATGAATATTTTTAAACAAAGATTCAAATTTCAAGATTCTCATGGAGTTCGAAAGGAGAGTTTGAATGTGGATATTCAAAAATTTCAGTAGATCACGTATTTGACTGTGATGAAGTTTTTCATGCCTATAAAACCAGAGTATGAAGAAGAAAAATAGGAAACTATATTTTATATGTGTTATGTGGCACTCCCTTTGATGTCTCAGAATATGGATTAATCACCTAACTTCTGGCCATGATATGTTTGAAAGTTTAAAGTCTTAAAGGGGCATTTAGTTTTTTCCTACAGATATTGACAAGTCAATCCATAGAACCGAATTATCATGAGGAATTTACCGATCCTCTTCCAGATGAGTTAAATTACCTAGAAAAACAAAGCTGTGTGGGGTGGCTCTAAGAATGAATGAAATCTTCATAAAAGAACTGGTGGGAAGATTCACCTTGTTTCTAACATTGTATCAGAGAACAAAGGTAGCTTCAGATAACCTCAGGTATTTTTTTTGGGGATATTTTTGTATTTAGGGTTGTTTGGAACTCAACATATGGTATGTGATAAGGGAATAACTGCCTTTCCCTTGGTTTCAACCTACTAACAAGTCCTGAGCCCTTCCATGAGGTCAATGGAGGTTTTTCTGGGATTTTCAAACCAAAATATCTAGAGTATGATAGATTATTTTTGGCACCGAGGTATTTTTATAGTTTCTTTGGGATGGAGTCTAATCATCAACTCCAAAAATGTATAGTAGCTCATGATCTGATATTACATTATCAAATTGGTTATGAATGTGAATTTCTATTTATTAATCCCAACTCATTATCATTTCACCGCCTTTTATACCTATAGAATTTTCATAATAAATATATATTTCATAGTCTCTCATATCAGTTCATTATAAATTCCAAAGTATTTGATCCTTATGGATGGGAATTCAAAATTAATTCCTAGACATTATCAATCCCTCTCTAATTATCCTTTTTTCCTAGGCCTTCTCATGGTTTATACATAGACTCTGATATAGAAATACTAGGATAGACTAAGGTGGATGGGCTACGCCCATGAGTGGAAAAAAGTGTCCAGAAATCAAGGAATCACCACATGGGAATAATTTCTCCCATAAAAAATTAATTAAAACAGTAGCAGAAAATAAATAAAATTTTTACATGACCCATCCATACGTCAGACATCCATGCTAAAGGAAAATAAAATAAACAGAAGAAACATAGTAAAAGTAGAAAAAAAATGAAACACACTATTAATCCCTCAACTACCCCGATCTCCCTCCCCTTCAATGAAAACCACGTAGATGCCTCCAGTGCCCTTTTAGACCCCTTCGCAAAATATAAGTTCCCTTCATCCATAGATGGTGTTAAAAGGTCTAAGTGGCCGATGCGATAAAGAAAATAAAATAAAAAACCCAACTACAACATACCTGTCTCTTGTGATTAAACAAGTCACCGCCCAACATATACTAACCACAACGCCTCATGGGTCCAATAATGTTGTTACAAGCAAGGGGGAAACAGATCCATGTTTCAAAATGATATTGTCAAATAGTAGAGTTATATTAATTAAGAATCACTCTTATTATTAATGGTATATAATCAGTTTTTCTTGAGTTTCAACTTAGTTCAGATTTGTTCAATACAAGTTTGTTTGGGACATTTTCATTAGATTTATTTTATCTTTTTTTATTTATATTATCTTGGAAAATTTCATTCATTTGGGTTCTAGTAAACTCAATTTGATTACATTTGGTTTATATCAGTTTGGTTTTGTTTGGTTTTGTTCATATCAGTTACAGTCATATTGGTTTGAATTCATTATATTTGGCCCAATTTGATTCATCAATTGTAATATCATATTAGTTAAAGTTAGATAAGATTGACTTGCTCCAATTTAGTTTCATTCAATTTTTTTCTATTTGAATTATATTTTCTTGATTTTGATCATTCATATCTATTTTGGTTGTTCTAATTTACATTTATTCAAGTAAGTTTTGATTTTTGAATGTTTTTATAAAAATGGTTCATTCTAGTTTTTATTTGGTTTTATTATATCCATTATGGATCAATTTACGTTGATTCAATTTTGATTCAATTCAATAAAGTTTGGTTTTACTCAGTTCATGTCCGGTTAGCATGGGTTTATGCATTTCAGTTCTATTTGGAGAGGTACAAGTTTGGTTTCGTTTGGTTTGGTTTTTTCATGGTAATTATGTCACACACAATAATCTATTTTAGAGAAAATCTAATATATTATTAATCACTATAAATTAATATCAATCACTATTGAGGCGGTGGCAGAGGCGGGGGGTGGGAGATGGAAGGTAACGGGTCATGTTGCAAAGGATTATATGACATTCCTACCAAGAAAAAAAAGAATAGTTGAAGAAGAATAAGCTAGAATATAAAGTTTCATTTCACTTTTTTGTACATTCAATAAAATTGGTTCCACATAATAATCCTATTGAGAAGAGTGAGAACATTAGGTTGTCTAAAAAGATAAATTATTATACAATTAGAAAAAGAGGATTAAGGATTATCCCAATGATAAAGTTCGAAGTATAGAAGATCTCAGTAGAGAGACATCTATCAACATTCCAGATCTAATTAAAGAGAATGTACCCATCCTTACCACCTTTCATTTGATGTTTACTAACATGTAGGTAATTAAAATAATAAAATATTGGGGAAGTTATAAGAGTCTATCACTACTGTATAATAATAGAATATTCTCATCATTGATAACACCAATGATAATACAAGACTTCCTGAGAGATCTTATGGGTAAATTACAAGACACCAGGAAAGCAGTTATAAATCTGGGTGTAGGAACAGATGAGTCATTGAATGATATAGTGGACAATCTTTATGATCTTGATGGTGAGAAAATTGAAGGTGGTTGCACAGGAATCAGAGATGATGATGTAAAGAATCTCTCTAAACAAGAGTAAACCCTCAATTCAAAACATATTCTGGGCTGGAATGAGAAAATGTAAAATTGGAGATCATGACACTGTAAATGAAATGTCGCTGATAAAGTGATTATAATCCTTCATTTCAGAAAGTATGGTTGGATTCCTTATCCTTACAATTCTTGACTCATTTGATTAACATACTTGTGACAATTAACTCCACTTCCATGAATGTATGCATATTTTTTTGACTCATAAACCTTCAATACAATAATTATTAACTCCAAATTTCCAAAGTGAAACATATTGAGTAAAAATATATGCTAAAATAGATTACAATCGAATATAAAAAGTATTAAGCAACTGTTTATTTCTTGTATTTCTCACTAACATAAATCAAGATATAATATTTTACCTGAAATTTCATCAGGGAAGCCAGCAACACCTGGTATGGCCACTGCGTACACATTACACAAAGGTGTTTGTATAGGTATGCATACCACTCTAATGAAGGAAATCTAGCCACATACAAAAACATATATTTAAAATGAAGAGCTATGGTCCTCACAAACATTGATCTAAGGGAAGAACCAATAATTGTCCATATATAGCATAGACTAGCTTATTATAACCTATATAAGTTTCCAAGACATGTATAAGATAGTGGTTGGAGGTAAATCAAGAAATTTGAGGAACAAATAACCAAAAAACCACACATAACTTGAAGGTTGAGATGGAGGCGGAGGTTTGGAGGTAAAGGTGGAGGAGGAGGCCGGAAGGTTGAGGCGGAGGTAGAGGCTGGAAGGTCACGTCGGAGGCAGAGGCTCGGAGGCAGAGGCCGAGAGGCGGAGTCCAAGAGGTGTAGGTTGGGAGGTTGAGTTGGAGGTGGAGATCGGGAGGTCGAGCCAGAGGCGGAGGCGGACGCCAGGAGGTCGAGGTAGAGGTGGAGGCCAGGAGGTTGAGATGGAGGTGAAGGTCGAGAGGTCAACGTGGAGGCGAAGGCTGGGAGGTCTAGACGGAGGCCAGGAGGTTGAGGTTGAGACGGAGGCGGGGAGGTCAAGGTCGAGGCAGAGGCGGGGAGGGGTGGGGAGGCTAGAGATCATAGGAGGGGATGAGGGATTGTTGAAGTGGTAGGGGGATAAAGATCTCGAGTGATGTTGGATGTGTAAGTGAATATACCCACGGTTTTTTAAAAAACTGTGGGTATAGGTTGGATGAGATACTCTATACCCATGGTTTAGAGAAACCGTGGGGTATGAAACCATTGGTTTAGATCCCATTTCCATTATGAATAATCAACTGCAATTAAATAACTTATGGATCCTAAAATATGGAGGAACATATGGGAGATTTCATGGAATGTTTATATGGGAAGATCATATTATAAAGGACCTCCACAACATGAATCTAAATTAGTAGTGTTTTTTATTAAATCTAAAGAAAAAAATGTAGTGGTATACATATATACTCATGTATGTACAATAGATCAAGATACTTTGCAGGCATGGGTCTAGGTGGGAGGGGGTGTTGCATTGTAGGCAGGGGGATGGGCTGGGGAGTAGCTGTAGGTAGGGAAGGGGGTCACTGCATGTAGGGTAGGGGGGCTGGAGGCAGGCTGGGGGCTGGGGGAAGTTAGGGGGAGGGGGCATGCAGCTGCAAGCGTTGCATGTGGCTGGGGGGAAAGGAGGGGAGGGGTGGGGCTGTTATAGGATGGGGGTTGGGGGCTGCTGTAGGAAGGGGCTGGGGGAGGGTGGGAGCTCCAGTTAGGGAAGGAGGGGGGAGGCAGCTGCATGCAGGGTAGGGGGATGGGGGCTGTAGGCTGGCATAGGGCAAAGGGGAGGGGGGCAGGCAGTGGATGGGGTTAGGGGTAGTTAATCCCACCAACTTTTATAGAGGTTTATTTAAAATAAAACAAGTTACACCACCATTTAAATTTTCAATCATTCATTGGTTGAATTCTCTAATCAACTGAGTATTACACTCACTCAACCATCCAAGCTTGTACACATTTTAGGCTATCGAAATACCTATATTTATAGAATCCATAAAAACTATGAAGACTTCTTTTGGTCAGACTCATATGTTGAGGGTTCCTCCTACTGCTATTCAAATAACACCAAAGTGAACTACAAGACATATAACATATGATGAGTGATATTCTGATGGATTGATGAAAACATCACAATCTCAGCATTCTCATAACATCATATCCTAACATAATCACTAACTATATTTTTAATCGTCATGAAATACTATGAAGAAGCTCCATGTAAACTGAAGTCACTATAAACTATATATCATAGGCATAGACACACTATATATTTCAAAGAAATACCTTGCAGGTATTATTATAAAAATATCCCTTTTTATTCCCTAA
Organism: Viscum album; assembly: GCA_963277665.1. Lineage (NCBI taxonomy): Eukaryota > Viridiplantae > Streptophyta > Magnoliopsida > Santalales > Viscaceae > Viscum > Viscum album. The sequence goes on along the minus strand of OY728138.1, from coordinate 742,142,642 downwards.
AAATACAATGATATAATGGAACAAAATGTTCTCTCAATACCCAAGATATATGGGGAAATAATTGATCTTGGGAATCGATATATGCTTAAATAATTCGATATAAAATTCCATAAAAAATTATTGACAGCACAAACATACAATAAGTAATTCCTCAAAGAAACCAAATATGTGAATATGTAATGAGAACCCAAATACTTGAACTTCCTAGAACCCATTAGTTTCTCTCTACTTATGAAAAATATAACTAGGGACTTAAACCTAATTAATGGAATGGTGAATTGATTTATAGAGTTAAACCTCAATGGATGGAGGAGGGAACCCCAAAATAGGATGGAATATATGAAATATATGTATCATATAGAGGACCATAAACTTTCTTGAGTATGTCTCTAGGGTAATATTGTACCCAATTTTAATTGTATAAGACTAAACCCTGAAAGAGTAGGGAGTACAAAATCTATGGATGGAGGATTGTACCCAGATAAATAATGGAATACATAACACTCTCAATCATGTGGGGGATCATTCCTTGGCATATGTATTCCACTAATGGATTACAAAATCCTACTTTCACTCTAAATACATAGTATCATCTCAATGAATCTATGATACACAAGACACATTAAACACCTCGTAAATGTTATTGAATTATGAAGAGGATCATTCCATTTCATTTTATGTGAAACATTCCTCTAAATAAACTATTTGTTTGTATAATTCTAACACCTAGGTGATAATATGTGAGAGGCACTATAGAAAATATAATACAATACATGTACTTTTCTCTAATTTTCATGGATCTAAGGCTTGAGAGCCATGGTTTTTTATTATTTTATGGGTAATTACCTTTTAAACTAGCTTGAATGGGACCTTACATGGCCCATATTCCTAAATTCATAGGTACCTAATACATGACTAGAAGGAATAAATAATAGTATAAAAGAGAATCCCCCAACCTAGTTATGCTTTATGATGCTCCAAAACTCCAAACATGTAAGAATAATTAGAATGAAACACCCCATATAAAATTTCACAATTCATGGTACTGATGTCCAATTCCATACCCTCTCCCCCTACCAATCTAATTAGATTTATGAGTGGTTCTTCCTACTATGTACCTCTTTAGGGATCTACAACTGATTATCTAACCCTACCTTTTTCTTCCACACTTTTCATAGTTTCCATTCCATCGCACCATCTTTCATCTTCTCATAGTCACCACTATGCTAAGGCCCTTTACCACTATCTTTCTGTGATAAGGTCTCCACTGTCTTCACCCCCAAGACCTGCAATCCTATAGCTAAGGTTCCCCCACCACTGCTTCCAATGCTGTCACCACATATCAACTACCTAAACCCCCAACTACACCATATAACTTCACCATCATTGATGTTGTGAGAAGTCCACCACACCCACACTGACGTAACCCCAATACCCATTATCCTACTTCTAAAACACACCTACCATGGAAGAACCCTCCTCTTCCACCGATGGCCAATTCCATGTCTATAGGTACTATGTACATTCCATGCACCAAGAATCCCCTCCTAAAATATGTGGTTACCAGGACTGAAACATGGTCTTATGGGTGTAGGTCTACATCATTTCTTCTACCATTAGGCTATAACCCCATAAACTCTCTAAATTTCATGTGTATCGTAATATAAAAACTATGTATGTAAGGCTGTAGATTGATTATGTTTTTATGACCTATATAGAATGTTCCACTAACTGACATTGAATGTGCGACACTATGGTTTTTTGAATGTATACTTTTTTCCAAAAAAATTCATGTAATAGAAATTATGTGTTCTTAAAATCTATACTCCATATAAAAAATTCAATGTAAAAGGTCAATTAGACAAGGTTTCCTCCCCAATAGTCACAAAATTTATAGCTAAGTGGATATCTGGGCATGTACTACCATTTGACCTAGATTTACAAACCATATTTTATATCTCAATATACATGGTTTATTGAGAATTGATGAACACTATGTGGTATTTATATATAACATCAAAACCAAATCACTGACTAGTATAAGGCATGACATGTGATTTGATGACTATATGTTATGTGATCATGTTTTTGAGCCTATAAATCTATAGCCACCATATTATTTATTGTATAATATTCTACCATATCTACCTCTAAGACTAGACTCACATCCTTGCATACTCCTTGTTTTATTACCAATGTTAGGGAATAGCATATATGACTACTTCCTCTTTATGGATATACTCTTGTAGATGATTGACTATGGGAATGTGAATTTGGGTAAACCCCCAACATTGGTGAGTTATATCACTACTAATCCATCAGAGGATAAAGTTTAGTGGAAAGATATTCTCAATAGATACCCTTGTAAATTTAATTAATATATTACTATGAAATATTCCATTAAAATTCATTATTTATACAAGGCACAACAAAATTATCTAATTGTGACCCCAATTCCCTCATTGAAGTCAATAAAGAAAACATTATTATCTCAATCTTATAATATTCTATACAACTAACATTAGTAAAAGAAGGAATATAAAGAAGAGAATATGTGGGAACTCAAGCCAGAATAATATATCTTGGACTTATTACCTCCATCGATAGCTGAATAGGAACAACCACACCAAATGGAACTTTATATAATGAGGATTCAAAGTGAAGATTTTTCAATTCTATTCAATTTATTGATCCATTAACCAATGAAAAAGACTCATAAAAACATGATTTATATATTCATAATCATATATAGGCACATAAATCACCAAAAGACCCATATTATATTGTGCCCAACAAAGAGAAAACAATAAACAACCTCAAATGGCGGCAGATGAACCAAAATGATCCCAACCACTTTGTCGAATGCCAAAACACATGACAGACCCAAGAGAACCATGATATTCCCTAGAAATAAGGATCAAAGATATAATCTCATAACCTCAAAACCCCTAGCGTTTAGACAAATAAAACTGAGAAACATGAGAGAGGAGAACTCTAAGAAATTAAATAATTTAATAAGATTAATGCATACCTCGAAGTACTAACCAATAACCCTCAAGAAATTCAGGAGAGATGGTGGAAGGAGAGGGAGATTAGAGAAGGGGACGTCGCGCGGGGTGTTCGTTCATGGGGGTGTCATGGGCGACTGGAGAGGATTAGGGGGTCAGGGGATGTCACCGGAGGAGAGGGATCCGAGAGTAGTGCGGGGAAGTAGCTGGAGGAGAGGGAGCCGAGATGGTATGGGGGACGTCGCCGGAGAAGAGGGAGTCAAGAGGGGATGGGGGCAGGGAGGCAGAGGCTGGGAGTTTGAGTTTGGGGAGGGGAGGGGAGGTCCAGGAGGTAGAGGTTGGAGAGGGGGGGAGTTTTCATGCAGGATGAGCCCAATGGAATTGATAAATGATGTGGGGAAGCCTGATAAAAGTGTGAGATTAGAGCAATGTATTTCCACGGTTTTAACAGAACTATGGGAATAGATTAAAATATATCACTTATACCCACAGTTTCGCTAAACTGTGGGTATAAATATGTGGGGAAAGACCTACTTTCCAGTAGTGAAATAATCTTCAAAATATATAAACATAATCATACATAGAGGATTCATGGGGAATAAAGAACAGTTAGATTCATCCAAAATCTCTTTCAAATATGGTACCGAAGGGATACATAGATGGTTCCTAATCCTTATTAGTTCTTCAAAATCACTATTTAACTCAAGATAATTTCTCACTATCTTTTATATCTCTACATGTTCCTTATGTGACTCTATAATATTCACTTGGATAGATGTTTGAACAATAGTTTTAGAAAGAAAAGTTTTCTCTCCTTCATTCAAGATTTTATGATCTATCCATTGAATGTCCAAAAATATTTGATCTTATATGATCCTAATCATGGATAAACTAGCATGATCCTTTTAACTCCGAGTATATTATACCTTTTTTGCTTTCCTAGGGATATAATGTATTGATCAGTCATATTATATAGTTATTTATGATTATATTCATTGGTGCATAATCATATCCTTCTGGGAGAACATATAATTTAAACTTTTATGGTCATTATATATGTCTCACATTGCACCATAAAGAGAATTCCTTTATATATTTTATTCAAAAACCAAAACAACTGACTTCAAATAATAAATTAGTTAATTTTAATCTGGGGCCTCAATTTTTCATTAAACATAAGATATAACCATATAATTATTCATGAGGATGAATCCAAGTCCCTTATTTAATGCATCAATCTAGATTACAAACCCATCTTCAAAACAGGTTATTGTAAGAAATGGTTCACTTACCATCATTCTCTTTAATTCCATAAAAAATTATGAACATTCATACATCCAATGATACTATTCTTCTTTACAATTTAACCTTGTGAATGGATTCGATAGCCTTTAAAAAATTACCACAATGTTATAATAATGTCCAGTAAATCCAAGAAAACTATGGATCTAAATAATAGTGTTTTTTATTGTCCAATGTTCAATAAATTATTTTATAAAAGGGTATACTGATATACCATATCTTAAGATTATATAACTCATGAATGAAACCTCCTGACCCTAAAATTCACACTTGGTAATTTTTTTCATAAACATTCACCTTCCTCAGTATTTTCATAACTATCCTCTTGTGATATTCATTATCTTTATAACTATATGAATATATAAGAATATTATCTATAAATATTACTAATAGATGATCATAGTATTTTATAAATACTCTATTCAATAAATCCATGAATATTGTGGGGGAATTAGTTTTACCAAATGGAATTAAAATGTACTCATAGTTTCCATGACTTGTTTTTAATTAATTTATATATATATACTCCTTATTTTCCCTAAATTGACAATATCTAGAAAAAAGGAAAATTTTGGAAATTTATTTATCTCTGTACATGTAACACCCCAAGCTTCCACGGTACGTTTCCCTTTCAATAATACAGTAGTGTGTTTTGTATGCAACTTTGAGTTCTAACACACACCACAACCAATCAAACTAGTCGTTATGAATATTAATACCCACTTTTTAAAATTTTATATATTTTATCTTTCAAAATGGAAATCATTTTTGGATTCATAATATCTAAATTAGCCTAGGGTGAATTTCTGGAATTTTAAAAAAAACATTCAAATTTAGATGAATAGTGAAAAATACTAAACATTAATTAAAAACAACTTTTTTTAATCCAAATAATTTGTAGTGATAAATTATACTATTGAGAGGTTTTAAATTATAATTAGAATATATTTTTACCATTTAATCCAATATTGGTAATTGGATGTAATTTCACATTTAAACTAGACATAAACAAGTGTCAATCTTATGATAGTTATTATTTCTTAAAAAACAAGCTCTTTGTTTTGACAACAGGAATTAATTTTTAAATTAATTTCTGCCACTTATGTGTTTTGAATTTAGAAAAATGAAATACATATTTAGAATTAGGAGGTACAAATTGTGTAAATAGGTAACTTTTATTTTTATAAATTTTGAATAATTACTTCGGTAAATATTTTATTTACCATGGTTAAAGGGTAAATCCGGTAAATAAGGGTAAAAAAATAATATTATAATAATATTAAATTACCCTAAAACAAGTCCTAAAACTATTGGTTGACAAATGTCTGACCATGGTCATCTTTGGTTCGATTTTGGGACCCCATGGATCCACTTGTAAGTGATAATGACACTTTATATTAATTAAGTTAAAGTAAATAAAAAAATGACATAAGCATATATCTTTTAGAAAAAAAAAATTTAAATAGGGTTATATATGTTATATTTTAGACTATAAATATTAATTAGAAATATAAAAATATTTCCAACATAATTTTATTTTATTTATAATTTTTAGACATTGAATAATTAAATTTAGTTATGACACAATAATGATGCAGTATTTTCCTTATTAATGAAAGAATCAAATAATTGGAATTATAAATGTTAAAATAAATATAATTTGAAAGTTTTGATGACATCCATGAATTTTATTGATTAATATGACATTATATTATTTATTAAATTAATTTGGTTCAAATTTATAAGGTTTTTAAGACTTTAAAAAAATCAATTATTAAATTGTGTCAAAATTGACATAAATGAGTCTTTAAAACAAATATTATATTATTAATTGATATTCTATTCCTAAATATATAAGGTTCGGCCAAAGGAATTATATAATGATAGTTGTATCATTAATGGATCACTTTGGGGTCTCTTGGAAGTATATATTAAGTTTATTAACTATATAATATAAAAGTACAGAGATACATGGTAAATGTCAAACTATTTAACTAAGAGTTAAATCAAAAAGATAAAGTTAATATAGTGACCCAAACCTGTCTAAAATCTATTGGTTTAGTGAGTTTCTACCCATAAACACCTTATACTTTAAATAATCTACTTTTTAGCCATTAGAAACCGAATATAAATTTATTATAAAATAATATTTCAAGCTTTTCCTAAGGTTCCCCTCACCCCTCTTATAAAAGGACACTCCCCCTACTCACTAATCCACACCTTAAAAGCCTTTTGGCTCGGCTAACCCTGGCCCAAATGTCCTCTAAACTTCCCTCAATTAATCATAGAGGCCCTACTTTGGTCATAAATCCATCTTAAGGAGCCCTTTTGATCAAATCAAAAGGAAGAACCTGAAGAAGAGGTAATAATTTCACCACCTGCTTTCAAGTTCTTTTCTTCTTCCACTTATTATTTATTTGTTATTTACATTCTAAAATAATAACTCTAGTATCTCATATATACTATTATGTTATTATAAATATGGTACAACCATCTTCATTATTCTATCCATCCTTTGAATGACATGTCCCCATACGTGCGTACGTACGGATTACCATCTCCACATCGTGGTGTAATTTTTATTCAATACATTATTATTTGGATGGGTATAATATGATGTGTAATTCATTTAAATAATAAATATAACATTATAATGATTCTGTACATATGATATACCATCCGATTATATATTATTTTAATATCAAAATATTGATATTGTCACTCGTGCGTACGTACGGATTACCTTCTCCACGAACGTGGGGAGATTCAATCCCCATCATATCCATTCAAGACTAAATTTCATTTGATGATTAAAAATAATTTTTAGATACATGATATCATTCTGTATATGAATAAGATAAATCCCATCCATAACAAATATGTCTCACATAACAAAGAATGTAAAAAAATATGAATTCGTTAACACCCGAAACGATGATAATACTAAGATATTATTAACAAATCAATGTTAAAAGATCATATATGATATCATATTAAGGTATATAATTCTTGTATAATTAAATAAAAATTATTTCACCATTATAAATGAGTTTAATATACCCTTGACCAAGTAAAAAGTACAAAGTAAGGGGTTTATTATCTCACTTTTAATTCCGTGATATTTCCATTGTTCACCACTTATTTATTGCATGTGGTGTGTGTACTTCCCATGATTATATTCATTGTGTAATATAATTTAATTTATGGATATTTACATCTTAATTTTATGATCCTTATTTCATGGGTGTATGTTTTTTATGTTACCAAATCGATAATATAATTTGAAATTTCAATTTCCACTCAATCGGCTTTAGGAGTACTTCATTGATTATTTTACTCTAAGATTATGCGTGGAATCATTATTCATTTTCTTATGTCATAATTTCTACTACCCTTTATATGGATATACTTCTGTTACACATAATCACTCCATTTATAAATTCTCAAGTCATCGATATGAACTTGATAAGAGTAATTTTAACTCAATCTCTATTTGTTGAGTTAAATATCCAATTCATTGGTATTGTTTTTTTACAAGAATATGTTTGAATGTACTTTGATTGATTTACACTGAATATCCAATCATATTGAGTGTATTTATATTTTTCACACATAATTATGTCCTTAATTTATCCTTAACCTAAGGATATGGTCTTTATAAGAGATTTCATCTCAATTTACATTCCATTGAGACTTCTTTGTTGTTATACACCAAATCACTTTTATATGGTGTATATAATGTACTTTGAAATTGTATATCATGAATCCCTTTATTCTCATGATATTACAAAGTTTTTATTACCTCAATTATTTGTATTCAAGTGTCTCTCTTTTGGTTAGGAACTCTAACTAAAATATCATTTTAAATGTTTTAAATATTTATTATTCTAAATCTTTCTAATTAATTTCCACGTTTTAAAAATGGTTTTAAGGATTTATTGATATGGAAATTAAAGTATTAAAATTAAAATTCCTCTTAAAAGTTTAAAAGTGTTATGGGACACTTTGATTCATAAATCTATTTTTAAATTTATTCTTGACAAATAGTGTAACTTTTAAATGATTTCAAGAAAAAGGGGGATATTTCTCTCAAATAGTTTTGATGATTATTTTAATCTATGTCAATATCCTACATTATTCTCGATTGAGGTTAATCTGATACAATAAAATCTTCCATATTGTATCGAATGAGTTATGTTTGACTGCAGATGTACTATTTTTATACCATTCATGGTTTGTGGATAAAGTATTGACATTTTGTATGCTGGTTTTAATACGAATGTTTATGTTATGTTTCAAACTTTGAAAATGAGGAATTCATTTACTTAGTAAGTGATGGGTGGAGCCCGCTATATCTCCTCGATAAATCGGTAGGTCTCATGAGACAAACTAGTGTCTTGGCACAAGGTCATGACAAAATCTTATTTGTAGTCTTAGAACAAGGCCTTCACTATGTGGTTATGATAGTCTTTCATTATGCATTCCATCATTATGAAAGTGGTTATTGATATTTCATGTGATCATTTGACTAGTAGAATATCTATGTGAATAAGTAAATGGAATTATTTGATTTTATCTTTGCCATATTTTAATGAAGTTCAAGTTTAGAAGGCTTTTTTTCTAGTCTTATACAGTGCCTTAAATGTTTATGCTTATTTATGAAAGTTTCTGCTATAATGTTATCTTTACTAATCCCCTAAGCTCACCCCTTTCTATGTTTTATTTTCCCAAGATGCAAAGAAGTATATTATGACTGGCCTCCAGGGATAGTCTATGGGATCTCAGTGTTGTATATGGAGACAATGTTGTTGTAGTTTTCCATTTTATGATGTAATGTAAACCTTATGAATGTATCTGGCACTTCCAAGGATACTAAAATAATTGGTCTTTCGAGACATAATCTTTTATGATCATGTCAATGATATGTAATAATACACCGACTCTGGGCTTCTGGGGTCGGGGCGTTACGGTTGGTATCAAATGAAGTTTAGTAAAAACTTTGGAAACTAGATTTAGATAAACTCTGATTAGATCACATAGCCTTAAGATGGACTTTGAGGATTAGTATAGAAGAACTTAATAGAATTTTTGTATTGTAGAGATTTTGTGAGTTTTCCGAGAAATACATCCCTGTCTGGATACGAGCAGGTAGAGGCAGCTCTGGCACAGATGTACCTTGGGGTAAAACCTGAAAACAACTCTTTGATCTAGACTCGAATGGGAACTGGTACACGACAACGGTCCTTGCTGTACTCTTGGTTATGACACTCCCGGGTGATATTCTTAGGATAAATTACATTTTCTTTACAAACCGATTTGAAGTATTTTAATATAATATGAGAATAAATGACCTTGGTTAATCCTAAGGTGTTTCAAATTGAGAATATGGTGTCATGATATTCTCTAAATTATTTTATGACTACTGTTACTCACACAATGATTTCTAGTTTTAGTCAATGGATGGATTCCAAGGAATTCATAGTAACTTTGAGAATGATGTACATGGTGGGAATGGTGGAGGAAATGAGCAACAAAATGGAATTTTGATAGGCATAAAAGATATCGTTTTCATGCCAAATCAGTTTTCCAAAAATATGATCAACAACATATATATTAACCAACTCCCAGACTCAAAAAAGAAGATAGAGGTGATGAATGATAAGAGCTCCAGCAGTGGAGACCATGGAGAAAATAATCCTCAATTTCCATGATGCAGGAAATGTGGAAGGAGACACCCAGGAAAGTGTTTCAATGGAACAAAAAAATGATTTATGTGTGGGAAAGAAGGACATAAAGTGAAGAATTGCCAAGGAAAGATGAAGAGTACTATGGAAGAAAATAAAAATGGTCCCAAGAATCCATTTACAGTCATTTTACATAAATTTAGGGGACATGGCCATTACCCGAGTGAATTCCCTATTTTATAGGATATTTTCTTGGTCAAAGAAGAAGCTATGTGAAAATAAATGGTTGAAGAAATTTTTAAAAGTACTAGTACTCCTTGTTGATGGGATTAATTTGGAATAATTTTCTCCTATATTTGTAACCCAACAGTTTGTCATGTGAAAATGATATTTGAGGAAGAATTATCTTTTCTCTTGTGGATAAAGTTATAAATAACTATTTGGTTTTATATGATCATTGGGTTTGAGGCAATTACAAGTTATTATATTTTGGGATGAAAATGAAAGGTATGAGATAAAATTTTTGGTTAAATTATGTTATGGTTATTTTGAGTAATTTATCTCATTTTGGTAATTTTATAAAATATAGTTTTTGAAAAAGGACAACATGCAGACCGTGTGACAACCCGTCGTGTCGGACAAAGCTATGGGAATCGAACCCACAACGAAAGTGCGATTAGGATTTATCGCCTACCACTGGACTACGCGAAGTCCCTAGTTAGTGTGACTAATTATTTTTAGTTAAATGATTTTATTGATCAATAATAAGTTGATTTGGGATCTTATGTATTATCAAATGAATACCCTTAGTATAGGAAAATGATTCGGTGATTAAGTGATAAATGTTATTTTGGAAGATGTTCGCTTTGTTAGGAACACTATATTCCCAAGGAAAATAGAATACTATGGGATTTTATTTGAGGAGTAATGGTGGATTTTTATCTATGTTTTTATTGTGGATTTATAGTGATTTGGGTTATTTATATAAATTATTAACATATAATATAGAATATGTGATTAGGTTAATTACTTCTAAGTATGTGAATTTAAGAGTAGTTGATGTCATTTGGAGATACAATTTAACGCTGAAGACTACATAACCAAATTCTTCTAAGTTTTGGGTTTAAATATTAGTTTGGATTATATTGAAGGAATTTAAGGACAATTTTTTATTGAATGGTATTTATTTAACTTTGGGGTATTGTTGGTTTAATTTTCAAAATTAAGATTAGTGTATCTTTCTCTAATGGAATATCATTTTGGGGTATCATCAGATCTTATAATAACCGTTTTGGTTTTTATTGATCTATAAAGACAAGGTAAATATATAGTTTATCCTTCGTGGATCATGTGATTCAATAGAAGTTTATTCTAGCTATTCCAGTGTGACCAAGTCTTCTTGAATACTCATCGTTTAAAAAAATGAGTTAGTGGTAGAAATTTATTAAATAATGAAACTATACTTAATCAGTAAGTATATATCTTTATATTCTTATTCAATCTCATAAATGAATTCCTCATCCTTATGTAATGTAACTTAAAACAAAAAAATTCTTTTCCTTTTACTTTTCCTACTGGGAGACTAATGACTGTTTGTCCCATCACAAGTTTGTGGTTTTCTTGTTGTTAACTTTCTATTGATCATGTTTTCTATCCCTCTCCATCAAAACATGACACTTGTTTTATCATCCATATCCATGTTTTCCTACATGGAATCCTAGTATGGGTTATCTTGGGTGACCTTTCTACTTCTCCTTCTTTCTTTTAAAGTGATATTTTTGTTCACTCTTTTTCCGATTTGGGACTTTCCATTATATTGGCATGTTCAATTTTAAAAAAAAATAGGGGATGAAATTATTTGAAGGAGGGGAGAATTTAACACCCCAATCTTCCACGGTACGCTTCCCTTTGAATAATACAGTAGCGTGTGTTGTACGCAACTTCGAGTTCTAACACACACCACAGCTAATCAAACTAGTAGTTATGAATAGTAATACCCATTTTTTGAAATTTCATAAATTTTATCTTTCAAACTGGACATCATTTATGGATTAGGAATATGGAAATTAGATTACGGTGAATTTTTGGTATTTTTTAGAAAACATTCAAAATTTGATGAATAGTGAAAAATACTAAACATTAATTAAAAACAAATTTTTTAATCTAAATAATTTATAGTGATAAATTATACTATTGAGAGGTTTTAAAGTATAATTAGAATATATTTTAACAATTTAATCCAATATTGGTAATTGGATGTAATTTCACATTTAAACCAGACATAAACAAGTGTCAATCTTTTGATAGTTAATATTTCTTAAAAAACACGCTCTTTGTTTTGACGATGGGAATTAATTTTTAAATTAATTTCTGCCACTTCTGTGTTTTGAATTTAGAAAAATAGATTCCATATTTAGAATTAGGAGGTCGAAATTTTGTAAATAGGTAACTTTTATTTTTAGACATTTTTTATAATTACTTCGATAAATATTTTATTTACCATGGTTAGAGGGTAAATCCGGTAAATAAGGGTAAACAAATAATATTATAATAGTATTAAATTACCATAGAATGTTTCCTAACCTTATTGGTTGATACCTGTCTGACCATGGGAATCTTTGGGTAGATTTTGGGACCCCATGGAGCCACTTGTAACTGATAATGACACTTTATATTAATTAAGTTAAAGTAAATACAAAAATGACACAAGCATATATCTTTAAGAAAAACAATTTTTACATATGGTTATATATGTTATATTTTTGACTATAAATATTCATTATAAATATAAAAATATTTCCTACATAATGGTATTTTATTTATAATTTTTACACATTGAATAATTAAATTTATTTATGACACAATAATGATCCAGTATTTTCCTTATTAATGAAAGAATCAAATAATTGGTATCATAAATGTTAAAATAAATATAATTTGAAATTTTTGTTGACATACACAAATTTTATTGGTTAATATGACATGTGAGGATTTCTTAAATTAATTTTTGTCGATTTTATAAAGTTTTTTAAGACTTTAACAAAAATCAATTATAAAATTGTGTCAAAATTGACAAAAATGAGTCTTTAAAACAAATATTATATTATTAATTGATATTCTTTTCCTAAAAATATAAGTCTTGGCCAAAGGAATTATATAATGATAGGTGTATCATTAATGGACCACTTGGGGGTCTTTTGGAAGTATATAGTATGTTTATTAACTATATAAAATAAAAATACAAAGAGACATGGTAAATGTCAAACTATTTAACTAAGAGTTAAATAAAAAAGGTAAAGTTAATATAGTGACCCAAACCTGTCTAAAACCTATTGGTTGAGTGATTCTATACCCATAACCACCTTATACTTTAAATAATCTATTTTTTATCCATTATAAACCGAATATTAATTTATTAAAAAATAGTATTTCTAGCTTTTCCTAAGGTTCCCCTCACCCCTCTTATAAAAGAGCACTCCACCTACTCACTAATTCACAGCTTCAAAGCCTTTTGTCTCGGCCAACCCCTGCCCAAATATCCTCTCAACTTCCATAACTTCATCTTAGAGGCCCTCCTTTGGTCAGAAATCCAACTTAAGCAGCCCTTTTGATCAAATCAAAAGGAAGAACCCGAAGAAGAGAAAATAATTTCACCACCATCTTTCAAGTTCTTTTCTTCTTCCACTTCTTATTTATTTGTTATTTCCATTATAAAATAATAAATACATTATCTTCTATATACTATGATGTTATTATAAATATGGCACAACCATCTTAATTATTCTATCCATCCTTTGAATGACATGTCCTCATACGTGCATACGTACGGATTACCGTCTCCACGTCGTGGTGTAATTGTTATTCAATACATTATTATTTGGATGGGTATAATATGATGTTTAATTAATGAAAATAATAAATATAACATGATAATGATTCTGTATATATGATATACCATCCAATTATATATTATTTTAATATCAAAAGATTGATATTGTTTCTCGTGCGTACGTACGGATTACCGTCTCCACGAACGCGATGAGATTCATTCCCTGTCGTATCCATTCAAGATGAAATTTCATTTGATTATTAAAAATAATTTTTAGAGACATGATATGATTCTGTCTATTAATAAGATACATCCCATCCATAACAAATATGTCTCACATTACAAAGAATATAAAGGAAAATGAATTCGTTAACACCCAAAATGATGATAATACTAATATATTATTAACAAATTAATGTTAAAAGATCATATATGATATCATATTAATGTATATAATTCTTTTATAATTCAATAATAATTATTTCACCATTATACAAGATTTTAAACTACCCTCGACCAAGGAAAAAGTAAAAAGTAAGGGGTTTCTTATCTCACTTTTATTTCTATGAGATTTCCATTGTTCACCACTTATTTATTGAATGTGTGTGTGTACTGTCCATGATTGTATTCATTGTTTAATATACTTTAATTTATGGATATTTACATCGTTATTGTATGATCCTTCTTTCATGGGTGTATGTTTCTCAAGTTACCAAATCGATAAGGGAATTTGAAATTTCAATTTGCACTCATTCAGCTTTACGCATACTTCATTGATTATTTTACTCCAAGATTATGTGTGGAATCAATATTCATTTGTTTATGTCATAATTTCAACTCGCCTTTATATGGATATACTTTTATTACACATAATCACACAATTGATAAATTCTCAAGTCATCGATATGAACTTGATAAGAGTACTTTTAACTCAATCTTCATTTGTTGAGTTAAATATCCAATTCATTGGTGTTGTTTTTTTACAAGAATATGTGTGAATGTCCTTTGATTGATTTACACTGAATATCCAATCATATTGAGTGTATTTATATTTTTCACACAGAATTATGTCCTTGATTTATCCTTAACCTAAGGATACGGTCTTTATAAGATATTTCATCTCAATTTACATTCCATTGAGACTTCTTTGTTGTTATACACCAAATCACTTTTATGTGGTGTATATAATGTACTTTGACATAGTATATCATGAATCTCTTTATTCTCATGATATTAAAAAGTTTTTATTACCTAAATTATTTGTATTCAGGTGTCTCTCTTTTGGTTAGGAACTCTAACTAAAATATCATTTTAAATTTATTAAAGATTTATTATTCTAAATCTATCTCATTAATGTCCATGCTTTAAAAATGGTTTTAAGGATTTATTTATATGGACATTAAATTTTTAAAATTAAATTTCCTTTTAATAGTTTAAAAGTGGT
Source organism: Viscum album (assembly GCA_963277665.1). Lineage (NCBI taxonomy): Eukaryota > Viridiplantae > Streptophyta > Magnoliopsida > Santalales > Viscaceae > Viscum > Viscum album. Next base: position 742,127,375 of record OY728138.1, on the reverse strand, counting down.
ATGGGACACTTTGATTCCAAAATCTATTTTTAAATGGCTTCTTGACAAATAGTGTGACTTTTAAATGATTTCAAGAAAAAGGGGGATTTTCTCTCTAATAGTTTTGATGATTATTTTCATCTATATCAATATCCTTCATTATTCTCAATTGAGGTTAATCTGATACGATACAATCTTCTATATTGTATCGAATGAGTTATTTTTTACTGTGGATGTGCTATTTTTATACCATTCATGGTTTGTGGATAAAGTATTGACATTTAGTATGCTGGTTTTAATACAAATGTGTATGTTGTGTTTCAAACTTTTCATATGAGGAATGCATTGACTTAGTAATTGAAGGGTGGAGTCTGTTATAGCTCCTCGATGCATCGATAGGTCTCATGAGACAAAATAGTTTCTTGGCACAAGTCCTTGACAAAATCTTATTTGTAGTCTTGGAACAAGGCCTTGACTATGTGGTTATAATAGTCTGGCATTATACATTCCATCATTATGAAAGTGGTTATTGATATTGCATGTGATCATTCTAATAGTAGAATATCCATGTGAATAATTAAATGGAATTATTTGATTTTATCTTTTCCATATTATTCTTAAGTTCAAGTTTAAAAGGCTTTTGTTCTAGTCTTATATAGTTCCTTAAATGCTTATTCTTATTTATGAAAGTTTCTACTATAATGTTATCCTTACAGAGCATCTGTTCTCACCCCTTTCTATGTTTTATTTTCCTTGGATGCAAAGAGGTATATTATTAATGACCTACATGGATATTCTATGGGCTCTTAGTGTTGTATATGGAGACAATATTGTTTTAGTTTTCCATTTTATGATGTAATGTAAACCTTATGAATGTATCTGGTACTTCCAAGGATACTAAATTAATCGGCCTTTTGAGACTTGATCTTTTATGATTATGCCAATGATACGTAATAAAACACCAAATCTGGGCTTCTGGGGTCGGGGAGTTACAGTTGGTATCATAGGAAGTTTAGTACAAACCTTGGAAACTAGATTTAGATAAACTCTGATTAGAGCACATAGCCTTAAGATGGAATTTGAGGATTAGTATAGAAGAACTTCATAGAATTTTGGTATTGTAGAGATTTTGTGAGTTTTCCGAGCAATACATCCCTGTCTAGATACGATCAGGTACAGGTGGCTCTGGTACAGATGTACCTAGGTGTAAAACCCAAAAACACCACTTTGAGCTAGACTCGAATGGGAAGTGGTACACGACAATGAGCCTTGCTGCACTCTTTTTTACGAAACTCCTTGGGGATATTCTTAGGATAATTTACATTTTCTTTACAAACCGATTTGATGTATTTTAATATAATATGAGAATAAATGACCTTGTTTAATCCTAAAGTGTTTCAAATTGAGAATATGGTGTCATGATATTCTCTAAATTATTTTATAACTACTGTTACTCACACAATACTTTCTAGTTTTAGTCAATGGATGGATTCCAAAGAAGTCATAGTAACTTTGAGAATGATGTACATGGTGGGAACAGTGGTGGAAATGAGCAACAAAATGGAATGTTTATAGGCGTAAAAGATATCATTTTCATACCAAATTAGTTTTCCAAAAATATGATCAACAACATATATATTAACCTACTCCCGGACTCAATAAAAAAGATAAAGGTGATGAATGATAATAGCTCCAGCAGTGGATACCATGGAGAAAATAATCCTCAATTTCCATCATGAAGGAAATGTAGAAGGAGACACCCAGGAAAGTGTCTCAATGGAACAATGAAATGATTTATGTGTGGGAAAGAAGGACATAAAGTGAAGAATTGTTGAGTAAAAATGAAGAGTACTATCGAAGAAAATAAAAATGGTCCCAAGAATCCATTTAAAGTTATTTCCATAAATATAGGGGACCTGGCCATTACCCGAGTGAATGCCCTATTCTATATGATATTTTCTTGGTTAAGAAGAAGCTATGTGGAAATAAATGGTAGGAGAAATTTTTAAAAGTACTAGGACTCCTTGTTGATGGGATTAATTTGGAATAATTTTCTCTTGTATTTGTAACCCTGCAGTTTGTCATGTGAAAATGATATTTGAGGAAGACTTATCTTTTCTCTTGTGGATATAGTTATAAATAACCATTTGGTTTTATATGATCATTGGGTTTGAGGAAATTACAAGTTATTATATTTTGGGATGAAAATTCAAGGTATGAGATAACATTTGTGGTTAAATTATGTTATAGTTATTTTGAGGAATTTATCTCATTTTAGTGATTTTATAAAATATAGTTTTTGAAAAAGGACAACACACAGACCTTGTGACAACGCGTCATGTCGGACAAAGTTGTGGGAATCGAACCCACAACCAAACTATGATTGGGATTTATCACCTACCACTAGACTACGTGAAGTCCCTAGTTAGTGTGACTAATTATTTTTAGTTAAATGATTTTATTGATCAATAATAAGTTGATTTTGGATCTTATGTCTTTTCAAATGAATACCCTTAGTATAGGAAAATAATTCGCTGATTAAGTGATAAATGTTATTTTGGAAGATGTTCGATTTGTTAGGAACACTATATGCCCAAGGAAAATAGAATACTATGGGGTTTAATTTGAGGAGTAATGGTGGATTTTTATCTATGTTTTTATTGTGGATTTATAGTGATTTGGGTTATTTATGGAATTTATTAACCTATAATATAGAATATGTGATTATGTTAATTACTTTTAAGTATGTGACTTTAAGAATAGTTGATGTCATTTGGAGATACAATTTAATGTGGAACACTACATAACCAAATTCTTCTAAGTTTTGGGTTTCAATATTAGTTTGGATTATATTGAATTAATTTAAGGACAATTGTTTATTGATTGGTTTTTATTTAACTTTGGGGTATTGTTGGTTTAATTTTAGAAATTAAGATTAGTGTATCTTTCTCTAATGGAATATCATTTTGTGGGATCATCAGATCTTATAATAATCATTTTGTTTTTTATTAATCTCTAATGACAAGGTAAATATATATTTTATCCTTCATGGATCATGTGATTCTATAGATGTTTATTCTAGATCTTCTAGTGTGACCAAGTCTTCTTGAATACTCATCATTTAAAAAAATGAGTTACTGGTAGAAATTTATTAAATAATGAAACTCTACTTAAAAGTAAGTATATCTCTTTATGATCTTAGTCAATCTAAGAAATGAATTCCTAATATTTATGTAATGTAACTTAAAACAAAAAAATTGTTCTCTGTTTACTTTTCCTACTGGGAGACTAATGACTGTTTGTCCCATCACAAGTTTGTAGTTTTCTTGTAGTTAACTTTCTCCTGATCATGTTTTCTATCCCTCTCCATCAAAACATGACACTTAGTTTATCATCCATATACATGTTTTCCTACATGGAATCCTAGTATGGGTTATCTTGGGTGACCTTTGTACTTCTCTTTCTTTCTTTAAAAGTGACAGTTTTATTGACTCTTTTTCCAATGTTGGACTTTCCATTATATTCTCAATCCCAATTTTTAAAAAAAATCTGAGGACGAAATTTTTTGAAGGAGGGGAGAATGTAACACCTCAAGCTTCCATAGTAGGCTTCCCTTTGAATAATATAGTAGCGTGTGTTGTACACAACTTTGAGTTCTAACACACACCACAACTAATCAAACTAGTCGTTATGAATAGTAATACCAACTTTTTGAAATTTTATAAATTTTATCATTCAAAATGGAAATCATTTTTGGATTCATAATATCAAAATTAGCTTAGGGTAAATATTTGTTATTTTTTAGAAAACATTCAAATTTTGATGAATAGTGAAAAATACTAAACATTAATTAAAAACAACTTTTTTAATCCAAATAATTTATAGTGATAAATTATAATATTGAGAGGTCTTAAAGTATAATTAGAATATATTTTTACAATTTAATCAAATATTGGTAATTAGATATAATTTCAAATTTAAACTAGACCTAAACAAGTGTCAATCTTTTGATAGTTATTATTTCTTAAAAAACACGCTCTTTGTTTTGACAACGGGAATTAATTTTTAAATTAATTTCTGCCACTTATGTGTTTTGAATTTAGAAAAATGGATTCCATATTTAGAATTAGGAGGTCCAAATTGTATAAATAGGTAATTTTTATTTTTATAAATTTTGAATAATTACTTCGGTAAATATTTTATTTACCATGGTTAAAGGTTAAATTCAGTAAATAAGGGTAAACAAATAATATTATAATAATATTAAATTACCCTAAAACGTGTCTTAACCTTATTGGTTGATACATGTCCGACCATGGGAATCATTGGGTCGTTTTTGGGACCCCATGTATCCACTTGTAAGTGATAATGACACTTTATGTTAATTAAGTTAAAGTAAATACAAAAATGACATAAGCATATATCTTTTAGAAAAACAATTTTTACATAGGGTTATATATGTTATATTTTATACTATAAATATTAATTATGAATCTAAAAAGATTTCCTACATAATGGTATTTTATTTATAATTTTTACTCTTTGAATAATTAAATTTTTTTATGACACTATAATGACGTAGTATTTTCCTTAATAATGAAAGAATCAAATAATTTTTATTATAAATGTTAAAATAAATATAATTTGAAAGTTTTGATGACATAAATTAATTTTATTGGTTAATATGATATGTTAGTATTGAGTAAATGAATTTGGGTAGAATTTATAATGTTTTTAAGACTTTAAAAAAATCAATTATTAAATTGTGTCAAAATTGACATAAATGAGTCTTTAAAACAAATATTATATTATTAATTGATATTCTATTCCTAAAAATATAAGGTTCGGCCAAATAACTTATATAATGGTAGTTGTGTCATTAATGGACCACTTTGGGGTCTCTTGGAAGTATATAGTAAGTTTATTAACTATATAATATAAAAATACAAAGAGACATGGTAAATGTCAAACTATTTAACTAAGAGTTAAATCAAAAAGGTAAAGTTAATATAGTGACCCAAACTTGTCTAAAACCTATTTTTTTGAGTGATTTTCGACCCATAACCACCTTAGACTTTAAATTATATACTTTTTATCCATTATAAACCGAATATTAATTTATTATAAAATAATATTTATAGCTTTTCCTAAGGTTCCCCTCACCCCTCTTATAAAAGAGCACTCCCCCTACTCACTAATTCACAGCTTCAAAGAATTTTTTCTCGTCCAACCCCTACCCAAATATCCTCTAAACTTCCCTAACTTCATCATTGAGGCCATCCTTTGCTCAGAAATTCAACTTAAGGAGCCCTTTTTATCAAATCAAAAGGAAGAACCTGAAAAAGATGTAATCATTTCACCACCCTCTTTCAAGTTATTTTCTTCTTCCACTTCTTCTTTCTTTGTTATTTAAATTCAAAAATAATAAATCCAGTATATTTTATATACTATGAAGTTATTATAAATATGGCACAACAATATTAGTTATTATATCCATACTTTTAATGACATGACCCCATACGTGCGTACGTACGGATTACCGTCTCCACGTCGTGGTGTAATTGTTATTCAATACATTATTATTTGGATGGGTATAATATGATGTGTAATTCATGTAAATAATAAATATAACATGATAATTATTCTTTATATATGATATACGATCCAATTAAATATTATTTTAATATCAAAATATTGATATTGTCACTCGTGCGTACGTACGGATTACTGTCTCCACGAACGCGATGAGATTCATTCCCCGTCGTATCCATTCAAGACTAAATTTCATTTGATGATTAAAAATAATTTTTAGAGACATGATATCATTCTTTATAGGAATAATATACATCCCATCCATAAAAAATATGGCTCTCATAACAAATAATATAAATGAAAATGAATTCGTTAACACCTGAAATGACGATAATACTAAGATATTATTAACAAATCAAGGTTAAAAGATCATATATGATATAATATTAATGTATATAATTCTTTTATAATTCAATAATAATTATTTCACCATTATATAGGAGGTTAAACTACCCTTGACCAAGGAAAAAGTACAAAGGGGTTTCTTATCTCACTTTTAATTCCTTGAGATTTCCATTGTTCACCACTTATTTATTGCATGTGGTGTGTGTACTGCACATGATTTTATTCATTGTGTAATATACTTTAATTTATGGATATTTACATCGTCATTTTATGATCCTTATTTCATGGGTGTATGTTTCGCAAGTTACCAAATCGATAAGGGAATTTGAAATTTCAATTTCCACTCATTCAGCTTTACGCATACTTCATTGATTATTTTAGTCCAAGATTATGTATGGAATCAATATTCATTTTCTTGTGTCATAATTTATACTCCCCTTTATATGGATATACTTTTTTTACACATAATCACTCCATTGATAAATTCTCAAGTCATCTATATGAACTTGATAAGAGTAATTTTAACTCAATCTTCATTTGTTGAGTTAAATATCCAATTCATTGGTGTTGTTTTTTTACACGAATATGTGTGAATGTCCTTTGATTTATTTAAACTGAATATCCAATCATATTGAGTGTATTTATATTTTTCACACATAATTATGTCCTTGATTTATCCTTAACGTAAGGATACGGTCTTTATAAGATATTTTATCTCAACTTACATTCCATTGAGACTTCTTTATTGTTATACTTAAAATCACTTTTATATGTTATATATAATGTACTTTGACATAGTATATCATGAATCCCTTTATTCTCATGATATTACAAAGTTTTTATTACCTCAATTATTTGTATTCAAGTGTCTCTCTTTTTGTTAGGAACTCTAACTAAAATATCATTTTAAATGTTTTAAATATTTATTATTCTAAATATTTCTCATTAATGTCCATGTTTTAAAAAAAATTAAGGATTTATTTATATGGACATTAAATTTTTAAAAATAAAATTACCTTTAAAAGTTTCAAAGTGGTATGGGACAATTTGATTCAAAAATCTATTTTTAACTGGCTTCTTGACAAATAGCGTGACTTTTAAATGATTTCAAGAAAAAGGGGGATATTTCTATCTAATAGTTTTGATGATTATTTTAATATATGTCAATGTCCCTCAATATTCTCTGTTGAGATTAATATGATACAATACAATCTTCCATATTATATTCAATGAGTTATGTTTGACTGTGGAAGTGCTATTTTTATACCATTCATGGTTTGTGGATAAAGTATTGACATTTCGTAGGCTGGTTTTAATACGAATGTTTATGTTATTTTTCAAACTTTTCATATGAGGAATGCATTAGACTTAGTAAGTGACAGTTGGAGCCCGTTATAGCTCCTCGATGCATCGGTAGGTCTCATGAGACAAACTAGTGTCTTGGAACAAGGCCTTGACAAAATCTTATTTGTAGTCTTAGCCCAAGGCCTTGACTATGTGGTTATGATAGTCTGGCATTATGCATTCCATCATTATGAAAGTGGTTATTGATATTTCATGTGATCATTCAACTATTAGAATATCCATGTGAATCAGTAAATGGCATTATTTGATTTTATCTTTCTCATATTATGCTGAAGTTTAAGTTTAAAAATATTTTGCTCTAGTCTTATACCCTACCTTAAATGTTTATGCTTATTTATGAAAGTTTATGCTATAATGTTATCCTTAATGAGCATATGATATCACCCCTTTCTATGTTTTATTTTCCCAGAATGCAAAGAAGTATATTATGAATGACATCTAGGGATATTCTATGGGATCTCAGTGTTGTCTATGGAGATAATGTTGTTGTAGTTTTCCATTTTATGATGTAATGTAAACCTTATGAATTTATCTCGTACTTCCAAGGCTAATAAACTAATAGTTCTTTATAGACTTGATATTTTATGATCATGCCAATGATATGTAATAATTCACTAACTTTGGGATTCTGGGGTCGGGGCGTTACAGTATAAGTGATTTAAAAATTCCACAACACAGGGTAGAGGATAATTTTTCTTGATAATGATCTTTTGGTGTCCTTTATAATTAATAAAAAGTTTCATTGGTCCATATTTCTTTTAAACAAAAAAATAGGTATACCCCAGATGATTCACTTGGCTTAATTAATCCCTTATTAAGAATCTCTTGATGTTTGTTCTTCAGTTCTTGTAACTCAATTGGAGCCATCCTATATGGAATCTTAAAAATAGGTGTATCACCAGTAATGATTTCTATTGAAAATTGACATCATGATTTGGTGGAATACCTCTCAAGTATTCCTAAAAGGAATCAAAAAACTCCCACAAAATAATAATATCTTTTATATTGAGTTTTTCCCAAACCTTATAAGATAAAAACCCATTTTGAATAATAATCATGAACCATATGATCGGTGATATTTCCATAGGATGTTCATTTTTGTCATCACACTGATAGGTGATCATAAGTTTGTTTAGAATATTAAAGGTATATTTTTGTCCTTAGAAATTGATGTGATATTTTTTGATAAATCCAATTCATTCCTAAAATAACATCAAACTCGACTAGAGGTAGAATAATATGCTTCATATGATGCATATTTCTTGAAACATCAACAAGAGAATAGGAATAAACTGGATATAGGACCATCATACCATTATGGTTTTTTACTGATAACTCAATATCTAATATTTATGGTGCAATCGTGATACCCTTAGTGAATTCTGCATTTATATAAGGGTGGTTAGATCCAGAATCAGATAATAAATTAGAAGTTCCAGAGTGAGTAATATGTATACCATTTACCATGTAATTCTTATAACACACTTCAGTATTTTAGATTGCATGATATTACACTTATCCTTTGGTCTTAGGATGTTTTTAACATTGATCATAAAAAACTTCTTGATTAGTGAATTTAATTTTATATTTCCCATATTCCTTGAATTTGAAGCATTGGAGCATGGGAGGTGCATTAGTTGGAATCATTATTTCCACCATTTTATTAACACACGTTTTCACCGCCTTTTGAAATTGAATGGATTTAGGACCATCATTCCCAAATCTAAAATAGTAAATAGTTCCACTCAAGCTATTCCAATTATGTTTCTTCCCCTATTTCATTCATGTAGGTGATTGTAATTTCTTTCCACAATGTAATTTATTCAGGTTATCATGAGACTCGATATTCATTGTCTTATCCAAAATTTTGAAATTTTTGGAATAACTAATTACAAATTCATCCTTGAGTACACATAAAATGATTTTATTCAGAGCTACAAATGTATCATAATGATAACACCTTTCCTAGACATGGTTTTTAGACACCAAAGAATAAATCAATTTTTCTTTCAGGGATAATTATTATACCAGACTCATACCGTACATTTCTTGTAAAATAAACTTCATAGGTACCATTAGATTCATCATCATTATTATTGAATAAAATAAATTCCTTATCTATAACTATGTAAGGAATACGAGGTAAGTACACACTGAAAAATATCCCCATAAACTCATCCCAATCCATATAGTCAATTTATTTTTCTTATCTCATTTTCTAGATAAGATTACACCATTCATCTATTTCACCTTCCAATTAATAAACATAAAGAATAAAATTATCAGGCTCCTGAAATTATAGATTGGAAAATATATTTTCAATTATACTAATCCATTAATCAGTGAATAGTTTTTTAGTGGATCCTATATAAGAATATAGACGTTTCCTTATGAAGGACTGATCCAAACAATATTCACTCCTTTTTTCATTTGGATGTTTAGTGTGTCTCATATATTAAGAATTTAATATCAGAATAAAAATAAGATTCATAGGATGTAAAAATATTGAATCCAACTTCTATGAAACTTTAGTTTTAACCTTTTTCATTCATGATCACTACCAAAACATTAATATTTTTTCATATAGTAGTAATTATCCCTAGGGTTCTTACTAATGTTTTCTCATTACCAGTTTAAAATATTAAATGAAAATTTCAAAGATAAAAACTATAAAAACACATAATATCATATATAGATATTAATTTTTATTCGATTAATATTCATTACATAATATTAAAATCCATTCTAGAACCATATCTATATAGTATCTTTGGATGTTGGGACACAAAAACAACTATGTTTATAAATGAACTACTTTATCTCCCACTTAATTCTTAATTACTAGAACCATTTATAATAATGTCATATTTAACAAAACCTTTACTAATATCTTTAGAAAAAGGAAGCGTCGGAAAGAGAGATCTTAGAGGCCATGTAAGGGTAAAAATGGAGATATCAATGACACATAAACAAAACATGAGAATAAAGGAATGATAATAAGGACATAACATTTAAAAAAAATTCATGTATATCATAGATAATAATCTTAAATCATTACATAAAGCATTTTAGTTTGTTATAGATTAATCATATCAAAATAAAAAAAATGATCCTTAAAAATAACATGATAATAAAAAATTATTTTTTGGCATAAATTTAAGCATACAATTCGTTTCCTTATTATTCAAGTCTCATTTCTAAAACTATCATTGTGGAATGGGTTCTCTCCTTGAATAGTAATATTAGTCAAGATTTATTCCAAAGAATATTATAGTAGAAAAAGTACCATAATATATGGTGTTAACTCCCCATTCTAGTCCTATTTATCTAATAATATATCAATCACTATCCAATGCATCTGAGGGAGAAATGGGTTCCACCCATCCTTAGTTATAATGTAACTACCATCCATGGTTATTACGTAACCACCATCCTTGGTTATAATGTAACCACCATCCTTAGTTAGTACGTTACCACAATCCTTGTTTACAATGTAACCATTTTCATATAATGAAACCATACACATGTGTCCTATAAGGTCATAAAAAATTCATTGTATCAGAACTCATGAAAAGAAAAAGGGTTTCATAAACATTTCATCATAGAATAACCCATGGATAAGATACAAGTTTCATAAAGATATTTTCATCACAAGAATAAACCATACTTAGAAAGAATAACTATGGTATCATTGGATCATATCCCCATTATATATTAAGTAAAATTAAAATATTTCACCATAGATGGAAAATTATTTTGAAATAATACATGGAATATTTATTTTTGAAAATACCCTTTAAATTTCTAAATCACTTATTTAAATAAAGAACAAATTTGAAATAATTTTTTTCTTAAAATATCCTTATAAACATGTAAAGTAATATTAAAATAAAACATTATCCATGTCGGATGGAAAATTCATTCATGTAGTATAAGTTAAAAAACATTCCTTTAATATATTTGTCAACAAATTCATAATTTAACTCACTTGGAAAATGATAAAAGTATTATTTCCAAATCGTTTTGTAAAAATAAAAACATCAAAAAAAAATTGACTAAAAATAGGAGAATATTTAAAAAATTGATTTTTTTAGAAAACATAGATATTGTGGAGAAATATTACCTTGTGGAAACATAAACTTAGACAACCCCAAATGTTGATGAAATTATGAAATAAACCCTTACCACATTATTATCAGTTGAATCAAAATCCATATGAAATAAAAAACTTTATATGGATTTTTAAATCCCCAGAAAAGTCATAATATTTTTCAGAAAACACATTTATGGGAATTATATGAAAAAATAATTAATATGGCATGTGTATCTTGGAAATAAAAGTGAGATGAATATCCACTATCTCAAGTTTGACCTACTTCGAAAGGTTTCTAAACTAGTGTATAATAAATTTAAATATATTATAATTCTATATGATAATCATTTAAATAATTATTTTATCATATATATTCATTATATACAAGCATTTAGGGTCATATATAATGATATAGAGAGAAAATTAATTACACTCTCCATGGAGAAGGTATGACGTACGTATGCATGAATGTTATTTTTTTATTTTTCTAAAAATTGGAATGAAAGAATGAAAAATTAAAAATTGCATTTAAATAGTCATTATTATATAATAAAAGTCATATATATTCATAATATCCATCCTCATTATTGTCCAATTAAAACAGAAATGAAAATAATATGGTCGCTTCATTGTGGTGGTAGTCCACACCTATACAATAACAACGGTATAATTTTCTAATTGTTTGGAATATAAGAAGGTTGATATGAGATTATAATTATAGGAGAATAATGGTTTCATTAATATATTATATAAACATTGAACATATCATAACAACCATTCTTTAAATATGGTGATGAAAAATGAATTTTATTGGTACGTGGAGATGGAAAGTCATTCTAACACACAAGCATTACATACAATTCTCATTTGATATGAAAAAAATAAATAAAGGGGGTTAATAGAAATAATATTTTCTTATATTAATTATAATAAATTTAGGTTTTGATGAATAATATTTCATATTTATTATATTTAAAAGAAAAATAAAAAAAGAAAGTGATCAGTTAATGTAATTAGCTTTTCATTGAAAGAAATACTTTATATTTCGTATTAAGGGCTCTAGGGATGGTATTATAGAATACCATCACCTATATAATATGTATAGAAAAGTTTAGAAGTTATTTTTATGGGAATTTAAGAACTATAATGCTCAAAATGGAGTGAAAAATAGAATTAAAGAGTGTCCTCTTTTAAGGGAGGGGAAGGACAGACCTGGTATTTCATGAATGAATAGAATACAATAAAGTTCTTAAAAAGATAAATGGTTCCAAGTGGCCTACAAATACAAAAGGGATGAAATTTTAGACCATATATTATCTCATTTTTCTTGTTTTATTAATTTAATGATTTCTAAATAATTTAATAAAAATATTATTTTTATAAAATATAATTGATGTCGATTTTAACACTGGTCATTTAGTTTGACTTAAAATAGATAATGATAAAGTTATAGTTAGAATATAATTCATAAACACAAAAAAATATCATATTCATATGAAAACTCATGGAATATAATAAATCATTCAAATTATTTTACTTTAAATGTTCGTAGAATAATTTATTATAATTATTATTAATTGGAGAAATACAGTATCGATGTTCCAAAAGAATTTAATGTCATTATATAATTTCTAAAAAATAAAAATAAATTTTTGGAATAAAAATAATTTCATTAAGATAAAATTGAAATCATTATTTTTTCATAAATAATTTTTCTCCCAATGTGAATATAAAAAAGTTATTTAAAACTATGAGAGAGACACTTCGTAACTTTCTATGATTTATATTTTAGAAATTTTCAGGGAAATGTTTCTATTAAATAACTAAAATTCAGGTATATTGTGATAACAGATGAATTTAATCAATAAAATAATAATTAGGATTAATCATTAAGGCCCTATCAATTATTTTTAACCTAGATATACCTGTTTCACCCTCTACTGAGGTGATAAATTTTACCACTATTACTATTTATATTGATAAAAAATAAAAGGGTAATATTTTCCAAATATAATCATCAAAATTCCAAATTTGTAGTTAATTTTATATAATTCAATAAATATAAATGTAAGATACTAATTTTAAGTAGGTGTGAAATATGCGACAGAAACTGTTTTTTAGAAAAAAAACATTTTCAAGTATAAAAAATTATTTATTCATATCCTATTCCTAGAAAAATATTTTTTGAATGTTTAAAAAATATAATAAGTAAATAATATATTCCATTAAATCATTAACCAAGAGATATTAATTTAATTTATTAATATAGAAATACATTTCATGCTTAAAAATAATTTTTTATAAAGACACTTTTATTTTAAAATATTTTTTAATTTCAATTAGAATCATTTGATGATTTCTGAATTCAGTTTAATAAAGACTAGACTATAAATTTTCCATATTTGAGTTATTTATATTCATAATCACCAATACAAAATATTGGTAATAATGGAAACATAATATTTTAATAATGTGATGTGGTTTATCTAACTCATTTTTATATTTCACATAAGTTATAGAAGAAGTCAAAATAGTGAAATAGAAATAATTTTTAAAAATATCATTTTGTTAAATTTAAAAATCATGAGAATTTTTACTTCATGGGTTTTAATGGTAATATTTATATTATACTCATTATTCTGATAAAATCTTATTTTAGTTAAAAATTTTAAAGCAATCTCATGATAGATTTTATCTTTACAAATCATTCTTAAAAATCACGTGGAATGAACCTAGAATTTTATAAAACATTATTAAACAATTAATTCTATAACCATACTATTTTATATAAATTTAACACATTAACATGGAAATATTATCTATAACATAATATCTAAATAGACCTTGAATTAATGACACTATTAATAACTTATCTTGAGTGTAAACTAAAAATATGTAATTAATTTTTAATAACTGAGTTTAAAATATTATTATAAATGGTAACATACCTGAAGAAGGTTATAAAATAGATTATTATTATGTAATATTTTATTAAGTATGAGGTAATATTATTTTTGATAAATTAGTAATCCATAGTAAGGGTTTTCACTGACTCAATCTCTTTTCTCTGCATCATACATCTTCTTTTTTAACAGTGTCCTTATATGTTTGATTTATTATTCCCTACTATTGTATTTTGTAGCATTTTGACATTAATTTAAATTTATTTTTAATTCATCCATATAAAATCTTTTTTGATTGATTCAAATATAATAAGATATAAAATTGCATGGGTTCCTTGTCTCAATTACCATTTTTTGTGATATATACCTTATTTAGTACTTTTTTGGTGTATATACTTACTCTTGGGTTAAAAAATAAATCTATATTTTTTAATCGGATTTAAATTAAATGTATATCAGAACCACATGTGTTTCTTTTCCAATCTCTCGTCATAATCATGATTATATATACCTAAATTACAATTGGGGTAAATTATAATTCATTTATATATAAAACCCCATTTATTTTCTTATCTTTTATATTTTGGGTTTTTACTTGGTTTTTTTCTATTTTACCTTCAATTTGTAGTACCTCGATTTTTGGTATGAACCCTTTCTTGATGATTTTAATGTTTTTAAAGTTAAGGGTGATGAATGGGAGAGTCAAGAGAACTTTAAATGATGTTTTGAGGCAAAGGGGAAGTCGCACGGGCGGCGCACGGGCAGTCTAAACCGTGCGGCCAAACCATGCGTAGTTGGCCCTTGAGGCAGTAGCTTCCACATGGACGGCGCATGGTTTGTCTAACCGTGCGGCCAAACCAGGCGTAGAGTATCTGTTGAGGTAGTGGCTAATGCACAATTGGCGCAAGGTTTTTCTAACCGTGCGAGAAAACTGTGTGGCCACTTAAACAAGATCCTATAAAGGTGGATCTCACGCGTTTTTGCCTCTATGTTGCTCGTTTTTCCTTCTAAGAAGCCCTAACTCGGGATTTTTCTTCCCCTAAGGCCATATAAGGTTCTCTCATCATTCTGGAGGCGATCTGAAGGCTTCTCTTGGAAAATTGAAGCAGGATTCTTGAGGTATGTGATCATTCTTTTTCGTTCTTGATCGGTTTCTTAGATCTACTTAGATTTACTTATCCTCTTCTCTCAGTTTCTTATATCTATGCTCGATATGGGTAGATCTAAGTGTGTGGATGCCAAATATGATGATATTTGGTCTTTATCTTGCTAGGAGAAGATATCTAAGGTGGTTTTTCGAAGAATCAACCCAGTTTTCTTCAGCATTCTTCGACCGTTGTGGTTTTCGTCAAAACCTTTGAGGTAGAGGGATTCTTTCTCGACCCCACTTAGTAGAACTGATTGGAATGATTTCAAATTTAGTGTGTGGTGTGGAATTTATTGTGAAAAGAATAGAACAAATCTTCTTTAGTTATTATTTATGGTTTTAGTGAAATTGTGAAATCTTGGTGAATTGTTGTGCAAAGTGATTTGTCTTCTTGAATTTAAAATGTTTATTTTAAATTATGGATTTGCTAAAATTGCAAATGGTTTGATGAAAAATGGGTTTTCAATAAAAAGGGTGTTTTATTGAAATGGTTTGAGATTAAAATGGTTTTGATGGAAATGGTTTTCAATAAAAAGGTGTTTTTATTGAAAGTGTGTGTTGCCATGATTGATGGGAAGATGTGTTGTGTGTTCATATTGCATTCGGAACGGACAAGGGTTAAGAGTCTCCCCCATCATTGTTGGTATGGATAAGTGTTAGGGCTCTCCCCCGTCAAAAATTCATATTTCATTCGGGATAGATAAGATTTAGGGGTCTCCCTCATTAGTGTTGGTATGGATAAGGGTTAGGGATCTCCCCCGTCAAGCATTCATGTGCATTTGGGTTGGATAAGGATAATATGTCTCCCCCATCATGGTTGGGATGGATAAGTGTTAGGGATTCTCCCCTCTTCCTAGTAGCTTTCATGGTTGGTTGCATGGGTTTGTGGAGTGGTTTGGGTGTGCCAAAAAGGATTGTTTGTGAAATGGTTCTTAAGCTTTTTTGGTTATCTTTCTGGAAAAAAAATAACTTTTTGTAAAACTGATTTCAATTGCTCTTGGAATACCTTTGGTTATGAATGGTTTGGAAACTTGTTTATATTTAGTTATAAACTGATTTTGAGAAAATGTTTTATATAAACTATTTTTATATAAATGTGGCTAACTCTTATATCCTAGTGGAATGAGTAGGGAAGTCATTGGGGAAAACCTACTGTGTTTTATACTCACCCATGCTTTGGTACATTGGTGCTTTTGCAGATACCGTATTCCGGTACACAGGTAAAGCTAAAGCATCTTATTGCTAGTGGCTTGTGGTGATGCTTGGGAGATGTTGTGGAGCTTGGAGCTTGTGGAGCATGGAGTTGTAATGTCTTTTGAGATTCTTGGGTTTTTCATCCGTTGTATACTTTGATGCTTAATTTGGTCTTCCGATGTTGTGTACTTTGATATAGTTTGATATAAATGAAGTGTTTATTGGTCTTTCATTTTTCCATGCATCATATAGTGAATGTTTGGTTATGGTTGGTTTATGGGTTTATTTCTTAAAGGGTAAATCGTCCCCCACTTGTACTTAAATCCCATCGGCATTTATTTACAACCTTTGGTGCCTTTTGGATGTCGCTTAAGGCCTAGTAATTACTCGTGGTACTCTTAAGACAATGAGAATTGGAGGGTCATTAAAAATGGTATCAACTTGTTCAGTCCTTGCCTAACAAGTGGTCATCGATGTTCTTGGTCTTGGAGTTGAAATTCATTCTTTTTTATTCCTTGGGTCTAAATATTAGACCGGAGTAAGATTGTTGGAACTTGAAATGTATAGCATAAAAGGACATAGCTACCCCATTTATGTTGAACATCAAGTTACCAGGGTGTTGGGTACATAAGTGTTTTGGATACACTTCTAGAATGTTGGAAATATCATTGTCATGGGTTTAGCCAATGAGATGAGCATGGCATTCATTATAGAGGAATGACTTCCCACTTGGATTTCATATCTCATTGTGAGGAATGAGTAAGGATTTTGTGCAAGGTGTGAATTTTTGAAAAATGCAGAAATTTTTTTCAAGTAAAAGATTTTGAAAACATGGTATTTGGTGTATTTTGAAAATGGGTTGATTTTAAAAAGGCATGAGGAATGTTTTCAAAAATATTTGAACATGGTAAAATGGTTTTTTTTAAAACAATATTGTGATAGATGATGTGATAGAATTTGAAATGCTAAGCCATCAGTTGTTAGAGAGTGAGATTAACGGAGTTTGTTGTTGGTTTAGAAAATGGCACCCGGTAGGTGTCATCGGAACCAACCCAAATAAGCTACGGAGAATGTGGTTGCACCTGAACCACGTGTGAACCAAGAGATGGTTCAAAGTATCCTCCAGGATTTTCATGTTGTGGATACGGGGAATCGGAGGAATAAACCAAGGTATGTGGATCATACCATCCAGTTCATGAAGCAAAATCCACCAAACTTTCGAGGTGATGTTGAACTCGAAAAGGCGGAGGTGTGGATAAGTAGGACGAATCGTATCTTTGATTTCATCGGCACACCAGTAGAGATGAAAGTAAATTTCACGATGTATATGATCGAGGATCTTGCACGTCAGTGGTGGGATTTATTAGTGCATGATAAATTGTATGAAAGACTTACATGGGAGGATTTTGAAGAATTGTTAACAAACAATTCAACCCTCACACGTTCAAGATCCAGAAAACAACAGACTTCTTTATCTTGAATTAGGAGAGACTCTATATCATAGAGTATGCAGCTAAGTTAATGAACTTAGTCCGTTTTTCACCAGAGGTTGCAGTAAGTGCGTCTTTGAAGGAACGCATCTTAGAATTGGGGCTAAGGCAAGATATTTGATCGAAGATAGTGGTGCTCTGTATTACAGATTATACGGAGATGGTGAACAGAGCGACTGTTGCTGAACGTGATATCTCGGGATCGATAGGAGGAGGTATGATGATACCTATAGGAAACGGTGGGAACTCAACCTCTGGGAATAAGAGGAAATGGGACACCTATTTCCATAGTGAAAGTGGAAATCAGTATCAGACAGCGGGATCAGTGAACCTTCCTCCACGACCCCAGAGAAAAGCAGGTTGTTTTCAATGTGTTTCACTTAAACACAAAAGGTTAGATTGTATGGCGCAACCTAGATCATGTTACAATTACAAGAAGATAGGGCATCTACAATTCTATTATAGGAATGCACTGAGGTAGGGTGCGCGTGACACTCCTCAGGTGTCACAAGAATCATATGCTTCAATAGGACATGGAAAGCAGAATCAGTCTCGTCAGCATAACAGATCTAGCCATGGTGATTCTCTAAATACCATGAATCCTCAACTAGGGAAATCTCAGAAAGGAAACAAGGAGAACAGTGCAGTGATGAATCAATTGTATAGAGCTGACCAGATGATGGCCAATGATCAGGATGGGCCATCTACGGTGATAGGTACAATTATTTTGAATTCTACACTTGTGCAAGTGCTCTTTGATACTGATGCATCACATTCCTTCATTGCTTCTCATGTAGTTGACTTTCTATTTTTAAAACTAGAAATTATTCCTTCTGTTTTAAACTAAAAAGTCCTCTTGGTGAAAGTGAATGTCAAGAATTTGTGTGTAGAGAATGTACTATAACTGTTGATGGAGATGAGTTAAAATGGGACTTTTCGATGATGGACATGGATGTCTATGAAGTAATTCTGGGTATGGATTGGTTGACAATGTTTAAGGCTCACATCGACTGTTATAGGAGAATGTTTAGTTTCATGACTGAGGAAGGAATCGACCATCTCTTCAGAGGAGAGAGGATGGTAAAGAATGGTGCAAAGAGCTTGTTGGAACAAATAGTGGGAATGATCTCTTACTAATTGGTAGCGTTGACTTTGGAATCAATGGAAGAGATTGAGGAAAATAGTTTTCCAGATGTTGTGGAACAATTTCCAGATGTCTTTCCCAGGAACTTTCTCAGGGTTACTACCTCTAAGGGAAGTGGCATTTACGATTCATCTCCTTCTAGGGACCAGTCTTATTTCCCTTCCATATTATAGGATGGAACCAATAGAGTTATGAGAATTGAAAGTGCAGTTAGAGGATCTAGAGAGCAAGGGTTTCATTCAACCAAGTATATCTCCATGGGCAGCACCAGTTTTGTTTGTGAAGAAAGTATATGGAACTCTTCGGTTGTGAGCTTATTATCATAAGCTTAAACAAGTTATGATAAAGAATAGATATCCACTTCCATGAATTGATGATATATTCGATCAATTAAGGGAAGATCAATGGTTCTCCAAGATTGACTTGCGATCAGGATGTCACCAATTGTGGGTTTGGAAGGAGGATATTCCAAAGACAGCTTTTGGAAGTAGATATGGCCACTATGAATATGTATCCATTCCTTTAGATCTAATGAATTCACCAGCGGTCTTCATGGATTTGATGAATCGAATATTTTAGTGATATCTATACTCTTTTTTATGGTGTTTATGGATGATATTTTGGTCTATTCAAAGACAAGGGTTGATCATGAAGTACACCTGGAAACAGTGTTACAAATCTTGATAGATCATCGTTTGTATTCCAAATTATCAAAGTGTTATTTTTGGATACGGGAAGTACATTTCCTTGGCCATGTCATTTCTAAGAAGGGTGTTTCTATTGATCCTGGAAATATAGAAGTCGTTATCTTGTGGAAACCACTAAAGAATGTGTTCGAGATACGAAGTTTTATTGGTCTACATGGTTACTACTAACGCTTTGTGGATGATTTATCATGACTAGCTTCACCAATGACAGCTTTGACTAAGAAGAGTTCTCTCTTCCAATGCCCACAAGAATGTCAGAAATCCTTTCAGGAAACAAAATTTCAGCTTACATAGGCACCTATCTTGATCTTTCCAGAATCAAGAGAGGGGTATGTGGTGTATTGTGATGCTTTGGGATCAGGGTTGGGTTTTGTTCTCATGCAGAGAGATCATGTGGTTTCTTTATCGCTCAAGGTAGTTGAGGGTTCATGAGAATAATTACCCAACACATGATTTGGAGTTAGTTGCAGTTGTCCATGCTTTGAAAACATGGAGACATTATCTCTTTGGTGAGAAATTCACTGTGTTTACAGATCACAAAAGATTGAAACACATTTTCTCACAATGATATTTGAACCTAAGGAAAAGAAGGTGGATAGAGTATCTCCAAATTTTTGACTTTGACTTGATGTACACACCCAGGAAAGGAAATTCGGTGGTGGATGCATTGAGTAGAAAGTCATATGCTTAGTTAGCGAAAGAAGCATCAAATGAATGGTAGTTGATTCCGGTCTTAGCTGACATGCATGTGGAATGTGAAGACCGAGGTGATGTTGCTGTTTTCTTTTTAGATAAACTTGTTCCTGATTTAGTAAAGATGATCAAAGAAGCACAAAAATCTGATGTAGAATGTTTGGTTGTAATTTCAAAACTCAATGGTAGGGAGACCATTGATGGCTGGAAACTTGATGGGGGTTTAGTTTTGTGTTTCAGAGATTGGATGGTTTTAACTATGGTTTTTCATAAAAAACTCCTTCATGATTACCACCATTCAAGATGGTTTGTACACCCAGGTACACAGAAGATGTATAATGTGTTGAAGGCGTAGTTTTAGTGGAGTTTCATGAAAAGGAAGGTGGTTGAGTTTGTCTCACAGTGCTAACTTGTCAGCAGGTTAAAGCAGAACATCAGAGACCAGCTGGTATGTTACAATCTTTTCCCATCCCAGTGTGGAAATGGGATCAAATAGCCTTGGATTTTGTTACAGGTCTTCCAAGAACGGTTCAGAAACACGATTTCATTTCGGTGATAGTGGATCGTCTAACCAAGTCAGCTCATTTCATCCATATTCATGAAACTCATACGGTGGAAGATCTTTCAAAAATCTATATCCGATAGGTGGTGAATAGGCATGGTATACCAGTGTCTATAGGCTCAGATAGAGATATGAGGTTCACATATCATTTCTGGAAATCATTATAGCAAGCCCTCAAAACTCAGTTGACTATGAGCATAGCATATCATCCCTAGACGGATGGGAAATCTGAGCAGACAATACAAATGTTGGAAGATATTTTGTGGGATTGTGTAATGGATTTTGGTGGCTCATGGGAGGAGAATATATCCTTAGGGGAGTTCTCATACAATAACATCTATCAAGACTTGATACGCATGGCTCAGTTTGAAGCATTTTATGGGTGTCCTTGTCGTTCTCCACTATGCTGGGTGGAAATGGGTGAAACTTCCCTAGTTGGACCAAGCCTTGTCCAAGAAACAATAGAGAAGATCCATTTGATTAGAAAGAGGGTGGATATAGCTCAGAGTCATCAGAAATCTTATGTAGATCACCATCTATGACCGTTGTCATTCGTTGTGGGTGATCATGTCTTCTTGAGGATCTCTACAAGGCTTGGACATCGTTTTTTCGGGAAGCAGGGCAAGTTATATTATAGATACATTGGCCCTTTTGATATACTGGAACGTGTTGGATAGGTGGCATATTGGTTGGCCTTACCACCACGGTTTAGTTTGGTGCATAATGTGCTCCATGTATCTCATTTGAAAAATTATCATCCTGATCCTGACCATGTGATCAGATGGGATCACGTTGACCTAGAGCTGGATGCTTCATGGATACATATACCGATACAGATTGTGGATAGGAAAGAGAAAGTCTTTAAGTGAAGAAGCATCGGTCTAGCCTGGGTTTTCTAGCACCATGATCAGATTCAGGAAGAGACTTGGGAATGTGAGAATGAAATGAAAGAGCAGTTGCCGGAACTCTTTCAGTTGGGTGAAGGTTTTCTACTTTCTGAGGATGGAAAGACCAATGGTGGGGAGAATGTAGTACCCCTGGTTTCTGGTATGTAACCCTTTATTGATGGTTTTAATAGTTTTAAAGTTAAGGGTGATGAATGAGAGAGCTGGGAGAACTTTAAATGATATTTTGAGGCAAAGGGGAAGTCGCACGGGTGGCACATGGGTTGTCTAAACCGTGCATCCAAACCATGCATAGTTGGCCCTTGAGGCAGTAGCTTCCGTATCGGTGGCACATGGTTTGTCTAACCATGCGAGCAAACCGTGCGGCCACTTAAACGAGATCCTATAAAGGTGAATATCACGCTTGTTTGCCTCTATGTGGCCTATTTTTCCTCCTAAGTGGCCCTAGCTCAGGATTTTGGTTCTCCTATGGCCATAGAAGGTTCTCCCATCATTCCGGAGGCGACCTGAAGACTTCTCTTGGCGAATTCTAGCCAAATTCTTGAGGTATGTGATTTTTCTTCTTAGTTCTTGATTGGTTTCTTAGATATACTTAGATATACTTCTCATATTATCTCTATTTCTTATATCTACACATGTTATGGGTATATCTAAGTGTTTGGATTCCAAATATGATGAGATTTAGTTCTGGTCTTACTAGGATAAGAGATCTAAGGTGGGTTTTTGAAGAATCAACCCGATTTTCTTGAGAGTTCTTCGATCGTTGTGGTTTTCATCAAAATCTTTGAGGTAGGGGGATTCTTTCTCGACTCCACTTAGTATAACTTATTGGAATTCTTTCAAATTGAGTGTGTGGTGTGGAATTGATTGTGAAAATCATATTATAAATCTTATTTAGTGATGATTTATGGTTTTGGTGAAATTGCAAAATCATGGTGAATTGTTGTGAAAAGTGATTTGGCTTCTTGAATTTAAAATGTTGATTTTAAATTATGAATTTTCTGAAATTGTAAATGGTTTGATGAAAATTGGTTTTTCAATAAAAAGTTTGTTTTATTGAAATGGTTTGAGATTTAAATGGTTTTGATGGAAATGGTTTTCAATAAAAATGTGTTTTTATTTAAAGGTTGTTTTGGAAAGATTGATGGGTAGATGTGGTGTGTGTTCATATTGCATTCGGGATGGAAAAGGGTTAGGAGTCTCCCCCATCAGTGTTGGGGTGGATAAGGGTTAGGGCTCTCCCCTGTCAAACATTCGTATTGCATTTGAGACGGATAAGGGTTAGGGGTATCCCCCATTAGTGTTGGGATGGATAAGGGTTAGGGCTCTCCCCCATCAAGCATTCATGTGCATTTGGGTTGGATAAGGGTAATAAGGCTTCCCTATCATGTTTGGGATGGATAAGGGTTAGGGATTCTCCCCTCTTCCAGGTAGCATGCATGGTTTGTTGCATGGGTTTGTGGAATGGTTTGGGTGTGCCAAAAAGGAATGTTTGTGAAATGGTTCTTAAGCTTGTTTGGTTATATTTCTAAAAAAAATAACTTACTGGAAAATTGATTTCAATTTCTCTTGAAATGCCTTTGGTTATGAATGGTTTGGAAACTTCTTTATATTTAGTTATAAACTACTTTTAAGAAAATGTTTTATATAAACTATTTTTATATAAATGTGGCTAACTTTTCCATCATAGTGGCGTGAGTAGGGAAGTCATTGTGGAAAACCTACTGAGTTTTATACTCACCCATACCTTGGCACGTTGGTGCTTTTGTAGATGTCGTATTCTGGGACACAGGTAAAGGTGAAGCATCTTATTGCTAGTGGCTTGTGGTGATGCTTGGGAGATGTTGTGGAGCTTGGAGCTTGTGGAGCATGGAGTTGTAATGTCTTTTGAGATTCTTGAGTTGTTCATCCGCTGTGTACTTTGATGCTTAGTTTGGTCTTCCAATGTTGTGTACTTTGATGTAGTTTGATATAAATGAAGTGTTTATTAGTCTTTCATTTTTTCATGCATCATATAGTGAATGTTTGGTTATGGTTGGTGTTGGTCGGAGTGGACACTCAAGAGGGGGGTGAATTGAGTTCCAATTAAAATTTCTGCTAAAAACAATTTCTATTAAAATCCCCCAATTTCAAAAACAAATTAAACTATAGTGAATTTATACAGATTATAAAGGTTCAATTAGTTTCTCAAAGATCGATTAATTCTCAGTTAACTTAATCTTATGATTAAATTAACTTTTGAAACTAACTTACTAGTTTACAATAAATATAAACACTTGCGAGTTTAACTATCAAAGTAGCTTTGAAAATAAATTATATTTCAAAGTAATAGCAGCGGAATATGAAATAAATTTATATAGTATGGATATAGGTTTTAACTAAAAACACAAGAGTTAACCAAGAGGTTCAGTCTCAAGCTGAGACTTAGTCCTCTAAAAATTTATATAAAGTTATCCACACCCTGGATCTGGGTTAACAACAGTGATCAAACTGTTCAGGTCAAGAGACCTCTACCACAGTTATACATGGGATAACAAACAATAGCTCAAATCTGTCCAGGTCACACTCAACCTCTACCACTATCCACAGTGGGAAATAAAGAATGTAAAGATTATAAGTGAGGAATTACAAATCCTCCAGTTAAGGTTCAGGAGACAGTGTGTGTATAAAAATTAACAGGCTACACACACTGCTCGTAATGAAAATACGAAATCACTTAGAGCAAGATATAGAGTTGAGAATGGCTCTAGTGATTGCAGTGCAGCTCTAGACTCCTTTGGATTTGATCAGAAATGGTTCTGATTCCTTCTCTGGTATTTGACTGAAAAACAGAGTATCGTTTCTTCTTTCAGTGCTTCCAGGTTCAGCTTGGTTATCGGCTCAGAAAATGAAGTGTTCTGTGTAGTTCTTCTTTATCATAGATTGCTCGATATATTCTCTGTGTTCTGGAGTCTGGTAGTAGTAGTCCTGTGAGTGCAAGTTCTCCAGTTGTTCTTGGCACGTTTTGAGCTTGATCGCAAGTGTGTTCTGTGTGCTCAATCTCTTTTATTCTCTTGTCACCTTTTTTCATTGATACATACACGTTGTCTTTTATGCCCCTTTTTTTGAAAAGAAGGAATGATTATCCTTTTTAATCGTACTTGGTACAGTTTCCTGAAATGGCAACAGAAATCATTTAATAACATTACATGCATCAAAAGTAACAAATGTAGCCATTAGTGTAATAAAAAAATAGTGTCGAGGATATAGGATTTGACTCCGTAGTTAATTATAGTTAGTCGTTTGTTTGTAGACGTGTACGGTTGACTCTGTGTAGGATCTTCCATCGGTAGCTCTTCAAACTCTTATCGTTTTATCGGTAGCTCAATGAACTTAGTTCTATCGGTTGCTCTAGCTCTCATCGGTAGCTCTTATCGGTAGCTCTTATCGGTAGCTCTTATCGGTAGCTCTTATCGGTAGCTCTTATCGGTAGCTCTTATCGGTAGCTCGATGAACTTAGTTCCATCGGTTGCTCTTGGCTATCGGTAGCTCTATGCATCGGTAGCTCTGGCTATTATGCATATCGGTAGCTCTCTGTCTATCGGTAGCTCTGGCTGACGGTAGCTCTATACATCGGTAGCTCTGGCTATCATGCATATCAGTAGCTCTCTGTCTATAGGTAGCTCTGGCTGTCGGTAGCTCTCTGCATTGGTAGCTCTGGCTATTATGCATATCGGTAGCTCTTTGTCTATCGGTAGCTCTATGTTCAGGTCAGTGATACTTACACTTGACTGTCTTATGAAAAACACATCTAATTCACTTAGAATCATTTCAAAACTTATATAAACATGGATAATCGAGATTAACAGAAATCAGAAATTATTTTAAAATTATTATTAACTTGATCATCGATTTGAAAGAATTAAAGTGTAGATCAATAGTAATTGTGAATATCATAATATATGAACACATAATTGGGATTGTCAAAACATATGAATACAAGAATGGGATTATCAAAACATATGAATACAAGATTGGTATTATCAAAACATATGAATACAAGATTGGGATTATCAAAACAGGTGAGGTCAACAATCTCCCCCTTTTTGATAATCACAACTTATGATATGGCTATTTTAAAAATAGTGAGAATATAGTATTAGATATGGATATTTTAAAAATAGTGAGAATATAGTATTAGATAGTATAACATTAATATTCAAATTTCTCAAAGAAAACAGTATTAGAGGAAAGATGAAATAGTATCAAAGGATCACTCTTTGATCATATTTCTCCCCTTTTATATTTGTCCCCCTTTTTCTCCCCCCCTCTTTATAGTTCTCCCCCTTTGTGATAATCAAAAAGTGGTAAACCAAACATAGAAAACTAATAAAATGAGATAGTGGAAAGAAAGGCATTTGTATTAGATCAGACAAAAATTATATAAACACAATAGAAAGAAAAAAAATGATTCATATCAAACATCCTTGCCACTTTATCAATCCACATCTTCAATGTGAGATTTTCCCTTGGGATCAGAAGATAATTCAGGTGTGGAGGATACTGGTGAGGAATTTGGAATTCCATAAATGATCAGAGGAGACTGAGCAACTGATACAGTGTCGGGCCTGTATTGGGAAGGCCTTTGAGTGATCATAGGTGTGAGACTTCTTATGGCTTGAGCAGAAGTCATCTGAACTAGAGACGCAGTAGAGGCAGAGGCAGGAAAAGTAGGAGGTACAATGACCGGTCTGGCATCCACATGCAGGAAGGGCAGAAACAGGTTTCTGAAATCCATTATAATGCTTCCTCCTCTCTCCATTGTAGACACAAAATCATC
This sequence comes from Viscum album, assembly GCA_963277665.1. Lineage (NCBI taxonomy): Eukaryota > Viridiplantae > Streptophyta > Magnoliopsida > Santalales > Viscaceae > Viscum > Viscum album. Next base: position 742,100,437 of record OY728138.1, on the reverse strand, counting down.
TCTATTTTCAATGAATTTATCCAAAGCAGGAGTAATCTCCCTGAGCTTACTAACCTGCTCTCTGAAGGCATGAGACACTTGAGGTAACTTTAGATTCTCAAGAAGAAGTTTGAAATGGTTGGTCAGTTGTTGCTTGGTATAAACCTTTTCATAATAAGTATCCACCTTATTCTTGATTGACTCTTGAGAAGCAGAGGCCTCTCTCATGTAGTCCTGGATGATTTTCATTATTTCTCTGGCTGAATCCCTGGTAGACAGTACAACTCGACTTAAATCTGATGAGTCCACAGAGCCACTGGTTGAAATAGAACCAAGCTCCTCCTTCATCAGAGCACGAAATTGATTCAGATCAATTGCAGGTTTTGGAACTAGAGGACCAACAGAGAAGGATATAGTTTCTTTGAAGCTTTTGGTCAACCCACTAATCAGATTTTTCATTTGAGATTCCTGATTTTTGACATGATCCTTCATTGATGTTTTGAAGGATTCAAACACCGAGACCAGCTGACTTACAACACTCTTCACATAGGCTAAATCTTTGTCAGATTGAGATTTTGAACTCATGAAAGAGTATAATGAAACAACAGATATCCATAGAGCTTCAAGATCAGGTTCTAGCCTAGAAGTTTGAGGGTGGAACTCCTTGACTTCTTCCATTAGGTCACCCAAAAAATTTGACAGATTTCAACCAAGAGAAAGCTAAAAATACCTTTCTAACATCTTCATTTCTTCACCAAAACAGTGCTTCATCTCAGCAACAGAGGCACTGAAGGATTCCTTCAGCTCATGTTTTAGGGATTCGAGGTCAGACTTTGTAACAAAATCAGTAGGAGCAACTGTAGTAGATACTCTTTCAGAAGCTAAACTGACTACCGAGTCAGCCATGACTGATTGAATCGAGGATACTAAAAAAGATTCCATTGTCTTTACTTCTTCCACAAAACTGACTTTGAGATTTTCTTTCAGCACATCTAAATCATGTAATCGGACCACATCAGCAGGTAATAACTCAGGATTGATGTCATAGCTGATCTTTGGTCTATTCAAAGATACTTCATTATCCGAATCAGGATAATCCAAACCAAAGACTATAAAACCTGGGTCTTCTACCCAGTCTTCAGACTCGATAGTCACTGTAACATTTCCAAACTTGGTGTGATGCTCCCCCTCAATGGGTGCATTCTCATATATAGCAACAACATTCTCTGCTGGTCTTTCTTCATCAGAATATTCCACAACAACTTCCATCTCTGCAGCAGCAAGATGATTTTCTGTAATAGGTATTGCTTCTCCTCTTTCTCTTTCTTCATCCATGGAAGGTACAACTGAGCTTCCAATAACTGGACTCAGACTCAATTCAGCAGAATCAGATAATTCAGAGACATTCTTTTCTTCCTCTACATGTTCAGAGAACGACTGGTCTTCCTCATTAGAAAGTGTCTCCACTTCTGCTAGCATTTCCTTTTCTAAAGACATAATTTCAGCAACAGGGCTTGGAGGCAAGTCAGGATCTCCTCCATCATCCATAGAAGTTTCATCTCTTCTTCTTCTTCTTCTTCTTCTGACTCATTACTGTACTCAGGTTCCTCTTCATCTGGTCCTAGACCTGGATCTCTTTTATCCTTTGGCCTTGAAGGATAATCCATATGATTAAATTTATCATATACCTTTTGGTCATCATTGACCCATTCTCCTCTCCACGGATTCCAATTAATCTTCATATATTTGCAAACTGTAGTAGTGATACAAAATTTTCTCTTCACTACAACTGTCTCATCTTGAGACTCAGCTATCCCTTTCACTTTGATCATTACAGAAATCAGCTTAGCAAAGAATAGGGTGTTAGTCTTTTATTTCGGCCTTACCATATCTTCCATTTGACTCATCACCAATCTGCAAAAATTGACTTTGACATCATGTCTCAAAAGATGTAGGAGATAGATATCCTGATATCTTAAATTATAAAAGTCTCCTCTCCTTGGTATCAACACATGTTGAACAAATTTGAACAGTAATCTGTTCTCTCCATCCATTTCTGCAGCAACCACTTGCCTTGGAGTTCCATCACCAGTCAGTTCTTTCAACGCGGTCTCATGATCAAAAATTTCACTGGTAGGTGGCATTTCTCTTGATACATGTCCAGACACACCTTCATGTGGAACTTTTAAGCAATCAGTCCATTCCACTGATGAAAATGATATCACTTTATCATTTACAAACGAAGATACTTGGTTCTCATTCTATGACTTCTCAAAGCTTACGAACTTATAAAACTATTTTACCAACATTGGGTAGTAGGGACCGTTGTTATTTGAAAAGCAGTCTACCCATCTCTGAGCTTCCAGAACTTCGAGCACCAAAGACTTGCTAGGCAGCAACCAGTCTACACACAGCTCTTTTTCGATCACAATAGCTCTATTTTGCAGATGAGTATTTACTGGTCTCTTTCCTGACCTAGTTCTAACAGCACTACTCGCTTCTGGCTCGGACTTCTGCCTTTTTGCTTTAGGCTCATCACAGTCATCTCGGATGACAAGAATTTTGGTTTTTTCCATCGCTGGTTTGAGGGATCTCAGGTTCATAGAGGGTTCGGGTTCTAAGGTTCAGAGGTAAAAGGTTTTGGGTTCGGTGGAGTGAGAAGCGGCTTAGACTTAGTTTTATCATTTAGGAATCATAAGTTAAATGAATAAAAATAAAATAAATAAATAAAACGGTTCAGATTCTTAACGGCAGACAGAGATTTAAAATAGCGCTTTATCGGTGATGATTTTTATCGATGAGGATTTCTATCGGTGAGGATTTCTATCGGTAAGGATTTCTATCGGTGATGATTTCTATCGGTGAGGATTTCTATTGGTGAGAATTTCTATCGGTGAGGATTTATATCAGTGAGGATTTCTATCGGTGAGGATTTCTATCGGTGAGGATTTCTATCAGTGAATATTAAACATCCCCAGCTCGTGCCTAATGTAACATAACCTATCCACACTTAAGGGTTTAGTGAAATTGTTGGCCAATTGATGTTCAATGTCGATAAATTCAAGAGAAATATCACCCTTTTGATAATGATCTCTCAGAAAATGATTCCTTACATCAATGTGTTTGGTTCTTGAGTGAGATACAGGGTTCTTCGAGATGTTTATTCCACTAGTGTTGTCACAGTTAATCGAAACATTCTTAAAATCATATCCATAGTCCAAGATAGTGTGTTTCATCCACAGAATTTGTGCACAGAAACTACCGGCAGCTATATACTCTGCTTCGGCAGTGGATAGAGCTACAGAATTATGCTTTTTACTACACCAAGATACTAAGGATTTTCCTAATAAATGACATGTTCCTGAAGTTCTTTTTCTGTCTAATTTGCAACCAGAAAAGTCAGCATCTAAATAACTCATTAACTCAAAGGATTGTCCTTTTGGATAAAATAAACCAAGGTTAACAGTATGTTTGAGATACTTGAAAATTATGTTAACAGCAAGAAAATGAGATTCTTTCTGGTTAGCTTGAAATCTTTCACACATACATACACTGAACATAATATCTGGTCGACTAGCAGTAAGATAAAGTAAACTACCAATCATACCCCTATAATTGGTTTGATCCACTAGTTTCCCAGTTTCATCTGTATCCAATTTATAGATTGTACTCATAGGAGTTTCACTCTCCTTAATATTCTCCAAACCAAAACGTTTTAAAATATCCTTTGTATATTTACTTTGATTCAAAATAATACGATTTTCATTTTGAAATACTTGAAATCCAAGAAAGTATTTAAGTTCTCCCATTAAACTCATTTCAAATTCATTTTTCATACTTTTGGGAAAATCAGTACATAAAGAATGTTTAGAAGATCCAAAAATAATATCATCAACATATATTTGTACAAATAAAACATCTTTAGAAATTCTTTTAATAAAAAGATTTGGATCAGAAATCCCTTTAGTAAAACTTTTTGAAATAAGAAAGTTGCTGAGTCTATCATACCAAGCTCTTGGAGCTTGTTTTAAGCCATATAAAGATTTGGAAAGTTTAAAAACTTGATTTGGAAAATGGGGGTTTGTAAATCCAGGAGGTTGTTCTACAAAAACATCTTCAATTATAAAACCATTTAGAAATGCACTTTTGACATCCATTTGATATAACTTGAAATTTAGATGTGCAGCATATGCAAGTAAAATCCTGATGGCTTCTAGTCTAGCTACAGGTGAAAAGGTCTCCTCATAGTCTATGCCTTCTTCTTGACTATATCCTTGTGCAACTAGCCTAGCTTTGTTTCTAACTATGTTTCCTGATTCATCAACTTTATTTATAAAAACCCATTTAGTGCCTATTGTTAGTGTGTCCTTAGGTCTGTCAACTAATTCCCAGACTTTGTTTCTTTCAAATTGATTTAACTCTTCTTTCATAGCCATTACCCAGAATTCATCAACGATAGCATCATTAATATTTTTGGGTTCTAGCTGGGAGAGAAAAGCTTGATGTTCAACCTGATTTCTTAGAGAGGCTCTAGTCTATGTTCCTCTATGAAGATTACCAACAACAGCATCCGAAGGATGATTCTTTAGAATTCTTGTTGATCTAGTAAAGGAAGGACTAGACACTTCAGGTTCATCAGTAGGTTCGGGTTCAACCGAAATAGATTCTTGAAAAAGTCCAGAGTTGGAAGTTTTTATAACAGGTTCTTTGGATTTATCATTAAGGTCCAGAACAGACAAATCTTCTTCAAGATTCTCAAGAGAGGTTTTAGGATCATGTGGATCGGTTTCATCAAATTTGATGTGAACAGATTCTTCCACACATTTGGATTTCTTATTGAACACTCTATAAGCTTTACTTGAAGTAGAGTAACCCAGAAAAATTCCTTCATCACTTTTAGAATAGAACTTGTCTAGATTATCCTTTGTGTTAAGAATAAAGACTTTAAAACCAAAAACTCTGAAGTAATTAACCTTAGGCTTCCTATTGTTCCACAACTCATATGGGGTTTTCTTAAGAACAGGTCTGATCAAGACTCTATTGATAACATAACAAGTTGTATTTACAGCTTCAACCCAAAAGTAAATAGGCAGTTCATATTCATTGAGCATGGTTCTAGCTATTTCTTGAAGGGTTCAGTTTATCCTTTCTACTACGCCATTCTGTTGAGGTGTCCTAGGAGATGAAAAGTTATGAGTGTAGCCATTGTGTAAGCAATAAGATTCAAAGTCTTGATTTTCAAACTCATGGCCATGATCACTTCTCAGGGTCTTAATTTTGAGTCCACTAAGATTTTATGCAGACTTGGAGTATTTAAAAAAGTAAGAATAAGCTTCAATTTTGTGAGATAATAAATATACCCAAGTATATATAGAGAAGTCATCTACTAGAACATAGACATAGTGCTTCCCATTTAGACTATAAACTCTTGATGGTCCAAACAAATCCATGTGAACCAACTCAAGTGGTTGAGAAGTTGAGACTTCTTTCTTTGATTTAAAAGAAAATTTGTGTTGTTTTTCCTTTTGACAGGGATTACACACTTTGTCATTTGGGAATTCTAAATTAGGTAAGTCTCTAACTAATTTTTTCCTAGCCAGTTTTCTAAGTGAGTGAATGTTGCAGTGTCCTAATCTTCTGTGCCATAGCCAAGATTCTTTATGAAAAGCATTCAAACAAGGAATATTTTGTTTAGCTAAAGAATTTAAATCAACAGCATAAACATTTTCATTCCTTAGAGAAGACAATACTAAAGAATTTTTGGAGTTAAAAACATCACAAAAATCATTTTCAAACTTGACATTGAAACCATCATCACATAATTGAGATATACTAAAAAAGTTATATTTAAGTCTATCAACGAATAAAACTTTAGAAATTAATACTGAGTCAGTGTTACCAATCTGGCCTAGGCCGATGATTTTTCCTTTAGAGTTGTCACCAAAGGTGACATGACCTATATCAACCTTTATTAAGATCTTGAAGCAAGAATAATCTCCAGTCATGTGTCTTGAGCACCCACTGTCTAAATACCATATCTTCTTGTGACAGATCTTCAAGCAGGTCTCCTATAAAACAGATTTAAACAGGAAATGACTTTGGTACCCAGATTTTCTTGGGTCCAGATAGGTTAGCAATCAGGGCTTTAGGTACCCAGATTTGTTTTATTGGTTTCATACAATTAATAGAAGTAACAGATTTTTAAAGATAAACTTTATTTGGTCTATAACCATATGAATATCCTGTTGAAGCATATGAATTTTCAAAACTAGCAATATTTTTTTCAGACTTAGGAATAAATCGGGTTCTAGTGAACTGTCTTTGTCCAGGTTGGTATCCTAAACCAGTAGAATATCTAGGTGCAACTTGCTTTCCTAGCATTTGAGTTAGAGAATCCTTTCCATTTGTGAATTTTTCTAAGTCCTTTCTGAGTTTCTCATTTGACAGTTTCAGTTCTGTATTTTCCTTTAATAATTTATCATTCTTTTCCTTTTCTATATCAAGATCATATTTATGCTTAACACTTAAAGCATACTGTTTCTTTAAACCTTTGTATTTGTCTTTAAGCTCATTACAGGTTTCTTCTAACATATCACAGTATTCAAATAGTTTAGATTTTGACATGTTTTCCGAATCAGAATCATCTCCAGAATAATATGAATTTAAAACAGGAGTGTCAGATGTTACCTCAGAAGTATTTGTCATAAAACACATGTTGGCTAGATTCCTTTCAGAGTCCGAAGATTCGGCTTCACTTGTGTTGTCTTCTGAAGCACTCCAGGTAGCCTTCATGGCTTTCTTGTACTTTTTGTCTTTGTAATCATATTTCTTTTTGAATTTTAACTTTGGACACTCTACTTTGATATGTCCTTTCCTCTTGCATTCGTAGCAGACAACTTCATCAGTCCTGTTAGCTTTCTTCCAATCCTTTTCCATTTGCCTTGTTGATCATACTTTCCTTTTTAATTTGTTTTCCTAAAGAATTTCTTTTTCCTATAAAACTTCTTGAATATCCTGGCTATCTGAGCCATTTCTGCATCACTGTCATACTCTGAGTTTTCACTTGTTGAACTCTCATCCTCCATTTGTATTTTCTCCTTCTCCTTACTCTTCAAAGCAGTAGACTTGAAAGCTACAGATTTTCTTTTCGGTTCATCATCTTCCTCTTTGTTTACCTTGAGATCTTCTTCATACATCATCAATTTGCCAATAAGTTCTTTGACGGGTAGAGCAGAAATGTCACATGATTCTCTGATTGAGACAGATGTGCCTCTCCATCGGTCTGGTAGACATCTCAAGATTCTCATAATTTGTTCCTTTGTTGGAACAACTTTTCCGAGTGAATTCATCGTGTTGACTATCTCATTAAACCTAAGATACATGTCAGAAATAGGTTCATCAGACTTCATTTTAAAATTATAATACTTAATAGTATAAGTGTTCAATCTCATTTCTTTAAAATTATTTGTTCCTTCATGAGAAACAGCCAAGGTATCCCAAATTTCAAAAGCAGTTTTTCATACAGAAATTCTATTGAATTCTTCATCTCCTAGAGCACAGTACAGAGCATTCATAGCTTTAAAATTATTATTGTAAGCAGTCTTTGTAGGTTCTTCCCAAGTATATCTATCAGTAATAGGAATTTTGTATTCAGATTCAATAGCGGTCCAAATATCAAAACTCATTCTTTCTAGATGAATTTTCATTTTAAGTTTCCATTGAGCATAGTTATTTCCATTAAAGAAAGGTGTCCAGTTAGTAGCAGCACCCTCAAGTATATTATCCATTATAAACAAAATTTAAAGAGATAAAAATTCAGAAATAACACCAATTTTAAGAACTTTAAAATACAACTAAAATCATAGTTGAAAAGCAGATAGTAAAAAAAAATTCAAAACACACAACCTCTGATACCAAATGTTGGTCGGAGTGGACACTCAAGAGGGGGGTGAATTGAGTTCCAATTAAAATTTTTGATAAAAAAAATTTCTATTAAAATCCCCCAATTTCAAAAACAAATTAAACTGTAGTGAATTTATACAGATTATAAAGGTTCAATTAGTTTCTCAAAGATCGATTAATTCTCAGTTAACTTAATCTTATGATTAAATTAACTTTTGAAACTAACTTACTGGTTTACAATAAATATAAACACTTGCAAGTTTAACTATCAAAGTATCTTTGAAAATAAATTATATTTCAAAGTAATAGCAGCGGAATATGAAATAAATGTATATAGTATGGATATAGTTTTTAACTAAAAACACAAGAGTTAACCAAGAGGTTCAGTCTCAAGCCAAGACTTAGTCCTCTCAAAATTTATATAAAGTGATCCACACCCTGGATATGGGTTAACAAAAGTGATCACACTGTTCAAGTCAAGATACCTCTACCACAGTTATACGTGGGATAACAAACAACAGCTCAAAGCTGTCCAGGTCACACTCGACCTCTACCACTATCCACAGTGGGAAATAAATAATGTAAAGATTATGAGTGAGGAATTAAAAATCCTCCAGTTAAGGTTCAGGAGACAGTGTGTGTATAAAAATTAACAGGCTACACACACTTCTCGTAATGAAAATACTAAATCACTTAGATCAAGATATAGAGTTGAGAATGGCTCTATTGATTGCAGTGCAGCTCTAGACTCCTTTGGATTTGATCAGAAATGGTTCTGAGTCCTTCTCTGGTATTTGACTGAAAAACAGAGTATCATTTGTTCTTTCAGTGCTTCCAGGTTCAGCTTGGTTATCGGCTCAGAAAATGAAGTGTTTTGTGTAGTTCTTCTTTAGCATAGATTGCTCGATGTATGCTCTATGTTCTGGAGTCTGGTAGTAGTAGTCTTGTGAGTGCAAGTTCTCCAGTTGTTCTTGGCACGTTTTGAGCTTGATCGCAAGTGTGTTCTGTGTGCTCAATCTCTTTTCTTCTCTTGTCACCTTTTTTCACTGATATATACACGTTGTCTTTTATGCCCCTTTTTTGAAAAGAAGGAATGATTATCCTTTTTAATCGTACTTGGTACGGTTTCCTGAAATGGCAACAAAAATAATTTAATAACATTACATGAATCAAAAGTAACAAATGTAGCTGTTAGTGTAATAAACAAATAGTGTCGAGGATGTAGGATTTGACTCCGCAGTTAATTATAGGTAGCCGTTTGTTTGTAGATGTGTACGGTTGACTCTGTGTAGGATCTTCCATCGGTATCTCTTCAAACTCTTATCGGTTTATCGGTAGCTCGATGAACTTAGTTCCATCGATTGCTCTATCTCTCATCGGTAGCTCTTATCGGTAGCTCTTATCGGTAGCTCGATGAACTTAGTTCCATCGGTTGCTCTTGGATGTCGGTAGCTCTATGCATCGGTAGCTCTGGATATTATGCACATCGGTAGCTCTCTGTCTATCGGTAGCTCTGGCTCTCGGTATCTCTATGCATCGGTAGCTCTATCTATCATGAATATCGGTAGCTCTCTGTCTATCGGTAGCTCTGGCTGTCGGTAGCTCTCTACATCGGTAGCTCTGGCTATCATGCATATCGGTAGCTCTCTGTCTATCAGTAGCTCTATGTTCAGGTCAGTGATACTTACACTTAACTGTCTTATGAAAAACACATCTAATTCACTTAGAATATTTTCAAAACTTATATAAACATGGATAATCGAGATTAACATAAATCAGAAATTATTTTAACATTATTATTAACTTGATCATCGATTTGAAAGAATTAAACTGTAGATCAACAGTAATTGTGAATATCATAATATATGAACACATAATTGGGATTGTCAAAACATATGAATACAAGATTGGGATTATCAAAACATATGAATAAAAGATTGGGATTATCAAACATATGAATACAAGATTGGGATTATCAAAACAGGTGAGGTCAATAATTGGTTTATGGGTTTATTTCTTAAAGGGTAAATCGTCCCCCACTTGTACTTGAATCCCTTTGGAATTTATTTTCATACTTTGGTGCCTTGTGGATGTCTCTTAAGTCCTAGTAATGACTTGTGGTACTCTCAAGCCAATGAGAATTGGCAGTTCATTACAAATTGGTTAACAATTTATTCAGAACAATGGTTATAGTTGTATCCAACCTAATCTATTTTCTTCAATCATGATGTTTCTTTATTCTATACCCATGTTTTTATATTATATTACATGATTAATTGTTCTTACTTCCATGATTTATAATGATCAATTTTTATAGACCTTTAGATTTTTACAAATGTGTGAAATTATTATTATTTATAATTTTCTTCATAGACTCTTTCTCCCACTATTTTCATCAATTTTCTTTATGAATCTTTCATTCCATGATCTTATTATTCTTTTAAAATATTTATATTTAATTTCATTTTTTTAAAAAATGTTTTTTTATAAATTATTTTATTCTTAAGGAGATATCCAAATGGTGAATATCTTATTTCATATTTTATTAATAAATTTAATGTGATCTTATATTCTATTTTTTCATATTTTTAAATATCATTTATATTTTATTATGTTTCACTGGGGAATTAGTTCGATTAAATTGCCCATTGTTATTCTCTAAATGATTCATTTTTATACATAGTGTTGATTTTTATGAATTTCGTTTCATTCTCATAGAGTAATTATGCTATATTGGAATTGTGAATCTTTTTATGTTCATGTGCCACACAAATTTTTTTCATTATGTTATAGGTGGGAATTAAATTATATTAGTCTGTAATTTATTGAGTAATGGTTTATATCTCTTCATATTAACTGTATTGAATTGGTAGTCAGCATAATTGAATATGTTTATGGGTAATGGGGAGTGGACACGATCAATTATTTCATTGTTCTTTATCCACTATGAGATTATTTTCTTGAATGTTATCCAAGGCATAATAAATGATTTTATATGCATATGTTTACTACTTATTTCAATGTTTTTCCATGTTCTTATGGTTTTTTCATCATGCAAAATTATTGAATCATTATTTGAAAATTAAATGCATCATTTCATTTTTTTATTTTTTTATCTTTATGTGATTATTAATGATTTATGGACGGAGTTTTATTTGTTTTGATTTAATATTATTTTATTATTGTACCTTGGATATGTTTTTAGACCCATATGTTCATATTATTATCATTTATTACCTTTGATTGATATCTCTTATATTCACCCCATATTGATCATTTGAGATCCACCTTATATTAGGTTTCAATTTCATGGGTAATATAGGGGACTTTTATGTATAAAATTTATATTTGGATTTCATGTTTGGAGAATTTTATGGAATATATTTTACCTCTTATTATAAAATTATAATTTCATGAAACTAATATGTAAATAATCTAAACATTTTGGTGATTGTTGTTTGTTTTAAGTTTCTGATAATATGTAAAATGCTATATGTTTTTGGTTCATCTTAGTTGGTATCATAGTAAGTGCATAATGTATATATTATCATCATATGATATTGGAGTTTGGGACTGTGGCACATAATAATAATCTAAAATTGAATAATACACTCGTTTTTAATAGGTTGAATAATAATTTAATTGATGTCTTTTTTATTTTTATTATAGAGTTTTAATTTTATGAAAATATGAATTCTTATTGGAGAGTTTTTAATATGTACAATTCATGACTAGAGGAAAATGGTTATAGGGTAACTTGTTTTATGAATTTGAAAACAAAATATCTTTTAATTTTATTTTTAAAGAGGGGAATGATATTTTACATCAAAAGATTAATAATACTTGCAAAAAAATCATGAACAAGTTTACTCAAGGAGACAATATTAGTGATGTTCCTATACTGAAGTGAAAAAATATTTTTAAAATATGTTATGGTGATATACTTATAACTAAATATATATCTTTTTTTCATGCTTAAAAATCCTTATGCAATTTACTACTAAATTTAATTTTAGTGAATTTATAATTAAATTATTATTTATTAAAGAGTTTCATAGTTTAAAACTATATTTAGATTGTCATTATTTTTGTTTTATATAAAATATTATAATTATAAAAACTTATATTAATTATTATTCATTCATATGTTAGAATAACATTTCAAAAGTTACTCAAGTATAATATCTTACAATGTTATAAGTTATTCTTACATTGATTATGGGATTCAGATCATATTAATATAGAGATTAAAATCATATAAATAAAATATCTTTTATATAATAGTCCTAAACATATGTAATTTATTCAAATATTAGTTTATACTTATGTATCTGAATAACATCAAAGTATAGTTTCATATATAGTCTATTATATCTTGAATATATTCTTACATAAGAAATGAGTTTATCTTATATGAGAACATAGATTTATTTATTCATACATATTTCAAATTTTTAGAAATTAATTTCATAGGATTTTTAATTGTTTAGATAAAGGAAAAATATTTATTGATATTTGAAATGTTTCATTAAGAAGGAAATGACATTACAGGATGTTTAGAAATGTTTCTCTTATGATTTTTATTTCTAAAAGATCATGTCAATTTATGAAAATATCCAAATTTTTATAGATAGTATCAATGATTTATTTTTACTAAATTATGTTAGAATTAGTTTATATATTTCATCATGAATGTAAAGGAATAATATAGAGATTTTTATGTTTGAAAAAAATACATGATTAATTTTGAAATCACATGAACTATGCATGATTAAAAACTAATATTCACTACTAATAGAGAAATATCAATTTTCTATAATTATTTCAGTTAAATATTATATATGATTTATAGTTAAAAATAAAGATAAATATTTTTATTACATGTAGAGGTCCTAATATTGATTTTTTTGCTAATTTGAGTCACTTAAATAAATATATCATTCTTTGAGTAGTATGATGACACCCCAATATATATTTTCAAAATAAAATGGGGAATTATGGGATAACATCACTTCAAAATCCATTATCCATAAAAATTATCATCATCTCTATTTTATGATAAAATAGACATATATTTTTTAAAATGTATTATCATGCCAAAACCTTCCTAGAAGTGGGTTAAAAAAATTTATGAAAATATAATACATTTTACATTATTGGTGGTCACATCACAATTATTGATGAAACGAAAAATTTTATGAGATATTATGGAAAAACATTTCTGATGTGTGTTGGGTGATTTTAGCATTATCCACATTTTTCAAAATGGAGTTAAAGGGTGGATATTTTCCTAGAGAATATCTTTTAGATTAATTTAATATATAGGATATTTGAAGATGATATATTTTTTTATTTGAATATTAATATTAATAATTCATCAGATTGGTATGGAATGGGGTTTTCTATAAAAAGAGAGGACAATAAAAAGAATATAAAAATGAGGGGAAGGGGATTTTTTGTATTATTTATTTGAAATTTTGGATTTAAAGAGTGTTTCACTAGATTTAATGTCTTTAAATATCATGTATGGAATGAACCTTTCACTATATGAACTTATGAATATATGGGGGTCAAAATCAGATCATCAAGAATAACACCCATGGAATATAGTGTTATTTAATTTACTAATGTATTAGTGATTTTAACCAATGTATTGAAATAATTTTTTATTGAATACTTATTTAGATAAGACTAAGATACTGAGATAAAGTGTTAATATTATTTTAATGAGTAATAATCATTTCTTAATGATTATAATAAAAAACTATTAAAATTTTTAGTATTATAAATATTATTACATAACTAATATGTTCCCCATAAATTTAGCTCATCATGGGTGAACTAAGTAACATCTTAGTGTCCATGATGTTTTTTTTTTGTTTTTTGGTTTTTTGGGTGTGCTAATATTGTGATATATTCCAATTTTATAAAACATTGGATCCAAGATATAAATAAGAATGATTTAAGAATAAAATTTTGAAACACACTTATTCAAAATTTTATCAAAAGGTGTGTATTTTTATTATAAGTTGAAATAAGTGGTATCATATTTACATGTTAATTCTTGGTGATTATGTCAACTAATGACTTTTTTAATAGAAAATACTATAAATGAAAATGGAATATAATTATTTAATGGATAAAATTTTTAGTTTTCGAATATTAAATTTAGATTACACATATGATTTAAAGGTTTTTATGTCTTCTCAATATAATTTCATGGATTACCGATCAAATATGATATATAATTTTTAATTAAAGAAGTATAGATGAAATTATAAAATGGTAATTATAAGTACCAAAACTCATCATGATTTTCTTTCTCAAATAATATCCAAATAAAGGAAATTATTTCCACTTCCCAGAATGGTATAAGTTAAAACATTCTTAATAATTAAAAAGGATACAAAAAAGTGAATGAGGTGAAGATATCAGCTATTTATAATAAATTTTGTTATATAAAGATGATATCAAGTAAAAAAAATATTTATTCAACTATTTTTTTAGGATATTATGTCTATGTGTAAAAATGGTTATTAGATGAAAGAAATATTTTTTTAAGGAATATTATATAGAGGTTACCATGAATATATAATCAAATGTTGTTGTCTCTTGAAGAAGTGTATCCTTGGGAATTATATCCTAATGATTTATAAATAAAGTCGATCATATATGAATTCCAATTAACTGAGAATATTTTTCTAAATATATATAAAATGAAACAACATCCAAAGTTATATAGAATCCAGATATTCTAGATGATGTGAATGATGAAAAATATTCCAGTAAATAGTGATTATAACATATTGAGAGCTTGAATAAGAGGGGTTAGGGAATATTTTATGGTATGTTTCCCTTGAATTAATTTGTATATAGAATATTGGTCATGCCACTTATTGGTGTTTGAAAATATTCTAGGGAGAGGTTGGTGATTTTGACCTAAATAAAAAATCAAGATTGAAATAATCTAATAGAAGGAATTTTAATTCTTGAAATTAAATTCAATAGATGTTTTATATATTAGTATTAATAAGTATATAAGAATATTATACTAATGAATATTACAGTGAATGTGTTGAAAATGATATTATCCCATGCATAGAAGATTCTATGATTGATATAGTGGGGAAAAAGTCTTATAGAATAATAAAATGATCTACTCAGGGGATTAGTTAATATCAAACTATATATGGAAGGTTCCCTTGGGGTAACATAAACTATAATGAAATACAAACTTAAAGATTGAATGTTTTTTAAAGGAATCCTTAAAATATAATGATGATATTGAAAAAAAATTATCACCCATGGAATGTTATAAAGGAACATGAAAATGATGACATGAAAATTATATAAGAAATAAACTATGTCTAAAATATGGAGGGTAAATATATATTCATTGACGATATTTAAATGTACATCAAAGAAATAAATAAGATTAAAAGGATTGGGGGAAGTTATATCATTGTGAAAGAATATTGAAACTAAAATGAAATCTATCATTTTATATAAGAAGATTGAAATTGTATAATTAACATATAAAGAACAAATGGAATGAAAATAATGATGAACAAGAGTAGAATAGGTGTGTACTACTCAAATAACTAATTAAATGGGTAAAAATTAACTTTTATTTGATATAAAAACATTAAATACCAGGACAACAAGTGAGAATATCATAGGAAATAATAATAAAAGATAATGTCCCCAATCATCTAGGGAATATCGATGATTAAGGAGTTATTTATTATCTTGTGATATTTAGAGATAAAATTTTAGTAAAACATTTCCCTTCATGAAGTTCTATAACTATGGGAACATATAGAAAGCAATATCACATTGTGAAGAAGTAAAAAAATATTTATAAGGTGAATTAATTGGAATTTAGAAAATTATAATTGAAACATATAATTCATCACAAAATGGAAATTAATACTATATATATTAACTCAAATACTCCATATTTAATCATATAGTATTTTATTGATGGAAATGAAGGAGAAAATATTTTCATTAATTTTATAGTAGTATAGATATGTAATAATCTAATATATATCCATTGGTAAATATATAGGACCATTAAAATGATGAATAAAATGACTTGGTTATATGTAATGAAGTGAATGAGAATAGAAAATCCCAAATCTCAACTTAGTGTAGTATTTCAGGGAAAGAATATAAGTTGAAGATAAAGGTGAAAGAAATACATGATGACATTTATTTGAAGGAAGTGAAGAAAACTTAGTGGCTTATCCATGATAATGAGTTTTTATTTCAAATGAAAAGAAACGTGAATCATCTAATTACTGTAAAAGGAAGATGTTATATAACAGTTTGGAATGAATTTTTTGGATCTCTAAGATTAATAGATGTATTAAAATCCATTTTGAATAGTTAAATTGAATAATAATGATGTTCTTGATGTGGAAGGTTTAGGAAAAAAATTATTGATTATGAGTGTGTTATGTACCTCATGATGGGAAGTTATATTCAGGTGAGAAGGATATAATATTAATGGGTGGCTGGAAATTAATTAAGACAAGGATGAATACATAATGATAATTAATATCAGGTGGATAGAAAAGGATACACCTTTCTTTATACAAATAAGTAGTAACATTATTCATTGAATTGAAGACATGTTCACATCCATTAACAATATATATACGTATAATTTTTTTTAATATTTCCATTATATTAAGAAAAGTAGATTACATTCTTGTGATATTTGAAGAGGGGAAATATAGTGAGAAAAATATACTATTAAAATAAGTAGTTAGATTAAAATTTGGATTTTTTCTGTCGTGATATATGTAGTATGATTTTTTATACAATAATCGGTGGAGAAATATATATCATCCTCTTTTTTTAGAAATATATCATGATAAGATTTTCCTTAGTCTTGTTTTTTTAATAAATTAGTTTTGTAATACCTAAAAGTATTCTAAAGTATAGTGGATAATTAAATATAAAAAATAATTTAGATTATATGATATGATAGTAAAACTAAATATACTCCAATTTAGGTTCAATGTAATTTTTTTGAGTCATAAAATTTGGCATGATGAGTCTTCTACAAGGAACCCAACAAAGTATTTGAGTTTTGTAATGGTGGTTTAAGAATGTCAAAAACATGGAGATGAAGTTTTCAATTGAGGGTTCCATCTATTTACATTTATAAAAGGATGTATAAAAATTTTCTTTGTAGACACAGAACTAGGTGTTTATTAGACCTGGATAGAAGAGGATACACTAAAAATTAAGAATGATCGGAAGCCTTCCAGGAGGTATTTTATAGTTTTTAGAAGATAGAGTTTTATCAAATATAATGATGTAAATTAGGGTCAACATAGTGAAGTAGTAGGTGAATTGATATTTATAGGAAACTCATATAATGTTTTTCCTAAAAAAATTTTGACTAGGGACTGGATTCTGTTATAAGAAATGATGTCAATGTTATTGATGATGATGCTAGGTAAAACTTTGGAATAGTTGTAGTTTAATAATTCCTAGATGAATGAATATAAAACTATGATATTTTTGGAGAAGTGAAAAATCCCTCAAATTACGATGTCATTGAAGTTAAATTACAATATATACATGTTATTCAAAGGTCTTGATATGTGACCCAAACAAGAGGAGGAAGAATTAAATTTGACCCAAAGAACAATATTGAAAGTAGATCAAGTCTAAAACTAACCTATATAATGATAAATACTATTCACACTACCCTATTATCAAATGAAAAATCACAAAAAATAATGAAGTGGATAAGGATAAATCATGGGTGAAATACGAGATGGAAGATATTAATGAAAAATTAAAAAAACGTCTATTGGAGCCTATATAGAGATATAAACATCATAAAATGATTCAAATAATATATTTCTTGAAAAATAAATTTTTAAAAACCAAGAAAAGTGATCTTGATTAAGGCTATGATATTATATATATTGTATTCTCATAATAAAGGAGTAAATTTCAATGGATAAATTGCACCAATTAGAATGATATAATATATCATGATTTTCTCAAAGATAGTATTTTGGAGAAAATTGAATTTCTATCAATTGTATTTAAAGACTAAATTAATTAATTGAGTGTTAAAGAGGATTTATACATGGAAAAACAATTAGGGTTTCTTATATGGGATTATGATGAAAAAATAAATTTTGAAAAATGTTTTATATGGCCTAAATCAAGTAACCCATGGTTGTTATGCATACTACGAAAATAATTTGAGTGAGGTGAAGGTTAATAGTTGTGGGATCAAAATCATTAATTATGTTAAAATCATATAAAAATTGAATAATATGGTAATTAAGTACAATGATTCCATCATCTTTAATGAAAATAAGTAGAATTGTTTTTAATAGTTAAGTATTTAAGGGAGTTGTGGAAATGGTTTTTGTTGGATGATTTCAAACCAATTATGACCAAAATATTTTTTGGAATTGAAATTGAAAAGGATAATAATTTCTTTGTTAAAACATCATTATATATAAGAAATATTTGGTTCTTATTGTATCTCAAAACAATAAAGAAATATATTTTTTATGTATAATTTTTGGCATTACACTTTCCAAGGTACTCAAAGGAATAAAATCACTCAATATTAAACTGAATAATGAGGGTCATTACGGGGAAATTAAATTATTCATTTTTTTCAATGTAGGAAAATTTAAATATTTTATGTCTTACTCTTAAGAAAATTGGGTTTTAGGAAATTTTGATAAAAAAATAATGGGTAGAGGATCAGTGTTCATCCGATGGAGTTGTGTTTTATTTCTATGTAAAAACCCTGAAATCAAATACTTGAGAACAAATGAGGGAGATTATATTTTAGTAACAAACTCATGTACTCAATTGAAGGTAATAAATATGTAATTATATTATCTTAGATAGGTAGTGTAGCAATCGATGATGATTTATTATGAAAAAAAGTGTTCTATAAATTTAATAAATAAAATGATATAGAATACTAATGAAAAACATATTAAATGTATTTATCACTTTATAAATCATTAGGATGATCATGAAAATTTGAAATTAATTTTAAATTTTAATAAAAACCAGGAAGTATATATGTTTTCATATATCCTGAGTGCTCATGTGTTCAATAATCAGTTGAACCTTAGATATCAACAAATTTTATCAATCTAAGGAGTTTTATAAATTTCCACTCTATAACACATATATTTTTCTGTTTTTATATTACATTCCTTGTAGGTCACACATAATTATCAAGAGATGTTAGAAGATTTTAGAAATACATGATATACTATATATTATTATATTTTCCATGGAAATGTCATTAATGGAATGATTTTGAAATCTAAATAGCACTGTAATAATTTGCATTTTCTCTTGATACATAACTTTATCATTGACTGTTATAGGCATATAGAAGTTTTAAATTCCTCATTTATATGATATGAAAAATGGTGAGTCAATAAGTAATTATAATTGCAATAATAGGTTATAAATTATCAGAAACTTTTACCAATGTAAAAACTATTTTTGAATATTCTTCTTTAAATATCTATAGAGATTAACATCCTTTGAATTTTATTATCTAGGGGGATGGATTGGCATAAAATTCATTGGTTTCAAGGAGAGTAAGTTAATGTTTATGTATAGGTGTGTGAATGTGATTAAGGAAACTTCGATAGAAGTTGGATAAAATAATTTATTTCAAAATATATAGATATATATTTATGTATGAATTGAAAAAAAATATTATGGGAGAGTGTTGTAACCAAATATTGTACTTTTTTTATTGGAGTCGCATAGAATTTGTGGTTTTATTTGTGGTTTGTTGGATATTTTTTTAGAATGATTGAAAATTTTTTTGTAATGAAATAAATTCATCGTGATGTAACAATGTTGATCACACTATGAACAGATTCTGGTGATGATAAATCTATTGGGAGATATTTTCAATGATTCAATTTTTAGAGTCACACCTTATTATAAATCCCGACACAAAATTATGTAACCTAAGATAATTTTGAGTTTATCTATATTAATTGAAAAATTATATCAAGTCATTAGTTATTTTAACATATAGTAAGGTATATTGGATAAAAATTAAAGGTTTTAGTATGTGATAATATCATATAAAAACACCTATGTCATTAAATTAAGCTAAACTCTCTTTGGTTACAAAATAGTACTCACACTCTGAAGGGGGTCATCACATATAAACACATAGAGTAGTTAGTGGAAATATATTATGAAACCAAATCATCAAGAAAAAATACATTTAACCACACCATGATTATTTATGAAATATATAAATCAATGATAATTGATGTTATGGGATTATTATGGGTTTTTGTGGGTTTTATATGATATTCATTGGTTTAAATGGCGTTCAATATTGGATAATTATCTGGAGAAAATATAAGTGATACATTTTACGTATAGGATGATGGAAGTGGTTATGTTATTGAATTAGAATATAAATTTAATTATTTATATAGATTACTAGGGAAGGGATTCTACCACACATGGGAGAGAGTAATACATAGAACATAAAAAAGAGTAGAAGTAAAACAATTAATTTTTTAGGCAATCTAGGATTTGAATAGTACGTATCTAGAATATATACAATTAAAAATTAGGCTTAAAAATAGTGTATTCTAAATAAAATTGTGAAGGCCTTTGGGTGAAGATCCTAGAATAATGGATAATAACCATGCTATATGAAATTATCTCATTTATTAGAATATTTCTATGTTTGATTTATATATAATTATAAATTATTCTTTAATCCCTATCAAATAGCTTTGATTGTATATGAAGAAGAATATATGGGAATTGTTTAAGAAGTTATCATTTCCAAAATATTTGAATAAAAAACATTTTATTTAATTATTTTTAAGAATTTTTTGAAATGGGTTCCTTAAATATAATCTGTTGTGGTTAAATAAAGTAAAATAATTTTTTTTACTATCTTTTTATATTTATATTTTTTGTTGTACAACAATTCTAATAATTTTATATATTTTGAGTGATTCTATAAGAATTCAGATAAGCTCTAGATAGGATTGATTGAAGAAAAATACTTTGAAACACCATAATTCTCCTCCTATTGAGGTGTATATTAGGACCATAGGCTTTAATAATGAACAATATATTACATATGTAATATGTTATTGAGAAAAAATTATACATATAGGGATCAATTAATAGCTTCAAAAATTTAGGGGCATCATTTCTATAGTAATTACATATTTTGTGAATTGTGTTTCTATAAAATTATATATATATATATTATTTCTATAATATTATATCTATATATATAGTATGTGAACAATTCCCATAATAATTATTATTTTAAGTCCAAGGATATGTATTTTTTTAAATTAACCCTATTGAAATCACTTTTATTTTTCATGGACTATGAGTTAGTTGGTTGTAGTAAGATATGAGAATCCCTAAGGAATGGATATGAATGAAATAAGTAAGACTATATAACATCTTGTTCGGGGTGAAGTTGTTGTTTATCTTGGAGACCCAATATTATTAAAATATACATGTGTGAATCACATTTTCCTTCAAAATGTTATTCTACTTTAAAATTTGATCAATAAATTGAAAAAATTATAGAGGAAATTTATGAAAGAATTTAATGATTTATATGTTGAAATATAATAAATAAATCACCTATATTTGGTAATTATAATCAATATATCATTGATAAATATTGGTATTTGTTCAAATATTATTCAATATATATACTATTCATAAGATGTTTTGAAGATTTTCATCTGTACCAAAATCTATTACCTATACGGTGATATGTCTATAGTTAGAGATCATTTCTTTAATAGATAAAATTGTAACTATTGGAGAATAATTATTATTATATATCATAAAAACATGGGTTTTAATATATATATGAAGGTGGTGAATCCTTAATAAGAAACTAGGTTTAACTATATAGTTAAAAGAAAAAAGTGTATAAATATGCTCTTAATTCAAGATATATGATGTAACATACCTAAATTTTTAAAAGGAAACACTATGTACGATACCACACAAGATAAGCCACATCGAGCTTAAAAGAACAACTAAATATTATTTAAATGTAACCATTTCAACTTAGACATTAAATTTATGGGTATGAATAGAAAAAAATTGTTTATGAAATAAAAAAAATTAACTCAATAAAAACTATTTGTAATTTCTTGCAAAATATTTACATAATTGTTTGTAAAGACATTTTATACATTTTCTTTAAAAAAAATGGGTTCTTACTTTTTACGAGTGTTTATTATAATGAATTTTTAGAACATATATAAATTTTGTTTTATAAAAATAATTCCATTTTTAAAATGTTATAAAAAAATTATCTTATGGTGAAATGTTAGGATTTTTTCTAAAAAGAATGATTTTCCAAGTGAATAGTGAGAAATAATGAATTTTATTGAAAACAATATTTTTGTTTCAACCGTTTATGAAGATAAATTTTAATTAAAAAAATTTAGAGGAAAAAATTATTCTATTATATTATTAATAATTCAATATAATTCATTAGAATCAATTTTTTAATTGTTTCCAGTATAAAATAATTTTTTAACATAAAAGGTGTTTTTATGAAAATTTGAATTATTTCTAAAAAAGCAGTTTTCATCAAATTTTCTGCACTTATTTTATAATTAACTTCATTAA
Source organism: Viscum album (assembly GCA_963277665.1). Lineage (NCBI taxonomy): Eukaryota > Viridiplantae > Streptophyta > Magnoliopsida > Santalales > Viscaceae > Viscum > Viscum album. The sequence goes on along the minus strand of OY728138.1, from coordinate 742,077,880 downwards.
ATTTTAACAATTAAATATAATTAAGTTGAATATTTTTGGTTTTATAAACCAAATTTATCATAGGGATTAGTTTTGTATTTTTTATAATAAATTAAGTTTTAATTCAATAGTAAAAAATATATTTTTTATGAAAGATGGTATATTTTATGATATCTCCAGAACATAAACATAATAAAAAAAATTAATCTTAATGAATGACTAATGTATTATAAAATACTATAAATATAGATAATAAATTAAGTAAAACATAGATATTTGAATTTATTCCATAACAAATATGGAAATAATTTTCAATGATTATGCATAGCTTGCGCAGTGCAGTAAAAGTAAAATTTGGAATCCTGGAAATAATAATTGTGATACGATAAGTCCTTTATCGACTTTGATATTAAATTATTTTTATTATTTTTTATTCATATGGATAAAATTAATTTTAGAGTCATATAACTAGTGGATTATCCAAATAATTGTACAATGCCTGCACGAGGCTAGAAAATTCAAAATAACACACTAATTGTTTTATCATGATATATATCTTAGTTATAAAAAATAATGAACAAATAAAAATGGTTATTTTTATCATATTAAACTTATTTTAGTTATATAAATTTATCTATGACCTTTTTTCCCAGTTGGATAAGAATAGAACTTTTATAATATTTTTTAAAAATAAATGTTAGATAATTCACACTCTTGTTTTTAATATGTGTAATATTTTTAATATGGATTTTTTTAGATAATATATTTGACTATAAATATTATTCATAAATATAAAATATTTTTCTTCATCATGGTAATATATTTTTTTAGTAAATAAATAATTACATTAAATTATTTCAAAACATTGATTGAGTAATTATTTAAATAATGTAAAATCATATAAATGATGCAAGAAAAATTATGAAAAATATTATTTTAGATAAATAATGTGATCATAAACTTTTATCAATTAACTTCAAAAGTTAGTGATATAATAAAATATTTGGTTATAATCATATGTGTTATCTTGATATTGTTAAATTTAAATTAATGAATTGTTCCAAAAATTTACATTTTTGACATTTTATAATACATATTTTTTTATTTTATGATATAAAATAAAGAAAAACAAAACTAAATTCTAACTGATTTGGATAAGTCTTAAAATATCAAACATGGTATATTTATAGATATATTGACATTTTATAGTAACTATATTAACTCTAAATGTGTATAAATCCATATTGACTTGGTAAGAATTAAAGTGGTTAAATAAGAGATCAAACCAAGATATAAGGGTAAAAATATAGTAAAAATATCTATATTTTATTGTATGGGGATATTTTGACACATAATTGTCTTATATTATGTATAAATGTCTTTTAAGAAATAATAAATTTATAATTAATTTGTGTTTATTTAACATTTTCTGAAATCTAAAGAGTGTACATCACCTCTCTTATAAAAGGTATCCTCTTCATATCATTTATTCACATTGAAAATCATTTTAAAATTTTTAAGAACATAAAAAATCTATTAATATAATATAAAATCTCATTATAGTGGTCTAGTATTTGGTATAATACAAGCCTTATTGGTATTGATGTTTTATGAAAATTAATTTCACTGAAGAAGATGTATCATTTTTAAGCAGGCATTTTTATTTTTTTGTTGATCCAAATCCCAAAAATAAATTTAAAATAGGATAAAATAATAAATTTAGTATCATAAATATAATAAGATATCATTATTTTATTATAATGTCTTACATACATATCAACTTTAAATAAATTGGAATAGCATTCATCGTTTGTGTGTGCAGTGGAGTATCGCCTCGTGAATCGATCTAATTCGTTTTACATCACCATATATCATGGATGAATTATAATAATGGAATTAAAGATTATATAAGATAATAATGAAATATTTTTCATTCTTAAATGATAATATTTCTTTTTTGACCCTTCCATGCATAAAAACTGAAAACATCATTCTTGCATACATGTCGACTACCACCCCCATGAAGCGATGTGATTCATTTTTCATCACTGCATCACATGATTGATATAAGTTAGTATATTTAAATAATAAGTATGATATATATGATATTATTATCCTTAGGTATGGAAAAAATAATATTAATATTATTTCCACAATGATCATTGAAAAATGAAAATATTACTAATGCGTACGTACAACCTACCATCTCCATGAATCTGACATAGTTCATTTTTTATAACCATGTTTAATGGAAGGATTAAAAATTATAATTTATTAATTAAAATTATAATTATGTAATTATTATTACTATGGATAATATTTAATTATTTCCCATTGGAAAATAGTCATCATACCAAAGTCATTTTTGACTTAAGTACTAAATATCATCAAAACATCAAATGTGAACATAAATGATTAAGTAATTGTATATAACATTGTAATTAGTGATATAATAGAAACAGTGAACTTAATAAAGGTTCTAAAGATATTATAAATATAAAATAATTTTATTATTTAGGAATACAAATAATATATTTCATTTTTTGGACTTGAGTTAAGATACATTCTATTAAAAATCATCTTTTAAAGTTTCCCATAAAACATGATTTTTCTTCCATATACATATTTTCCAAAATATTTTCAAAAATGTTTCTATTATTCATATATTATTGTTTAAATTTATATTTACTCATGTTTGATTCATTAAAAATTGGTATAAAAGAATATTTATGTTGTTTTACAAAAGAGGTACTTTGTAAATTTTTTAAAAAAAATTGAAAGAAATGTTTTTTAACTTATATGAAATTAGAAACTTCTCCCTGTTTCATGACTATATAATTATTGAATAATGAATTAATTGTTTACATGGTTATTTTGAAAAAAAATTACTTGTTATGTGTTAATTATTACTAAGAATATGTTATTTTGAAATGAAAAGGATATTTTCAAAAAAAAATATGAAGCATGTTTTTCATTATTTATGTTTATGATATAGTTCTTGGGAATTTTTAATGAAGATGGGTGGTTCTATTATAAACCAGTGATAAGTGGTTCTATGATAAACCAGTTATGTTTAGTTATGATATAAATTCCAATGCAATGGGTACTCCAAATATTTATGTTGACTGTATGCTTAGTCCATATATGAGACAGAGTTAACCAATTTGGTTTATCCAGTGAGATAATGAGAATATACTATTTTGGTTATTCCAATATTATTTGTGATTGTTAATCATGATTAGTGACGATGTTTACTATAAATTAATGATCAGAATTTAATCATAAAGGTATTCTAGGAGTAGCTTTCGTGATTACTCAATTGATGCCCCAAGATTACAACATGTTATATCAATGTTTACAATGACTGAAGGTTATTTTATATTATTCTTAATTCAAAGTAGAACAAGAAAAAACCAAACAAATAGGCCCTTAAAGGGGTGAGAAAATGATGAAGTCCAAGGGCATCCCCTTGCACCACACAAAAGCACTCAAAGGGAAGAGACTGAAGACTATCATAAACCACAAGAGTGTCCTCCTGGCTGCACAAACGAGCAAGCGAATCAGCAGCAAAGTTGGATTCCCTCCAGCTATTGTGGATTAACCCTCCATGATTTTTTTCCGCCTTACACCATCTAATAAGTTATATCAATTCACAAGGAATCTCATAACTTCCCTACAAAGCCTTGACTAGCACCTCCGAATCTGATTCCACCTCCACCACCTGCAATCCCCTCCTCCTACAGACCATCAAACCAGTAATAAGGGCCCGAACCACCGCACCCAGTGAATTACCCTAGACATAAAATGCACTAAAGGCAACATGCATGGATCCCCAGAATTCACTAAGTAGTCCTCCTCCCCTCATCACTCCCTCCATAAATGACCCGTCGACATTCAGTTTCAACCCATGTCTTGGGGGCTGCCACTTCACCCAAACTCCGCCCCTCCTTTGCTGCATGCATGGTTTCTGAAGGAAGTTACACAGATGGACCAACGCCATCCCCCCTTTCACCAGCGAAGCCAATTCCGCAATGAGTGACTTAAGTAGAATCCGAAGGGCCAGAGGAGACTTTTTGGAACCCAACCTAAATTGGTTTCTTGCCTCCCAAATGGTCCAGCAAACAGCCACCAGGATGATTGTCCTAATCGTCCACTCCATAGATTTGTTCTCTGTCCCAGCAAGCCATGTAGAAACAAACACTTGACAGGTCCATGACTCTCCATCAGGATACGGCGGTTGAGTAAAAAGGGACCAAAGAAGTGAGGCCCATTGTCATTGGAAGAAGAGGTGATCCGACGTCTCTGTAGTAGGGTATTCACAGCAGTAACACTGTGATACCATAAAGACCCCTCCTTTCTGGATATTATCCTCTGTTGGTAAAGACCTTTTATGATTATCCACACCAAGAAATCCATCCTCATCGGTAAATCATTACACCAAACAATCGGTCCCCCTTGCGATGTGTGGCTCTCCCTCTGGAGGGTTCTCCTGTAGTCACGGATGTTAAACCTGCCGAAACTTGCCTCTGTGAAATAGCATACATCTGGCTCATCATTCTCCCCAATGTTTATTTGAAAAAAATTTGTATTGTTTTCATATATAAATGATTAATTCCATAATATTAGTTAATAATGCGAAAAATGTAAGTAAATTATGGATCTTCATGTATTTTACTACACTAATGGTTTTCATTATTTTTATTCCCTTAATGAGATTCCTTTTATTATACCCAATTTTTAAAATTTTTTAAAAGGGTTTAAGGATGAGTGGTGAACATGGTGAGATAAAGATGAATATTGTGAAGATTTATCCTGAAATGAAATAAAATTTTAGTTTTAAAATTTTTGTGTTGGGGAAAAAATGAATACTGAGTATAATTGTTCAATTTTAATGTATGGGTTTACATTATAAGAGTTTTTACAAATTTTCTAAACCTAAAAACAGAAAAGACCCTCATAATTTTAGTTATTTATATTATAGTTCTTAAACACTATAATATTTAATGCTTAAGGATAGGTCCTTATAGTTTAAATCATATGAGGGTTTAGACAACCTTGGATATTAATATGTTTTTGTGAAAGTTTATCTTAAGAGTGATGGATACCATCATATATTCTTAATTATGAGGTTTATCATAAGGTCAATGTATTATAAATACCTTTTGAGGATTTATGTTATGAAATTTTATGGTGAAATATGCTATTTTTTGGAGATATTGGTATTTTAGGATATTATGGGATATTATATTTCAGGATAAAAATGAAATATATGAGACAACATATGAGTGTAAAAATTTCATTAATTTTGAATATATTAAGGTTATTTTATTGTATGTTTCTAAAATTTCTATAATCATATATGGATTATATTAATATAGTTTTATAAATTGGACAAATTTCATTATGTGTGACAACTTGTCATGTCAAAGAAGAATGTGAGGTTTAAATCCACAACTGAAGGGAAACAAGCGTGAATCACCTACCGCAATCCAATGTGAAGTCTCAGTTTATATGACATGTTTTTGTTAAATGTTTTTATGGATAAATGTTATGATTTTTTGGGAACATATGTTTTATAGATTAGATTACCATGAGATTGTAAATTGATTTGGTGTTAAGTGATTAATGTTATTTCAGATGACAATCACTATTTTTAGAACCATATAAGATTAGGGAAAAGAAAATACTATGGGATTTTATTTGAGGAATATAGGTTGAATTTTATTTTGGAGGAATATATGATTTTATTTTGTATTTATGTTGATTCATGTTATTTTTATAAATTATTATAATATCTTGAGGATTTTGTGATTTGGGAAATTACATTTTTTGCATGAGACATTTCATGTGATTTATGTTATTTTAGGAGATAAATGTTAAATTTCTCTTTGAAAATTATGCGATAAAATACTTCTAATTTTTGTAATTCACTTATATTATAGAATATTTTTGAGTAATTTTTAGCGTAGTTATTTATTTAAAGATATATTTTGTTATTTGGGTATTGTTGATGAATTTTGGAGATTAAAGTTGTTTCTAATCAAATAAATCATTATTTTCTTTCTAGAATCATCTAATATTTAACTAAAAAATTCAATTTTGGTTAATACCTAAGTTAATGACTAATATATAGATACTAATTTTTGGATTTTATGATTATTAGAAGTTGTTTATGATGTTTCATGCATGAACAATTCATCTTTAACAATCATCGTTTGGAGAAAAAGATGAGATTATGGTGGAAATTGATTAATGAATGAAATTATAATTTTCAATTAAGTATATTTCCCAATATTATTACTATATATGGAAATTTAATTCCTCAATTTTGGGAAAATGACATTGAAATAGAAATATTATCCATTTAAATTTTATACCACAAAATCAATAACCTTTTAACCCATCACAAATTTTTTATTTTTGTATTGTCAAATTTCACATAATCATGTTCTCTATTAGTCTCTATATTTCTATGGTATTTTTTTTCATTCAATATTCTTATTTTCACTTTACTCTTATGCCCTATAACATAAAAACCTAGTATATTTTACTCCTGGTGAACATTATACTTTCATTTCTCCCTTTTCAAGTAGAAGGTTTATTATTTCTTTTTTATTATGATAGTTTTTGAACAATGATATTTTGAAATTAAAAACCTAGTTAACAAACCTGAGTACAATTTATAAATAATCAATTCCCAAATGGGGGGATAGTGTACCATATTTATATTTTTAGAAGGAAAATCTATGTTCAATAGCTTATAAGATAATCCACATCAAACATAAATGAAAACCAAAATATTATTTAAATGTGACTTTATAAAAAAGAGATAAAACTGAAAGGTATAAATAGTAATAAATTATTTATGAAATAAATATAATGGTCCAAATCAATATTAATTTATTGGTAAGTTCCTAGAAAATAATCATACACTTTTTAGTAAAGTTATTTTATATTTTTTCTTCAAAAAGTTGGGTTTCTTATTTTTTCTCATTGAATATTATAATAAATTTTTGGGAATTCTAAAAATTTTATTTATAAAAATAATATCATTCTTTAAATTATAATAAAAAAATTATGAAATCATTTTTTGACATAAATTTCTATTTTTAAGAAAAAATATACTTTTTTGGAAAGTGTGTTTCATCACGTTTTCCTTTATAATTTTAAAATTAATTATTGTAACATATAGAAAGTTAATTTCATGTAATAAAATTTATCTTTCAATTCAGAAATAATTTTTATACTGTTATAAATTTTATATTTTTCAAAAGAAGATGATTTTTCGGTGAATAGAAAGAAATTACAGTATTTATAGAACACGATATCTTTTATGATATCACTAAGAAATTATAACATGATAAAAATTGATTATAATTTTGGAATAAAATTTTTATTATAATTTTATATTAGTATCATTCATAAATAATTTAAAATACATATTTTATAATTTATTCTATAATAAATATTTAAATGATTTCCAGTACAAACTTCTAGAAAACATATCACTAGAAAAGTAAAATTTGGTATCCTACAAATAATAATTCAGATATGATAATTAATTTATAAAAATTGATATTAAGAATTATGTATTATTGATGTTTATTAAGGTTATAAATGAATTCTATTTCTATATAACAATTGGCTTATCCAAATTCTTGTGTAATTCTTACACCATGCCATTAAAGTCAAAATAACACATTAAATGTTTTTTCATGATATATATGTGAGTTAAAATAAATGAATATTAAATATAAATTATTTTTTTGATCATAGTAATTTTTTTCATGATATATGTTTATTTATTCCCTTTCGGTGAAACTAGGATAAGAATTTTAACTTTATAGTATTTAATTTAACGAAATGTCAAACATGTCAAAATATTATTTTAATAAGTTTGTCATTTCTCATATTGTCATATTTAGAGGGTATTATAAAATATAAATATTATTTTTAATGATAAAATATTTATATATATCATTTTAATTTATTTTTAATTTTTATAAAATAAATTATTACTTTTAATGCATGCACAACAATGATGTAATAGTAATTTAATTAACAAAAAAAATAAAATAAATGATAGAAAAAAATATTTAGATAAATGTAATTTGAGATAAATAATCTGATAAACTAATTTCATGGATGATATTGACATTATAATAATATAAAACAGTTGTTTTTTTCAAATATAAGTGTTATCTTGATATTATTAATGTCACTATATTGAATTATTCTAAAATTTGACATTATTGATATTTTATGATAAATATTTTTTTATTTAATGATATAAAATTAAAAAAAATATAACACCCATCCACGTTATTAGTTATAATATTAAAATATAAAACATAATCCATTTAGATATATTTTTACATTTTATATTAACTATATTTACCCTCAAAGCGTAAAAATCCATGTTTTCACTGTAAGAGTTAAGGGGGATAAATAGGGGTAAAAGCCAAATTAGAAGGGTAGAAATATAGTAAAAAATTATCTTATTTTTATAATATGAAAATATTTTTGACCAATAATTATATTATATTTGATATATATCACTTTGGATCCATTATTAATTGAATATTAATTTATATTAATTTAATATTTTAAGAAATTATAAGAGTGCCCCTACCCTCTCATAGAAAAGGGATCATCTTCTTCTCATTTATTCACACTCCAAACCATTTTATTTTTTAAAATACCTATATAAATAAATTAACTGAATATCTACCCTAATTATAATGGTCTTTGTTTAAGAATAACATCATTTTTATGGTCTTAAGGTGTTATGAAATGGAGATTGTCTAAAGAAGATATATCATTTTTAATCCATCATTTTTCTGTTTGTTATTCCAAATACCATAAATCTTCTTAAAGTATTCTAAAATAATAAATCTAGTATCCTATATATAATTATATTTTATTATATAATTATTGTGACCTATATCTATATTCTCTAATTTCAAATGGTAAATGAATTCATCGTTCTTTTGTATGGAAGATTAATGCATCACCAACAGATGTAATTCATTTTTCATCACTATCATCATGCCCTCTATGACCATATAGACCCTAAGTGACATGTGGGGAAATTTATAGGGTAAAAGTTCTTGATATATACCATATAATGTGGTTAAACACCACATAATACCATTAGAGACATCTCAAATGTGCATCAGCTTCTTCAGGACTTAAATGGGGGCCCACGAGTAGACTATCTTGAGTAGTTTTCAGTGTTGGATGTGATGGTGCCCAATATTTTTTCATTTGAGATAAAACATGAGGTGATATTTGGGGGTTCACTTCTCTTTGGGATGTTTAGACCAGTACCAATGGGTTGTATTCCCTTAGTCTATCCTTGTGAGGGTATGGTGTGCAATTACATCCAAAAATAGGATTGTGATCCCATCAATATAAAGATATTGGATAGAGTTGGTGTGTCCATCCAAGAGGATGGGGTGTGATCCTTTATCCTAAATAATTTCCTATGTGAGGTTTATAGAATCATTGAGACCAACATAAATGGGAGGTGATCCCATATCAAGCATTTTATCCCAATAGGGTTTTTTGAATCATCAAATATGAAATACCCTATATAGTCGGTGGTTTCAGTAGGGTTTTACCTATCATCATGAGTCTAATCCCCTATATAGTGGTTGGTTCTAGTGGGTTTCATGGTATTTTCAAGTGAACGATCTCCTACCATGTGGATGGAATCATATTTGGGTTTTTGGAATCTTCAAATGGTCCTAGTCATGATCCCCTATCTGTGTATTGTGTCTTTGAGACTTGGTAAGGTTTTACAATCCCTCATTGGTCATGGGAGTGATCTTAAATATGAGATATATGATCTATGGATTTTCATATTTGGTTCATGGTGTCCCCCAACAGTAGTGGGTGTGACCCATGTATGTGAGATGCGATATTTAGTGTTTTTAGTAGAGTTCGAGTATTCCCCTAGTATGGGATGAGTGAGATACCATATCTATGTATCAAGATATGATGTTTGAAAGCATGACTTTCTACATAGAAATATCGGATGAGAATTTTTTTTGGTTGAATTCAACGATGATAGTTGTGATGTGTTATCCTCTTAGCGATACCTAGTGGAGGGATATCTCCCTAAGGGGTTCCATTAGGGGTGGAATAGATATTCCTAATGATGTAATATCTATCAGATGAGTACCATGTGGGATGATAGGGCTTGTGGATTGGGTTATCCTATATGAGTGCAACCTTTGACCCATGAGTAGAATCTTATGGCTAGTAGTGAGGTTAGGACCTCATAAAACATGGAGTCTGGAATGAGTAAATCTATGTTATTATAGGATTTCTTATGGTGATGTATCATATCATGATTGACACACCCTGTGGAGATGATCTGGATAGTCATGTATAGAAGAGTAGTATTCAAGATAGAATTTCATGTTATCGTTCACTTGGGTTTCCTCCTCCTACTTGGGGTAGAGCGACTTTCCTTTCAGTTGTTCCATATTATTTTGGGTTTTAAGGGAAACTATTGGTTACTTTTATAATAACCCTTGTAAATAATTTCCCCCCACATGTCATGTCTTCTAAATATGAAATGTATTTCGATGAATTCCTCAGAGGTTTTAGAGTAGTTGGAGAATTGTGAGCTAGATTGATCAAGGCGTTTAACTGTGCTTGGATGAGGTGTGTATCAGTGGTTTCATTGTGAAAAAATTCCACTACTTTTGAGAAGGTTTGAATATTTTTCTATTTTTAGTGGGATTATATTTTTCCCTTTTTATAATTTCGTAACTTTTTTATGCTCTGATTGAGGGATAGATGTTTTCATTCTTTTTTTCAATTATTATTATCTCTACACTATTTCATGGAGATGGATGTGTGTTGATATGTACATGTATTATATGATAATGACTCACATGTGTGACATGACTAATTGGATATGGTCTCCATCCCCAAGTCTATTTGATGTGGTATTGATATATTCATGTCTAGGGACTGGTGGTTTAGGTCGTGAAACAATCGACGTAGCAGTTTCACTCACGTGAACAATTCATCCATATAGGTGATGGCTCCACATATCTAATTCATTCAATAGATGATACAACATCATTAATGATTCATCCACATAGTTGATACTTCCACACAGTCGATGGACCAACATATACTATTCGAATGACATTGAATCAATATCTAAACCAAGACATGAACTATGTATTTCCGATATGGAATCCATACACATCTTGTATCCATGTTGCACCTAGATTTTAGCATCCAAAAACCTCTAGACCCACTCCAGGAATCCCTGAAGATCCATGTGATTTAGAAACAATCCAAGGGTCAGACTAGATGGATATAGACACTTACAGTAAATACCTATCAAAAAATCACCATCCTCATAATAAAAAACCATACCTATAGAGAAAACAAAAGGGGTTCTTACAAACAACAAGCCCATGAGATACCACTCATGGATCTGAATGTCACTACACCTCAAAAACCTAATTAGAAGAAACTAGTGTAAAACAAAACAACTACAACAACAAAAACCATCTCATAAAAACTCTCCCAATGTAGATTCCTCTAAATATAGAGCAAGGTTACCAATAAGAAATACTATGGAACAATATCATGAACTAGAAAGTTCAACATCCAAGACTGAGCAATGTTATAAGAGAAGGGGTAAAAATAAAAAAAAACGTTTTTTATTGAGTTTGAATATGAAACTCATGTACCCAGGTACTCTCCTCCATGCCACCATGACACCACAATATAAGATCCAAGGGAACATAATTCCTGTAAAACATATTTTTCTAATGTTCTTAGATATTTGCAGGCCTCTACTTGATGGTCACATCATCTTAAAGAATGACCCCCCCCCCCCCCCAATTTGATGACATTAGAGTCATTTTGAAGATAACCATGTAGCTAAGACATGAGGAAAACATCATGCATCCAACTCATCAGTGATGGAAGTTTTACCTGATACACCGAAACTCCAAGATATGTAAATACCTTGAATGTTACAAAAAACTATGGAGAATTATTACTCCCACAACCAAACCCCCATTTCCCATGAAGAGGAGTCACCTCTAAGAACACATGATCTCTAATTTCAAACTTCAATGGTCTCCTCTTATCATATGAATTGGATTTATGAAAAAAAAACCCTTAATCCTATCATGAATTACCTGAACCATTTCTATCATATTCTATACCAGTTCTGGCCTAAGAGTTACTACCTCTCTAACCCCAGTCTATCATAATGGAGAATGTAATGGTCATCCATAAAAATCATTATTCTATGTTATACCAATTTTGGAGAGGAAAATATTATTTTAAGAAATAATGATAATGGCCATGTGTCTCATCCATGAACCTCTAAAATCTAGGACACAAGAGCACAACATGTCTTCATGTGTCTGGATAGTTTACTATATCTGACTACCCATCTATGGATGAAAAGTACTACTGAGTAATAACTGAGAGAAAAATAATGTTGGATACCTCTCCACACACTAGAGGTAAAACAAGGATCATGATTAGAGATGGTCACCCTGGATATTATATGGAGTCGCACCACCTCTTCTAGATACTACCATGAAAAAACCTCTACTGATCTTCAGACCATTATCTCTATAAAGTGAACTGATTTCATCAAATGTTACAGTATCCCACATATATAATGATATTCTCCTTGATATTGTGGTAAACAAGTAAATAATCCCATTGGTATTTCCTCCCAATTGCATTGGGTAACATATAATGGTTAGAGAAAACCACCAGAAACATGTTGTTCAACCTTCACATTATAATAGACCAAACATCAAGAAAAAAACTCTACAACTACATGATTCAACTCAAGACACCAAAATTGGCCTATAAAATTTCATTAAATCTTTGTTACACAAGATTCTACTGCCAAAGTTGATCTATGGAACTCATGGAGAACCATATCACACATTACCAAAGGGATGAAAAAACTTCCCTAAAATAACATGTTGTATTGTCCATCATCAACCCAACCATCAAGGGAATTGCTAAGAACAACTCGGTCTCTCCAAAACTCCACCTCATAATACCACAAGTAATAATCCTTCACCAACTGCATCAAATATGATTTCACTATCATCTATAAAATACAACCATTACCTCCTACCTCTTTATCGATGTGCATCATTGAGAGTTCCTCTGTCACTATATATGAATCCCTAGATTCATACATAGAGTCACAACATGACTTCCTATTCAGTGAATCAAGTACATAATTTCCCTTTCCTAGCATATATGAAATATTAAATTAATTATCCTATAAGAAATAGATCCACTAATGCTAACAAAAATTAAAGTCACATTGGGAGAATACATATATTAGACTCTTATGGTCAGTAAAAACCTCTAGACACTCACTGATGTGGTAATGTCACCATGAATTCAAAGAAAAAAATACTTCCACTAACTTAGGATAATTGGTGGAATAATTATTCTTAGGGAAATGTAACTTTGGAGACCCATAAGAAAAAAAATATCTAATGCATCTTAACGAAACCCAATACAATATGAAAAGCATCACAAAAAACCTCAAACTGAACACTTTCTGCAGGAAAGAAAAGGACAGGAGTGTTATACTTATTCTCCTTAAGGTACTCTATAGCTTCTTGAAATTTTTTGGTCCATAATAATTCCTGAATCTTTCAGGTCATGGATGTCATAGGATCCACAAACCAAGAGAAATCAGCTATGAACCACCTATAATAGCTGGAAAGGCCAAGGAAACTCTACCCCTCTTCCACTATCAGGGGTCTTCCCAAGACATGAATTCATCTATCATTGAAGAGTACACAACTAATCCATATTGGGATAAGAAATTCCCCATGAAATGGAATTAATGAGATTTGTTCTCATACATTGAAAAATATGAGAATAAATTCTCATAATTAGAACATCGAAAATGGTATATAGATGCTCTGTATGCACCTCCTCATATGTGAAGTATACAAGGATTCCAATGATGAAAATCATCATGAACTTATCTAGGAATAGTATGAAAAATTCTTTCATAATCCCCATGAACACTGATAGAGTATTAATCACACTAAACAACATCACAATGAACTTGTAATGCCAATGATGAAAAAGAAAAGTAGTCTTCTAAATATCCTTATCCTTCACCTTCATATGATGATATCCTGACTGAAGATCAATCTTTGAAAACCAACCTACTCCCTTCAACTGATAAAATAAATCATCAAACCAAGGAATAGGATATCGATTATTAACCATCACATTGTTCAAGAAAAAATCATTGATACAAAACAACAAACCTATATCATCCTTCATTATAAAAAAACTGTTACACCCCAAGGTGACACAGTTGGCCAAAAAAACATCACTACAATAAATCATCAACTGTATTCGAAGCTCTCACAACATAGAAGGCATCCTCCAATATGAAGATATCAACATAGGAGACACACATGGTTGTACCACAATCCCAAACTAGATCTCCCATCGAGGGGGTAAATATACAACCTCATTTGGAAAGTCATTAAGGTACTCCTCTATGGCCCTAGAAAATACTTATTGACGAAACTTTGATGAGATTAGCAATAACTCGGACATCAAAAATGGCAAGGAAGTAATACCTATCCAACCCATCTGAAGGTCTCTCATGCCAATGAACACCATTGGATTTCCAAAATTTTCACAGAATTCAACCTACCTCCTAAAGAATTCCACGATTTCATGCACTGAATACAACAAATCTATATGAAGGATGATTTAATATGGCTATATTCATAAACACACACTACTAGAGTTTTAGGTTTTTACGATGGTGCATTAGAAATAGACTCCTACTACAAAAAATTATTTGTGATGGGATTCTATCACTAATGCATTGTGGGAAAAAATTTCATAACAATTGTGATAGTTTGTGATGGTCTATCATAAAGATAGAATTTATTTGATTCTTGAAATATCCTTCGCAAATATGGGTCTAATTTTTTTTAATAATCAATTGTGATGGTGTGTCGTAATTTATTTTTTTAAAGAATGAACAATATGTTTCATATAATAATAATAAAAAATATATGATAAATAAATTTAAAATTAATTAATTTTCAAATAAAAAAATTGAACATTAAAAATAATAAAAATAATTAAAAATAATTAAAAATAACTAAAATCAATAAAAATTAGTTAAAATAATTCAAAAAATATATACAAGTAGACTAAAAAAATAATTAAAAATAATAAAAAACAATTATTTAAAGTTAAAAAATTAAAAAAAATTAAAAATAAAATAGACATAAAAGTAATAAATCATATCAAAAATAATATGTTTGTCAACCTAAATTTCAAATTTTTCATGAAACATCTCAAATCATAAACTGGTTTCAGGTGGAGGAGGATCATTTGATGGATTATGGGAGGCAACTCCATACCAATGACACACATAATCCATCACATATACTCCAATATATACTAATCTCTCTGACGTTGCTACTCATTCTCTTCCTCACTCTCTCTCTCAGCATCCTTTATATCATCTCATATTAGGATCTCAACCACTCCTCATGCTATGTATTGGACACCATCATTGACGATGACTCTCCATGATCTCTCTTTGAGTGCAATGATGACATTATAGAAGTACCATAACAACTCATAGGTGTCGGTAAAGATCCAATATTGATCATCCAAACATTCTCAACACCATGAAAAGTATCTTGTATCTAGACCCCCTCATCATAACCTAAATCACTAGTGGAATCTTCTTTACTCTCATTTGACCATATCATGAATGGAAATCTGCAGCCTCATACATTTCCTTCAAATGTTTTAACAATGAAATATTATAATATATATATATATAATACCTTCTGAATATAAATATATAAATAATACCTTATGAATATGTCTTACTCCAAATACCATCATATCTGTCAACTTGAACCCTTTATACCAATTTTTCACAGCCCATACCTCCAAATATGTACACCTCCTAAGTCAAATATTAGAGAAGGAAGATGGTGACTGCATGAGTCTCACCTCTGATAGTCCTTGGGTTAGTAACTAAAATTGTGGGTATAATAAACATGTATATGGGAGTCATTAACCTCTAAGAGAACGTACAGAATATAGATATAAGAATGATACATCGATCAAAACCTACTCAGACATATATATAATGAAAACCCATGTAAAAACATATAATACCATGTAGTACTATAACAACTGAAAAGAAAATGTTAGGTAACAAAAGGTAAAGTTGGCAATGACAACAAAACCAAAAACAATCCTGCAAAACTATGCTTGGTAATTTAGATCTAAATATCCAACCTACTATAGCTGACCTATAACAAAATTTATATATCTATTGGGTGAGAATAATGGTTTACTTAGTAGGATCCTCTCATGAAAAAGAAAACAGATAATGCTAATGAATAGTGAATAACCTTGAAAGTAACTCAGAACCAAAATAGGTGTACTATGTTCTTAACCAAACTGTGGATTACTATCACCAAATATCCCATAAAATATTATAGATAATATAATAATGAAACATCATGGGTACCATGCTACTGTTTCCCCTGGTTTTCTGTTATACCCCATCATCAAATGTCCTGATCTCTCTCTCTCTCTAAAAATAAGCCAGCCTGAAGACTACTAGGAATGGAATCTTGACATGCACCTCATGCATCACATCATCACAACATCTCATCAACGTATCCATTTATAATAAACTAGTATCTTATAGGATCCACCACATCCAATATGATGTGTATCATACTTCTGGTATTATTCCTGAAGCCATTACAACCCACGCACTGAGTAAGTACCTCAAACCATCTCAACTTATACACCTCATAACTATAATAATACATTGGATATTATATCTGGATATAAATGTCTTTGAAATTACAAAAAGATATTGTATCCATATAGAATCATATAAATGGGGAAACTAACAACCATGTATACCAGCATAAGTAACTATGAAAAAAGAGAATAGGGCCAGAGTGGTAGACAACCATCAATCCCCCATAGGGATGTTGGGGAAAACACCCTCCTAGAGTCCATGGGGTGTCAGTATCCCTAAAAAACATGGATCAAGAAGCATGTGAAATCACATAACATATAAGTTACAATATAGATCATAACCACACAATGGATATAACCAAGTCTTAGAATCAATAGAATATAACATCACTCAGACTCCTGGCTTCCACTACTATGACCAAATATCTTAGAGGAATAGAGTAATTCAAAAGAGAAAATTTTAATTACTTATTTTCATTAATAAATTAACTTTATAGTAAATAATTCATTATTTATTGGTTAAACAACAAGATTTTTCTGAATGAAATTAATTTTATCGTGAGAGGAAGTTCCATTCCCTCTAAGAATTATCCAAATAAAGCCCATGGATTCTCAAGATTAATATATTTTCAGCATTGGAAATCCATCAACACCAACCCCATAAGTTAATAATTATTTATTCATTATTATAATCTTTCTATAATATAGGTACTCTATGTAAACCATCCTATGATACCATCAATAGGAAACATATAACCAAGAACACTCAGCTTCTTTAAGCCATGTGGAAATAAATTAAGATAAAATAATCAACCCAATTATCGACCATTAAAAAATGACTAGTTTCAAGTAGGCATCATGATTTTTCAAATCAATGGGTATTCCAAGATTCAACCCATTATATATTCTCTGGTTACATCCTCGAACCCCACATGCATATCCAAATTCATCATTCCATTACAATAATCAACTACTACAAGAAAAGTAGTGCCTCCTAACCCCCTTAAATAATCCATCATAGGATCAACCATCCCTAGCTCATATCACATCACAAAGTAAATATTAATCCACATCATATCATAAAAGTGAAAGGAAATAATGAAAAAGAACCAACATGGACGCCTATGTCATAAAATATCCAATTATATTTCACACATAAACGATCTATTATGTTTCTAACACAAGGAACTCAACCTTCTCATACAGATAGGAAACTCAAGCCTTGGAAATGTTTATTTATCTAACAACTCATTCTTATTCCTTATATAATTATTTGTTTAATTATTATCATTTTATTACTATGATAATTAAAGGAATAAAGTTGTAACAATACACTAAAGTAATTAAAAAATTAACTTAAACATGAATCTAAGAATACATTCCAGTTTCAAAAAACTTATGTAATTTTAATTTATTAACATTCCATTATTTATTTTCATCAATAAGAATCAATTTTATTCACATTATTTATAAAATTACATTAAAATATTGAACTATAGATTCAATTAAACATGAAATAAATACAATATTTATTAGACATGCCTCTTTATTCTCTGACTAATTAATTATAAATTAATTCTATATTTATTTTCCTTAACATTTTACAACATGAACTTAATGATATTACCTAGTATAACAATACATGATAACAAGAATAACATTGATATAACACTATCTAGAATATCAAGGGGAAAATCATTATCATGGTATAATGAAACAATATGTGATATCTACAAATAATTCTTTATTAATCACGTTCAATAGTTATTTGGTTAATTCCATTACCATAGAAAGGGATATACCATGCTATATTTTTTATTTTATGCATATAAAAGTGAGAAACAATGAATCCAATACCTAGAAGAAATAATACCCATATGACTCATTTCCCCAAAATAGAGGCACGTGGGGGATTGGATCACTAGAGAAGAACATAAGCCACCAGTAGAAGGGTTATAAAACACCAAGGGATATTTTTTGTAATGACTGATATCGAGAGAAGGAATCCACGAAGGAATTAAGGGATGGGAATTTGTTTTTGAGTTGACAGATACAAGATGAACATATTTCTTTTTAGATCATAAAGATTTAATTCCATCTATCAGGGATCTCATTAAAAATAATGCAAAGAGAATAATTTATAACCTTAGACATCAAATAATATAAGATATAATTATCCTTGAAAATAGGATTTGGAAGGACCTTGATTCTTGCAACCAATATTTCCTCATTGTTCTTTTCAAAAAATGGCTAGAAATATCCATTTAATCAATTTCATGTATCCAGAATCAACACAAATATAAAATCTCTATGTAGTTGTTCCCCCACATAACTAAATTTCTAACATAGCTAGAAGTAACATGTATTTTAATTCTTTATGTAACTGAATTCCCCATGTTTTTAAATTCCCCATATATCAAAAAATACCAGATTTTTTAATTCCCCATGTAGCTAAACTCCCCATTTAACTGAATTCCCCACATAGATGTTTTCCCCTCACATCCAAATAACATATCCAATCACTAATGTAGAGGATCCACATAGATGATCCATCCATGTAGCCAATTCATGTATCAGTTTTGATAATGTAGCTTATTCATCCACATACCTAATCCTTCCACGTACCTAATGGCTCCATGTAGACGATTCATCCACATAGCTAATCTAGTGATGTCATTGATTCATCCATGGAGTTGATACATCAACATATCTGATACATCCATGTTGCCAATGGCTCCAAATTACTTATTCTATTGACTATAAATTAGGATCTCATATAATCTATGAATCACGCATTCATGATTTAAAATCTGTATACATCATGAATCCTCTCTATATCGAGAATTTAGTACCCAAACTCCCCTAGACGTACTCCAGCCCTCATCTGATCATCACAGGCTTTAGAGACATGAATATAGTCAAACTTGATGGATCAAGGCCCTTAACAATTGTGTTATAATGATTCCAATTTTACGGAAAACTCATTATGATTTATAGAATAATATAAATATAATATATAGATACTTTATAGCTTATGGATGCATGTTATATATATTGAAAACTAAGGAAACCTTTATTGATCATTTTACTGCTTCTAAAGCTTATAGAGTTTTCAATAAAAAGGTAATGATAGAAAAAAGTGAATTTATGTAATGTTTTATTATTGTTATCATCTTTTTCTTTAGTATATATCTATTGATAACCTCTTGATTTTTTTGGAAACATAATATGTTATACTCCTATCAAATCTAAACTGGATGATGATAAAAATATAATCATACAGAACGAATTCTTAATTATTTAAAATTGAAGAGGTTATGTATGTGGAAAAAAGACATCATTGATCATAAAGTGTCTATCATTTATATTTTTCTATTGGATGTTTTTATTTACATGTTAGTAGTGTTGAAAATATATAAATATTTTTTTAATTTCTATTATAGCATGAACATAAAAGCATATATTATGGATTTTTTGATAGAAGATATGATTTATCTATGAAATATGATTTGAACCATTCTGAATGAAATAATGGTTAGAAGATAGTTTATAGACCCTATGATTACCCAATTATGGGAATCATATTGGGTTTTAAAAATTAATAATATGATCATAGTGTGATTATATGGGACAATGATAGATTACTATCAAATGGTTATAATCTTGGGGAAGGAGTAGATAATGGGGAAGGATTTACAAATATTTTTAGTTTATAATCTTTTGGGATCCTCTATGTTAATACATATCATATGAATTAAATTATTTTCAATATGGTTGATAAATCTACTTTTTTAATGGTTTTTCTATAATGTATGTTTATGTTAAGAAACCCCTATCTTTTCATAATCCACTATTTAAAAATTATATTTTTAAATATTATGAAGGTTAAATAGTAATTAATATAATCCTAAAGGTTTTTAGGAATGGATTAGTTTTTTTTTATTTTCTAAATTGTTGTTCTCTAGGGGTGAAGCCTTTACTAAGTTCAAGAAAAAAAATCTATATATATTTTTCTATTTCAAATATATGTTGATAGTGTGAACCATAGTTCAAAAAACTATATATTATGTAATTATTTTTCAAAATACTAGCCTCCAAATATTGAACTGATAATGATTGAAGAGTTAAAAAAAATTCCATGGGTTCAAATCTTTTAGAATTAAATTTTAAATGATTTCAATAAATGAATTTCAACACTTGTCACATTGAAAAATGTTTATAGATGAAAACAGAAAATATTATGCAACTCGTATGTTTTTTAATATTAATATTGACATATATTAATAATATTAACCTATAAAAATCATGATATACATTTTAATAATTGGGATATTGTTTATTACAATACAATAATACCATACATCTTCTTTATAGGGTTATGTACTAGATTTCATGATAATCATAAGGAATATCATTCAAAATATTAAAATTAATTTTATGGTATCATAACGGGTATTTTCATATTTTTTCATAGACACCTGGAAATTATATATGATCAGATTTTGATTCTAAATTTAGAGGTTATATTTCAGATTACTAGAGTGACTTGGAAACATTATATTTCATGGAAAAATAAATTAGCCTAGTAATAAATAAACACATGCTTTATTTATAGGTGGATGAATAAGAATATGTTTTAGGTTTTAGATATTTTTCTATATTGTTGTGGATAAAACACATATTGATGATATTGTGATATAATTAGGAACACGTAGTTTTTATAAAAAAAAATTAGCATTAGTTTTATAATCATTTCCAAAAATCCTATAATCCATTATAGAAACAACCACATTGATATCCTTGATGATTTATTGATAGGTAATTCTAAAAAAGTAATTTTTTCTTAGGATTATTAACACTTATCAATATTTTGTATATATATTCTATAATCACCCTTAATTTTTATAGGTATGACTTTATTAATAGAAAGTTGGTGCTTTTTGAAATTATCTGAATTTATTTAGTTTTTTTATCTATCAAAATGTATTAGTTATGTTTCATTGGAAATGATTTAATTCTCATGTAACCTTTTTAATTCCCAATTTAGTGATATATTTTTCATTATATTTTCTATTTAATATAATGAAATATTTTTTATTACTTGTTTATAGATTTTGTTCTTTACTGTTTAGTTATAGATAACTCACAATATAAGAGTATTTTATGTCCATATATAGTATTATTTGAAATTGTTGTCAACCTATGTAATTTAAACTATTTATTGAATATGATTAATTTATTTTTATTCTTACATGTGTGGTTCAACTTTTAGTAATTTCTTTTCATATTGGTCTTTACATTAAATGAAGATTCATGATATTTTCTCCATATATTTATTTTTTTGATTAATATCATCCTTAGACCATGGATTAATCCACTTGAATCTTAAAGAACATTCTTTCCCACTCAAAACTGAAAATGTATCATCTCTTCCACAATTGATTTCATGAAATTGTAAAAACCAATTTATGAGAATTATATTATTATTTTTTCCTTTAATGAATGTCAATAGAGGTTAAACTGAAAATATTTTACATGTGTGGTTTTTTATTTGTATTTGTTAATAAGAAAATAATTTTTTACATGAAGTCTATTTTCATTTTTCTACTGTGGGAGTTAGTGTATGATATAAGATAGTTTGAATATGAACTTTAAGGAAAAGTGGAATAATTCAATAAAAAAGTGTGTCTTTTTTATCGATGATGTAAATATAGTTGAATAATAACTATTATTGGGAAACAAATTAATTTTAATTCATTATATTAGTATGAAATCTTATAGTGTTTTAATTAAGTGTGATTTATATGTGAAAATCACTAAGAATAGATGAAAGGATATAATTTATTAATATAATTTTCTAGTAATTTGAAACAAAATACATTGA
Source organism: Viscum album (assembly GCA_963277665.1). NCBI lineage: Eukaryota > Viridiplantae > Streptophyta > Magnoliopsida > Santalales > Viscaceae > Viscum > Viscum album. The sequence continues at coordinate 742,055,205 of OY728138.1, read as the reverse complement.
TGATGATTATTTTTGGAATTTGAGAATAATTTCATAGGAAATTTAATCTAAATAGGTATCACTCAGAGAATTTTGTAGTTTGGATAATTTATTTTTCAAGATATGAACCCAATATACAGATTATTAAATTTAATAAAATCCAATTTTTCAATGTACATGATGAGAGTAATTTATCACTTTAATCAAGGTAAGAGAATACTGAACTAATACCCCTATGGGATAATTATTACTTTCATTTTTTAGAAAAAAGATTCCCATTTGACAAAAGATACAAGCCTAAACTATCAAAATGAATATAATATTATTTCTATATTTTTAAATAGAAAATTATTTACATTTAATTAATCCCAATGTAGTATGATTCCTATAAAAATAAATACTCATTATAGTGGTTATAATGTAGAGGAAATTACTAAAGGAGATAAGGTAGATAATTCTAATGTACATTTTATAGATGACATAATTTAACATGTCACACAACATAATTATATTGAGGTGAATATGTTATGTTTGACTTGGATGTCCTCATAGAGGAAGATGAATGTCAAAATTAAGAATCGTTTATGTTGATATCTTAAAAAAAATCAATTAGATTAAAGGTTATAAAGTTTAAAAATATTATGATTTATATATTGAATATGTTAGTAATGAAATTGTTACAAAATACACATTTGGGTATTAAATTGATACCAGAAATTTTGTTACAAAATATGAAAATGTTTATATGAATGTTAATATAGATAATGGAGTATTAGAAAATTCTAGTGGTGAAAAATAAAAGGATGTGATTGGACCTATTAAATCTATAAAATAATAAAGTAATGATTTTTTAGAAGAAGAGGATAAATATAATATATAATTTTACACTATGATAAGATATAATGTTTTGTTAGATAATGGTATTTGATCAAATGTTGATAAATAAGATCCAATTTTTGATGAATACCTAGAATAGTAAACTACTAAAATATTAAATATATTTAATTTTTTTATAAATTATAGAGTTTAAATAAAGTTTAAAACATGAAATGGATATGATGAAGTTATGGAAGCAGACATATATTTATAATGATTACATTAAAAATTCTAATAGTTAATGTTCTCAGTTTTATACTTAATAAGATGACAGATATTCCTAATGATAATACTAAAATATTGAGTATTTCATAACCAATTGTAGTATGTATTTATGAATATTTTCTAAAATAAATGAAACTGATGAAATCTAATATGTCAAAATTGGCTTTAATACGTGATTTTTTTGAAATTATTAATACAGATTTTAAATAAATTCCAATAAACAGATAAAGGAATTCAAAAATATTATTATTTTATTGAATAATTTGATAACATAATTTATGAACATGAGAAACCATTCAATATTTTTATATGATATTCATAGAATTTAAATGGAAGTTTAAAGTTTTTTAGAAAATTATTTCAGATGAGTTGTAATAGAGAATGTATAAGTCCTTTATTAATTTTGTTGAAATAATAGAAATGATAATGAATCAATTTTTTTATATTTTTCACTTAGAACAGTTTGAAATTTTTTATATTTTTTTTAAGGATAAAATTTTTATTAGGTTATATATATATAATTTCACATTATGAGATGATATGAAATAGACCCTTGGACCTTAAAATGCATATTATTTTTATACTATAATAAATCATTTGTTTGAAACCTATAGTACAGATGGATACTTCAATGAAAAATATATTTAGAATCCTTATTTCATATGGATATGGAATATTTCATTGAGACCAAAACCAACTTATATTGATGATTTAGCAGTCATTTCTTGAACCAGTTTTACACCTTCTTTTGGTTCTTCAAATCGATGCAAACCTACAGACCCAAAATTTTTAGATTAAAAGGCCAAATGATTTTTTGGTTAGTGTTCTTATGTTTGAGTTTTTTTGGTTCGTTGTTTATCAATATTTATTAATTAATGTTTTAATATATATATTGTTATTTAATACATGGAAATTATAAATATTAATTTAATTCAATTTTATATTCCTATAATTATGTTTTGATATGAACCATTTATGATGTTGTAAATTAATTATTAATATCTTCTAATTTCAAATTTTTTGGAAAAAGTATTAAATAACTCCAAATTTTCCATTGTAATAATTTTTTTAATAAGTGTTTTTGTTAAATTCGTTATATTTAATATTTTATCTTTAAATTTTTCAGGATTTTGAGACTATTAGAATTGTGGATATTGTTGGACTACATATTTGTATCAATTTTGAATCCCACATATTTTACGCTTTTATGATCAAGAAATATAATATTTATTTTACTAAAAACATTAAATTGTGTGAGTTTTTCGTTATTTTATAATGAAATGATGTTTTAGGTAATTTATGCCTTTATTTCAATATTTTTTGTAAGTGGTTTAGAGTTATAATTTTCATAGTTGATGTCTTGAGTATCTTCCTAGATGGTTTAATAGGGTTCTAGAGGTCTTTTAAGGGGTTCATGGTTGTCACATGGTTTGTAAAAACTATGAGTCACACAAGGAATTCATGTGTCTTTCATATATATGGAAAATGGGAAAAGAATATGGTTTTCATGGTTAGGGATATGTGACTTTTCCTAGAAAATAGTTTCTATTAGGATAGAGGAAAAGTTATGTTAGGGAAATGATTTTCCAAACCATATAAGAAAAATGTGAAAAAGTATTAATTAATAAAAAATTTGATTTAATGGATTAAAAATCCCAGATGCCACTAATTTCTTCTCATGTGACCAGTACTACTGAACCTAGAGACTCCGATGGTGATTCATAGTGATTCAAATCTCTCTGTACTCTAAATCACATGGATTAATAGAGTTGGAGAACTTTTATTCATTGTTAGAAGTTTTTTCCTCGTACATTATTCATGAAAATCATATATTTCCTCTTTCTCACATGAGATATATTATAGGCCCAAGATATTTTTTTAGATCTACAGATTTTTTAAAAATTTAAGAGAGAATTCATGGTTGTTTTTTGGATAGATTCATGATCTAGAGATTTGGAATATCATACTTAAGAGGATCTATATCTACCACTAATAATAAATCCCTTTTAGTAAATCAATCAAGATTCCACACGTTAGGGTGAATAATTATTTTACTTTAAACAATAAAGACTCTATGATGATGGATTATGACTTTTTTTAGAGAATTTTGGTGCAACGATGGGATCAAGGTATCATTACTTGAAGAATCAGATAATTTTCCATCAATTTTTTAATGGTTAGAATATCCTCATTATATATATACCTTATATATAATTGTTATAATGGTATGATTGTTTGTGATTGTGTGATTTGACGCCCAAGTTAGAGTTTGATAACATGTGTGTGTGCATCTGTTGTTATGAGAACCATGTTAGATGTTGATGACTTTCTTGTGTGTTTTTGGATACCAGTACTCATAAATGATATTCTATGTCATTCCCTTATGTGTTATACCTTATTTTGTGTGATGTATGGACTTTATAGGATTTTATTTTTGTGTAAAATGATTGGGGGACCCTCATGGCATGGTTAACACATAGAGGTGTAGATTTTGTGACATGTAATAATGATGCTGGTAAAATGGGACACATGAACTAGATATGATCACCTTTTGGTCACACCCATTGTAGTTTTGGGAAATTCCATCCATGTAGAAATTTCTATGGTAATTTCGAGATATGATGATAATGTGTAATTTCTTAAGGTAGAGGCTGGGGTACGACGTCCTTGTGTCCTATACCATGATCAAAATTGGGATTAACTACCTTTTGGCATGACTCGAGACCCATTCATCATATGTATGATATGTGATATACAATGTGACCTTGTGTTTGACCCATAAAATGGATTTTATTATGACTTTCATTCTAGGATATAAGTGAATTAGGTATGTCTATAGTTTGTTGTGTCTTGGCCTGCTCATGACCACTTGACCCATGATTGATTTTAACTTTATTTCACTTTTACATATTATCATGGAATAAACCTTTTATTCATTTTCACTTATGTTATGAAAACATTCATGGTGTCATGCAATGATTATATGTACACATTGGAAGTTAATATCGAATAACATGTAGACTTTGTGATCAGGGATACATGGAAGGTAAATAGGCTTTTCATAGTGAGCTAAGGAGATGGAATTAGAGGTTCAAAGGTGGTATTAAGATAGAATCTAGAGTGATACATCAAAATCTTATTTAATTTAGGTTATTTTTCAAACCCTGGTTTGTCCTTCAACCCCAGCGGTTCACTGTTTATTACTGTATGACCTACCATGTCACCAGTTATGACAATAATTTTTTATATGTTCCATTTTATTGTTTATTTGAATTATTCTTATGTTGTTATATTTTGATAAATAATATAATTACTAAGGTTATGGTCACCCCATTACAATTTAGACCACCATCGCTAGTTAGTAGCCTCTTTCGTAAAGGGTGGAACATATCAGGTTAAATGGAACATCAAATAAAAAATGGTGACTTACATTGGGTGTTGCAAAATGGTATTAGAGTCCTAAGCATTAAATTCATTTATTTTAGGTTTATGGTAAAAATAACATAGGCCATATGGAACATGGGTTATGGAATTTCCATATGAAAGGACTAATCTTGTGTAATGGACCTCCAACATATTAGTGATTAGATTGTTCTTACAGTTTTAGGGGATTCAGGTGTGTTCATGTATCATGAATAGGCATGTTGGTTCAAATGTCACAAATATATTTATTACCCTATTATGTATATCATATAATTTCATTAATTTAATTCCTTAATTTTTATTAATATATTCTGTGATATACTTATTCCCTCTACATATATGATATATCTATTCTGGAATTTTTTAGTTGAACGTAGGTTTTATATTATATATATGTGATTGTGAATAACGTATAGGTAAGGAGGACCTAGATTATGCCTTGGGTAGAACTAAGAGGGTTATACATTTTATATGTGTATTTCATAGGAAAGTTATTCCTATACATATACCTTATGTGTGTCTTGTAACATCATATGATGTTCTTATAAGCATGTTTTTATAGAAGTTCTTAATGTTTTTTTATGAATTTCATAAAAATGAAACCTCAGAGACACTATAATACTCTTACTATAGAGGATGATGTAGTTAAACCACTTATTGGGAATGGGATTTAGTTGAGCATGATTTTTCACTTACTCTGATGGTTCAGGAAACAATCCAACCATATACCAGAGCCTTATAGATTTGCGCCAACTCAGGGAGGAGGACTATAGAGGAAAATGGATTATTATGATAGAGACTTTCAGCTACAGATTCTACAACATTCTAGGGAATGGGTCTTCCTCGATATGCAAAGGATAGGATTGTAATTATTAAGGGGACCTATAATCTATTAAAGACTCATATTGATAGAAGGTTGAAGCTAGATACTACTATGCTTTAGGGGCCTAAATAAGGTGGTGGGGTGTTATGATTTAGGAAGGAAATCATGATGGTCTTACATATGATTCCTTAACGGGTGGTTTCATTGAGGATTTAATTCATGAATCACTAAAGACATAATGAGTAAATGAAATTATGGTTCTTCTGTAGGGGATGATGTCGGGTTATCCATACTCATTTTTATGGAGTCATTATACTTTTATCCTATTTTCTATTGGTAACATGAATAGTAGGATAATATGATAGATATTGTACTTTTTTGGAGCTTATAGGTTAGGTTAGGGGCTTCAGCTTGATGAAATATTTAGAGGTTCTTTGCATGGACCTGACTATGGAGAATTGTCTTTAGGAGGTTGGGATTACTAGTTTTCTTTCATCTAATAGTGTTTTGATGAACAGAATTCATAGAAATGTGTTCATCACCTCTTGGGATAGTATTAAGGGGGGTAATGTGGAGGTACAATATGTTGATGGATAAGTGGAGGTGAGTAAGGATTCTTATACTACCTATGTGGGAGGATCATGTCCTATGAGTTTTAACTATGGATATAGTGGTAATTATCATAATTTTTTTCTAAAGACCTTAGATCAAATAATTGGGATATAGAAAGACGTAACATCTTCATTAGTTCTATTCGAGGGAATTGTGTACTTTATCTCACAAGGGTATAGGTTAGAAATGAACTATAACCCAAGGATATTTCTGAGGTCCTTAGTAGACTCTAACCCAACAAATATTCATGACTTAAGCATTTATTGTACTATAGAGGCAAGGTTGTGCTCTGGAGTTATCTAGGATGATTTTTATGGATGATTTTTTATACAATAATGGGGTAAGACTCTATAATATTAAAGGATTTTTTTTATTATCACTGTGTTATCATATACTCTATTTGATATATGAGATTCCCATTACATTATATCTTATCAAGTCAGTGGTGTCTTAGATTGGTATTTTATTTTATATGTTTTGTTCCTCCCTCTTGACATGTGTCTAGGGAAGATAATAGACCATATCTAGGGATTTCATCAATATCCCACCATAGTTGTAGGCTATGGACATTTGTGGGACCTCGTGATCTTAGTGATAACTATTTTCATTGTGATATTAGGATTGTGCATGTCGATCAGTTATTGATCTCATATCTATTATTACCAAAAGGATATATGATTAAACTGATCTAGTGAAAAGATTTATAGGTTAACTGGTGAGTTGGATGTTGAAGTGGAACATATTGGACTAGACCCATGACTGGTATGAGATATCATGGTGCAAGTAGTAGGATTGTCTCTCATTATAGAATCAGTAGTAGCCCCTCCCTCTTTCCACCTATAGTGGATTGTTATCTGAATGCCTTCCCAGTTGAATTCTTAGGTCTTCCTTTTGATGATGAAATTAGGTTTCACATTGATCCTATGTATGGGGAAAAACCAATATCGATTCATCATAATCATATGACACCAGCAGAGTTAAGATAGTTGAATAAATTAGTTATAGGGTTTGGAGGTGAGTGGTTTTATCATAACAAGAACATATCCTTGGGATTGTTTGGTGTTGTTTTCTAAGAAGTAGAAATAGAGTCTATGTTATTGTGTGGTCTATAGGATTTTGAATCGTGTAATGGTGAGGACTAGGTACCCTTTACCAATGATTGATAAACTATTTGATGAAACACATGAATCTTGGTAGTTTTACAAGATTAATATTCATTCATGATACATTATTTATGAGTCAAATAGTTGAATATTCCAAAGACAATGTTTAGAAGTTGATATGGGATATATAAATATCTTAAAAGTCATTTTAGGTCAAATTATTCAAGTATTTTTCCCCATATATTGACCCCAACAACGTTTTATTCATTGATAATATCCTTATATATTCGAGGACATTATATATTCAATTTAGTCACCTTGAGATTATGTTGATTACACTTCAACTACATGAGACTTTTGAAAACTATTAAAGTCTTACTTCTGGATTCAGGAGGTGTGGTTAGTCATACATGTAATATTTGAGTCATGAATTTCAATAGACCTAAAGAAGTTAGTGTTTATGATGTATTGTAAATTTACTTGGAACAAGTTTGAGACCAGTATCCTCAATGTACTTTTGTTTTACAATTGATGATTAATCTTGAAAAACTCCCATTTAGAAGTGGAGGTGATATATTTGAAAACATTTGGTGAATAATGAGTGTTCTGTTTAGTTTGAAGATTATTTTATAGGGCTAAAGAGGAGTTTACATACAACTCTATTTTTTTCCATCCAGATCCTGAGATTCTATTTACAATGTACTAAAATTACTTAGGTATTGGGTTGGGAGAAGTTTTAATATGTGAAGATTAGGTATTCTCTTATAGGCCATGTTACCTATGACACCATTAGTGGAACCACACAACACATGACTTGAAGTTTTCATTTGTGGGCCACACACTAATGTTATGGGGGCATTATATATTTAAAATGAGGTTTATTATCAATATGATCTAGAAGATATTTAAATATGTCTTCTCATAGTGGAATTTGAATGTGATGTCGATGCATTGGTTGAATTATCTGTAGATATTAAAATTTGAGATAGCTTATGATCTGTGAAAAGGTAATCTTATTGTAGATTCTCTCAATAAGATATAACTGATGACGTAGGATATTGGACAGGGACCTTTACAAAAGGATTGGTGTCTGATGATTTTGATTATTGTGTGGCTCATGGATACATCTGAGGATCATGGAGTAGTGACATGTATACCATTTTTTATCATGTATTCCTTAGTGAACTAGGTAAATCCCATATAAGAGTCAGATCCTAGATGTATAGTGATGTCAGAGTGCTTGGTGAGGAATGATTTTATTCAATGGTGGTCCTTAGATAATATCTATGTGATTTATATTCATGGGAGAGTTGTAGTTATAACTTCCTTGAGAGATGAGAAGAGAGACTCAATCTTCAATGTGGGAAATGAATCTAGGATTGGTAATGATATATTAAGATATATGATGTTATTTTGGGTGTTCGGTTATGAAGAAGAACATACCTGGTATTAATTCATGGTGATTTACATGCTAGAGGATAAAGGTCGAGCATCAGCATACTAGTGGAATGATTTAGCCACATCTCATGCCTTGATGGAAGTGGGACTACCTAATGATATATGTTATTATGAGGTTACCTAGGACCCCAAGGAGTTGTTATTTTATTTTGGTAATAGTCAATAAAATAAAAAATTATATTGTTTCTTATAGATTTGAGAGACCTATTTAGTGGATGATTTTGGGAAACTGTACATATTGGAAACTATTTTCATGTTTATATCTCCTTCTAGAATTGTATCAAATGGATACACACTCTTCAACTCAAAGTTTTGGAAGGTTTTATAGATAACTTTGGTAACTCACTAGAAACATATAAGAAAATATAATCTATAGGCTGATAGAAAATAAAAAATGAAAATATGGATCTTAGATGATTTTTATTGGGAACATATCCAAGAATTTTGTGAAGCATGGGATAATCACAAGGGATTTGTGGAGTTTATATAAATAAAATTTTTCAAAAAATAAATTTATACTACCCCTTTTGAGGCTCATTTTTTCTATTCATGTGACTCATTTCTATCTTAGAAAGATTTATGTGAGGCAACAGTTATTAGGATATGTTTTGGTGCAGCAGACCTCTGAGAGAGTTCAATTTATATGTAAGAGTTTATTCATTTTACATAGTAGAAAAAGTTCATAATATTATAGTAAATGGTGATATTAGTAATTTTATATTGTAGATCATGTTTTCCTGTGGGTGACTCCTCGATCAGGAAATCAATGTCTTTGGAAGCATGTGAATTTAGCACCAACTTTTGTTGTATTTTTCAAAATTACTGAGTGTTTCAAGATAGTTAACTAACATTTGAATCTTCCTCTATAGTATAATGGTATTAATGATTTTTTCCACATATCTTATATTTATATATATATATTTATATTTGATCTATACAGGTGATCAACTATAAGGATGTTGTGTTGTATCTTGACACATTGTTTATCGAGGGTTTAGTACAGATAATTTACTAAAGAGATAAAGTGTTTTGAGGGAAGATGGTACCACTTTTCAAAATCTTATGAAAACATAGACATGTAAAATAGGATACATGTGAGTGATAATAGGATGTAAGAGATCAATATACCTTATTTTTTTATCTATAACTCTACAAAAACAACTCATGAGATACAATTACCTTAAAGGGGGAAATTGTAACGGCTCAATGTTTTTCAACTACCTTATTTATAACGACCCAAACATTCATTAATGAAAATTCATCTTGATCTATTTAAATGTATTATTATGTAAAATGGTTATTTACTTATTTGTTTTTATGTTTTTGGATTTTAAAATATTTCTAGGAATTATTACCGTGGCTAATATAGTCGTTTAACAGTGATCACATGATTATTATAAATATAGGGCTTTAACAAATCCAATTTACTCTTAAAAAGGAAGCGATGGCCTCATGAAGTAGAATAGATCCATATGAAGGACATTTTTTAGATATCTTAAAGGAAGTGGCATCATTGGGCTTCACTCTTGACCAAGACCAAGCCGAGATTTAATAGGTTAAGCTTGAGCGGAACCTCCTATAGGAGAAGTGGATGTTAATAGAGATTACCACCCGTGCAATGTTATCCAAGTCACCCCAAGATTCTATCACCATCGCGCACCTTACCCTAATATCTTATGCGGGTGTTTTAAGGGGTTATGTAACATGACCCTTTCATTATGATTATGTTCATTATTTTTTATAGAATAAATAATATACATTCATTTTGTTATTATTACTTTGTAAAAGGATTTTAAAGCATAAAAAGTATTTTTAGTTAATATTCAATTAAGAAATCTATTTTGATGAACTAATAGATATTTTTATTAAATATTATTTTAATAAAATATTATTATTAAATTGATTTTTATTAAATATAAATGATCGTATAATTTTTATAATACAGTTGCAATTAGTATTAAGGTTTGAAAGTTGTTTTTGTCAAAACCCATGAATTTTGATAAATGTCAGTTTTTATTTTAAAAGTAAAAAAATTCACATATTTAGAAAATTATTTAGATAAAATGAATATTATTTTTGGAATTAGGATGTTAAAATTATCCAATGGTGAATTTTTCATAATTTTTTTAGACTGTCGAATTTTGAGGTAAAAATTAAATATCGTTTAAATGTATAATGTGTTTTATGACATCATAATGACTCATTAGTGATGTAATAATATTCTATAAATGATATTTTCGGAAAATATATGTTTTATACTTAAAATAATTTAATTTTATATTTGTTTGATTAATTTTATGATGCCTTAGTGGACCCTCCAAGACTTATAAAATAATTTATCTTTTTAAATTGTTTTCCTTGAGAGTGTGACTCACCTCCATATAAGCAAGCCTAATGTTTTAAGAAGTTAGGCAACTATTATTATAAAATATTTTTTTTCACTCCCCTTTGGAAAAAACCATGGGAAAAGAACCATGGGATGGTTTGTGGTTTTGATTAGTTTAAGGTGTAGGGTCCAAATCCTAAATAATAAAGAATTCCCTCTCCTTTCCTATATAAACCCACCCATGCTCCCACTTCCTATTCACTCAAAGCATTGGTAGTTCATCCAACCTCTTCCCTCCACTCTCTATAATCCTCTGAAGGTTCCCCAAGTGTCCAATAATCCTCTCTCAATACTCTCTTAAGCCTTTGGGATCACACTTCCAAGTAAGGGATTTCTTCCTTTCTAAATATTGTTCAAGTTTCTTTATATTGTTATATCATTTTTCATTCAATTAAAAATGTTGGGTTATGATTTTTAACCTCCCCCATACATCCCTACTTATGTTTTAATTTATAATATACCTCTTTTTCTTTCATTAGTTCCTCTCATGTACACGTGTTACCATGCTGAAATTCTGTAAGGAATTTCTCTCTCCTCATTTACATTCAAGCAATTCTTTTGTGTTATGAATCTAAATTCCATTACTATTTTTGGGACATGTAACTATATGAACCAGTTACTTTACATTTAATTTAAATATGATTAGACACCCATTTATCTCTCATCAACTATTTTTATGAATTCTTATGTCACGTTGTTATGCTTCCGAAATTGCATCGCAATTTCCCAAGACAATGTCATTGTGTATTGAATACCATGCCCATTACTCTATCAAGGGTATCCAAATTTATGCAAATTTACATATTGATTATATTGTTTCATTTGTGAATTCAACATTAATTTATCTTGGAATAAATTATGATGTTTAGTGAATCCATGTTATATGATCTATGTGGCACATTTATGCATGAAATGTAATGATTAAGAAGGGTGCACCCTGATAGCGCTCCAATGCATTGGGTAGAGATTAGTATCATGATACATAAAATTCAATGAGGTTTTAATCATGATAACTCAATTACAATGAGGGTTTACTAATGCTCCATTTGAAATGATCCATGGATCCTGCTAAAATCATATTAACTGTTGTTTCCACATTTCTATGTTATGATAATCATGCTATATCATGCCTTTATTTTCATGTTTCTATTATACTCCATTAATATGAATATTCCCTAATATTTATTGTATTCTTAATTTTATTCCTTGTTTACTCCCTTACTGGGCTTTATACCTCACTCTTTTCTTATGCATGTCCTCAGGTTATCCCATGCAATGCTAAGTATGAGGGATTGTAGTGGTCATATAAAGGAAGTTTTCAATAAATATGTTGTGTTTTATGTCTAACCTTTTATAAAATGTTACTAATCTCCAAATACACTAGACCTCTTAATATTATATGTTGTATCATGTGAAGGTTTTTATGTAATAAATCATGTTTAAGTGTGTAATAAAGATAAGGGTTGTTATAGTTGGTATCAGAGAATAGGTTTTGTTATTTTTGGGATTAGGATTATAAAACCCTAGTGAAAGCCTTAAGGATAAGACTAAGTATAATAAAAACATCCCAAAATATTGGTCAGTATTTATAAATTGGTTTATTAAGCAAATAAATCCATGTCTAGATACGAGCAGGTAGAGGAAGCTTTGGCACAGATGTACCTAGGAGTGAAAACTCCGACAAGGAGTTTTGGGCATGACCCAGGGTATCCGGGTACACGAAAATGGGCCTTGCTGCACTCTTGTCTACAACACTCCCAGGGGATATGCTTTGGTAAATTCATAAGCTTAGTATGAACCATTATTAAGAAAATAAAAAAGTTCCTCTAATAATATATTTTGGGAAGTAGATAATGGATAACATATATTGAAGCCCATAAATTCTTAAGTTAAGGAAGAAAAAATAATTTATAAGTCATCTTTTTTTGTCTTTGGATTCCTTTTATGTGTTTAATAGTTCAAGATACTCATTCATATTTCTATATTATATAGATTATAACTAGAATAAAAAAGTGAAAGGTTGGTTTATCATCCCTAGTTCTACACATTCTTCTATATCCTAAATGTTTAGTAAAACAATCCCAACACCACCACAAATCATGGAAGTAAAGATGTCGGTGAGAACGGAAAATGTGGAAATCATTACATACCATGAATATAACTCCTCCCCTGTCATAATTTTTGGATTGAACATCCTGGAGAACCTCTTCATTGTGTAATTTGATGCAATTATTGGCATGGATTGGCTTACCTTATATAGAGCCAACATAAATTTCCAAGAGAGGGAAATCCCTCTCCATATGGAGAATTGACCCCCGATTTTGTACAAGTGCAAGGAGGAGGATGAATCTTATTTTGAACCATCATCTCAATAATGGATATTAATATCTTATGGGCACATGTATCTAGCCTAAATGATTGAGTCCAAGGAAATTACCATCCTTGAAGACATGCCTATTGTGAGGGAATTCGCTAATGTGTTTCCTGAGGAATTTCCTGGTCTTCCTCCTAGAAGAGATGTTCAATTATTAATTGATATTATATCTAGGGAGTTCCAAATATCCAATAATACATATAGAATGGTTGTTGTGGATCTTAAAGATCTGAAGATACAACTACAGGAGAATCTGGATAAAGGGTTTATAAGACCATGTGTTTCACCTTGGGGTGGACGAGTCCTCTTCGTCAAGAAGAAGGATGGTTCAATGTGCCTTTGCATCGATTATCGTGAGCTTAACAAAATTAAAATAAAGAACAAGTATCCTCTACCATGAATTTATGACTTTTTTGATCAGCTGTGTGGAGCACAATACTTCTCCAAGGTGGATCTACGTTTAGGATATTATCAAGTAAGGGTGAAGAAGGAAGATATCCCCAAGACTGCTTTTCGTACAAGATACGGGCACTATGAATTCATAGTGATGTCTTTCAGACTCACTAATGCTCCAAAAATCTTCATGGAAATGATAAATATAGTCTTTAGAGACTAACTTGAAAACATTTGGTATTATTTATAGAAGATATTCTAATATACTCCAAAACCAAGGAGGAGAATGAGGAGCATCTAAGCACTGTACTAGAGACCTTGCGGAAGGAGAAGATCTATTAAAAGTACCGCAAGTGTGATTTCTGGTTTAAGTTGGTCTCATTATTGGTTAATATCTTTACAAGAAATGGAATATTTGTGGATCCCTCAAAGACTTCTGCAATATAGGGATGGCTGAGGAATAATTGGTAAGAGATGTTTGTAGCTTCCTGGGGTTAGCTGGATATTATCGTCGATTTGTGAGAAATTTATCAAGATAGTCAAACCCTATTTCCATGCTAACTTGAAAGGAAGTCAAGTTTTCTTGGAGTGATGAATGCGAAGAGAGCTTCAAGGAGTTGAAAAGGAGGCTTATTACTGTGCTCGTGCTCACATTACCCACAAGTGGAGAATTTTTTGTGGTATTTGGTGACTCTTTGAAGAAGGTTCTGGGCTGTGTGTTGATGAAAAATGAAAAATTCATTGTCTATGCTTCAAGGAAATTGAAATTTTATGAGAAAAACAATCCAACAAATGATCTGGAGTTGGCCGTAATAATTTTCACTTTAAAAATTTTGTGGCATTACCTATTTGTGGAGAAGTGTGAAATATATACGAACCACAAAAGCCTCAAGTATATATTCACACAGAAAGAGTTGAATATGCACCAACAAATATGGTTAGAGATGATAAAAGATTATGACTGCTCAATCCATTGCCACTGTGGGAAAGCGAACAAGGTGTAAGATTCTCTATGTAGAAAGGACCCAACAATTCTATCGTTGATGAGAATTGAAAAGGATACAATCTTCTTAGATTTGATGAATATGGACATAGAAATCATAAATAATGGAACATCGTCAATCCTTTCACAAATTATTACTTAACCGTCTATTTTGGAAAGGTTAAAGGGTTATCATAAGGATGATGTGGGAATTCAAAAGAAAGTGGAAACTATTATAAAAGGTAAATCCTCGGAGTTCAATGTTAATGAAGAAGGAATTGTGAGATTTGGGAAATGACTATGTGTTCTATCAACTCCGGAGCTGAAGAAGGATCTTTTGGATGATGCACATAGTTAGAATTTCTCCATTCACCCAGGAAACAAAATGATGTATTGAGATCTTCAAGAGAATTATTGGTGGGATAACATGACTAAGGAGATCGCTGAGTATACATCAAAGTTCTTGGTGTGTTAGCAAGTGAAGACTGAGATACAGAAGTATAAGGGGATGATGCAACCTTACCCATACCATTATGGAAATGGGATAACATCACCATGGACATTGTCACCGGACTTATGAAGACATCCAAAGGCAAAAACTCAATTTGGGTTGTTGTGGATTATCTTACAAAGACTGCACAATTCATTTCAATTTGGGAGGATTTCTCATTGGATCAACTAGTATGGATATACATCAGAGATGTGGTAAGGCTTCCTGGAGTACCATTATCTATTATATCTAATCGATATCCAAGAGTTATCTCTAAGTTTTAGAAGAGTCCTTAACATGTTTTGGATACTAAGATGAACTTATGTATGGCTTATCATCCTCACATTTATGGACAATATGAGAGGACTATCCAAACACTAGAGGACATGTTGAGAGCATGATCAATGGACTACAAAGGAGTATGGGATCAACATCTTCCTCTAGTTGAGTTCTATTACAACAAAAGTTTCCACTCAAGCATCCAAATGGCTCCTTATGAAGCCCTTTATGGGAAGAGGTGTAGAACACCAACATGTTGGGATGAAGTTAGGGATTGAAAAATCCTAGGTCTAAAGATGGTCGATGAAATGGTGGAGAATGTTAAGACCATCCATTAGTACATTAATGTTGCTCCGAGTCAAAAAAAAAAGAGGTACGCTGATAATCATCGATGAGACTTAGAGTTTGATGTCAGATACATGGTATTCCTCCACATATTAACGTGGAAGAGGTTTATGGGATTTGGGAAGAAGGTAAAGCTTAGTCCAAGGTACATCGACCCTTTTGAGATCCTTGACTCATTAGAGTAGTGGCCTATCGACTAGCACTTCCACTAAAACTATCTAAGTACATGATGTATTCCATGTATCACTCTTGAGGAATTACATACCTATCACATAACATGTAATCAATCCAGAGGTGGAACCATTGTAAAATGACCTCTCCGATGAAGAGAAGATGGTGAATATCGTAGATCATAGGGAAACATTTCTACAAAATAAGACAATGCCCCTCGTCAAGGTGTTGTGGCACAACCACAAGTTTGAAGAAGAAACATGGGAATTAGAGGAAGTGATTAAGTAGAGTTACCCTCATCTTTTTATTGTGGGAAAATAAAATTTCGAGGGTGAAATTTCTTAAGGGGGGAGATTGTAACAACCCAAACTTTTATTAATGAAAATTTCTCTTGATCTATTTAAATGTCTTATTATGTAAAATGTTAATTCACTTACATGGTTTTATGTTTCTATATTTTATTATACTATTAGGAATTTTTATCATTTATAATATAGCTGTTGAATAGTGATTACATGATTAGTATAAATATAGGGCTTTAACAAATCAAATTTACTTAGAAAAAGGAAGTGATGGCCTCATCCAGTAGAATTTCTCCATACGAAGCCCATTTGTTAGAGAATGGAAAGGATGTTTCTTCATTGGGCTTCGCTCTTGACCAATCCCAATCCAAGATTTAACATGTTAATCTTGAGTAGAACCACCTATAGGAGAATTGGATGTTAATAAAGATTACCACTCATGCAATGTTATCCAAGCCACACCAAGAGTCTGTCACCATCACGCACCTTACCCTAAGGTATTATGTAAGTGTTTTAAAGGGTTATTTTAAAAGACCCTAGCACTATGAATATGTGAATTATTTTTGTATAGAATATAGAATATACATTAATTTTATTATTGTTACATTGTAAATGGTTTTTAAAGCATAAATAGTATTTTCAATTAATATTCAATTAAGAAATCTATTTTTATGAATTAATGGACTTTTTAATTAAACAATATTTTAGTAAAATATTATTATTAAATTAATTTTTATTAAATATAAATGATTGTATAATTTTTATAATACAGTTGCAATTTTTATTAAGGTTTGAAAGCTATTTTTGTCAAAACCCATTAATTTTCGATAAATGTATATTTTTATTTTAAAAGTAAAAATTCACATATTTAGAAAATTATTTAGATAAAATTAATATTATTTTTTTAATCAGGACATTGAAATTATCCAACGGTGAATTTTTCATAATTTTCTGAGACAGTTAAATTTTTAGGTAAAAATTAAATACTGTTTAAATGTATATTGTGTTTAATGACATCATAATGACCAAATAGTAATGTAATAAAATAATATAAATTATATTTTCATCCAATATATGTTTTATCCTTAAAATAATTTAATTTTATATTTTTTTATTAATTTTATGATGCCTTTGTGGACCCTCCAAGACTTATAAAACATTTTATCTTTTTAAATTGTTTTCCTTGAGAGTGTTACTCACTTCCACATAAGAAAGACTAATATTTTAAGAAGTTAGACCATTGTACTTATAAAATATATTTTTTCACTTCCTTTTGGAAAAAAACCCATGGGAAATCCATGGTATGGTTTTTGTTTTTGATTATTTTAAGGTGTAGGGTCCAAATCCTAAATAATAATGAATTTCATCTCCTTTCCTATATAAACCCACCCAAGCTCCCACTTCCTTTTCACCCAAATCCATTGGTGTTCATCCAAATTCTTCCCTACTATCTCAATAATCCTACCAAGGTTACCAAAGCTCCCAATAATCCTCTCTAAAGACTCTCCCAAGCCTTTGGGATCACACTTCCAAGTAAGGGATTTTTTCCTTTCTAAATTTTGTCCAAGTTTCTTTATATTGTTATATATTTTTTCATTCAATTAAAAATTTTAGGTTATGATTTATCACCTCCCTCATACTTCCCTAATTATTTTTTAATTTATAAGAGACCTATTTCTTCTCATTAGTTCCTCTCATGTACACCCGTTACCATGCTGAAATTCCTTAAGAAATTTCTCTCTCCTCGTTTACATTCAAGCAATTATTTTGTGTTATGAATATAAATTCCATTAATATTGTTGGTAAATGTACCAATATGACCCACTAAAATTCAATTTCATGTAAATATTTTGATACACAATTTCTCTCTCATCATACATTTTTTTGAATTCGTATGTCACGTCATTATGCTGTTGAAATTGCAATGCGATTTTCCAAGCCAAAAGTCATTGTGTAGTGAATACCATACCCATTTCTCTATCAAGGTTATTCAACTTTATGAACATTTACGTATTTATTATAGTGTTTCATGTATTAATTCCACATTCCTTTATCATGTAATAAATGATGATTTTTAATGAATCTATGTTATATGATCCATGTGACACATTTATGCATGAAATGTAATGATTAAGAAAGGTGCGCCCTGATAGAGCTCCAATTAATTGGGTAAAGATTAGTATCATGATATTTCAAGTGAAATGAGGGTTTACTCATTCTAATTCAAGTTCAATGAGGTTTTATTAATTCTCCATGTGCAATGATCCTTGGATCATGCTAAATTCATGTTAAATATTGTTGCCACATTTCCATGTTATGATAATAATGCTATATAATGCATTTATGTTCATGTTTCTCTTATTATACATTGATATTACTATTTACTAACATGAATTGTATTCTTCATGTTATGACTTGTTTACTCCATTACTAGGATTTATAGCTCACCCTTTTCTTATTCATGTCCTCAGGTTATCCCATGCAATGTTAAGTATGAGGGGATGTAGTGGTCATGTAAAGAAAGTTTTCAATAAATATGTTGTGTTTTGTGTCTAAGTTTTTATGTAATGTTACTAATCCCCAAATACACTAGACCTATCGATATTCTATGTTGTATCAAGTGAATTTTTTTATGTAATAAATCATGTTTAGGTGTGTAATAAGGAGCAGTGTTGTTATATTATTCCATACTTGTATCCCATATTTATGTAACTTTGAATTATACATTACTTGGATGATATCATGAATATAGTTTTGTGTGTTTTACTTGATTTTAGAGGCTTTTTAGGGGGGTCACCGTTGATGTAAAATTATAATAATGCATGAAGATCTCCACAAGAAACTTGTAGATTATTTGGAGATGGAAAATGAAAAATAATGGTGTATGCATTGTTAAGGACAAAAATGCTAATTTTCAGATAAAACCATGTGTCTCTTGATATAGGATAAAGAACAGTTGGTGAATGGTTGGGATAACGGGGATACCAAAACATGATTAAGGTATTAACTAATTGTAGAATATTATTTTATTCTTGAAACCTCCCAAAATCCTCTCATTTATTCTCCTAAACAAAGGGATAGAAATCCCATGTATGATTATATGTGATTACTCTCCCTCATTAATCCATGTCTATTGGATCTATAGTGTAGGATCATAGATATCAATGTTATAAGTTCTTTCATCCTCCATTATTCATGTACAACCTAGATTTCATCTTTCTCTATTAGGATGAACAATATCTAATATTTATTGGTTATGTCTATGGATTCAATCATAATATAATGGAGAATTATTATTTTTATATTGGATATATGCCATATATAGGGATTTTTAATATCATCCTTTATCATGTCATGATATTCCCTTGACGAAAAGTTACTTTTAGTTGGTTGATGTTGATTCCACCCAGTAGAATGAATCCTTCCTTGAATTTAAATTTTAGGTATTCCATTTTGATGGATTAGGTTTGTTTCTAGTGTACATTAGTGCATGAACATGATCAATATATTGTTCCATGACATATCAAGGTATTTGGAATCAAATGATTAAATGTTGCATGATGAATAATAAATATCCCTTATATAAGATTATTGAAATGATATTTTGTTATGAGATTATGTTTTTGGAGACCCTCGTTAGAGTTGGATTGTGTGGGTGTGCATGTGTAGCCGTGAGAGACATGATTGATGTTGATTACTTGTATGTGTGTATAGATATAGATACTCATGCATGATATGAAATGGTGTGCCAATTTATATTATTCCTTATTGTGTTTTATGTATGGGATTTTGAGTATTTTCCACTGGTACAAAATGAAATGTGGGAAATCGTGGCTTCATTATCCTTGATAGGGAAAGCTTGTGAGACATGTGGTGATAGTTATGATGAAGTAGGGAACATTGTAGAGATATAACAAACATGTTTCTTTAACTAAGGTAGTTTCATGATAAGATGACCATGTGGCCTAACCTAATGTAGTTCTTGGATACGATGATCATGTGGAAAACATTGAGCTAGAGTTAGGGGTACAATGACCATATGACCTAACTATGACAGAGATAGGGAATGATGATCTTCTAGTCTAACCCAAGACCTATTGGACCAATGGCTTCTTAGACATATACAAGGAGATTTTTTTGTTAACCCATAAATAATACTTTTTTTGATTGTAAGAATAAATATGAAATATATTTGGCTATTATGTTGTAAATGACTTTTATGAGTCATGTAATCTATGTTTTTAGATAATAAAAAATTCTTGATGTGATTGAGTAGATAAAAAATTTATTAGAAAATATGTTCTATGTCTAGAAATGAAAAATATTTGATTGATAAAAATGAAAAGGATATGTTTTTAAACATATAATATAATTAATAAAAAATAAATTTATTTGATTCATGATTGAGATGACCAATGGGAGTTTAGAATATCATTATTCATTAGTGTTAGATGGTTCAAACAGTATGATCCTTGGGAATATCATCTCATACATTCAACTTATAATAGGTGAATGAAAAGAATTTTAAAGAATAATTGAAGCATAATATTTGGTTAAATTCATGAATAAGGAACTCAATGAGATTTAGGAGACCAAAATTTTAGAGTTTGTTCCTATAATAAGAAAGTAGATTTTTATTTGACCATATGGGTGTTTAAAAACACATTTCATGAGAGATGATATGGGGGGTGACTAATGAAAGGAATAAATAAGTTTTATTCTCTAGTTTAAGAGATTAAAATTGATGGGGCATTTATAAAACATCAAGTATTGAATCCATAAGTATATTTCATACAATAATATCTCAAAGATGAAATAAAATTTTCTATTTCGATTCCCTCTCATACTTATGTAATGGTTCACATATAGAGGAAGTATCCTTTTATAAATTTAAAGGATTTATTAATTATGGGGATCAAAATGTGATAATATGTTGATAAATATTCTCTATGAGATACAAAATGATCCAAGTGCATGGTATTCAAATATTGACCCATTTTTCAATGTGATGAACGTTTTTAAAAATAAAGAGTTTATAAATACCTCTACATAAAGGGATTTTTTTAGGAATGTCTCATATAAATAATCTATTTTTATTATTTTCTATTTATTGGGAATGAAGAAGGTAAATTCAAAGATAATTGTATCATAGTAATTCTATTGTTTTAGATATTGATATTGAAAGAGATGATGTATTTCAGGTCTATACAATTTTCTCAAGATGTAGATAAATTATTTTTTATCTAGGGAAGTAAGATTGAAATTATTTTATAATTTATATAGAAGAGTAGGAAAAAATTAATCCAATTTTAGTTGGAAATAAAATATCCAATAATGATGAGGTCAATAGGCACTTAAAAAAATTTATAAAAGATAATGGCGGTTTACTTATGTTTTCTACTTCAATACAGTATATAATGTATTCTATCTCTTTTTTTTTTCTCAACATTAATGTGAACTAGATACTTCTAAATATATTATGTTGAGGTGTATTCAATGGTTTACCCATATTATTTATTATTTTGTTTAATATAGTAAATAATAATAATGTTATAGCTTTAATTATTAAACAATGTAGTTTGGGTTATATGAATTGATTATAATAATTTAGGATCATGGGAATTTATCTTCTTTTGAGAGTAATTTATGGTATGACACATAAATGAATTTTTTATTCACATTGGTTATAAGATAAGTCTTCTATATTTAATTAACTCAATAATGTATATAATTTATATTAATGAGAAAATAATATGAAGAATTAAAGGTTGATGTGAAGTATTAATTGTTCATGGGATATAGTAATCAATGTTCCCTTCATCATTTTAGAAATCTAGTTCAACATTCTCAACTGAAAAATAATTATATCATTAACTTATTTATAATAGAGGTAGTTATATAGTGTGTTTATGTTGGAGTTTGTTTTTACCAAGGTGTAAGTGGTGGATATATTTACAAAACTATTATTTATTGAAACACTTCCTTAAAAGAGTTATATAAAAGGAGTTTAACCTCATATTTTTTTGATATGGAATGATCTTCCTCACCTCTCATATTTGACTTTGATTTATAATTATTAAAGTTGGATTCAAAAAAATTAATTCAAATAATATAATTCTTCCTTAAATGGTGGTGATTACTTATTAAGGTGGATAGCATAATGTAAGGGTATATTTCAAAAATGATAAATTTTGATGTTAATGGTTGTGTCTAGGTTTTTGTTATTGTCAAAGAAGTTTAATTATTTTTTGATTATTTTGTATAAAAATTTCTTGAATCATATATATGGATAGTTTTTATAAGACGATTATAGGATAAACAATGTGATAGTGGGTGTGAGTCATTTAAGGATATAATTGATATTATTTTTAATCAATCATATTTAATATATAATATTTACTGAAACTACCTTTAAATTGATTAAATAAATTATATTTTATATGATAGGTAGAGAATATGATGAAGGAAATTTATGTTTAATGTTTGATAAAAAATATAAAAGGGGGATTTTTTTAACACTTGTGTGGAGGAGTTAGATCTTCATCATGTTTTTCGGAAATATTTCAGAGTCCTCAAGTTTTTTTGAAAATATTATCAATGAATTTAAAAACATGATTCCAGTTAATCAATATGATTTGTAAAAAAATTAAAGGTAGATTTGAGATAATTAGATGAGTGTTTAATGTTGAAGAAAGATGATTGAAAATAGACTAAATGGTTGTAGTGAACTTCTTAACCACAATAATTCATATGGTCTAATAGTAAATTTATATTGGAAAAAAAATTAGGTAGAAGTGACATGAGTGAAATTAGTGTTCTAGTGAAATTATACCAAATTTATAAGGTTAGGTTGAGTAGAGTAGATGAGATAACTTTTTCCAAGTGAATTATTCTTATTTTAATAAGGCTCTAGTGGATTTTGTAAAAAGAAACCATTTTTTAAGGTATTCAAGGAAGTATCTTGATTTGGGTCACACAATAACACTAAAAATATAACCCTATCATATATGAATCATATAAAAAAATTAATGGATTAGAGTTCACTAATATCTCACATTTTATGATGATTTAATGGTAGTTTATGATGGATGATATTTATTAAATCTTACATTCAAAACTGAAATATATATATATATATATATATATATGAGTGTAATAAAGTGTGTGTTATAATATCAGAGAGTTTAAAATTAAAAAGGAATTATAATACACCATAGAGACTGAATAACTATAGAGGTTCATTGTCAATTTATTAATTTATGGAAGGAAACATAAATTTGGATATTTAAGTCCCTAATGAACACTTCTTTTACTAGTGATACTTTGAAAATCATATATTTTTTTGAATATGAATGACATGATTTACCTTTTTAATATCTTAACTTTTTTTGATAAATATTTTTTGGATCATGGATAGTGTTAATCAAAAAATTTATTAGATATTTTTGTAAAAAAGTTGTTATGTTGAGTTAAAAATCATCAATAGAAATTTGTTTAACTTTTTAGATAACAAATACTCATATAATTTATATCTACATAAGGAATGAATCCTTGTCATGTGTAATAATGTTATGTCTGTTAAGAGACATATAATTATATTTAATTAAGTATTTCATCCTTACATCATTCCCTGAATAAAACTGTTATTCATTAACAATCATCAAGGAAAATTATAATGTTCACATCAATCTCCTTTATGGGTTTTTGGGTCTATAAATGTATTGATATATGTTATAATAATTTATTACACAAGAAGAAAGCAATTTAAAAATGTGAGCGTGTCAGTTATCATAAATAGAGACAAATATTGTTTGTTTGAAATAATATAAGAGTTTGATTCACTAATTATTCCCCTATCTGGGAATGTTTAAGAGTATTAATGTCATGACCCAACCCATGATGGGCCTCAAGCCACAACTATCACAAGTCTGCATCCATAGGACAGGGGTGGCGACAAGCACTGGAGGCACAACAAACTATGGGAGGCCTTTTCCAAAGTACATATACACACGCACACAACCAGCTGAATGGAAAAGTGCAGAGGGAAAATGAAAAAAAAAAAGATGAAACACAGATATAAATAAAACAATAAACATGGTTTTCTAAAAATTAAATGTATAGTAATGGTAACTTAAAATAAAATGGGAAAAATATATTCCCAACTGAAAAAGTGTCCCAGTCTAATAAAAACTGGAAAGGTAAAATAGATGATAGAGATCTACACCTAGATCCTAATCTATAACCACTATTCATGGTCCAATAACCCCATATCCCTACGATCCTATGAAGTCACAATCAACCAATATGTCATCTACATAAGTCACATAACATGTAAGAAAATCCCATACAGGGGTGAGTATAAACTTACTCACTAGGATTCCCTAAAAAAGAAAAGGGGTAGTAGTAAGAGAGACAACAAATAGGAATGTAGTTGATATAATAAGGTACAGTAGGAGTTTATAGATCAACCCAACAAAAGCATTGATGTAAACTCATCCAGACACAAGGAGTTCCACACAGTTAGAATATGAACTTCTTGTCGAGTCTCTGCTACCTATAGTAGGAGAGTAGAATCTTCCAACCACGAGGCTATATAAAGGAGAAGCATGTGGCATACCCCATGTGTTGTTGCCTCTCATGGAAGGAGAGTTACCAAAACCTAAGTAGTGGTTAGTGAAACATGATATGTATGTATATATATACTCAGTTAAAAGAAACCCAAAAGGGGGAGTAAGGGGATATCCATCTCATAGCTTAGACTAAGGAAAAAAAGTCACCATCAGTTCTAGAAGTTCAACAATGATTCCCATCATCCCACACATCTGCCATGAATACACAATTAAAAGTGACTCAATCATTACACCTTAACACTATCTGATTTAGATGGCACTGACTCACCCATATGGTTTTAGGTCATGTCACCGGGATGCATCTCAGTGGGGAAAGCTTCCCTCATTCTAATGAGTCTAAATGTATGTCAAACCACATCTCATCATTGTGATTCATAGTCAAAGGATCACAATTATTAGTACATGACATGTGCCATTTTTTTTAATCAGTATGAGTCGACCCTGAACCAGTCATCTGGGCCGCTTCTCGACAAGTCCCGAGAGGCATTCCCGATCCTCCTGGGATGGTGACAAGCACCGAGGTCATCAGTAGGGTAAAAAGGGAATCATTTCACCCAATAAATAAAAAATAACCAATATCGTAATGAAACCAAACAGTCTACTATATATAAATAAAACTAAATTGAACATCAATTATAAAAAAACTCAAAGTGCAACTGAAAAATGCAACTAAATCGATCGAACCAGATGACCAACTAACTCCATGTGACCCCGCTGGTCACTCTCCAATAAAATTATCATTATCCACTCAAGACGATTGAACATAAGTTGAAACCTGCACAAGGGATAAAAAGAGAAAAGAACTATAGGCGTGAGTATTAAAACTCAGTAGGCTAGGCTGATAATCTATTTCCAATGCACTACCTTTAAAATAAAAGAAACATCCATTTACAAGTTTAAACTACAATATATAAAAGTATATTTTCCCAATAATATTCCATACTAAAAAAATTATAAGACAAAAATCATGAAAGTTTTTATAAATAGGAAAATCCAGTAATAATTTTCAAGGAATGAAACTTTGAAGGAAATCATATATCCTTTAAGATGGAAACTTTTAAGAATTAACACTTTCAAGGAAAACACACATGCTAATGAATTTACCAAGAAATCACACATTATGTCAATGGTGAGTAAAAATTATACAATGAGTAAAAGTCATGAGATCACCCATAGGTACTAGCTCATTGTGGGGCTCTAGGAACATCGTATCTCAGAGTAAAAGTAACCATCTCCAATAACATTCTTATGCACGAGCCACTAGGATGGAAAACCCCAATGGCCTAGTGGTCCCCATAATAAATAACCTTCTCATGCACGGTCAACTAAGAGGGGAAACCCCAATTTCCTAGTGGTACCCAATATCATCATAGATTTGTTAGTGTTTTCATCATTAATATTACTAAGTGAAACCAGGACAAAATCACTCAGGACCACTAGCATAATATTCCTAGTCTGCCCGCCTAGATACTAGGGTTTCCCTCTTTTTGAACAAATAAGTTCCAAATGTTATAAAATACCATATTCACATAAAAAATCAACTTCTAAATCAGACACACATGAAACATCCTACAAACATGTTCCGCATCTCTTTCAAAAATCAATAAACTGCTTAAAATTTTCATAAAACCATTTCAAGATGTATAATGAGGGTTTGCACATAAAATCTATTAAAAATCCTCTTTTAAGGACAAATGCCCACAAATACCCTACCAAAACATATTTAGAATCACCAAAACCATATAATAAATCAATTTAATGAATCATAATATGACCCCTAATGATACAACATGAAATACATATAAAAACAATTTTTTAAAAAATTCCTAATGGGCCCTTATGCATTCTTCACATAAACAACATTTTTCAAAAGTACCAATTCCACTATTCATAAAGAGGTGTAAACACACCACTGGTAGAAAAAAATATTTTACTTAAAACCCTTAAAAATTTAGGTTACCCATTCAAAACCCATCCATTTCTATAAACATGCCAAACAGGCCATTTATTGGGAACCCATGCCAAAACACCCCAAAAACCCATACTCATTTCATTATAAAACCCAAAAATAGGTTGGAACCCACATAGGGAACCCAAAAAACTTTATTCACATGCTTCCAATATTTTTTATAATCCAAACCAATTGTTTTATATCACTTTGGGCACACAAAAGGAAATTGGGAACTTTCTAGAAAACGAGGCATGCAACATTCAATAAAAACACTCTATTTAACTCTAAAATGTTATAAAACCAAATTTTCATGATAATTTTTTTTAAATTACTAAAGTAGGTTATAAACATCACAAAACCAATGAAAAATATAATAGAATGTTTAAACAAACACTTAGTGTGCACTTTTATAACAAAATGACACTACTTTTCATAAAATAAGGCATAAACACCACTTTGCACACAAAATAAATTTTTTGAAGGTTTATTAAAAAATACCCATAATGTGTAGAGGTTGAAAATAACATGAAAAATGATTCTTATTAAATAAAAATTACATGTGCAATGTGAAACCTACCTAAAAACCATGGCGGAATGGAAACAGACACCCGAAAACACCAGCCACAGGTACCAAAACCCAATATCTACGAAGAACATCCCTAAATGAACAAAAACAACATCAAAAACCTTAGGATAAAAGAGACATAATTTTATCATGCCTAGTAGAGAAGATAAATTCAAGAAAAAAATAAATAAAAAGGAAGAGGGGAGAGGAAGGATAAATATTTGATGATGAAATTAAGAAGAACCACTAACATTTGGTGAAAAATTTCCAAAAAGAGGCCCAAAAATGAAGGAGAACAAAGGGGGAGGTGCCTCTGGTTGATATCCAATAGTTAGGGATCCATTTAATAGGTGTAATAAACAACAAATAAATTTATAGGTTAAAATTTATTAAGCCCGTAATGGTTTGTACAGTTTCACTGCACGGTTTTGTGAATCGTGCACAAACCATGTGACTGCTATTGGAAAAATTCTGCAACAGGCATGTTTAGGTTATATGGTTTGGGAAAACCATGATCAAATTGTGAAACCCCAAAAATTGTCCAAAAAACATCAAATTACACCCACAAACATTGGGGGAAACCCACCCAGTTATCTTTGAATGATTTGAACACAATATAGTGACATCGTGGGTGTTACAAACTATCCATAATTTCACTTTCTCCCAACATGTACCAAGGATAAACCATGAGGGAAAGACTAGAAAAATAAAACACTTTATAACTCAACACCTATCACACCCAAAACCCAAAAAAATCCAGGATCCCCAATGAACCAGATCAAAACCAATACTTGAAAAATAGGGTGTGACAATTCTCCCCACCATTAACACTTTCTTCCCACATAAATCTATAAAATACTCCAGCTGATTGATCATCACCTAAGGATTCCATATCAACACGATCCAACCTCTTGAAAATAAACACTTCACTCACCAAAAAATGGAACTTAACCCTATTTCCCGAAACATAACAACAAACCACACCCACATCTTGAGAATCAACTGAAGGATCAAATCATTACTTACATAACCATGAAAGGACTATATTGTTGGGCCATGTCACAATGATACCAATAATCACCCAAACTTAAGAACAGTAATTAAATCCATAAATTTCAAGGGAGGATGTAACGAACTCCCCACCATTATAAAACAGCTAACATATGACAAATTCTTAGAAGAAAACTCAAAGAAACCTGTAGTTGATCTCCCACCATTAAGTACCAACTAATAATAAATAAACTAAAATTCGACTAGAACTAGAATTGGGCCTCTCACACAGAGTCCCAATAACAATATCCCATAATAAACTACCAACCCAAGCTATGAGGAACATAACATGAACATTTAAACCACCCACTCCCAAACAGAGGGCACAAGAAATATGCCAACTCTTTCGGCACGGATAAAAAAACCCCACAACTCAGGTAAGGGAAGGAAGGGTCCCAATTATTAGGCTAGTGAAACCACTACTAACAATTACCCATCACTCTTCACCTATAAATGGATAAAACAAATAGCACACCCGATTCACGTGGGCAGTCAACATTAGGACATTGATTAGAAACATACTTTTCAGAAGGCACATTCACTGAAATTTTTTGAGGGGTATGTCCACCATGATTTTTTAAACTAAAGGGAATCATGCATTGATAGAGGACCTAAAATAATAATACAGAAAATGAATCACCTCAATGGTAGAGGGAAAAACTTAAATATGATTCTTAAACATCTTGGAATTCCTGACTATGTGTCAGCTTCACTCTGGGACCTATGGCTGGAGGTCTGATGTGTGAAGAATCTATTTCGATGCAATTAAGAGCTACTAATCCCTAATTGGATCCCCTTCTTTTAGTGCCCCACAAATCCACAGAGCACTCCCGAGTAGAAACAATGGATCAATATACATTGCAGAACTCACTTGCTCATCAATACACCTTTATCTAAATAGGAACTCATAGATTTAAAAAATCATTCTCCCTCACTCTGAATGAGGATAATAATGGATAAGAAACATGATGAAACACATCCACATCACTGATTAAAACTATGACAATTGAGAGAATCACTATAATAAGAAGACATTTTAGATTGAGCCTGAACATCTATCTATTCAATCAAATGGATTGAGGCATCATCTAACGAGGTGGATCTAATATTTGAAAAAAATACTTATGTTGATCAACGGGAAATTGCCAATGGAGAAACATCCCTGGCCACATCAAAACATCCAAAAAAAATTGGAAACCCATTTAATACCGCACCAAAACTGAGCCACTAATAAAATTCAAACTGAAAACACAACAAGGGTATCCTTTTCGGATCACGAGGAACCATACTGAATAAAACATAATTCCAAGAGAAGGAAAAGAAAACTACATAACCATCAATCAAAAAAAACAATACAACATTTTAGATTAAAACACTTTTGAAAATCAAAAAACCTTGGTGTATTTTCACACTCACCAATGGTGTTTCATCGAGTGTCACTCACATGCACATTTCCATGCCTCCCTAGGCACCCATACACTATTCTATATCCGGCATCCATCCATATTCCCATATACCATCATACATGTGAGCACCCATGAAAACACCAAAATCTAAAGCAAAAAAACCTCATTTTCCAAACAAATAATTCATCCCCTTTCAAAAATCATGTACCTTCCAAAGGAACACTTTCCGCCATGTAAAAAACCATTTTTATATTCAATGCATCAATCCATTTTACCATACACGAAAAATGAAATTCCATGTATTTTAAGAAAAAAAATTTAATTGTATTCAAAACATTTATCCAGCATCTTAACATACCTAATTTAATTAAAAATCACCTCATTTTCATTAAACAACTTCCAAAAACAATCATACTCTTTCCATAAACCCCAAATAGGTTACTTTAGACAAAAATATTTTACTCATTCCTTCCCCAAACTTACTTATCTAAAATAATTTTACACCACTTCACAAAATATGTCTGTTTCCACTAAAACTCCATTTTCATAATTAGAACACATGGTTTTCCCTAAAAAAATTCTGAATTCAAAGAATACTCAAAACAACTCACAAATGTGAACTAGTGTCGGTGGGTGACTTGACCATATGGTTGGTGGCCATATGCCAAACACACCACCAACATAGAGATCCTTCTAGGACCATGCCCTGCCTCCACATGTCAGGTCAGGCCCTGTGAGTTAACATAAACCATTAGACCAACTCCCTTTGTCATGTCATAACCACCAAACAATTTATAAGGACCAAATAAACTAATAAAATCGGTATTCCTATGGAAAAATAAGGATTAGAATGAGGAAGAGTTCACGAGGTTATTTTCACACCTACCCCTTGTGTCCCAACAATTATACTCCATATACCTTGAAATGAACAAATAACAAAAGGTCCTCTAAAAATCAAGGTCTACTAAGAACCAACTTGGCTCTAATACCAATTTTTCATGAACTAGCTTGAGTCGACCCTGAACTGGTCACCAGGGGCACTCCTTGACAAGTCTCAATAGGCATTCTCGATCCTCCCAGTATAGAGACAAGAACCAAGGGCATTAGTAGAGTGACAAGGTAATGATTTATCCCAGTAAATAAATAATATCCAATAGAGAAATGAAACCAAACATCCCACTATTTATAAATAAAACTGAACCAAACATCATATATACAAGAAAATAAAAGTTCAACTGAAGAATATAAATGAACCAACCAAACTTGATGACCAACTAACTCCAGGTGACCCCACTGGTCACTCTCCAATACAACAATCAAAAGTCTCTCAAGATGATCGAACTCAAGATGAAATCTGCACAATGTATAAAAACATAAAATAACTATAAACATGAGCATTAAAACTCTATAGGCTAGCCTAATAATCTATTCCCAATGCACTACCTTTAAAATAAAAGAAACATCCATTTACATGTTTGAACTACTATATATAAAATTATGTTTTCCCAAAAACATTCCATACTATAAAAATTATAAGACAAAATGCGTTCAAGTTTTCATAAATAGGAAAATCTAGTAATAATTTTCTTGGAATGCAAATTTGAATGAAATCAAATTTCTATTAAGAGGGAATCATTAAATAATTAAAAATTTCAAATAAAACACACATGCTATTGAATTTACCATCCAATCACACTTTATGTTGATGGTGAGTAAAAAATAGCCAATGAATACATGTCATGGGAACACCCCTAGGAACTATCTTGCTATGGGACTCTAGCAATATCATATCTTGGTATAAAATTAGCCATCTCCAATGACCTTCCCATGAATGAGTCACTAGGAGGGGAGACCCCAATGACCTAGTTGTCCCCATAATAAATAACCTTCTCATGGATGAGCCACTAGGAGGGGAAACCCCAATGGTCTGGTGGTACCCATCATCATCATATTTTTCTTTGTGTTGTCATTGTCAATCTTACTTAGTAAAACAGGGATGAAACAACTTCAGATCACCAGCATACTTGTCCTAGTTTGACCACCTAGATACATGAGATTCCCTATTTGGGCTCAAAAAGTTCCACATGTTATAAAATACTATCTTCACATAAAAAATCCACTTCTAAATCATATACACATGGAACAGCCTGCAAACAAGTTCTGCATCTATTTTAGAAATCAACAAACCACTTAAAATTTTCCAAATACAATTTCATGGTGTATAACGAGGCTTTGAACATAAAATCCATTAAAAATGCTCTTTTAAGGAAAAACTCCCAATAATACCATACCAAACTTTATTTGGAATCCCCAAAAACATTTATTATATCAATTTCATGAATCATAAAATTACCCCAAATGATACAACATGAAATACACATATAAACCATTTTTACAAAACTGCCAAACGGGCCTTTAAGTATTCCTCCCAAAAACAAAATTTATCAAAAGTACCAATTACACAATTCATAAAGAGGTGTAAAAAACTGTTGGAAGCAAAAAATCATTTACTTAAGCCCCTTAAAAATTCAGGTTGCCCATTCAAAACCCATCCTTTTCTGTAAAGATTCCAAACTAGCCATGTATCAGGAACCCAAGCCAAAACACCCTAAAAACTCATACTCATTTCATTATAAAAACCAATAATTGTTTTGAACGCACATAGGGAACCCAAAAAACTTGATTCACATACTACCATAATTTCTCACAAGCCAAACCAATCATTTTATATCACCTTCATAACACAAAAGCTAATAAGGCACTTTCCCAAATATGAGGCATGCAACACTCAACAAAACAAGCTCTATTTAAAAATAAAGAGGTTATAACACTAAATTTTCTTTCCAAACATTTATTTAAATTACTAAACAATGTTTTAAACATCACAAACCAGGTCTGAAATTTAATAAAACATTTAATTAAACACTTAGAGTTCACTTTTATAACAAAACAACACTACTTTTCGCAAAACAAGGAATAAAAACCACTTTTCACACAAAATAAATTTATTGAAAGATTATAAAACAATACTCAAAATATGTAGAGGGTTTAAATACCATTAAAAAATATGAATATTAAATAAAAAGGACATGTTCAATGGGAAACCTACCTCATAACCATGGAAGAATTGAAACGCACACCCGAAAACACCTGTCAAGGGTTCCAAAACCCTAGATCTAAAAATACCAGACCTAAATGAAAAAAAACCCCATAAAAAAATTGGAATAATAGAACCCTAAGTCGATAATGACTAGGGGAGAAGAGAAAATAAAGAAAAAAAGACAGAAGAAGGAAGATGTAAGATGAAGGAGAATGATTTGATGACGAAATTAAGAAGAACCACTAACCTTTGGTGAGAAATCTCCCACAAAGAGACCCAAAATGAAGGATAATGAAGGGGGAGGAACATTTGGTAGATAAAAAACAGTTAAGGCTCCATTTTGGAGGTACAATCACTTATAAATGATTTTCAGGTTAAATGTATTTATTCTCGTAATGGGATGCACGGTTTCGCTACACGGTTTTGTAAATCGGGCGCAAACCGTGCGAATGCTATTGGAAAAATTTTGCAACTTGCTGGTTTATGTTGCACAGTTTGGGAAAACCGTGATCAAATTGTGAGACCCAAAAAATTGTCCAAAAATCCTCAAATGAAACCCCAAAACCTAAAGAACCCCACCCAAAGATCCTTGAATGATTTAAACACAGCATTGTGACACTGTGGGTGTCAGAAACTCTCCAACATCCCACCTTCTCCCAATATGAGAAAAGGATCAACCATGAGGGGAACACTATACAAAGAAAACACTTCAAAACTCAACACCCATCACACATGGAACCCATGAAAATACCAGGATCCCCAATGAACTAGATCAAAACCCAAATGTGAAAAACCGAGTGTGATAGTCCTAATGAGTTAGGGGGGTTCCACTCTAATAGTAGCTATAGAGGACCCACATCCATGAAGATGGGGGGGTCCACTATAGTGTCACGGGGACCCATGCCTAAATACAAATAGGGGGTTCGACCTTGGCCATTGAGGACTCATGCCCTAATGCATCATGGGGGGTTCCACTCATAAGATAGAGGAAGAGAGCTTGCTACTAGTGGGAGGGTTAGGAGGAAACCCTAGCTCAAATCCATAATGACATATTTATAACATTAATTAGGCCAAGGGTTAACCTCAACTTCTTAACCTATCCCAACAATGGTCATGGGATCCGAACATCCCTCACCCTCTCACTTTAGGTTATGCTTAGGGTAAACACTACATTACAAACTCAAAGGTGGTATCTGATTTCCAATCCGAGTCCCTGTTCATGAGTGTAACAACTGGGTCCTGGTGACAGCACAGACACCCCGCCTTTAACATGGTCATTAGGTCATGAACCTCCAGGTACCACCAGTTGCCCTGCAGACACGTGGTTCCCACTCTGGGGCCAACCCACATGCCTTAACAAGTCATATGACTAATGACAGTCCCTATAAGCCAAAACATGTCCTTTCCAGTGTGATTTGTCCTCACTCACACACACCCTGAGAAACATCTGAAAAGGTCACCCATCTTGATCACTACTCCAGACCAATCATGCTTAACTGTGGAGTTCTAATCATGTAGGCTCCCAAAAAGGAAGGTGCACCTTGTTTCCATGAGTCATATCATTTAGTCATTTAACCCTTTATCATTATAGAGTGTTACAATGTGTTCTTTGGATTAGCATCCAAAATATAATAATTTTATATAGAAATTTTATTTATGGTTATGTACTCGGTTATTTTTTCTACAGAAGAATCGTGTGAACAATATTTATGCCCCTCCTAGTGTAAACATCATGCTCTGAACTCAGTTGTAGACTTGGATTTCTAATCTGATCAACATTTTAAGAGATTTCCCACTTCCATTGTGTGCATAATATAAAATATACATGATATTTTTATAAAATTAATTCCAGTCACACCAGACCTCATAATCACACATCGTCACATCACTAATCACTGGAAATATATATGTAATTATTTCTACATCTTACAAGGAAAAAATTGGGTCTCTACATCATTCCCTTTTTCAATTTTTTTCATCCTCGAAAATCAAAAACATAGAAAAGTGGTGGGAAATTCATCCTGCATATGGTTCATCCCTACACTGAGATGCATAGTCAAAGAAGAAGTGTGAAACTACCTAATCACCTCCTATCACATAATGGATGGAATCTCTGTTTGTCCCTGATAATGGATGATGTTATTCGCTTCTATAGAAAATCCATCAGGCAAAACTCCAAATGATATCTGGTCACACAATCTCCCCCATTCAATATATCACAACTGAGACTCCCTCACATGGTTGAGAAGTGAAGGAGTCAACACCATCCAATGAAGAGAAATGGTACCCTCCTACTCCACTAGGGTCAGCTGTAGGGAATCTAACTGCTCTGAAAGATTCTACACTAGGAGAGCCTGATACTTCCTACTAAGGGAATTTTCTACAATGTTGCCCTTTCTAGAGTATAGACTATCTCAAAGTTGTAGTAGTACATGAAATCCACCTAGCATCGTTACCTCATGTTCAGGTCTCTCGCGGTGGAGAAGTACATGAAACATTGACAGTCTGAGTAAACCACAAATCGCTCTCCCAGAAGGTAGCATTTCCACATCATTATGGTGAATTCTACCATTTCTATCATCATGTAGTGAGTCGTGTAGTTTTGTTCATGGTGACTCAACTACCTCGGCCTATATTCGACAATAGTATATCCATGTATCAAGGTTGACATTGAGAACGCAAAGGTACCAACAGACAAGGAAGGTGAGTAAACTCATCTAACCGCAAGAATCTAGACATGGAAACCACATGGTATACCCAGATCATCTTGGCCTCTCTTAGAAGGAGAGTAACCCCAAACCAGATACTCCACCACACTCTCTAGAGACATCCCATGAAAAGTGTGTCAATCGTGAAATCTCCACCAGCAATGTCGGGACCTGCTTCGACATTCCATCACACAACCTCTCACCAAATTCACAAGACAAAGGGACCCATCCACCACACCTTGAAAATATCTTATTTGGTAGGCACTAACTCTTCCTCATGGTTTTTCTCTCATAAAAAAATAGGTCTTGGTGGGTGAAGAACCCCTCTTCCTCATGCATTCAAAGCTACATCAAACAAAACCGAAACAAGGTTACAATGATTCCCCACGTCACCTCTATTAAACCTCGACCAAGAGCAAGGAAGAAAAGTGTACCTCACACAGTGTCTAACAATTTCTACTACAAGAAGTACAAGAGTCGTAGTGCAAACCTATTAGCATCTTGAGAACCGCAAAGATTGTAGACATCTATAGCATACAGCTGTCTGCCACCTCGACATCTAGATCCCTAAGCCTGACTTGGGATGTCCGATTGTGTTAGTGGAGGGATCTCATAGTGTTATCCACCACCTATAGCTTCTCTCACTCCTCTGCCAACACCACTTCCCTGGGGACCACCCTGTCCCCTCTTGGGAGATCCTGATCATGGCGAGATCTTTACATTTAACAATGAGAGGTGAGATTAAAATATCTAAAGTGTTTTCCTTCTCTTAATATATTATGTTAGATTATTTTAATGATATTCAATCTATTTCTTAGTATATCATCAAATTGTACTAAATAGAGTAGGAATAGGTTTTACTAGAGAGACAACCATAAAATATTTTTTGAGGATGCGTGATGTAGAGACCCAGGTTTTTAATTAAATGACTTTGTTAAAAAAATCTGGATGGTGAGCGTTGAGTAAAATGAATTAATTTAATTAACACCCCAGAATGATAAATGGTTAAATGACTAAATGATGTGACTCGTGTCCACGAGGTTCTACTTTCTTTTTTGGAGTCTACCTGACTAGGACTCCACAGTTAAGCGTCCTTGACCTGAAGTAGTGATCAGGATGAGTAACCTTCTGGAAAGTTATCTGCGAGTGAGGTAAAAGCACACTATAAATGACATGTGTTTGATTGTGGAAACATTTATTAGTCATATGACATGTTTGGGCACGTGGGTGGGCCCTAGGGTGGGGATCATGTGTCTGCGAGGCAACAGGTGGTACCTACCGGGCTAGGACCTGACGTCCACATTAAGGAGAGTTAAATGAATTAATTTAATTATTGAATTATTTAATTACTTCTAAAACCATGATTATGCCTATAATTAGGACTTTAGTGAGGGAGGATGAGGTTGGACTCATAATCCTCCTGCTAATGAAAGTTTCTCCCCTCCTCCCCGTGGAAGAACGAAGAACTGACTGCTGGTGCGACACTGGACCTGAGGGTTCCAAATCTACTAGAGGATCATAGTTTGGGGCAACAGAAGAGATCTGGCGGTCCGTAGAACTGACTGCTGGTGCGACACTGGCTGACAGCAGCGGCGACGGGCCACGGGTCATTGGCAGTGGCTGACGACACCACGACCAGGTGAGGGAACAACGCGGGTCGGAGGGGAATCGAGCATTCGGTGCGGTGAGGCGGGCTCAGGCTGCAGCAAAGATGCGGTTGCGGCGACGAGGCAGCGACGAGAAGCTACGGTGGGCTCCGGCAGCGGCGGCGATGCGGTGATGAGTGGCGGTTGCGGCGACGAGCGGCGCAGAAGTCTCAGGCGGTTTCCAGAGATGCGGGACGCGGGCGTGACTGGGCCAACCGTTAGGGTCGCAGGAGGAAAACACGGGAGAGGGTTGGGGGAACCGCTGGAGCGCGTGAAAACCAGGGGGTGGGGAGGTGTGGCCTCTTCCTCATCTTATAAAAAAAATATAGTTTGTAATAATAAATTAATAATAATAATAATATTATTATTATTATCATTATTATTAACAATATGGGTTTTCTACTTTAACTCCTCCATAGGGTGTCCATTTTACGCGCCATCAACGACATCGTAACCCTGTTTTTGAAACAGTCATTTTCAGAAATTTTTTGAATAACTTCTTATGACACAAGGATTAGGTTCACAAAACATCCAATAATAATAATTTTATTATTATTATTAAACTGTTTATCGGTCATAACTCTTTATGACATCTGTTTTACGCACTGTCTGCAGGAGTGTAATCATGTCCTTGATACGGTTATTTAAAGACCAATTTTTGGATAATTAATATGTGTTCATGGCTCAGGTTCATGAAATGCATAAGAATAAGAATAAAACTATTATTATTATTATGATTCTGAAATTTTGTGTCAGGCATAGCTTCTCTGTACGATGTCCATTTGATAAACCATCAATGATGTCATGCCTCTCTCTTTGAGACAGACCATTTTGAGATATATTTTGAGCACTTAAACAAAAGTTGAGGTGCATTCCCCACTTAGACCGGATTGGGCGTCTTGCATTGAAAACCACCTTCTTCACCGTGTATCCGTTTTGGATGATCATGTAGTAAATCCTGAGTGTTTTTCTGAGAGGATTGCAATGGCGTGATCTGTATAACTTGTTTCAGTACTGGGGAATGCCCCCCACGAGTTACCTTTCTAGCATAATGTAGTGTAGTGAAACTTTTTCATCAGATGCTTGATTGAGGTGAGCAAATAGTCTACCTAGCATGTTTTTCTGCAAGGATCACAACGTTGTGATCCTTTTGGAGATGCATATCCTTATTCGTGATCTATTTAAATGTGGAAGTATGAAAGGAATATCAATGGATGTTTCTTTGACATGTTTCGAGCCCCGACATGGGTCGGATCGTGAAAAAAGTGGTATCAGAGAAAGGTTCAATCCTTGGGATGTTGTTCAGACACTTACCCATAAGAGGATTTGTTGGGTATAGGGAAACAATTTCGACGTGTCTCAAGAGGTGCTCTCAGGCCAGTGATAGTGCGGTGGCAGACATAGCCCTTCACCAAGACCCTGGTTACCTGCTTGTTGACTCAGCATGCTGAGACACTTGTTGTAGGGAACTTTATTACATGCATCATATAACATCAAGTATTTGACTGTCCTTGTTGAGTCAGACCCCCTTCGATGTTATCTTTATATATATATATATATATATATATTCTCAATCGTACCATGGTACACCTTGATGATTTTTAGGATTCCTCCACGACGCCAGCCAGCCAGGATACCTGCTATAGTTTGTGAAGTCGATCTTGCGACCAATGAGGCCTCTATAAAGGGTCCATCATTCGATCACATTCCTCTTGGTGGGTCAGTGGTGACACTTCCACCTATGGAGAAGTAGTTCGTACCAACATCACAGACTGAGGATGAGCGTAGGCTGAGCATGCTTCGTGTGTTCCAGCACCAGAGGCCGCTGAGGTTTCATGGTGAGCTTGACCCTCAGGCAGCAGAGGACTGGTTGGAGTTATTAGTCTGCCTCTTCAGGCTTGTGTGGACACCAGTATACTAGATGGTGGCTTTGGTAGCCAGCCTTTTTCTAGGGCAGGCTGGGCAGTGGTGGGGTTTAGTTACCTAGAGGCACGATGAAATGAATCTCTCATGGGATGAGTTTCAGTGGTTGTTTTCTGAGGAGTACAATACCTCATGCATTCACTCCATCAGGATTCAGGAGCTTCTAGAGCTGAATCAGGGTTCCATGATAGTGGATGCATACACGAATAGGTTTACCGACCTTACCCGTTACTCCCTTGATATGATCTGTGACTGTTAATTTTATGCGCGGAAGTTTGAGAAGGGTCTCCACCGAGAGATTTGTGCCAATATAGTTCCCATGTGCATCCCTACCTATGCAAGGGTATTGGAGAAGGAACTCGTGACAGAGAGCTTACTCTTCGAGGGGCGCCAGTTAGCTGATCCTGGCTGTGGACGCTTCAGAGCAGAGACGTCCACAGTAGGTGGAAGATTCCAGACAATAGGGACTCAACACAGGAGATAATTCCATGATCAAACTTGGCCACATGGTCAAGTAGAAACAATACCACATAGGGCGGCATGCCATCCGGGTGAGGGATGATGCATTACATGTGATGGGAAAGGTCACATGGTGTGAGACTACCCGACCAGACAGGTTGAGTATCCTTGGTAAGTAGCTGGTGGACCACCATTGAAGAGGCAGTACTATGACCAGGGTGGTCCCTAGGGAGGCGGTGCCGACATAGGAGCAGGAGTAGGAGGACTAGGAGGTTGGGGTGGCGTTATGAGTCCCCCCCCACCAGACTTCCCACATCAGGCTCAAGGAGCTAGTGGTCGGGGCCGTAGACAACTCTAGGTGATGGATGTCTGTGATCCTCTACCACACGAGATGATCTGAGGTATACTCAGGGTTTATTCTACTCTTGCATTAGTATTGGTAGACACAAGGGATAACCACTATTTTATTTTTTTACTCCTAGTATGGGAGTTGGAGCTCCTAATAGAGGCACTATCACAGTGGCTTTGCCTCAAGGATCCTACGGGAAGCACTTCTTTAGTATATTTTGTCTATAGGCAGTGTGAGTTATCATTTGGAGGATAAAGGTTCATGTGGGACCTACTGGTCATTACAATGGTAACTTATGAATTCATCTTGGGAATGGATTGGATTTCCGTGGTTCAAGCCTCGATTGAGTGTCACTGGTGGCAAGTCAGGTGTCTGCACATTAAGGGGGAGAGGTTCACCTTCCTTGGTGAATGAGGCCTCATAGCATGGAAAGCGAGTGTTGTGAGAAAGAGGCTACAACCTTTTTCATATCAGTTAACTAGAATGACCCTTGGTGTTGTAGAGCCTTCATTCCCTTGGTTCCTTCAGTTGTATAGGATTACATGGACGTCTTTCCCAAAGATGTCCCAGGACTACTTCCAAGGTGAAAATTGTAATTTTAATTGATTTCAAACCAGTAACATCCCCGATATCTTCGACGGCCTATCAGATGACACCCATTGAGCTCTAGGAGCTATGTCTATAGTTGGAAGATCTTCGTATAAAGGGTTTTATTAGGCCCAGTGTGTCCCTCTAGGTAGAACTGGTTCTATTTGTGAAGAAGGTGGATAGGAGGTGAGAGGTTGTTCTCCAAGATATCTCTGAGATCCGGCTACCACTAACTATGGGTTCACGAGGCTGATATTCTGAAGTTGGCCTTTCATTGTCTCTATAGCCATTATGAGTTCAAGTGATTCCCTTCGGCATGACAAATGCCCCCACCCATTTCATGGATTTGATGAACCAGGTCTTCCAGCCATACATTGACCGGTTTGTTGTAGTCTTCATAGAAGACATACTCATTTACTTAGTGTTATAACACTTGAGGATGGTCCTTGATTTACTTCTAGAGAAGCAAATTTATGGGAAACTCTCGAAGTTTCAGTTCTAGAAACACGAGGTTAACTTTATAGGGAATGTCATCTCTAAGAAGAGTTTTTCCATGGATCCCATGATGATCGGGGCAATGCTTTCTTGGGAACCACACAAGAATGCGTCAGAGGTATAGAGATTTCATGGTTCGGCGGGGTACTACCAAAGATTTGTGGAAGACTTATCCAAGATTGCATCCATTTTGACCAATCTGACATAGAAGGGATAACTATTTACTTGGTCTGAGCAGTTCCAGAGAGCCTTTGATAAATTGATGTAGAGGCTGACTAGTGCTCCAATTATGAGGATACTAGTGGAGGGCTTTGAGTTCGTAGTGTACTGTGATGCCTCAGGAGATGGGCTTTGTTATGTTTTGATGCATCAACAGGAATTCATCACGTACGGGTCAAGGCAGTTGAGACCCCATGAGCATAACTATGCGACTACTAACTTGGGGCTCACATCAGTATTTTTTGCCCTGACGATGTAGAGATACTATCCCATGAGAGAATGCTTTGTGGTTTACTTAGAGCACCAGAGCCTTAGGTGTATCTTTATCCAGTGGGATATGAATTTGAGTCAGTGACGCTAGCTAGAATTCCTGCAGCATTAACTCTTCAAGATCGTCTATAATCTAGGGAAGGGAAATGTTGTGGCAGATTCCCTTAGCAGGAACTCCCAGGATTTCCTAATACATGAAGCTTCAGAGTAATTGGCTTCCCTGTAGCTGACCTTGGTAGAGCAGGAGGGTACAACTTTTCTACAATATATGGTAATAAATCCTTCGCTCCTTGAGCATGTGATAGAGTCCCAGCTGGGGGATATCTAATGTGAAGTGCTACAAAACTAGATATTCATAGGTGATTCACCTGATGGGTATTATGAAGGAGGGAATCACAATATACTGTTCCAGGAGAGAACAGTGATTCAGGTCACGATAAGGGAGGATGTGATGTGGGAGTTCCATACTTATCCCTTAGCTGTATATACTGGTGTGGGGAAGATGTATAGGGATCTTCAGTAGCAGTTCTAGTGGTCAGGAATGGGATGAGTTGTGGCTGAGTTCATCCCAGTGCCTTACCTGTCAGTAGGTAAAGGTTGGGCATCAGGTTCTAGCAGGCTTGTTGCAGCCTATTGACATCCCGGAGTTGACGTGGGATGACATATCCATATACTTCTTCATGGGGATTCCACACACAGTGAAGGGCCATGACTCCATTTGGGTGATAGTGGATCGACTCACTAAGTTAGTGCACTTCCTTGCTATTTGGGAGCAGAGTTCAATGGACAGTTTGGGGCGGTTGTAGGTGTGGGATATCGTCTGCCTACATGGGGTACCCTCAATGATTGTCTCTGATCATGATGTGAGGTTATGTCATAGTTTTGGAGAGGCTTGCAGGAGGTATTCTAGACCCAATTAAGGATTAGTACGACTTTTCACCCCCAGACCGATGGGCAAACTGAGCGCACTATCCAGGTGTTCTAGGATTTTCTAAGGGCCTGCATGTTAGATTTCAGCTGGAGCTGGGAAGACCACCAACCTTTGGTAAAAATTTCATACAAAAATAGTTACCACACTTTTATCAGTATGGAACCTTTCTAGACCCTATACGGGAGACCCTACATGTCACCTTTCTAATGGACAGAGTTTATAGAATCATACCTCGTGGGCCCGGAGTTGGTGTGAACCACAAAGGAGAAGGTACAGGTCATCCATGAGCGGATGAAGACAGACCAAAGAAGAAAAAAAACATACACAGACTGTCGTTTTTGGCCCTTGGAGTTCGAGAAAGGAGAACACATCTTCTTGATAGTCTCCATGTGGTGTGGAATGCGGAGGTTCAATCAGGGAGGCAAGCTATCCCCGAGGTTCATTAGATCGTTCGAGATCATGTGAAAAATTGGCGACATTTCCTACTACCTTGCCCCACCCCACAGTTGGAGCGGGTGCACGATGTCTTCTACGTGTCGCATCTGAGACAATATGTGCATGAACCTATGCATTTCATTGATTGGGGAAAACTTGACATCGAGGATGAATCCACCTTTGTAGAGCATCCAGTGGTGATTGAGGATCGACATGAGAAAACCTTTCCCCAACGGGCCATTCCATTGGTCTACGTGTTGTGGCCGCACATGAACGTACAAGAGAGCTCTTTGGAATGGGAGAGCTAGATGTGGGCCCAGTATCCCAAGTGGTTTTCCTAGATTTTCTTTTTGGAGATGAAAAAAATGAAGGAGGGAATGATGTAGAGACCCGAGTTTTTAATTAAAATACTTAGTTAAAAAAATTCTAGTGGTGAGCGTTGAGTTAAATGAATCAATTTAATTAATGAATTAATTAATATATTCTAAAACCCTGATTAAGCCTACAGTTTGGAATTTAGGGAGGGAGGATGAGGTTGGACTCACAATCCCCCTACCAACAAAAGCTCATCCGCTATGCTCTGGACTTCCTATGATTTTCTGCACCCCCCGTTGATTTTTTTTTTCATTTGAATTCTCCGAAGATAGTTAAAAACAATACGACCATCAATCGGATTTCCTTTTTACCTATTCTTGTAGGAAAATTTGGCGTAAGGGGGTTTTTTATTTTTTATTTTATTTTAATGGGTCTAGGGTGCAAATAATTAAGAAAATGGGTTGGTTGAGCACCACTTCATGTGGCGCTCAAAGGGTGAGGAGGCCGAGCGCCACTTCAAGTGGCACTTGGCTATTTCGGGTGATTATCCCTTCAGCGCCACTTGAAGTGGCGCTGAAGGCCTATCCAACCAACGAACAATGCCACTTGAAGTGGCGCTACTCCTTTAACCCCTCCCCATTCAACGCCACTTCAAGTGGCGCCGCAACCCTCCCCCTACATATAAATAAGGCCGCTCACCCTCCCCATTTCTCATCTCCTCACTTCCCCCCCTCTCTCTCTCTCAA
Organism: Viscum album; assembly: GCA_963277665.1. Taxonomy (NCBI): domain Eukaryota; kingdom Viridiplantae; phylum Streptophyta; class Magnoliopsida; order Santalales; family Viscaceae; genus Viscum; species Viscum album. Next base: position 742,011,198 of record OY728138.1, on the reverse strand, counting down.
ATTCCCATCTCCTCACTCCCCCCCTCTCTCTCAAAGTTCTCTGGTTTTTTCTGCGCTTTGCCTCTTCGGTTGCTCTGGCTGCATAGCTACGTCTCCACAAATTTGAGGTAAATCTTTCTTTAAATTTATTTAATATTTTGATTTATTAATTTAGTTGTTTAATTTATAGAATTAGTTTGTAATATTTGTATTATATAAATAGTATAGTTTTTTTAAAATGTAATGAGGTAATGAAATGATTATAGTTAGTTAATTAATTAAGTAATTATAATTAGGTAATTAAATAATTATAATTAGGTAATTAATTAATTATAATTAGGTAATTAATTAATTCTAATTAGGTTATTAATTAATTCTAATTAGGTTATTAATTAATTATAATTAGGTTATTAATTAATTATAATAAGGTTATTATTTAATTCTAATTAGGTTATTAATTAATTATAATTTGGTTATTAATTAATCATAATTAGGTTATTAATTAATTATAATTAGGTAATTAATGTATTCTAATTAGGTAATTAATTAATTCTAATTAGTTAGTTAATTAGTTCTAATTAGCTAATTAATGAATTCTAATTAGCTAATTATTTTATTCTAATTAGGTAATTAATTAGTTCTAATTAGGTAATTAATTAATTCTAATTTGGTAATTAATTAATTTTAATTAGGTTATTAATTAATTTTAATTAGTTTATTAATTAATTCAAATTAGGTTAATAATTAATTCTAATTAGGTAATTAATTAATTATAATTAGGTTAATTATTAATTATAATTAGGTTAATAATTAATTATAATTAAGTTAATAATTAATTATAATTATGTTATTAATTAATTTTAATTAGGTAATTAATTAATTATAATTAGGTTATTAATTAATTATAATTAGGTTATTAAGTAATTCTAACTAGGTTATTAATTAATTCTAATTAGGTTATTAATTAATTATAATTAGGTTAATAATTAATTATAATTAGGTAATTAATGAATTATAATTAGGTAATTTATTAATTCTAATTAGTTAGTTAATTAGTTCTAATTATCTAATTAATTAATTCTAATTAGCTAATTAATTAATTATAATTAGGTAATTAATTAGTTCTAATTAGGTAATTAATTAATTCTAATTTGGAAATTAATTAATTTTAATTAGGTTATTAATTAATTTTAATTAGTTTAATAATTAATTCTAATTAGGTTAATAATTAATTCTAATTAGGTAATTAATTAATTATACTTAGGTTAATAATTAATTATAATTAGGTTACTAATTAATTATAATTAGGTTATTAATTAATTATAATTAGGCAATTAATTAATTATAATTAGGTTATTAATTAATTATAATTAGGTTATTAAGTAATTCTAATTAGGTTATTAATTAATTCTAATTAGGTTATTAATTAATTGTAATTAGGTTATTAATTAATTATAATTAGGTTAATAATTAATTATAATTAGGTAATTAATGAATTCTAATTAGGCAATTTATTAATTATAATAAGTTGGTTAATTAGTTCTAATTATCTAATTAATGAAATCTAACTAGTTAATTAGTTAATTCTAATTAAGTTATTAATTAGTTCTAATTTGTTAATTAATTAATTCTAATTTGGTAATTAAATAATTTTAATTAGGTTATTAATTAATTTTAATTAGTTTAATAATTAATTTTAATTAGGTTAATAATTAATTCTAATTAGGTAATTAATTAATTATAATTAGGTTAATGATTAATTATAATTATGTTACTAATTAATTATAATTTGGTTATTAATTAACTATAATTAGGTAATTAAATAATTATAATTAGGTTACTAATTAATTCTAATTTGGTTATTAAGTAATTATAATTAGGTTAATAATTAATTCTAATTTGGTAATTAATGAATTCTAATTTGGTAATTAATGAATTCTAATTAGGTAATTAATTAATTCTAATTAGGTAATTAATTAATTCCAATTAGTTAATTAATTAGTTCTAATTAGCTAATTAATGAAATCTAATTAGCTAATTAATAAATTCTAATTAGGTAATTAATTAATTATAATTAGGTAATTAATTAATTCTAATTTGGTAATTAATTAATTCTGATTAGGTAATTAATTAATTCTGATCAGGTAATTAATTAATTCTTATTAGGTAATTAATTAATTCTCATTAGGTAGTTAATTAATTCTGATTAGGTAATTAATTAATTATAATTACGATAATTAATTAATTAAAATTAGGTAATTAATTAATTAAAATTAGGTAATTAATTAATTATAATTACGGTAATTAATTAATTCGAATTAGGTAATTAATTAATTATAATTAGATATATTAATCAGCGAAGTAGTTATATTAATCAGCGAAGTAGTTATATTAATCAGCGAAGTAGTTATATTAATCAGCGAATTAGTTATATTAATCAGCGAAGTAGTTATATTAATCAGCGAAGTAGTTATATTAATCAACGAAGTAGTTATATTAATCAGCGAAGTAGTTGTAAATTGCTTATGGAATATACCTTTGCATTACATTCTAGGTATGATAATGAATTTAGTTTACAATCTACCTTGACCTCGGTTTGTAATTGAAGTTATGAACTTGAATTTAGTAGTTGAATATATTTTTTACATATTAAGTGTTAGAGTTGTCATGAAATGATTTATCTCTTGAGTAATGTATCCTCGGGTATAGGGGCTTTGGGTTGGACCACCTACTTTCTTGGAGGCTTTCCTTGTCTAGGAAAGTGAATGGGGTTGGCTATCTGTCGCTCTGGGCTTACTCACGTGTAGATTTCCAATTTGATATAACTATATGCTTTTACATGATGTGTTCGTGTACCTCATGCATATAATGCATGCAGATATGTATGAATATGTTTGAATTCTATTTTTGGGTAAGTAACACAAACTTGTGGGTTGTGTAAATAGTTACACATCAATATGGTTTGAACATATTGATTTAGTGGAGGGATTAGTATTACAACCTAAATTACTAGAATCATGCATACATAAATCGATTCTTTAATCAGATTTAATTAATAACAATGGTTTCTTTTAGATAAAAAAGATGGTCGCCGCCTATATTTATTGCAACGATCAAATAATTGAGACAGAACAAGGATGTAGTTATAGTATACATCCAGAAGCTGTTGTGATTCTTGGAGGATGTACTAATTTAGAATCTGTGCAAAGGAAAATTCATCGGAAGTTAAAACTTGTGAGGAATCAAGTGATAGAGTCCATCACATTCAGACATCTCCAATTTATAGATAGGTTTTGGCATGTGCCCTATCCGGTAAATGATGATGATGATTGGGAATATATCCTTTCATTGGTTAAGTATATACCTGAGAATCAAATGATGGAGTTGTATGTCACTATAGCTACAATGGAGGTTCCATCGACATTGCTAGTTGACCCATCTCAAATTCATGAGACTATGTCATATGCTCCTTCACATCAAGAAGTTCCATCAGCATCAATAGTTTTTACATTATTTCCGATCGCCACCGTGCAATCAAGGAGGCAATACAGTCTGAGGGTCCTTCGTGGAGACCACCCTATGCCCATCATCAATACTATATTCAACACATTGCCAGCAATTTGCGAAAGAAGTTCAAGAATGAGTCGATGAAGAAGGTAATCTTAAAAATTGGTATGAACATCCTTTTTTGTTTTAAATTTTTTTGTCATAGTAATTTTCATAACTGTTCAGATGACTGCTTGTATGATAGCATATGAGCCTCAACAACAAAGGATGGAGGAGCGTCTTCAATATATTTAGAGAGTGAATCCGGAAGTGTATGATTACATGATGCAAATTCCAAAGCAGAAATGGTCATTAGCATATGATGATGGGAGGAGATATGGTCATATGACGACCAATATCGTAAAATGTATAAATGGAGTTTTCAAGGGAGTTTGAAAACTACATATCACAGGTAAATAAGAATATTTGAATATATGTTACTCAGAAGAGCTACTATTATAATATAATATTTGTATAATGTCGTAAATCTAAATTTTAGGGTTGCTACAAGAGACCTTCTATCGTAGTGTAAAGTAATTTCTGGAATGAGGAAAGCAGGTTGAAGAGGGCTTGAACAGAGGGATGCGCTATGGACACCATTTCCAACGCGAGCTAGATACAGTTCTTCAGGAGGCTACAACTTACCGTGTAACTGCATTTAATCGTCCAGAGCAATGATTTGAGGTCGCTGAGCCCAGTGATTCTGTGGCATGTAGCAATGGTCATGTGCGAGTTGTTTTACTGGAGAAGAGTTATTGTGAATGTGGAAACTTTCAGGCACTGAGATATCCTTAAGGCCATGTGATTGCAGCATGTGCTTACGTACACGTATCTTGGGAGCAGTTCGTTGATCCGGCTTATCGACTCGAGAGCATCAACTCCTGCTACAGTACTCCATGGATGCCAATTGGGGAATATCATAATTTTCGGCTGCCTGATGGCGCACCCATGCTTCTACCGAACAATAGTAGACTTCGACCTAAAGGGAGGCCAAAGTTGACTCATATTAGGAATGAGATGGATTGTCCAAGTGAACATCCAGCTGGACGGCGGTGCAACATTTGCCGCCAGGAAGGTCATACGAAGACACATTTACCTAGACACATAGGGCAATCATCTAATGGTTAAAATGAATCATTTAATGTATCAATTATTGTAAAAATTTGTACATGTAATCATTTGTATAAGAAAAAATTTATACGTCGTGTGCGGGTTCATTGAAATGATGTATTATGGTTATTTCTGTTGTTGTTTCTACTTATGTAGTGTCTTGGAAGAATACTGATGTTTATTTGGCTTCATTGATCAGTGAATCGAAAGCATGGATTGGTTGTGCATCACTCCCAAATTTAATAAACAAACTATAGATTCTCTATGTATTTCACTACTGGCGGTTAAATATCACTTAACATAGTGTGTTGGAATAATACTGATGTTAATTTGGCTTCATTAATTAGTCTTTTATAATGAAAGATAAACTTACAATGGCCATACAAAACAAATGAGGAAACTCTGAACGTCTTCACCCCAACACCCCAACACCGGAGACAAAAATTGAGCCAATGTGTTTATGACTCTTTCAATAATTAAATGATAAATTTCATATATTACATGATAAATGTCATATCTTACATGAAATTAATGTTTTACTATTTGCACATTCAGATGGAGCAGCCACTTTTATCTGGTTATGAGACGCATGTGTCACGTGATGTGTTGGCGCAATGACCTATTAGACATGTTCATGTTTGGAGAGAATATAATTTCAATCATGAGGCACCACCAGTAGCTATTTTTCCATACCTTAGATGTGCAAGCTTTTATGGAGTCACTATGTGTGACTTCAAGACCATTGACCATCATTTGATAGCTGCGTTGGTTAAGAGATGGCGGCAAGAGACACACACATTTAATCTCCCTGAGGGGGAGATAACTATTACATTAGAGGATGTCGCCTACATGCTGGGGTTACCTATCCATGGACATGTAGTTACAGGTGCCAGTACTAGCGATTGGGCTGTAGTCATACAGAGGCTGTTAGGCATTGATGTCATCGGCGCACGGGGTGTCCTCCAGGGTTCGCGCTTGCGCATGAGGTGGCTTGATCAACATTTTTATGTCATTCCTGATGATGAAGACGAGGAGACGCTTCTTCAGAACACACGTACATATATTTTGCGACTACTCGGGGGCATGTTGTGCGTCGACTACTCCACCGCTTTGTTACATATGATGTACCTCCCATTACTTGAAGATCTGGATCAAACGGCTACGTACAGTTGGGGGTCCACTGTACTAGCACATCTGTACAGATCTCTCTGCACCAATTGTCAGGCCGATTCAAATCAGATTGCAGGTTTCATGGTGTTAGTACAGATGTGGGCCTGTGATCGTTTTCTACTCATCGCTCCTCGAGTTGCCGCACCGCTTGCACCATAGCTACTTCAGGACTGTCTTCAGGGCTGATGGTATGTCTACATCATTACTTTAAATTATTTAGTACTTTTGTTATTGATTTTTATAAACTTACCATAGATTACTCTTTTTTCACTAGGTGGAGTCAGTCTCAGAAGTTTTCACATACTCCGAGACATAGTGCACACATCTTCCAACAGATATTCGACGCCATAGTGCCAGCTGATGTAAGTTAAACAATACTTTTTTGTAGGAAAATTTGTTTTGTTATCACTATTTTAAGTTATTTCAATATAATCTCAGTAACATTATCATGCTACTATATGACTTATTTTTTGAGTTTACATTTTAGGTTTCATGGACTCCTTATACAGGTTATGTCTACACATCATTTCCACTATACTGCACAGCTATGATTGGAGGTCGTGCTGTAGTGGTGCCACTCATTCACTTCCACATCATTGAGTGGCACCAGCCAGACCGGGTCATGTGCCAGTTCGGTTTTATACATCATATCCCCATGGTACCACGACAGTCTACCGAGGTACATTCGATTGTGCTTATAGGTAGACAGACGACAGACTAGTGGAAACATCATGCATCATATATCGAGCTTTGGGATAGGCGTGACCTATTAAGTATCTTTCCACATGAATATATCACAACACACTCTCAGTTATCTGATCAGTGAGATTATGCACACTGGTATCGACGTCACACCATCATGCACCTTACACGTTAGGGGATTGGCATTTAGCAGTTGGTATGTTTACTAAGATTTATTATTTTTGTTTAACTCATTTTTGATATTAATTTGAATGTTATTTCATTTGCAGGCAGACTCCATTGGTTGTCTTGCACATTCCACACAGCCTCAGGAGCATGCATATATTCTGCGGGAGGTAGTTCATCAGGATGTGGTGGCTCTATTGGATCATCTCCGGTTGATAAGTGACAATTTTTTTTATGAGGAGCCACAGATATATCTTGATCCATATCTTCAGGCTGAAGCACCCGAGGATGACGATGTCCCTGTTATAACTGTTGAGGAGGATGCACCGCCACCACCGCTGCCAGCTGGATGATAGAGACGAGCACATCCGGAGGGGCAGAGGCGATGACATCGACATTCTAGAGCGGCTCCTACAGATGTCGCCGCACCACAGAGAGGCAATCCGGGCCAGCCGACTGATGATTTTTCACAATAGGGAGACGCTTATATACCACATATGGCGTCTCTACAGACTACTATAGACTTCGATCTGGGTGCAGTCACACAACTTATGGTAGCCCCCTCTCCTCCCGATGAGGCCTTCTTCAATACCCAATTTCTACCATTTATAGGAGCTTCGGAGCCATATGGCACCCCATATGATTTTGGGGAGTCCTCCTCACATGGTTTTAGTCAGTCCTCTACACATCACCATGAGGAGGCACTGAAAGCACCAGAAGAGGAGGAACCCGCAGAGAGGACACCGGAGCGACACAGACGTCAAACGCGGAGCAGGCGTGAGATTCAGACACCTCGTTGTGGTACTAAGGGGCATCGTCGTTGATGTTTTTGGATGTCATGTTGTATATATTAAATAACTTATTTACTATGATAAGTAATCGTTGTTTAATGCAAATAAAAAGACAATAAAAAATATAGTAAATACAAACTGATTTAAATTAACTATTAAATTATAAAGTATAAGTACAATATAAACAAAATTTGTCACACAGACTAAACATCTGATAATTTCTTGAAAAATGAAAAGAAAAACATACATATAGTAAATAAAAAATATTTTACATGACTACTTAAATATTTAAAAACATTACATTTATAATTATATAATAATAAATATATTTATAAATGTAAATTACTAATTAGTAATTAATTAATTCATTAATTAATAATTAACCATTAATAATTAATAATTATAATGATGAATAATAATTAATAATTATATTACCAACTAATTAATTATTGTATATTAAATAATATTATTTTATAGGTTTTCAAAGTCATATACTTGAAACATTTTCATGTTTCAACAAGGTGGTTTTGAATGCCTGTAAAATATGTTTTATCGACATTTTTTACATATTTTTTTTATTTTTATCTATTTAGTATATTTTTAATCCATGTTTTAAGTTTCATTCATATTGGTCATATAGTTTATATTTCATAGGCTTTCAAAGTCATATACTTAAAAACATTTTTAAGTTTCAACTAGGTGGTTTTGAAAGACTATAAATAATTTTTTATCGACCTTTTTTACGTAATTTTTTTAGTTTCATCTATTTAGTATATGTTTAATACATGTTTTAAGTTTCATTAATATTGGTCATATAGTTTATATTTTATAGGCTTTCAAAGTCACATACTTGAAACATTTTTAAGTTTCAACTAGGTGGTTTTGAAAGCCCATAAAATATTTTTTATCGAAATTTTTTACGTAATTTTTTTTATTTTCATCTATTTAGTGTATGTTTAATCCATGTTTTATGTTTCATTCATATTGGTCATATAGATTATATTTTATAGGCGTTCAAAGTCACATACTTGAAACATTTTTAATTTTCAAGTAGGTGGTTTTAAAAGACTACAAAATATTTTTTATCAACAATGTTTACATAATTTTATTAATTCCATATATTTATTGTATGTTTAATCCATGTATTAAGTTTCATTTATATTGGTCATATAGTTTAAATTTTATTGTCATTAATAATACAATTGTTATTACCAATTTATTATATGTTTAACAATATTTCAAATTTATTTATAAATAATTACTTTTAACTATATAAACATAGATTAGTAATTATATATTTAAAATTATATATATATGTAAAAATATATAATTATAAATATATAAGTATAACTATAATTACAATATAATTCAAAATATAATTATAAATATAATTATATATATATATATATTTATATATGAATATTAAATATATTTATAACTAAAATTTAAATATATATGTAACAATATTTTCATAATTATATATTTATAAATATATTCATATTTATATAATTATAAATATTTATTTATAAATATTAGTTTATAATTATATAATTACAAATATATTTTTTATTTCAAAAATATATATAAATAGATTTATATTTAAAAATATTTATTTTTAATTATATATACACATAATTATATTTATACACACACATATATATAACTATTTATAATTATAATATTTATAATATTTATAAGTAAATATATAAATAAAACACACAAATCGGGAAAAAAAACCCTTATATTATATATAATATAACTACATAAATATAAATAAACCATATATTTTTTATTTAGTACATATTTTTTATTTAAAAAATTATATATAAATTTATAAATTAATATAAATAATTATATATAAAGTTTATTTCATTATTTTATTATATAATTAAATAAGGTTTATAACTATATAAATATAAATTTATACATTATATATTTATAAATATATTTATAAATATAATTATAAATAATTTAACATTTTTAAATACATATTTATAAGTATATTTTTAAAATTTTAATTATTTATTATTAAAAATGGATGGGGTGCCAAAAAAAAACAAAAAAAAAGGGAGGGCGCAAAACAAAAAAAAAGGAAAAAGAAACAGAAAAAAGGTGGAAAAGCGCCACTTGAAGTGACGCTAGCCACCCGAACAGTTGAGTGCCACTTCATGTGGTGCTCATCCAACCCGTTTTCCTAATTATTTGCAACCTAGACCCGTTAAAAAAAATAAAAATAAAAAAACCTCTTAGGCCAAATTTTCCATTCTTGCACTTCCGTCTCTGTTTTATTCCATGGCGCGTCGAAAATTCAACTAATCATCAAGTCATAACCGTATCAGTATAAATATGGACCCAAGGGTTCCAAATATACCAACGAATCATAGTTTGGGGGCACCAGAGGAGATACGGTGGTTGGCATAAGGGACTATCTGGGTGATGTCGGTCGGCAGTAGCGGCGGCGGGCACAGGTCATTGGCAGCAGCAGACGGTACCACGGCCAGGAAGGGGCACAACATGGTCTAGAGGGGCCTTCAACATTCAGTGCAGTGAGTTAAGCTCCAGCTATAGCAATGATGTGGTGAGGAGGCTGTGGCGGGATCCGGTTGTGCCGACGAGGCACCGACGAGTGGCTACGGTGGGCTTCGACTGCAGCGACAAGGCAGCGATGAGCGGTGGTTGCGGCGAACAGCGACGCGGGTGACCTAAGTGGCTGCAGGAGATGAGGGACATGAGGTTGACCAGGCCAACCGTTAGGGTTGTAGGAGGAGTAAAACACCGGAGAGTGGAGAGCTACTATAGGGCATGGAAACCAGGGGTTGGGGAGGCATGGCCTCCTCCCAATCTTATAAAAAAATACATATATAATTTATAATAATAAATTAATAATAATAATAATATTATTATTCTTATTATTAAAAATATGGGTTTTCTACCTTAACCCCTCTATTGGGGGTCTGTTTTACACTCCATCAGTGGCAGTGTAACCCTATTTTTGAAACATTCATTTTATGAACAATTTTTAATAACTTATTCCAACACATGAATCAGGTCCACAAAACATCCAATAATAATAACTCTATTATTATTGTTATTATCATTATTATTATTAAACCGTTTATCAGTCATAACTCCTTATAACATCTGTTTTACGTGCCGTATGCATGATCATGAACTTGAGATTGTCATTTCAATACCAATTTCGGATAATTAATAGAGGTTCAGGGCTCAGGTGCACAAAATGCATAAGAATGATAATAAAACAATTATTATTATTATTATTGTGAAATTTTGTGTCGTACGTAGCATCTCCATACGATGTCTGTTGGATGAACCGTCAATAGCGTTGCGACTCTCACTTTGAGGTGGACCTTTTTGAGATAAATTTTGAGCACTTAAAAGAAACGTTTAGGTACAGTACCCACTTTGACCTGATTGAGAATCTTATAGTGAAGAGCACATTCTTCATTGGATATCCATTTTGGATGACTAGGTATTCAATACTATGTGTTTTTTGAGAGTATCACAATTACATGATCCCCATAGCTTGATTCAAGACCGGAGCATGGGCCCCACGAGTTACCATTCTAGCATAATGGAGTGTTGTGAAACTTTTTCATCAGATGTCTGATTGAGGTGAGTGAATAATCTACCTCTTGTGTTTTTTTGCAAGGATCATAATGGTGTGATCCTTTTGGAGGTGCTAAGTCTTGTTTGGGATCTCTATAAATGTGGAAGTATGAAAGGAATATTAGTGGATGTTTCTTTGATGTGTTCTGAGCCCTGGCATTGGTCGGGTTGTGAAAAGTTATATGCTTAATATTTAATAATTTACCTATTCAAAGTTTTTATTGATAACCAATACTACAGGATTTTTTATAGTATTTCATGATATATATAAATTAATATAACTATCGTCTAATACTATGATCATTATTCATGAATTAATTCCCATTGTACTTATCAACACATCGTTTTTAGGATCCACCTCAATAGTAGTGATAACAGAATCATGCACTTTATCACTAGTCCATAGAGGTGGTTATTTTCAGTTATCCTCAAAAATAATTTCCATATAGAATTGGTATAGGGTGTGTTTGGCCTCTATTATTTTGAAACATTTTTCCACAGGCTGAATATTGATCAGAACTGTAACACCTCGTAATATTAAAATTTAAACAACATATATGATAGCACAGATGACATAAAACACCAAGCATATAAAGAAATATAATATCCCAATACATTATGATATATTTTCTATTTTAACTAAATTAATTAAATTTTATAGATTCTAATACACGAATCACTGAGTTCAGCTTTCATTTCTTCCAATAATGACTTTCATTGCTGGCTTGCATTACATGTAAGACCGAGTTTTACAAAATAATATTAATATTATTATTTAAAATTAAAATTATCTCCTATCCATTAAATATGAGATTATTATTACTATTATAAAACTTATAAAAATATATGGTAGAATACATTGGTTACCGATTAGCTATAAATGATTATAAAAACCTATTGAATATAACAAATATGTTTTTATAAAAAAAATTTATTCACCAAATGTGTCTTCACTAATAAATTAAATTAATTACTATTAGAGTATGACCTTAGTGATATATATATATATATATATATATATATTCAATAATTTTTTAACATTCATTAAATAGATTTTATAAACATAATATAAGAAAAAAAATGTAATTTAATGTATAAAAGATGTATTTTTTAAAAGACGATTTTGTTGCCTTCTAATTGAACATTTTTTCTTTAAAACAAATTTTTGACACTTTTAAAAATTTAATTTACTAAAATATTATTCATTTTTTATATAATAATATTGAAATTATTTTATAGTGATTTTTTTTATTTTTTTGTGATGCTTATTTTTTTGATTAATAGTGAAAAATATTGAATTTTAATTGAAAATTACCTTTTTTATCTAAATAATTTATAATGTTAAATTATATTTTAAATTTTTTTAAAAAAATTATTATAATAATAATAGAACTATTCAAAAAATTTATTTTATTGGAATCATTTTTATATTAAATTGAGATATAAAAACATAGTGAAATTGTGAAAATATTCACTTCAAAATCGCATTTTCTCATTCCGTTTGCAAGATTAATTTCTATTCAACATTTCTACTTTGGTTAATTAAAATTTTGAAAATAGATTAAATATTTTTAATAAAAATAATTTATAATTTTAAAAAATACGTATTAATTTATGACCAATGTGATTAGTGAAACCAATTAAAATTTATTACACTGATTATGTAGAAAATGAGTTTACCAATAGGCTAAACATTAATCTTAACGGGCCAAATGACCTAGAAAATTGTCCACAAATAATTTTATTAACATATTTATACCTGTTGGTCGGAGTAGAGTACTCAAGAGGGGGTGAATTGAGTATCTATAAAAATTTCCATTTAAAAAGTATTCTTAAAAGGATTACCAATAAATTTGAATACAACCCAGTTAATCAATGTAATACAGTTATAAAAGTTTAACTGTTTAAATAACTTCTTAGAAGATTAATTAATTCTTAGTAATATTAATATTAGTTATTAAAATTACTTTTGAAGTTATTCTAATAAGGCAAAAACAATTATAATTTCATTCCAAGATTAACTATCAATATGAATCTAGTGATTTCTGAATTATACAGTTAAACAGTAAAATAGAGAAAACTAAATTGAGTAACACAACAGTTATAAAACAAGTGGTTCAGTCTCAAGCTGAGACCTAATCCACTCCAATTGGTGATCACCTACCACCAAGCAGTTTAGGTTAATAAACTTGATCCACACCCTAGATCGAGGTTAAAAACAATACATAGGACTATCCAGGTCATAGGACCTCTTCCACAATTCTTCATGCGTACAAACTACCAGGTCACACAAGGACCTCTTCCACACTAATCTGTGGGTATACACAAGTGTAAAAACACGTATGATAAAGGATATCTTGTATCATTTAGTTTAATGTAGGAGAAAATGTGTGTTTTTATACAGACACACACACACACTGCTCAAAAGCTAAAAACGATACACAATAGAGTAGAAATATTGAGATAAGGTTATAATTGCTCTAAGGGTTAGTCTATGCAGCTATGGACTTCTAGGATGAAGCAGATGCATGAATCAAGTCCTTTTGTGGAAAACAGAGTATCATAAGTTAGTTAGATTTGACTTGTGTTCTTTATGGTGTTGACAGTGTGAAGATGTCCTCGACTCTGATCAAAGGTATCACAACATTTTTGGATTCAATAATGCTTCGTGTGTTCTTCAGAAATGTCAAGTTTTATATGTAGGTTCTTTTCTCAAGAATGCTCTAAGTGTTTCTTCGTTGTTGTGCTCACACCCACTTGCTTCTTCTTTTTATTTCTAGGCCGCACTTCTCTTTTATTCTTGGAGTGTATGTGTTGGAGCTGATAGGATGCATGTATTCTGTACCTCATACCTCGTACTATTGGGTGACATGTCTAAAAATAAACAATAATTATGTCAGTGTATTTAAAAACTTCAAATATGACTGTTAGAGATTAAATTGAAAAATGAAAAAATATATTAAGAAACGGTGTCACGGTCTGTTAGGAGACAATGTCTCCATGAAACAGTGTCTTCTTGAAATAGTGTATCCTTATTTTCCTTTGAGTGATGAGACATTCGTGATGGAACAATTATATAGGGATTAGGTACCGGTATCACTTATGTGGTTTTAGGATCACAGTGTCTGGTCACAATGTCTGGATGGTCACAGTGTCTGGATGGTCATGGTGTCTGGATGGTCATAGTGTATGGACGGTCACGGTGTGTGGATGGTCATGATGTCGGGATGGTCACGGTGTTTGGATGGTCACGGTGTCTGGATGGTGACAGTGTCTGGATGGTGACAGTGTCTGGATGGTCACAGTGTTTGGATGGTCACGGTGTCTGGATGGTCACAGTGTCTAGATGGTCACAGTGTCTGGTTCCTTTGCCAAAAAAACATAACTGGTGGTAGACTCACGGTGTCTGGGACTTATCCAAATATCTGTATTCAAACTTAAACAGTGATATTCATAGAATGGATTAGACATAATCATTCATCAAAAGAAATCATTATAAATTAAATTAACTATAGTGTACAATAATCAAACTTGATATATAGTAATTAAGATCTTGGATTGGTTTATTCAAATAATAAGGAAACTAATCATCTGTACACATGATTTTAGATAGATTACATAGGATTAACAAGTTTTATAGAATGAATAGGATTTGTGATCATTAAAACATTATTAACACATGAGGAGTCCAACAATCTCCCCCTTTTTGATGATCACAAATCATGTGAGTGAGAGATTTATTCTTAGTGAATGGGTCTCTTCTTTAATGTGGATATAAAATATATATTTCTCCCCCTTCTGGGATTGTCAAAAAGAGTGAATAAGAAATAGACAATAAAAGTTCACAATGAATTAGATAAAAAATAGTGTCATTACAAATATTATACATCAAAACAAATTCAACAGGATCCCTATCAGAAGATAGTAGTCACTTTTCTTCAGTACTGGATTATCTTTTGTTTTCCCTTGGTAGTAGAATAAGAAGAGGAATCTATAGGAGCAGAGGTAGAAGTGAAAAAAGGGAGTGAACTAGTTGATAAAGAAGGTAAAGTGAGACCTTCAAAGATAGAAGGGGCCAAGGTAGGTGCAGTAGAAGACCGAGGAAACTGTTGATCAAGGATAACATGTCTGATCTGACATAGAGCCTAAGAGATAGACATAGATGTAGAGGCAAGGGTAGTAGATGAGAAGGTAGGCAAACCAGATCTCAGGGGTGCAGCTGCAGGATCCACAATGACAGTACTCTTCACATGAAGATATGGCCTCAAAAGCTTCATGAAGTCAGCAATGATCTTGCCACCATACTTCATGACTTTTTTCAAAGTCATCCTTGTTCTCCATAAACTTCTCCAACAAAGGAGTGAAATATTTGAGCTTTTGGACTTGTGTTTTGAAAGCTTGAGTGACAGGAGGGATTCTCAGATTCTCAACAAGGTATTTGAAATGGTTGGTCAAGTCATTCTTAGAGAAGATCCGATTAAAGTGGAAATCCACCTTCTTATAATTTTTTGCTGAGAATCATTTTTTATTTTTGGAATGGATTCTCACCAAATCAAGAACTCTTTCACTGCTCTTGATAACTTCAGAGATAGAATCATTGTTAAAACCACTGAGCACGGATTAGAGTTGTTCTTTGACAACTGTTTTGAGCAGATCACTATCCAAGGAAGGTTGAGATGATTGTCCAAAGGCCCTAGAAGCAGTAACAACTAAATTAAGAGACTTCAGTTGATTTAGAACTTTCTAGAGACATACCTTATACTCACCATTTAACTTATTAAGACTAATAACAAGATCATGCATCTCTTGAACTATTTGTTTGTTTCATTCAGCCACCTTGTGAGCTAAGGAAGTGAGATTAGGTTGAATTAAGGAGACTACTTCCTGTAGAGCCTGACCAGTAACATCCCCAACAGGATGAGAAATAAGTTCTGGTCTTGAATTCAGAACTCTTTACAATCTTCAACCATACTTCTGAGAGACCTTACTTCATCACTAAACTGTTTTTTCTCAAATCTGACCTCTTGAATCTCATGGAGCATCTTGGGCTGAATCTGCCATATAATCCTTTCCAACAATAGGGCGGCATCTCTTTCACTCAAATTGGTCATTGGAGCAGGTTTATTATTCAAGATCTTTTCAACCCCAACCAATAGGGTAGCTCCAAATGATTTCATATCATCCTTATTCACTAAGTTGGAAGGTTCTTGTGAAGGCTTAGGAATAGAAGCTGAGACAAGATCAGGTTCCTTGGCAGAGATAGCTTTAGGAGCAGATGCTAGTTTCAAATGAAACATAGTACAAAAATGAATAACTTTGACTAAGACTTTTTATAAATCATTCATATCAAAATAACTAGGGAATTTATACCATGTATCCACTGAGCTCTGATCAATTGGATTAGGTACTTCAAAAATTTCCAGATTTGGGTGCTACTCCCCCTCAACAGGTGCATATTCTTCAGTGTTAGGAGATTTAAATCCTTGATCTACTACCATGATTTCATCCCTAATTTCCTCATCCATTTACTTTCTAGACAACTAAAAGGCTTGCTTCATTCTATCTTCAGCAGATGGAATAACTTCAGGAGCAGTTTGTTCCTCTACATGTTTCTCACTAGTAGCTTATTTCTCAAGAGAAAGATATTATTCTATATGCTCTTATACAATATCTTTTTCACTTATCTTAGTAACAGAATATTCATTTGAAGAATTTTATTCTCCCAGATCAACAACTTCTTCAGGAACATGAACTTCTTTCTCAGCTAAGTCTTGTAGAACAGGTCCACTGTATTTCTCACTCCGATCATTTTTCCCTGTAGGTGCAACAACCTCTTCTTCTTCTTACTCATTAGAATATTCAACAACTTCATCTGGTTCCAAAACAGGATCATAAATATCCTTCGGTCTTGAAGAGTGTTCCACTGGATTGAACATTTCATAAATCCTATAATTGTCTTCCACCCATGCTTTTCTCCAAGGATTCCAACGGATTTTCATTCTCTTTATTTTAACTTTTGAGAGACAAAACTCATAATCCTTAATAACTTCTTCATTATTTCCAACCAACCCTTTGGAATGAAGCATATCTGAGATAATCCTCAAATATAATAGGGATTTTGACTTGGATGTTGTCTTGATCAATTCAGACATATGGGGTATGACATACTTTAATTGGTTGATCTTATGTCCATTTTTCATTAGATGTATCAAAAATAAATCCTGAAACTTGATTACAGCGAAATCACTTTTTCTGGGGCTAATCAGATTCCGAACAAATTTAAACAGAAGTCTGGTTTCTCCATCCCGCTCAGTAGCTATAGCTCTCTTCTTAGTTTCATTTCCAGTTAATCTTCCCAATGCTTCTTCCAAAAAAAAAAATCTCACTTGGAGGTGGATTAACTCTCTGATAGTCCTTAAAAATACCCTCATGAAGCATCCTAAGGCCTGTATCCCATAACCTTGAAGAGAATGTGCATCTATGGCTATTTATCCAGCTTCTCACAACATAACCATCTTCCTTATCAAAAGAAAATTGAACATACTGGTAAAACTATGAAACTAATTTCGGGTTAATAGGTCGATCCTCCTTTGTAAACCAATCCAGCCATCCTTTCTCTTTTAATACTTTCAATACCAAATACTTACTTGTCATAAGCCATTCAAGGTAGATTACCTTTTCAGGAACGAATACTCTGTTCACCAGGTTCAGATTTAAAGGGCCTTCGAGTGCTAACTTTGGTGATTTTTTCATCTTCTTCTTTGAACTGCGTTTCTTAGGAGTGGATGAAGTCGGGCATTTCATACTGGGAATTTAGTGAAGGTTTTAAAGAGATAGAAATAAAACCAAAGTGTTGAGAGAGGGCTTATGGTTTGATAGAAGAAATCTCGGGTAAATAAGGAGTGAAAATTCATTATTTTTTATCATTTAGGGATACCAAGTGTCGTAAAAAAAGGGCGAGAAAGTAAAATAATAAAACAATGAATTACCACGATATGGGTTATAATTTTGTAACTGAAATAATAAAATGTCTTTACAGTGAGAGAGTAACTGACATTCACGGTGAGACCGTAACAAGCATTCATGGTGAGACTGTAACATGCATTCACGATGGGACCATAACATTGTGATTTCTAAAATGTGCGACTATATTTTTTGAGACTGTAAGTGCCAGACTGTAACCAAGAAATAGAGAGAGTAACTGTGAGACTATAAACATATTACAGTAATTCATAAGATAGTAAAACTATAGAACTATTAAAGTTAAATATTAATATCAAGACAGTGACTTGTGAAACCGTAGAATGTGAAACAATATACTTACTACTTAATATTTATCATTCATAATTCATGTATGATGTAATATATTCTTTTAGAATTTAATGGTTTGGTGAATATATCAGCAAGCTGATATTCGGTTCTAATAAATTATAAAGTGATATCACCTTTTTGACAATGATATCTCAAAAGGTGATGTCTTACATAAATATGTTTTGTCCTAGAGTTTGAAACATGATTTTTTGAGATGTTAATAGCACTTGTGTTGTCACAATTTATGGGTACGTTCCTGAATTCATATCCATAATCTAATAATGTGTGTTTCATCCAAAAAATTTGTGCACAACAACTATCAGTAGCTATGCACTCAACTTTGGCAATAGATAATTCAGTAGAGTTTTGTTTCTTACTACACCATGATACTAGTGAATTGCCTAAAAAGTGACATGTTCCAGAGGTGCTTTTTCTTTCAAACTTACAACCATCGAAGTTAGAATAAGAATAACTCAATAATTAAAATGATTTTCCTCTAGGATAGAACAGTCCTAGACTGGGTGTATGCTTGAGGTATTTGAAAATTATTTTAAAAACATTTAAATGATATTACTTAGGGTTTTCTTGAAAATGAGTACACATACACACACTAAACACAATGTCAGTTTGGCTAGTAGTTAAGTAGAGTAAGTTTCCAATCATTCCTCTATAAGTGGTTTGATCAATAGATTTTCCATCTTCATCAAGATCCAACTTACAAGTAGAACTTATTGGAGTGTCACTACCTTTAGTGCTATCCAAATCGAAATGTTTTAGAATATCCCTAGTATATTTTCTTTGATTTAAAATAATACCATCATTATTTTGAATGATTTGAAATCCAAGAAAATTTTTTAGTTCACCCATTAAAATCATTTCAAATTCATTTTGCATCATTTTAGAAAATTCAATACATAAATAATATTTAGAAGATTCAAAGATAATATCATCTAAATAAATTTTAACTAGTAAAACATCATTAGAAATTCGATTTATAAAGAGGGTAGGATCAAATATTCCTTTTGAAAAACTTTTGGAAATAAGAAATGTACTCCGTCTATCATACCGAGCTCTTGGAGCTTGTTTTAAACCATATAAATCTTTTGATAATTTAAAAATATGATTTGGAAAATTATGGTTTGTAAATCCATGGGGTTTCTCGACAAATACATCCCCATCTATATACCCATTTAGGAATTCACTCTTAACATCCATTTGATATAGTTTGAAATTAAAATGTGCAACATAAGAAAGAAGAATTCTGATGGCTTCAAGTATGGATACCGGTGCAAAGGTCTCTTTATAGTCAATTTCTTCTTCTTGACTATAGCCTTGTGCAACCAATCTAGCATTGTTTCTAACTATATCACCATCTTAATCTACCTTATTTATAAACACCCATTTAGTGCCTATGGTGAATGTGTCTTTGGGCCTGTCAAAAATTTTCCAAACTTTGTTACTTTCAAATTGATTAAGATCTTCTTGCATAGACATTACCCAAAATTCATCATTGATTGCATCATTAATGTTTTTAGGTTCAAGTTGTGACAATAAGACTTGATGTTCAACCTGATTTCTAAGAGAAGCTCTAGTTTGAGTTCCTTTATCTAAGTCTCCTACAAAAACATCTAAAAGACGATTCTTAAGAGTTCTAATATCTCTAGAAAAACAAGGACTAGTGATTTTAGGTTCATCAACAGGTTCAGGTTCATTGTGACTTGAATCCATAGAATTTCTAGAACTGGAATGTTTTACAGATTCCTTCACAAGTGGGTTAGAGGATTTTGAATTACTGTTCAGATTTGATACATCATCCTGCAGATTCTCTAGAGTGGTTTTAGACTCATGTGGATCTATTTTATCAAATTTAACATGGAGATATTCTTCCACACATTTAGTTGTTTTATTAAACACTCTATAGGCTTTACTAGAGATGGAATATACTAAAAATATTCCTTCATCACTCTTGGATTCAAATTTTCTAAGATTTTCTTTAGAATTAAGGATATAGAATTTTCAACCAAAGACTTTGAAGTAGTTTACTTTGGGTTTTATATTTTTCCATAACTCATATGGAGTTCATTTAGGAATAGGTCTAATCAACACTCTATTAATTATATATCATGCTGTATTTACAGCTTCAATCCAAAAATAAATAGGTAGGTCATACTCACTAAGAACAGTTCTCGTAATCTCTTACATGGTTCTATTTCTTCTTTCTACCACTCCATTTTTTTGAGGTGTTATAGGGGAGAGAAATTGTGACTATAACCATTTTGAGAGAAAATGGATTCATACTCTGGATTCTTAAACTCACAGCCATGATCACTTCTCAAGGTCTTAATTCTAGGTCCACTAAGATTTTCCATAGACTTGTAATGTTTAATGAATTAAGAACATGCTTCACTTTTTTGAGCTAGAATGTATACCCAAGTGTATCTAGAAAAATCATCTATAAGAACATAAACATAGTTCTTTCCATTTAAACTAGAAACTTTAGATGGTCTAAACAAATCCATGTGAACCCGTTCGAGAGGTTGAGAAGTTGACACTTCCTTCTTTGGTTTGAAGGAAATTTTGTGTTGCTTTCCCTTTTGACAAGGATTACACACTTTATCATTTGGAAACTTGAGTTTGGGTAGGTCTTTGATTACACATTTTTTAATTAACTTTCTAAGGGAGTGAATATTACAGTGTCCTAGTCTCCTATTCCAAATCCAAGAATCCTTGTGAAATATACTTAAACCTGAAGCATTTTCAGAAACTAAAGAATCTAAGTTAACATATTATAAATTTTCATTTCTCAATACAGAAAACACTAATTCATTTTTAGAATTAAAAACATTACAAGAATCATTTTCAAATTTAAAATGAAATCCATTGTCACATAATTGTGAGATACAAAACATATTATATTTTAATCCATAAAAAAAAAGTACTTTGGAAATTAAAACTGAGTTAGAGTTACCGATTTGGCCAAGGCCAATGATTTTCCCTTTGGCATTGTCACAAAAGGTGACATGTACACCATAAATTTTGATTAGGTTCTTGAAGCATGAGTAGTCTCTTCACTACTGGAAATAAGATCCATACCAACGGTTTTGGTAAAACCAATGGTATAGTTCACTTAAATGGACCTATACCCATAGTTTGGCCAAAAACGTTGGTATAGGTTACTAATTTGCACATATACCAATGGTTTTGGACAAACCATTAGTATAGGGGGACCTATAAAATGGTTTGTGGAAAATCATTGGTATAGGTCACTTATATGGACCTATGCCAACGGTTTTGGCCAAACCGTTGGTATTGGTCCATAATAGAGACCCTGTACCAACGGTTTTCCCCAAACCGTTGGTATAGGTTCCCCCTATACCAACAGTTTGTCAAAAACCATTGGTATAGGTCCCAAAATCAAAGAATCTATACCAAAGTTTCTCAAAACCATTGTTATAGGTCTATACCAATGGTTTTGAGAACCGTTGGTATAGTTACATGTATTTTTTATGGAATATTCTTACAGATAACATTAAATAAATCAAAATTTAAAATATTTATGATAATACTTATATATATTTATGAAATTATGTTCACAATAGTCAAGTTAGGTTAGTGGTTAGGTCATTCAATCATAAAATCCATGTACTGGGATCAAAAACCACCGAATGCTTCTTTTTTGAAATACATATACCAAAAGTTTTATGGAACTGTTGGTATAGATTTTTCATATTACTTATACCAACGGTTTTCAAAAATGTTGGTATTGGTCTTTACCAATGGTTTTGGGAAAACCATTGGTATAGACCTATCCCCACAACTTACTTGTCCACGGTTCTCCAAACCATTGGTATAGGATATACCAATTGTTTGGAGGCCTATACCAACGGTTTCAAACCATTGGTATAGGGTATTTTTCTACTAGTGCTTGTCATGTGTCTTGAACACCTACTATCCATGTACCATAAGATTTTATAGGAACTCTTTAATCAACTTTCCTACAAGATTGTCAAATGAAAATAGGTTTTGGTACCCATACTTGTTTGGGTCCAGTAATATTAGTGACTAGTGCTTTAGGAACCCATATATGCCTCATAGGTTTCCTATAAGAATTATGTAAAGTACTGGAAAAATAAATTCGATTTGGTCCATAAAAACTTGAAACAGTAGAGAGTGTATCATAACTTGAACCAGCTGAATAGTTTACAGATCTTGGAGTAAATTTTAATGTCCTAGACTTAGAAAAAAAATTAATTCTTCTAAAATTTCTTTTTCTAGGTTAATAACCAATGCTAGTAGTATATTTAGGGGGCATTTTGTTTACCTAGCATTTGAGTAAGGGAATTTTTCCCCTTGGTAAACTTTTATAAGTCTTTCTTAAATTTATCATTATACATTTTTAATTCATTTTTCTCATTGCATAGTTGATCATTTTTCTCTTTTTCAGTTGTATGTTCAGATTTAAAGGTCATAGTAAGAGAATTTTGTTTCTTCAAAGATTTATATTTTTATTTTAGTTCATTGCATGTATCTTCAAGCATATCACAGTATTCAAACATTTCTTCATTAGAAATATTTTTAGAGTCACTCTCATCTCTAAAATAGTATGAATTATGTACAAGAGAGTCTAGTGTCACCTCAGATGTGTTTGTCATAAAACACATATTGGCTTTGTTAGCCTGTTCATCATGTGATGATTCTATGTTACTTGAACTATCCTCAGAAGCACTCCAGGTTGCTTTCATTTCCTTTTTATACTTTCTTTCCTTGTCCTCATATTTCTTTTTATACTTGAGCTTGGGACAATAAGCCTTTATATGTCCCTTTCTCTTACATTCATATCAGATTATCTCATCAGACTTATCACTTCTTTTCCAATATTTCTTCCAGCTTCCCTTTTGATCATATCTTCCCTTGAAGTAAGGATTTCTGAAAAAGTTCTTCTTCTTGTAAAATCTCTTGAATATTTTAGATAATTGATCCATCTCCTCATCATTGTTAGGTGATTATTGTTCAATGCTGGAACTTTCTACAGAGGCTTTCAATTTCCCTTTCTCTTTGTGATTAGAAGTGGTGGTTTTGAATGCAACATATTTTCTCTTAGGTTCATCCTCCTCTTCCTTATTGAATTTCAGATCCTCTTCATACATCATCAGTTTTCTAATGAGTTATTTTATAGGTAACTTGCTGATATCACATGATTCTCTAATAGAGACAGAGGTTCCTCTCTATCTTTGAGGTAGGAATCTGAGAATCCACATGATTTTTTCTTTAGCAGCGACTTCTCTTCCAAGAGAAATCATTATGTTGAAAATTTTGCTGAACCTGAGATAATGTCAGAAATAGGCTCATCAGGTTTCATTTTAAATTAATCATATTTAATATTATAGATATTAAGTATCATTTCTTTCACACTAGAAGTTCCTTCATGTGAAACAGAAAAAGTATCCCAAATTTCATGGGCAATTTTACAAGAAGAATTTCTATGAAATTCCTCATCTTATAAGGATCAATATAAAGAATTCATGGATTTATAATTGTTATTATAGATATTTTTAGTAGGTTCATCCCAAGTGGTTCTAACAGTAGAAGGAATATTATATTCATATATAATTAAAGACCAAATTTCAAAACCCATACTTTCTAAATGCATTTTAATTTTAATTTTCCATTGGGAATAATTGGTTCCATTAAATAATGGTGGTCTGTTTGTTCCAGCATATTCCAATATATTATCCATAATAATGCAATACTTTAAAAGATCTAGAAATTTAGAATTAATAGAAATTTACAGATCTTTAAAGTACAACTAAAATCATAGTTGAATGGGGTCTAGAAACAGAGTCTTAAAACAACCTCTGATACCAAATGTTGGTTGGATTAGAGTACTCAAGAGGGGTTTGAATTGAGTATCTATAAAAATTTCTGTTTAAAACGTATTCTTAAAAGGTTTACCAATAAATTTGAATACATCCCAGTTAATCAAATTAATATGGTTATGAAAGTTTAACTTTTTAAATAACTTCTTAGAATATTAATTAATTCTCAGTAATCTTAATATTAGTTATAAACATTACTTTTGAAGATATTCTAACAAGGCAAAAACAATTATAACTTCTTTACAAGATTAACTATCAAAGTGAATCTTGTGATTTCTGAATTATATAGTAAAACAATACAATAGAGAAAAATAAATTGAGTAACAAGAGGATATAAAACAAGTAGTTCAGTATCAAGATGAGACCTAATACAATCCACTTGGTGATAACCTACCACCAAGAAATTTATATTAATAAAATTGATCCACACCCTGGATCGGGGTTAACAACAGTACACAAGACCATCCAGGTCACATGACCTCTTCCACATTACTTTGTGGGTACAAACTAATAGGTCACATATGGATCTATTCTAAACTTATCCATGGGTATACACAAGTGTAAAAAGATGTATGAGAAAGGATATCTTGTATCCTCCAGTTTAATATAGGAGATAGTGTGTGTTTTTATACAGACACACACACACTACTCAAAAGATAAAAACGATACACAACAGAGAATAAATATTGATATAAGGTCAGAAGTTCTCCGATTGTTAGTCTATGAATATTTGTACTTCTAGGATCAAGTAGATGCAGGAATTGAGTTCTTTTGTGAAAACCGAGTATCGTAATTCAGTTAGATCTAGTTCATGTTCTTCGTGATGTTGACAGTGCAAAGATGTCCTCGACTCTGATCAAAGGTATCACAAACTTTTTGGATTCAAGAATGATTCGTGTTTTCTTCAGAAATTTTGAGTTGCATGTGTCGGTTATTTTCTCAATAATTCTTTAAGTGTTTCTTTGTTGTCGTGCTCACACCCGCTTGCTTCTTCTTTTTGTTTCTGGTCCGCACTTCTATTTTATTCTTGGAGTGCATGTGTTAGAGCCAAAATGATGCAAGTATTCTACACCTCATACCTCGTACATTCAGGTCAAATGTATATAAAGAAAAATTAATTATGTCAATGCATTTAAAAACTTCAAATATGACTGTTAGAGATTAAATTGAAAAATGACAAAACAGATTAAGAAATGATGTCACAGTCTGTCATGAAATAGTGTCTCCATGAAATGGTGTCTTCTTGAAATGATGTCTCCTTCTTTGCCTTTGAGCGATGAGACAGTCATGATGACACAGTTATACAGGGTTCATGAACTGGTAGCACATATACGGTGTTAGGATCATAGTGTCCAGTAATGGTGTCTGGTCACGATGTCTGGATGGTCACAATGTCTGTATGGTCACGCTGTCTGGATGGTCATGGTTTCTGGATGGTCAGAGTGTCTGGATGGTCATCGTGTTTGGATGGTTATTGTGTCTTGATGGTCACAGTGTTTGGATTTTCATGGTGGCTGGTTCCTTTTCCAGAAAAACATAACTGGTGGCAGACTCACGGTGTCTCAGACTTAGCCAAATATATATATTCAAACTTAAACAATGATATTAATAGAATGGATTAGACTTAATAATTCTTCAAAATAAATCATTATAAATTAAATTAACTATAGTGTGCAATAATCAAACTTGATATATATCAATTAAGATCTTGGATAGGTTTATTTAAATCATAAGGAAACTAATCATCTATACACATTATTTTAGACATATTATACATGATTAACAAGTTTTACAGAATGAATAGGATTTGTGATAATTAAAAAATGATTAACACATGAGGATTCCAACAATAACTTATAAATTACATTATCTATACTGGTATATTATTTTTTAAAATTTACATCAAAAATATGTGGGTGTAATTCCCTCCTTCCAAAAGTATACCAAACTGCCAGCCACCTCCCCTATAAAAGGCCAACCCCAATCTCCCACTCGTCACAAATTCATAACCAATTTGTTCAAAAAGTACCTGACCAACTAAATTATCCAGTTCCATCTAATTATATCATAATCCTTATCATAGCAATAAATACAACTACGATAGGTATCATAGAAAGCCTAATAAGGATACTTGAATGAGAGGTAATGATTTTATAGAAGTTCTTTTATTTTATTTCCTTCTCCACCTCCTTAAATTATTTTTATATAATAATTATATAATAAAATAATTATAATTAATATACTCAGTTGTTTCTATTTTAAGGTTATGTAACATCCCAGGTAAATAATGAATAAAACATTTTCGTATTTATTAATATTTACAAATTAAATATTAATTTTACTTTAAAGGGGTTGCTATGTTCGATTGCGTACTCGATATGCAACGATGAGTTTCTTTGAAAACTTACATTGCACACTAGTAATATAATAATATTATTTTAAATGGTAGTTAACAAGTAGCCGTTGTATTGGCGGGAATGAATAGAAATAACTAAAATATGATTATATATGTTTTTTAAATGTTTTTACATTTATCCAATAAAAGATAAATGCTTAAAATACGGAAATAATTCAATTTTAGGCATTTATACGCTAATTTTCACTAAAGGTTCACTTATCACCTTTTGACGGAGAACCGTCATTAAATATATTTCTGATCAATATTATAAATTCTATTGGACCAAATATAACTCTTCTTTAGAATTTGGACATCAAAATTTACTTTGTGTAAATTTTTGGTATATTTCCAATAAAGTTCATTTTTTAATGAATAGTTTAAAATGTTGTATTTTAATTCAAAACCTCTTTTTAATATAATTTATTTATATGATTAGATTATTATTTGAATTGGTTTTAAAGTGAAATTAGAAAATATTTTTATCATTAAATCCAATAGTGGTCGTTGGAATTAATTTCACTTTGAAATCAGACTTAAACTAGTGTCAATCTTTTGATACTTATTGTTTCATAAAAACACGCTATTTGTCATGACAACGGGAATTAATTATTAAATTAATTAATGTGACTTATATGTTTTGAATTTTTTAAAATAGACTTCATTTTTTAATTTGGAATATCAAATATAGCTTAGGGTGAATTTTTGGTATTTTTCTGAAAAACTTCAATTTTTGATGAATAGTGAAGCCACTAAGTTGTACTTATAAAAACTGTTTTTTCGTTTAAATGAAAATTTACCACTTCTGTGTTTTGAATTTAAACAATCTGACATACATGGTTTTCATTAAGTTGTAAAATGTGGTTCAATGATATTAAAATAATTTTTTGGTGAATAGTAACTTTTAAGTTCTTAATCGCGATTAGAGGTAATTAGTGTAGTTTAAGGTAAAAATAATGTTTTAATAAAATGAGATGAGCTTGACACATTTCCTACCCTCATTGGATGTGTCATCGATGACCAAGAAAATCCATGGGTCAAATTTAGGACCCCATGGAGCCACTTTGTTTGGGAAATGACATAAATAACTTTTTATTAAATGTTAAAGTAAAAATGACACAAACATGAGATGTTTTGCTAAAACAATTTTTACATGGGGTTATACAAGTCATATTTTTGACTATAACTATTCATTAGAAAGATAAAACGATTTCCTACATCGTGATATTTTTTTTATAATTTTTAGACATTAAATAAATTAAATTATTTATGACATCATGATGATGCAGCGATTACCTCATTAATAAAGGATTTAAATAAAATGGAATGATAATGTAAAATCTATGACCTAAACATGTCCAAAACCTATTGGATGGGTGGATTTCGAACCCTTATCACCTTATACTCAAATTATATCAATGTGGTATCTCTTAAATCTGAATACCATTTTAGAATAAAGTGACTTTTCTTTACCTTCCAAGAGTGCCCCTCCTCTCCTCTTATAAAAGGCCCCCACCTCTACCTCCTTACCCACACTCCCAAAGCCTTTGGCTCATCCAAAACCTGCCCATTTTGTCTCTCCAATTCCCTCTCTTACTCCATGAAGCCTCAATTTTGGCAGAAGTCTTCCCAAGGAAGCCTTTGAGCTCAAACCAAAGGGAGTTACCCGATTTTAAGGTAATGTCTTCACTTGAGTACTTTTGTTTTATTTTGCTTCTCCAACCCCCTAAACTCTTTTTATTCATTTATTTTGTAACAACTACAGTATCATCAATATAATATGATGTTTTTATAAGAATTATTCGAGCTACACTTACACACACCTACATCTAATGGTTAAAGAACATAGAGTTTCTGTGGATGGAAAATTTCTGCCTCCCGAAACGATGATTGTTCAACATTCTTTTAACACCTTAAAAGGTGGCCATTAAGATGACACTATATTTATTTATGATATATAATATGTTTATGTTTTTCTTAAGCTTCTGTATTTTTCATTTTGGGCATACCTTTATGGTTTCCATTATGGGTAAACGCGATATCTTCATTTAAGGAAGTGCGGACTACCGCCCCCTCAAAGTGATTTGATTCGTTAATGCCATATGTGGGACATATAAAAGATGGATTTAAAGTTATTATATATGATGTTATACTAGAATGATAAAATAACTCTATATAATTATTATTCCATTCCATAAAAATATGAAATATAAATGAAAGTAGCGTTCATGCGTACGTACGGCTTACCGTCTCCATGAACGGTGCATTTCATTTCTTATCCCCAAATGTAATGTACTATTATAAGTACATGTATATAATGGATATATATGATGAATTATACATATAAATGATGAATATAATTCTGGAATTAAAATATACATACCTCTCATTTAGTTTTAATTCCATTAATATGACAAAGAAATGAAAGTAGAGTTCATGCGTACGTACGACTTACCGTCTCCATGAACGGTGCATTTCATTTCTTAACTCTAAATGATTATGTAATATTATAAATACATGTATATGCTGGATATATATATGATATATATGATATCCAAATCAGGAATGTCATTCTGGATATAAATAACCTTTGACCACACGAACAACATGTAATTGTACGAAGTCCACTTTCGACTTAAGAACCAAATATCGACAAAACAAAAATTATTAACTTAAATGGTTACATAATGTTTATAACATGGAAATAAGTGATATAAAAGGAATAATGAACTTGAAAAAGGTTCTAAAGAAAATAGAAATTAACTCATGTTTATTATTCAGGGTGTTAAAGAACGATCGAGTCAAGTCGGACCCGAGGTAAGGGACTTCGTCTCAATCTCCTTTCATTGAGGCATATTTCATTTTATACACAACTTTTTTTTATATGGTGTATAAACCCCTTTGAATTTTACTTTTATACAAAAGGAATATTTTTCTACGAAGCGTTTTACTAAATGACAAAAAGGAATTTTTTTAACGTACGCGGTGACAACGACCTTTTCCGCCGCCACGAGTATTATTTGGTCTTTGGCTTCCTCAACAAGCCGTAATGTTTTTAAAATGAAATAAATACCATATACTTTTTTATGTATTTTGGTATTGAAAATGGTTTTTATAATGGATTTGTTATGTCAATATATTTATGTGATATATTGTGATCAAAGTGTGGAAATGTTTTCTTTCCATTATATTTGTTTTATGCCTTATGATTTTACAATGGTACTTGGACATTTGACGGGTGGTTACGTGATGAACCATATGACGGGTGGTGCCGTGAATACCAGGACGGGTGGTTACGTTATAACCTCCAATGCATTGGGTATGGAAGTCGGCCGTATGACTATTCCATTAAGTATGTGTGGAAGTCGGCCGTATGGCTATTCCATTAAGTGATATGTGTAGAAGTCGACCGTATGGTTATTCCACTTAAGTATGTTTATGTCCCAAGTTACCTTTATATGTTAGGTGTTCTTTATATGGGTTTTGTGGTAATCCTTTGGTTACAAAAGGGTATGTAATTATATTTTATTCAGTGAAGAGTTTTTACTACTTCATGAAGGTGAAGGTATTACTTTGATAAAGTATACATGGTTTACGTGATGTTTGAAAAACTAATAGTTTTCATTCTTTGTGTATCCCTTACTGAGCTTTTTATGCTCACCCCAAGTTTTTTTTGAAATGTTTTTCACAGGACTTAATGTGGAATAGGGTCAAGGATGGTATCAAGGGAAAGTCATGCTATATAAAACATGTAACTAAACATGTCTATTTTTAAGAGTTTTTTTGATTTTATGGAAACATAGTAGAAGTTTCTACTTTGTAATCTTTTGAGATGTAATAGTTATGTCCTAATTCTCTAAAACTCTAAACCCGAAAAGATCCTCAATGTGAATTATTCATTTAATTCAATATTAAGTAATGTTTAAGGCTGGGGCCTTATAGTTGGTATCATAGGTCGGTTTAGACAACTTTAAGAGTTAGAAAATCGTTAAATTATAAGTTAATTTATGGTATGATTGAAATGATATAGCATTTATAGATTACCATGTTGCTTCGCCTAAGATATCTCTGTGTTAAGATTGGTTTTTCATAGAGGAAACAGAACAAATTTTCTGGGAAGGCATACAGAGGGAAATGACCTTTCAAATCAGTATCCTGAGATGGTCAGAATCAGAACTAAACAGTTTGCTGTAGTGATGGCTTAGTTAAATTAGGTGAAAAATGTTGGTTTTTTTATTGATGATATTTTGGTGTTTTCTAAAAGTAAAGAGGAGCATGAAAGAAATTTAAGGGTTATTTTGCAAACCTTAAAAGAAAAGAAACTATATGGAAAATTCTGCAAGTGTGAGTTTTGGTTACAACAGATTTCTTCCCTGGGTCACATTATTTCAAAAGATGGCATAACTGTTGATCCTGCTAAAACAAAAGTTGTTGAAGAATGGCCAAGACCCACAAATGTAACCGAGATCCGTAGTTTTCCTGGTTTGGCAGGTTACTACCGAAGGTTTGTTGAAAATGTTTCACGGTTATCTCGTCCAATGACTAAGCTAACTCGGAAGGGTGTTAAGTTTATCTGGACAAAAGAATGTGATGATTGTTTTCAGGAGTTGAAAAGAAGATTAGTGAATGCTCCAGTTTTGGAACTTCCTTCCAGGAATGGTGAGTTTTTTATATACAGTGATGCTTTGTTGAAGGGACTTGGTTGTGTCCTTATGCAGAATGATCAGGTAATTTCTTATGCTTCACGTCAATTGAAAACTCATGAGGTAAATTACCCTACACATGATTTGGAATTAGCTGCTGTTGTTTTTGCTTTAAAAATTTGGAGGCATCATTTGTATGGAGTAAAGTGTGAAATATATACTGATCACAAAAGTTTAAAGTATATATTCACTCAGAAAGAATTGAACATGAGAGAGAGGAGATGGCTGGAATTAATCAAGGATTATGAATGTACAATTCATTACCATCCGGGAAAAGAAAATAAAGTGGCTAATGCTTTGAGTCAAAAAAGTAATGCTTCATTAACAATGTTGAATTTGGAACGGGATCCTTTGGTTTTTGATTTGATGAAATTTGGCATAGAAGTTGTTGGTGAAGGAAGTTATTCTGTTTTGTTTCAGGTATCAGTGAGATTATCCCTATCAGACATAATTAAGCAAGCACAGAGGGAAGACAGTGAGTTGCAGAAAAAGATAGAGCTGGTTCAGAAAGGTAAGTTGCATGAATTCAACATTGATAGTGATTGTGTTTTGAGATTTGGGAAGAGATTGTGTGTGCCTTGTGATTCACAGTTGAAGAGAGAGTTGTTATGTGAAGCTCATAGTTCTCCGTTTTCAGTTCATCCTGGCAGTACTAAGATGTATAGAGATCTACGGGAGTATTACTGGTGGGATGGAATGAAAAGAGATATTGCTGATTTTACTATGAAGTGTTTGACTTGTCAACAAGTTAAAGTAGAGCGGCAGTTACCGAAAGGGATGCTTCAGCCTCTACCAGTTCCAGAGTGGAAATGGGAGAATATATCTATGGACTTTGTTGTGGGATTATCGATGAAATCTCGAGGTAATAATGCAATCTGGGTTATTGTTGATCGCTTGACTAAATCTGCTCATTTCCTTCCTATACGAGATAATTTTTCCCTAGATCAACTTTCTCGTTTGTATCTTAAGGAAACAGTCAGGTTACATGGATTTCCTCTCTCCATTGTATCTGACCGTGATCCTAGGTTTACTTCTAACTTTTGGAAAGGCCTTTAGAAGTCGTTGGGTACTGAATTAAATTTTAGTACAGCTTTCATCCTCAATCAGATGGGCAGTCAAAACGAACAATTCAGACCTTGGAGGATATGCTACGATCTTGTTCGATGGATTATCAGGGAAGTTGGGACCAACATCTTTCTTTGGTTGAGTTTTCATATAATAACAATTTTCATTCCAGTATACAGATGGCACCATTTGAGGCATTATATGGGAAGCGGTGTCGAACTCCAGCATTTTGGGATGAAGTGGGTGAATGGAAGCTGATGGGACCCGAATTGATAGAAGAGATGGCAGAAAAGGTTCAGTTGATTCAGAAACACATGAGAACAGCTCAGAGTAGGCAGAAGAGTTATGCAGATAACTGGAGGAAGAATCTATCTTTCTAGGTAGGTGATCATGTTTTTCTCAAGGTTTCTCCATGGAAAAGTGTGATGCGATTTGGTAAGAAAGGAAAGATGAGTCCAAGGTTCATTAGACCATATGAAATTCTGGAGAGAGTTGGATCAGTTGCATACAGAGTGGCATTACCTCCGAGTTTATCTTAGGTACACAACGTTTTTCATGTTTCGATGTTGAGGAAGTATATGCCAGATTCATCTCATGTTTTGAGCCCAAAGGTAGTTCAGTTTGAAGAGAATCTCTCTTATGAAGAACAACCAGTCCAGATTCTTGACTGAAGAGAGAAAGTGTTGCGAAATAAGATAATCCACTAGGTAAAGGTTTTTTGGAAAAACCATATGGTTGAAGAGGAAACATGGGAATCTGAAAATGCTATGAGGGATAAATACCCCCACTTATTTTGACAAGTGAATAAAATTGCAAGGACGCAATTCTCAAGAGGGGGGAAGGATGTAACATCCCAGGTAAATAATGAATAAAACATTTTTTTATTTATTAATATTTACGAATTAAATATTAATTTTACTTTAAAGGGGTTTCTATGTTTGATTGCATACTCGATACGCAACGATGAGTTTCTTTGAAAACTTACGTTGCACACTAGTAATATAATAATATTATTTTAAATGGTAGTTAACATGTAGCCGTTGTATTGGCGGGAATGGATAGAAATAACTAAAATATGATTATATATGTTTTTTAAATGTTTTTACATTTATCTAATAAAAGATAAAGGCTTAAAATACGGAAAGAATTCAATTTTAGGTATTTATACCCTAATTTTCACTAAAGGTTCACTTATCATCTTTTGATGGTGAACCGTCATTAAATATAGTTTTGATCAATATTATAAATTCTATTGGACCAAATATAACTCTTGTTTAGAATCGGGACATCAAAATTTAATTTGTGTAAATTTTTGGTATATTTCCGATAAAGTTCATTTTTAATGAATAGTATAAAATGTTGTATTTTAATTCAAAACCTCTTTTTAATATAATTTATTTATATGATTAGATTATCATTTGAATTGGTTTTAAAGTGAAATTAGAAAATATTTTTACCATTAAATACAATAGTAGTCGTTGGAATTAATTTCACTTTGAAATCGGACTTAAAATAGTGTCAATCTTTTGATACTTATTATTTCATAAAAACACGCTATTTGTCATGACAGCGGGAATTAATTATTAAATTAATTAATGTGACTTATATGTTTTGAATTTTGTAAAATAGACTTCATTTTTGAATTCGGAATATCAAATATAGATTAGGGTGAATTTTTGGTATTTTTCTGAAAAAATTCAATTTTTGATGAATAGTGAAAGTACTAAGTGGTACTTATAAAAACTGATTTTTCGTTTAAATGAAATTTTACCACTTCTGTGTTTTGAATTTCAAAAATCCAACATACATGGTTGTCATTATGTTTTAAAATGTGGTTCAATGAGATTAAAATAATTTTTTGGTGAATAGTAACTTTTAAGTTCTTAATCGCGATTAGAGGTAATTAGTGTAGTTTAAGGTAAAAATAAGGTTTTAATAAAATGAGATGAGCTTAAAAAATGTCCTACCCTCATTGGATGTGTCATGGCCGACCATGAAAATCCATGGGTCAACTTGGGGACCCCATGGAGCCACTTTTTTTGGGAAATGACATAAATAACTTTTTATTAAATGTTAAAGTAAAAATGACACAAACATGAAATGTTTTACTAAAACAATTTTTACATGGGTTTATAAAAGTCAGATTTTTGACTATAAATATTAATTAGAGAGATAAAACTATTTCCTACATCATGATATTTTTTTTATAATTTTTAGACATTAAATAAATTAAATTATTTATGACATCATGATGATGCAGCAATTACCTCATTAATAAAAGATTTAAATAAAATGGAAAGATAATGTAAAATCTATGACATAAACATGTCCAAAACCTATTGGATGGGTGGATTTAGAACCCTTATAACCTTATCCTTGAATTATATCAATGTGGGACCTCTTAAATCCGAATACCATTTTAGAATAAAGGGATTTTTCTTTACCTTCCAAGAGTGCCCCTCCTCTCCTCTTATAAAAGGTCCCCACCTCTACCTCCTTACCCACACTCCCAAAGCCTTTGGCTCGGCCAAACCCTGCCCATTTTGTCTCTCCACTTCCCTCTATTACTCCATGAAGCATAAATTTGGGCAGAAGTCTTCCCAAGGAAGCCTTTGAGCTCAAACCAAAGGGAGTTACCCGATTTTAAGGTAATGTCTTCACTTGAGTCCTTTTGTTTTATTTTGATTTTCCAACCCCCTAAAATATTTTTATTCATTTATTTTGTAACAAATCCAGTATCATAAATATACTATGATGTTTTTATAAGAAGTATTAGAGCTACAATTACACACACCTACATTTTATGGTCAAAGAACATACTGTTTCCGTGGATGGAGAATTTCTGCCTCCCGAAACGATGATTGTTCAACATTCTTTTAACACCTTCAAAGGTGGCCATTAAGATGACAATATATTTATTTATGATATATAATATGTTTATGTTTTACTTAATCTTATGTATTTTTCATTTTGGGCACACCTTTATGGTTTCCATTATGGGTAAACGCGATATCTTCATTTAAGGAAGTGCGGACTACCGCCCCCTCAAAGTGATTTGATTCGTTAATGCCATATGTGGGACGTATAAAGGATGGATTTAAAGTTATTATATACAATGTTATAATGGAATGATAAAATACCTCTATATCATTATTATTACATTCCATAAAAATATGAAATAGAAATGAAAGTAGCATTCATGCGTACGTACGGCTTACCGTCTCCATGAACGGTGCATTTCATTTCTTATCCCCAAATGTAATGTACTATTATAAGTACATGTATATAATGGATATATATGATGAATGATAAATCTAAATGATGAATATAATTCTGGAATTAAAATATACATACCTCTCATTTAGTTTTAATTCCATTAATATGACAAAGAAATGAAAGTAGCGTTCATGCATACGTACGACTTACCGTCTCCATGAACGGTGCATTTCATTTCTTACCTCTAAATGATTATTTAATATTATAAATACATGTATATGATGGATATATATGATATATATGATATCCAAATCAGGAATGTCATTCTGGATATAAAGAACCTTTGACCACACGAACAACATGTAATTGTAAGAAGTCCACTTTCGACTTAAGAACCAAATATCGACAAAACAAACATTATTAACTTAAATGGTTACATAATGTTTATAACATGGAAATAAGTGATATAAAAGGAATAATGAAATTGAAAAAGGTTCTTAAGAAAATAGAAATTAACTCAATTTTATTGTTCAGGACGTTAAAGAACGATCGAGTCAAGTCGGACTCGAGGTAAGGGACTTCGTCTCAATATCCTTTCATTGAGGCATATTTCGTTTTATACACAACTTTATTTTATACGGTGTATAAACCCCTTTTAATTTTAATTTTATACAAAAGGAATATTTTTCTAAGAAGCATTTTACTAAACGACAAAAAGGAATGTTTTTTTAACGTACGCGGTGAGAACAACCTTTTCCGCCGCCGCGAGTATTATTTGGTCTTTGGCTTCCTCAACAAGCTGTAATGTTTTTAAAATGAAATAAATACCATATACTTTTTTATGTATTTTGGTATTGAAAATGGTTTTTATAATGGATTTGTTATGTAAATATATTTATGTGATATATTGCGATCAAAGTGTGGAAATGTTTTCTTTCCATTATATTTGTTTTATGTCTTATGATTTTATAATGGTACTTGGACATTTGACGGGTGGTTACGTGATGAACCATATGACGGGTGGTGCCGTGAATACCAGGACGGGTGGTTATGTTATAACCTCCAATGAATTGGGTATGGAAGTCGTCCGTATGGCTATTCCATTAAGTATGTGTAGAAGTCAGTCGTATGGCTATTCCATTAAGTGATATGTGTGGAAATCGACCGTATGGTTATTCCACTTAAGTATGTTTATGTCCCATGTTACCTTTATATGTTGCGTGTTCTTTATATGGGTTTTATGGTAATCCTTTGGTTACAAAGGGTAAGTAATGATATTTTATTCAGTGAAGAGTTTTTACTACTTCATGAAGGTGAAGGTATTACCTTGATAAAGTATACATGGTTTACGTGATGTTTGAAAAACTAACAGTTTTCATTCTTTGTGTATCCCTTACTGAGCTTTTTATGCTCACCCCAAGTTTTTTTGAAATGTTTTTCATAGGACTTAATGTGGAATAGGGTCAAGGACGGGATCAAGAGAAAATTCATGCTATATAAAACATGGAACTAGACATGTATATTTTTAAGATTTTTTTTATTTTATGGAAACATAGTAGAAGTGTCTACTTTGTAATCTTTTGAGATGTAATAGTTATGTCCTAATTCTCTAAAACTCTAAACCTGAAAAGATCCTCAATGTGAATTATTCAGTTAATTCAATATTAAGTAAGGTTTAAGGCTGGGGCCTTATAGGTTATGTCCTACAACCACACATAATTACATCAAAAGGGTTGCAAAATCATTGTTCCTATGTACGGTGGACTACCGCCTAGCGAACTAATGTCTTTTTTTCCATTAACACCTATAAATGATGAAAATAATGAAGGAGATTATATTAATATATTATATTTATGCTTTATTTATGCGTATTTAAATATTATATGATTCATTACT
This sequence comes from Viscum album, assembly GCA_963277665.1. Taxonomy (NCBI): domain Eukaryota; kingdom Viridiplantae; phylum Streptophyta; class Magnoliopsida; order Santalales; family Viscaceae; genus Viscum; species Viscum album. The sequence goes on along the minus strand of OY728138.1, from coordinate 741,973,646 downwards.
TAAATCTTTCATTTTTTTGGAATGTGATAATGTCATTCGTGTGTACAATGAACTAGCGCCTCATTAAGCGATGTGATTTATTCATGCTTTACATAGAATGTACTAGGGATGAGTTTAATAAAAAGATATGTTTAATTTATGACATAAATATGATACTATAAATATTATGTATACATATATATATATATATCATTTAATTTTCTTTCATTCAATATGAAAATAAAATAGAAACACAATTCATTCATTTATACGACATATCGTTTCCATGAATGGTGCATTTCATTTCATATCACTAAATATTACGGATTATAATAAATACATATATAATTAATATATATTATATTTATATCATTTTTTATTTTATGGAAATGATGAAATCATTATCCATGTAAGAGGAACAAAAAATTACTTATAAAAATATAATGAAAAAACAAGGTGATTGACACCTAAAATAATGAAAATAATGAATGATTATTAACAAATGGGTGATAAAAAGTTATTTAATAATCATATATGATATCATTCATATAATTATGGTTATATAAAAATGTCAAATAAAGTTTAAACCCACTATATATGAGTTTAATGAAAGTAATAGAAAAAGGAAAGCACGAGGTAAGGGATTTCATCTCAATTTACATTTGATTTAGACTTATTTGTTATTATGTACCAATTATAATTTATGTGTTGTATATACTAACCATTTGAAATGAATGATTATGAATAATTAATTATTAGAGGAATTTTAAGTTTAATTTTTAAGTATTTCATCCAAGGGGATTTGATTTGAAATTTATAATGTGTTATAAGTTATTTTGAAGTGTCAATTTCTTTTAGGTTTGCTCACTTTCTCTTGAAACAATCACTTTATTAAAATCATTTTTCATTGTAAATTAAATTAATTTTAAAAATAAATATTATTGGGTGATTAATATGAATATTTTTTGAATCATATACATTTTTATGTACAATATTTACTCTTAAAATAATTGGATTAACTGGGGAAATATTGATAAATATGTACTATTTACTCAAAATATATTTTTTGATGATATGTAACATAATTAAATATGTCATTAAATATATGGGGAATTATTTTTAACTATAGTAATGGGTGGGTCCATGTTAATGATATCCCTTCAATGCATCATTGTTTCCATGAAAAAAAATCAATTGGCCAATACTAATGGGGTTTCACCTAGTAGTTTTGAATAGTCCTGAGAGTAGATCTTGTTGGTAAAGGTATCATGTTCCTAGGAAACATGAAATAGTATATTTAAGAAATTACATCATTCAAAATATATTTATTACTGTCAAGTCAATTTTCACTATGATATTATCTCTGCATGCATTTCATTTTTAGTTTATTGGTTAAATGACTTTTATTTTCAATTAATGTCTTCGGCATATTTATTTCCCCTTTTCCAGATATCTAAATTGAATCAGTTATCAGTTATTTACACTTCCATGTTAATTATTTTCATTGATTCATTATTTATTTCCTTATATTTAACCCTTAATTATCATTTGATCTCACCCTTATTGTCTTTTTTTCCCATGGATTCCATGAAGTTGACTGTGATAGATATGCATGGTTATGTTAGATGGAATAAAGATATTTTTAGGAATAACATTATATTATAATTAGTGTATTAAAATGTTATATAAGACTAATTTATGTAACTAGTTTACTAAGACTACTAAAATTATCAGTCCTTTGGGATGAAATTACATGTAACTTATCCCATTGTAATGATAGTAGACTCCGCCTCTGGGATGCTGGGGTCGAGGTTTCTACTGTTGGTATCAGAGCATGTTTTTTATAACCCTTTAAAACTAGATTTAGGAAAACATAAATTAAGTAACATAACCATATGATATAATTTGAAGATAATTATAGAATAAAATTCTAATGTTTTGGTAAGGTAGATATTATGTGGTTTCTTCTTACAATACATATTTTTTGGATACTAGAGGTGGGTGCAGTTTATGAAAATATGTACCTCGGGGTAATAAATCTAGGGGATACACTTAGGATAATTCACATTTTCATTACAAAAACTTTTGATATATTAAATATATAATGAAAATGAATGACCTAGGTCAAATCCTAGAACATGAAAGAACCTATGTGGATATAATATAAAAAAATTATGTATGTTTTAGCTTTCAAGAATTATTATTTGGAAATATTTTAATAATGGAATTTTGGATACAATAATTATGAAATATCAGAGGGTCTTTTTAAATTTTAGAATATTATATTCTATCATTAACTTATGAGTTATGGATACCATAATGGGTTAATTATTTTTTGGTTGATCATATGTTTGATGTCTTAAAAATCCCTTTTGAAATGTGTGTGGTAGGAATGTCACAAGATTAAATATATTTTTGGATAAATTTATTGAAATAATATGTTTTGGTAGAAATTGTATTTGAAGACTAAATATTTTACATTTTATAGAAATAATTTTAAAGGTATTTATGACCATTATGGTTGATATGATCATTAATGACATTTTAATAGTAATAAAATAAAATCATTAGACATTGACAAAAAATTGTATTTAAAAGAATAGTAAAAATTTTATTTAATTATTTACATTATTTGAAGGATTTTATTCATATTTCATTTGAGAATTATATTAATATAAACTTTAAAAAAAGACATCTTGAATGATGGGTGAAAAATCTTCATGTCTGGAAAGGAATTAGGGCTTGTACCCATGCGCGATGCATGATAAAGGTTTCAAACATACCACTAACCTACACGATGTGCTTGTTAATAAGTCAATATTTATAGTTAAATTAATTGAAAAATAAATATTAATGATGAAATAGTTTGAGTTACTTTTTAGTTTTTGATATTAATTAATTATATTTGATAAACATTTTTAACCATATAAATTATGAAAAATAGTTATATAAAAATGTAATGAATTTATTTTATGTATCTTATAATCCGTTAATAGTAAATTTTAGTTATTCATATACAAATAATTAATTTTGGGATATTTATTTCTAAGAATAAGATATGAATTGGAAAATTATCAAAGAAATAAAAAATTATAAAATCGTCTTTATAAAAATGTATCTTTTAAATTTTTTTCTTTATATTCATAGATCGTAAGAACTTTTTCGATGTTAGAAAAAGGATCAAGAAATAAAATGTTATCCAATAACCATCATTTATGATGAATCAATAATATTTTTACACTTATTATATTTATGAATTTTATCCCCTCATTATTTTATTCATCTTTCACTTGTTTTTTATCAATGACCTAAATAAATATATATAAATATTTAATATTTTCCTATATGTCCATATCTTGACTTTACACCGACGTTATCCTACTCAGAATCCTAGTCATGTGATATTCTATATGACCATTATACTGACAATTATATCTTATTAAGATGATATTTTATTAGAAATTTTAGGTTTTTTGTATTAAAAAATGAATTTTAAAATATCAAACCATTAATTACTAAGACCAACTTTAAATTTTGAGGATACAATTTATTTTTTGTGGGGATAATGTATCACCTATAAATTTTCAAATATGAACATCATATTGGACAACATAAATGACATAAAACACAAAGCATCGAAAGGAATATAATATCTCAAGACATTATGATATATTTTAAATAATTTAAATACAATGTGTAGATTTCAATGAATGAAACATGGAGTTTAGCTTGCATTGCATGAAACAATGACTTTCTTTAATTGCTTGTGTTACACACAAGATCGAGTTTTCAAAATATAGTTAATATTAGTATTTAAAATTAAAATTTTCTCCTAGCCATAATTTTTCTTATTATGAATGGAATTAAATGACTTATAAAAGTATGTTTTTGAATTAATTGGTTACAAATTAATTATAAATGAATATGAAATAAAATATAATATAAAGGAAATGATTTTATAAAAAATTATTTTTATGCCCCAAACACATTTTAACTTAAAAATTTCATTAATTGATATTATAAAATGATATTATTGAAATTTATATATATTGAAAAAATTACATTTTTTGAGAGATTTCATATACATAAGATAAGAAAAAATTCAATTTTATTCATAAAAGGTATATTTTTCTAAAGGTGGTTTTTCCATATTTAATGGTGCACATATTTTAAAACTATTTTTTTACACATAAATTTTATTTAAAATAAAAATATTCATTTTATAAAGTTAAATTTCGAAATAATCTTTCAATTTTTTTATGAGAAGTTTCACTTTTTGATAAATAGTGAAATTTACAGAATTATAATTGAAAAATAATTTTTTATATAAATAATTTATAATGTTAAATTATATTTTAAATTAGTTTATAAGTAAAATTATATCAATTATAAATATATTAATCAAATTTGGGTCATTATAATTTTTTTATATTAAATTTAGATATAAAAACATAGAAAATGTTTGAATATTTTCACTTTAAATACCTACTTTCTCGTTCCATTTGTGTGATTAATTTTAAATTAATTTTCCACTTATTTGAATTGAATTTGGATAAATATATTTCATATTGGGAATAATAATAATTTATGATCTCTAATGAGGAAAAAATAAAATTTTTCAAAATTTATTAGTGAAAAATGTAAAATTAATTACAATGATTAAGATTAAAATGTGTTTACCAAGGGAATAAACTTTAAATATTAATATCAAAATGACGTTGAAACATATGCGAAAATAATTATTTTTCAATATTTACTCCTTATACCATAATTTATATACATTTTATTATTATTAGATCCACATGACATAGATAAAACATGGTTGAAATTCTCTATTTCCTAGAAATTATAAGAGGGCTACTCAACTCCGTTATAAAAGGCCACCCATATCCCCCTCTCTTGGCACCTTAAATCCAAAATAGTTTAGACAATACTTAGAAAAATAACTTATAAACTTCCCTAACATCAAATAAATCCATCTTAAAATATAATTAATGAAAACCTAAGGAGGATACCCAAAGAATATGTATTGTTTTTATAAAATAATTTTAATTTTATTTCATTCTCCACAACCTTACATTATTTCAATACCATCTTTATATAATAAGGTAATTATATTTAATATTTTTAGATTTTTTTATTTTATGTTTAATACCTAAAACCACACATATACACATCACATAGGTTAAAAAATCATCATTCTTGTGTACGACAGTCTACCACCTGATGAATCAATGTCGTTCATTTTTCTATTACCACATATAATGGTTGGGAATATTGATGAAAACACGATTTAAATATGATATTTATGATATTTATGATTTATTTACACTTACAAAATTATTATATAACACATACCATCATATATTCTATTTTGTGTGAATATGATAATGTCGTTTTTGTGTACGATGGAAGCCTTATGAAGCGATGTGATCCATTCATGTTTTAGAAGGAATGTATTAGGGAAATTTCTAATAAGAATATGAAATATTTGTGACATTAGTATGATACATTAATGATTATATAAATATATATATCATCTGATTTTACTTCTTTCTATATGAAAATAAAATGGAATCCATGTTCATGTGTATGTATGTGCTACCGTCTCCACAAACAGTGAATTTCATTTCATATCACTAAATTTTATGAAAAAATATAAATAAATTTATACTGAATTGATATAATATTTCAATAATCATTTAAATTATAGATATGATGATATAATGATCAATTTCATCAGGAAAAAAATAACAATTCAAAAAACACTTAAAAAACAATGTGATTAACACCCAAAACAATGAAATTAATGAAATATTATTAACAAAAAAGTGATAAAAAATTATAAAAGGAACAAATATGATATATTAAATATGAATAGGGTTATGGAATGAGTTAATAATTTTTTTAAAAGTATACATGAGTTTTAATATAGTAATACCAAATGTAAAGCCTAAGGTAAGGGATTACATCTCAATTTACATTCCTTTGAGACTTAATTGTTATTATGCACCAATTCACATTTATGGGGTGTATGTACTACCCCTTTGACATGTAATATAATGAATAAATAATTATTCCAAGTATTTTAAATTTCAATTTTAATTATTTCATCCATGTGGATTTAATTTGAAAACTACAAATTGGTATAAGTTATTATAAAATATCAATATCATTTGATATTGTTAACTTTCACTTGAAACAAAAAATTAATTGTATTCATTTTTCATTTGAAATTATATTTCTATTAAATAACTATATTATTGTTTGATTAATATGATTATTTTTTAAACCATATTCCATATTCACATATGGTGTTTACATTGAAAATTATGTGATTAACTGGGGAAATATTGATAACTATGTATTATTTACTCAAAATAGCTATTTGATGATATGGACCATCAACAAATCGATTATTAAATATATAAGGAATGATTTGGACCATCCTACATGGATGGGGTGCCATTAATAATATCCTCTAAATGCATCGGCAGTTTCATGAGACAAATAATTTGGCCAAAACATATGGGGTTTACCCAATAGTTTCAAATTTTCTTAAGAATAGATCGTGATGGTAAATGTATCATTTGGATAGAAAAAATGGCATCCAATATTTAAGCATTTCCTTCATTTAAAACTCTATTATTACCATCCAGGATATTTTAACTATGATATTATCTCTATATGAATTTCATTTTAAGTTCATTTATTAAATGGAATGCGTTTTTAGTTATATACTTATCCATATTGATTTCATTATCCAGTTATTTAAATGGAATGAGTGATTGGTTATTTTCCTTTATATTATAATTATTCTATTAGATTCATTACTTCTTATGAAATAAATAACCCTTAGTGAGTATTTTAGCTCACCCTTATTTAATTCCCTTTCACCAGGATTCCATGATACTGGCTATGAATGATATCTAAGGATATGTCAGAAGGAATAAATTTATTTTAAAGAAAATATTATGTAGTAATTAATGTATTAAAATATAATGTAAGTCTCATGTATGTATCTAGTTTACCAATACTACTAAATTAATCTATCAATGGGTGTGAGATTCCATATATCTTATACTATTTTAATATTTATAGGTGCCGGATTTGGGTTTCAGGGGTCTGGGTCACTATAAGAACTATATTTTCTCCCATCAAAATATGGGTTTTTCTATTTTACCTTTAATATACATTTAAATTTTATATCACTATTCTACACTTGATGCATATCCTTATTCAGTTGAGCCAATTTTTTGGATTCTTCATCAGACATATATGAAATGTGTAACTTTTTATTTTCATTCCTCAATGGTGTTTATAAATCAATACTCTATAACTAATAATAATTATTTAATTTATATATATAGTCTAAAAATACCACTGAGAATAACTAATATCCATTGTGACATCAAGGGAGCATCAACTAATTTCATTATAGTTGTACAAGTGTTGAATATCCATTTTAATAAAATGAATTGGATTTAGTTAACTTATGAAGTAGTAAATATTACTTTTTAGGTAAGTAATATATATAGTGGCATGTCATGGAATCCTTATAATATTTTCTTCATAAGACTTGATGGACTACACTTCATTTTTTTGAATAAAAAAAATACATCTCTATTTTAAGACCGGGTTGATGAGGAAAATATTTATTAAATTTTTTGATGAATCCTTCTTGATAAATTGATCTGATTTGTTCCTTGGACTTCATTTTTTTGATTAGGTTCTACCACTGGTTAAATAATCCCTCTATGAAATAAATATCTTGTATGAAATTCTATTGCTCATAACACCGAATGACATAGTATATCATCTTAGTGGAGTTAATTCAATGTTGTATTACTAGTGGATAAATATATCCACTAAAAGTTAGAGGAATATTTCACATAATGTTCTCTATCATTACATTTTTTTAATATGATAATGGTGGTTATCTATATGATTCATTATACTAGTCACTATAAGATTAATTTGATCATTTACTAGCTTTATTTTATAGACTCTCACTCTGATATGATTAGGAATTTCATTAGGGAAACCATTAAATTTCACACAACATTCGTTTTTAGAAAAATTCATCCTATTTATATACATTAAATAAAATAATGTAAAATTTGGGATGAGTGTATTAAAAAAAATAGGAATATAAATGGTAATTGATTAACAAATAAAGAATTAACCATAAATGAAATCTATACCCAAATATATGAATTTATAAGATTCAATCTACAATATCAATGGTCAGTTTCTTATTAGGTCCCCTATCCTGACTAGTAATATACTTCATCACCAAATTTCATGAAAATATTTTATATCCTTTAAATGGATTTTAAATGGAATGTGAATTAACAAAATAAAATACTCTCGCAGTGTCAATCTATTATTACTGTTAAGACCCATTTTTATGACTATATAGAATATTGATTTAATTACCACCCAATCATCTCTAGAATAATTAACCTAGATTCATCTATTCTAGAGACTATATCCAAAATTTTTATATGGAGATAAATATGAATGTTAAGAGACCAAATTATCTATAATTTACCAACATTTGATGATGTTTTACTTAAAAATATAGTTTAGGTTTTCACTAAGGTTTTCAAGTCCTAGTTATGTATAATAATTGTAAATTCCTATGAAACCAACTCCAATGACCCAAGCATCAAAAAAATTATTTCATGATTGTTAACATAATTTTTCAAAAAACGAAACCTAATTTTTTTATGCTAATGTCCTCATAAAATTAAATATATAAAAAATCAACCAAAACATAAACTAAAAAATCATTATTTAATTTATCATATCAATGTCATATATCACATTCATCATAAATTATTATATAAGATAACATCAGGAATACATAGAGGAAAATGGTGACCCAAAACCCCATAAGGGAGAAATTAGCACAATGTATGATGGATAAATATTATGTGTGATTTTAGATAGTTATAATGATATAAAAAGAAATTAATCATAAGGATGAGATCATGGAATAATTTTTTAATATCATATTATCATCAAATAATAATAATGTGCGATGCCATAAAACAGGAAATCATATGCATATGCCAAAACTCACTACCAAGACAATATAAAATAGTATTATTGGAGAGCTTGAAATGAATTACTAATGGTATCTATTAGTATAAAAGCATTAAAAAATAAAGTGGTGATTCTATAATTATGTTCCATCCCATCACATATATTACATGTACTTGGAAAATTTCACCCCAAAAAAGAATCAAACATAAGGTATAAACATATAAAAAGAACATAAAAAAAGGGGGAATATAAAATGATATTAGAGAATAACAAATTTCAATATCATAAGGATTATTATAAAAGAAGGGATTAATTCCTTCTTAGAAGTCCATAAATAAATAATTATAATATTTTAAGAAAATGTTCATTACGTGAAGTGAATACTTGAAAGGAGTGGATAAATAAGTATAGAAATGATCCCCAACGGTTGGGTTTTAAGAAAAATTACAGTTAATAAATAAAGAAAGAAGGAGTATAATTTGTTCTATATAATCATAAATGAACACAAGTGGGTTTTAATAAAATAAGCATTTTTAGGGAATATAAAAGATTAAAATAATTATAATAGTTTGTATATGAAAAGTTATAAGAATATATCTAATTTCAGTTAAAATTGTTTCCTTAGACAAATAAATTAATAAGGGAACATAAAGAATATATATTATCCCTAAAAATGGAAGGTAATGTAAAGTAGTTTTATTTTTAGTTTACATATATACATAATATAGAATAATTTAGTGTGAATTAAATATAGGGAATGAGTTATAATGAACAAGAACACATAATAGTAATTTTATGATGGTGGTTTAGAATATCCATTATAATGAGTCCTTCAATTGTTTGGTATGATAATCTAAATTCATGAATAAAAAAATTAAATTTATTAAATATTTTTTATGAATAATTTTATCACTATTTTTTATTTTTATAGTCTATTTACTATTATATGTCATTAATTTATTATAAATTTTACTTATGTTGGACATATAGGGTTGTTTAGTAAATTTTTATGAAATATTATTGGTATATTTACTATGGATAAATGTGTTTTTAATGGTTTCATAATATCTATATTTTTATAATTTTTTCTCTTTATCATACCATTATGAAAATTTTATATTTCCTAATTGATAATACCAAAATATATCAAAATTTTAAAATATTACAAGTTAACTAGTTATTGATTTTCATAATTACCATCACCATTTAATATTGGAAATCATTGTTGAAATTCTGAAATTATATTTTCAGAATTTAAATAATGAAATGAATATTATATTTGTTAATTGAATTATTTTTTAAACCATCCATTTAGGGTGGTGATAAAAATTAAATATGTTTTTATTAAACGTGGTGCACTGACCATAATATGGGAGACATTTTAATTTTTTACAATGATAGAAGGAAAAATTTTAGAAAATGGATATACCATTAATATAATAAAATTTATGTATGATAAAAATGTTTTTGTTATTATAATTTTATTCATATGATAAATTTGAGGTGGAAAAAAAGAATATAATATGTATGCTTTTTATAGAAAAAGTTTCCTCTTCCCTTGAATACTTAATCTTAGGGAACACCTTATGGATATTTAGTTTTCTCTTTTGTTGAGACTGAGGATTCTAGAATGGGGAAGGATTTTGTAAGATATTTAGTCAAAATTTGGGAATTTCATGACATTAAATGTGTGAAAAATAAGAGATGATGGATGTTATATATAGGGAGAGGGTTTTCTAGGGTAGAATATTAGAATAAAATATTATTTCATCCCATAGTTGCACAACATGTGAACCAATTTGAAGGGGATTATGCTTTTAAATTTTATGGGAAAATAATGTAATCAATTAAATTATTAAATATATATATATATATATAATTGGTACATATATCCTAGTTATATAAAATTTTACCATTTCACCTATTTATTTGGTTAAAAAAAACTATCCACCCCAATCATTTAATGAGATTTTGATTCAAAAAATATTACTCCTTTTAGGAAAATATATTTATAAAGATGTGAATCTTAATTTGAAATTAAATCATTATTTATTTTAAAATAAAAGTTTTATTAAATAATAAATATTCAGAATAATTGAAAAATTAGGTAGGACATTATAAATTGATACCATAATTTATATTCTAATACCTACTTTCTTATAATGAAATGTTGTGGAAATAAATTTATTTCATATTGAAAATTATACTATAAAAAAATTATTATAGTGTAGAAATATGTATTTTTATTAGTTTATAGAGTTAGTCATTATTTATATCAAAAAATTATTCAATTGTAGTAACAATTTTATTTAATAGTATTTTGGTTTAAAATCATTATATTCTTATTTGAAAAGATACATAAAAAAATATTATATTTCACCATTATAAAAATCTTTTACAATTATTACAAAAATATCATATGAAAGTAAATTCCATATATTTTCAGAAATATGTTACCCATCTATACTACATGTACCCTAGATACATTTCCTTTTGTCTAAATAGTTTATTCTCAATTGGTATGTTGTGATATGGTGGTAGATTTTTTGTTTTGTTCTGCCAACATCGATAAGGTGCTGATTTCTACTAACTTGATTTTCTCATGAAGTAAATTCCAATAAATTTTTACTTGTTAAGGGACATATTGTACTTTCCTAAGGTTGAACCCTAGTGATAATTCTTCCCTTTAAATAATTGATTAAAGATATTCAAAAGGCATGATCATACTTGTTAAGACCAACACCTCTCCCTTCAACGTCAATTTTCTCTTATCATTACACTTTATATTCAATAATTATTATAGTTAACATATATTGAAAAATTATCTAATTTTTATAATGGATAATGGTCATATTTTGGAAATATAATGTTCCAAATTAATAATAAATTATTGATGATTTTTTTTAAAAAATGGAATACATAACTTATTTAGAGAAAATTCCCTATATATAATAGTCATGAAAATTGGAGGGAACAAAGGTTTACCAAATTGTTTTTAAAGATTATTCCTCATGAAATGATTATAGTATTTAAAATTATCTCTATACATAATCCTCGAATAGATGGTCAATATATTAGGATCATTTATTTACTTAATGATTTTCAAATATCTATATCTATATATTTATATGTTGGATGGGAATTATACCTTCCTCAATTTAAATTTTCATAAAAAATAACATTAAATCAATAATTTAGATAGATTTTTATGAATTATTATATGGAAAGATGTGAAAAATTCCAATATGATTGGATAAGGCATGATAATGAATGCTACTCAAGCCACAATTAGTTGAGAAATCAATGAGACGGTTAGATCCATTCAAGAAAACATTAGAGAATATCCAATATTTCAAAGATTTTTTTTAAGAGATCATGCTATATTTAGAGTTTGATATTAGTGATGATTTATTCCTTCATATATCTATATGGTTGATGGTAACGATATTTGGAATGATTGGAATGGTAGGCCATAGATCTATTGGTCCCTTTGATATTCATGATCAAATCATGATATAAGATTATCACATTGAACATTTACAACACATCTCCATTAATAATGGTGTATTATATATATTTCATTTGTAAAATGACATACATTATCAATAACATTCCTTCAACATAGAGGTTTTTTAAAATGAGTATGATATCTCTTATGTAGAATAACCACTATATATTCTAAATCAAAGAGACAAAGTTATATGAAACATGATGACCCAAATAATCTATGTTTTTGGAAGAATCAAAATTTTGTGGTACATACATTGGAAGGTGAGGATGTATTATGGTATAATTACCCCCCTTTGATTTCATTAGAGAAACATAAGTTATAATAAGAAATTCATTTAAGAGGTATAATTTAACACCACATGATTAAAATATATATTGTACTTTAAAAAAATTATTTTTGTAATATCATTTAATTCAATAAATAGAGAACCTATATGAATAATTATTTATTGTAATATAAAATTATGCACCATATTACATATTTAAATGATTAAAACCAATAGAATATATTTTAAAATAAAAATGGGTTTAATTGACTTAAAAATATTATTGATTCTATTGAAACTATTTAGAACAATTTTCATGAATTTTTTATAATATTTAGATTTAATACTTTTGTGAAATATTTAAAATTAATATTAAATTAATGAATACTAGTATCAATTAAAAATATTGATTAAATAATTAATAAATTATAAGGAACACTATTCTAATAATTACTCACTAAACCAAACTGTTTTCATTAGAAACATTGTATACTTGTTTTTATCTAAAACAAAAACTTCAATTATTTTGAGTATAAAAGATATTATAAAAAATAATTTAGGCATGGAAACAGAGGAATAAACATTCATATATTGATTATAAATTATTAATAAATGATGTTAAAATAAATTTAAGTTAAACAAATATATTTTACAGAAAACTATTATTATTGTTGAAATTGTATTATTATCTTTAAAAATTAAAATATTCTCTATTGGGGAGTGATTTATTGAAAATTAAATATAATATATCAAACAAATAAAATTAACATTAATATAATTATTATTACTCAACAAGTAATAATAATAAATACATTTTATGCTTCTAAAATACATATTTTCTAAAAAGTGGTTTTATACATTTTGTGTGAAGATATTAGAATTAAATTCATAAACCATTAAAAGATGAACCAGATATATAAATTTATATATCTAAAATGATAATTTCAGTTTTTAATTATAAAGTTATTTATCCAAATAATGGATAATTTATATTTTAAAATTTATGAAATCATGATTATGGTCAAAATGATTTAATGTGATAAAATAAGGTATAAGGAATAATATATTACATAAATAATATCTTTATTTGATTAGTTAATTGTATTCAACCAACACTTATCCAATCAATTATATTTGGCTAAATTTTATCCACTCTACTCGACAATGTAATTGTTTATACTCAAAGTTAATAATATTTAAAAGGGAACCACTACTCCCACTATTAAAAGGGCACCCATCACAACAATTAATCACATATATTGAGAACAATAGATAAAATATGATCTAACTAAATCACTTATAAACCCACTTACCACTGTCTTATATGTTTTTTCTCACTAAAATTTAATCCCATTAAGGATTAAGGAAGGATCTAATTGAGGATACTGTAGGAAGAATTAATCTTATAAATGAAATTATATTTAGTTTATGTCTTCTTACACCACCTCCAAATAATCTATAACCAATAAAATAATGGAATTTGTATAATTATTATAAAAAATATAATTATTTTGATATAAAAATATTTCTCTAGCTATATTACTTCTAATGTAAAATAACAACTTTTCTAAATCTTACATGCGGAATATCGACTCCATGAAGTGATGTATTTAATTTTTAATTACCTAATATCATGGATGATTTTATATGTGACTGTAAATATTTGATATTTATATAAGAAACATGACTCTATAAACTTGACTGATTATAATTTTTCCCTCCCGTCCATTGGAATATGGAAATGCCGCTTGGGAATAAGTGCAGACTACCACCTCCATTAACTACATAACCAATTTTCCACCACTACCATTCATGAATATTTAATAAAATATATATAATAAATAAATATAAAATTTATTAAATTTTAATGATATTTAAACCATGAAAATTGTCCAATTATCAGAATATTCGAACCAATACATATATTGAAAATGGAAAATTAACGTCAAAATATAAATTTTAAAAAAATATTATTAACACAGTTATAATAAGAAATTAGCAGTGAATATTATCTTCTAGTATAAGTTTATATTTGTTTATAATATATACCTATAATATTATTATATTAACATTTACAAGATATTAGTACATGTTCCACTAAGAAGAAGATGGTGACATGTGTTTATGTTGCAATTTAACTTTTAATTTTGATTATACAAGTATATAATTACCCTTGGGGGAATTTTATGCCCTATACCTCACATAAACCCAATAAATCTTCTTCTATTTTAGTAATTATTAGGTTTTAAATATCATCTCGTCAATTCCTTTGACTTTGGATAGATAATCAACTAAAAAATTCCTATATGGTAAAATGAACTCATATACTTTTTAGGTTGAGAATATTTTTACTTCATATCCAAATTCATTAAAAGGATTCATGAAAATTATTCAATAAATTCTATTTTTTTTATGGTCATTTTATTATTAATTTTTCATCATTAAAATTTTTTAAACATGAAGCTTTGTGTTTTTCTCATTCATTTCAATTTTACCTATCATAATAATCATGTAATTTTTTTTAAAAAAAAATTTATTGCATGATCTAATTTTCCCATTTTCATGAATCTTCTTCATCATCAATATTACATTACATGTTTCCATGAATTTTCAAAGAAAATATGATTCCCATTATGACTATATTTTCTTGAATTTTTTGATAAAAAATTACTAAGAGAAAATGAGATCCCTGATGGTTTTAAAATGATATTTCTAATTATTTGAAAAATGTATTTTTATTCAATATAAATATCATTTAATAATAATTACACATTAATGATATCATTAACTTTCTGTCACTAGATAGATTATTGTGATATCTTGATTGTATTATCTTGAAAACTATTTCTTTTCCATTGGACAATTAGGACATGATGGATTGATAAATGATTTTGTACTCTCGTAGCATCCACTACAACATAAACAGTGTTTAGCGGCGGTTTTGTGGCGGCGGTTCACAAAACCGCCGCTAAACATTATCCGTGAAAGATTTCGCGGCGGTTTGTTAAAAACCGCCGCGAAACCCAATCTATTTTGAAAAGCCGCGACGCTTTCCCCTCCCCTATCGCATACCCGTCTTCCCCGATCCCCCTCACAAACCCTCCCCTCTTCCCCGATCCCCGTCCCGCTACCTCCGGCGACACCTGCGCCCTCCGGCAACACCCGCGCCCTCCGACGACACCCGCGCCCTCTGGCGGCCGCCGCGGCCCCCGAGCCCCCCCGACGAACCCTGCACCCCCCCCTCGACCGCCGGTGACCCCCACGCCCCCGCGCCCCCCGCGCCCCCCGCGCCCTCCGGCGACCGCCACACCCCCCGCGGCCTCCGGCAACCCCGCACCATAATTTCAGTCCTCCCACCATAATTTTCAGGTTTATTTATATATATTTTTTATTTTTTCCACATTTTAATTAGGGATATTGTGATTTTTATATTCCAAATATCGTTGTAGTGTGTTTCGGTCTTCATTTTGGCAGGTTTGAGCTGTCATCATCAAAGGATTACATGTGTATTCATAATTAAGAATCTATATATAAGTTCTCCATTTATATATATTCAACCTTGAAAGTATTAATATATATCATGGGGCTATATGTGCTTATATGTGTATATGAAAATGAATATGTGTATCATTGAAAATGGGTATATGAAAGTATAGTCAAATATGTATAGATCCCTTATACATATTTGTACACCTTAATATGTTTATATGGACTAGGTATCATTACATATAAGTTAAGGTGAATATGTGTGCATTTGAAAATATTAAAATTTGAGATTCCATCATCTATTTTAGCATGGCTTGAGTTTTAGGTAGTTTCCATATTCATGTTACCATTATTTGAATTCCATGATAGCATGGATGTTTTTTAATCTGTTATTCATTATTTTATCAATTGAATATTGTATATCTTTTTATATATATTATTGGTTTTATTTCTCGGAATGTATCTCCCAATGTGGTTGATAGAAATTATCCTAAACATTTAAAATGTGTTTTAAGGTGTAAAGCATGATTTCAAAGTGAGTTTTCTATCGTGTGATTTTTTGTTTAGAGATAATGTTTTGAAAAAATGGTAAGATGGTGTCAAGCGTTTTGAGTAATGTGTTGTGAAGAGGATCGGGCCGATGGGGAATATATTGGATATTCCATGATGGTATGACTTTATGTGAATTATTTCTTTATGTTTCATTTTAGGTGTTGTTTCCTAGACTTCTCTATAGAGTCCATGTGGCTGAATTTTTGTTGGAGGCCGAATCATCCTTTAAGAGAATCTAGTTCATTTTATGGATCACAATGGGATGGTTTTGCAAGTTAGTATTGTACCTTTTATTCTAGTTTTATTACTACATAGTACCATTAAAGAAGAGACATGGGAGGGGAGATGAATATGTAGGCATAGTGGTCCAATCTCTTTTTTAACAAAGCTTTTATTACTATATAGTACCATTAAAGAAGAGACATGGGAGGGGAGATGAATATGTAGGCATAGTGGTTCAATCTCTTTTCTGACAAAGCTTAGTGATACTTTGAAATGTGGCTCAAAGCTAAGACATTTCATGTTAGGGAGGGTATGATATTCTATGATTTTTTCAGGTACTTTCGCATTTCAATTTTACTTTAAATAGATAATTTTGGGATATCAAAATGTTTACTGGATTTATGAACAGTTTTTGGGGTGTCCAGGGTTTTTAGGACACAAAAGGTTGAAAAAGTGCCTATCCAGCTCAAGTAATATGATCAGAGCCCAGTTAGTAGTTATTGTGTTCCCTAACCATGATTTACAAGAGGTGGGGTAAATTCAATGAAAAAATAAGGAAAGGGGGAGAATAAACCAAGTGGAAATGGATAACCCATTCCTCATGGTTATAGCATGACTTAACAAACCATACAGGCTTTATCGAAGATCATGTGACTAGCCCGCATTTCTATCCAACAGTCCAGCATTTCTAAAATTTTACTTTTGAATAGCATGAATTGTCTTTAAAGTTTCCACATGATGAAATTTTTCCCAGCAATACTCATACACTGATCCTTTCTTTTCAACTTCATTCCATCTCTCATAAATCAGATGAAGTGCCAAACAATCACTGTAATCCTTTGCAGAAAATCTAGATTTTACCATTACAGCTAAAGCGCTTTTTATCTTGAGGAAGAACTAAAGTATCCATGACACTACGTCCGACCACAGTGGTAAGCACATGATCGTAGAAATGAAAAATGGCATCCATAATTAGTACTTTCCACAGTTTAGGATCCACCAGAAGGATTGACTGGGCACACCGGCTGGCCGGTGGTGTCTCACCAGCTGGCCGGTGGTCCTCCACCGGCTGGCCGGTGACACTAGGCAATGGGAAGGCCTACTGCCTGGCTCCTCCGACTGGCCGGTGGGTAGGAACCGGCTGGCCGGTGGAAATCCACCGGTTGGCCGGTAGACTTAGTCAATCCATTTTCAGCTTTCTTGGGCGAGCTCCTAGGAAATCTTTTTCCTAACATCAAAAACACTTGAAAACAAGTTAGAACACAAATAGAGTGATTGTGATCATTAAAATCCAAGAGAGAGGGGTACAACAACTATTGTTTGTTTTATATTCATGGACTAGATTATGCATTAGAAACCATTAGTGGTGGCCTACTTAATTTACCTCACACACCATATCGAAGTTCCACCTGGCCTTCCCTAAGAACCCCCAAACATGTCCCTTATAGGTTTCTATTTGGAACCTTGATTCCTCCACATCCACTCTATAGTTTTCTCCACATTTCCATGACTAACATAATTCTCTCCACCTTAGGAGGGTCATTATCACTAATTTATTCCAGAAATTCAAACACCATGTCTCATGCTTCCATCACAAGATGAACCCCAAAACTTAAATGTGGCCATTTAGATTTCCCTAGAACAATAAAACAAACATTACCCATTGTGAAAATGGTTTCAGTGAATGTAGTTAACTTGATTTAAAATGCATTATGATCAGTTTCGATCACACATCAAAGGGGTGTTGTTTGAGGCAACATAAATGTGTCATCGATGGTGTTATGATAAGTGTGTATCCCGATATTCTTATTGATCCTCAATGAGGTGTTGACGCTGTCTCCTATGGACCAGACTTGTTCAGTTGTTCTGAAATGGTAAATGTGGTCAATGAATCATCTTTATTATATTATGCATACTTTATGGTCAATGGTTCATCTTTATTATATTATGTTTCTGTAATCTTACACTATCGTATATTTTGTGTAGGCACATTGTGATATACATGGATAAAAGCTGGATCACATTACCGAGGAACACATCTCAATATGTTAAGGGTTTGAATGGGTTTTTAGATTTTGCAATTTCTAATCGATCCGTTGAAGGGAGAATAAGATGTCCATGTCCTAAATGTAAATTTAGAACATGGTTGAAGAGAGATGAAGTTTATGAACATTTAATACTGAACCAATTCCCTGAGAAATATTTGTGTTGGATTTGGCATGGAGAATCAAACAATACAGAAAGATTGAGGACTGATGTTAATCCACAGAATGAGGTCCCAAGTTCTTCGAAAATGGAAAATGAAATGCAAAACCTCATAAATGATGCATTCGGCACTGCAAGACACCACTATGAGCATCAAAACATATCAGAACAACCAGAAGAGGGTGCTACAAATTGCAACGTGACAAGTGATGTTTCTGAGACTGTAACACAAGTAGATCAAGATTGTAATATATCATTGGATCCTCTTGATTCTGTGGAGCCAAATGTAAGGGAAAACTTCAGTGAGGAAAATGCATTTCATGATTTAGTTGACGATGGAAATCAAGAGTTGTATAGTGGGTGTTTGAAATATTCAAAGCTTTCATTTCTACTGAAGTTGTACCATATCAAATGTCTATGTGGAATTACAAATAAGGCAATGTCCATGTTATTGGAATTGATTCGTGATGCATTTCCTGAAGCAAAAATCCCAGAATCGTTTTATGATATGAAAAAAGTTGTTAACAAGCTTGGTCTGAATTATACAAAAATACATGCGTGTCCCAATGATTGTATGCTTTACTGGGGAGAGGATTCAAGTAGACAGAATTGTAAGAAATGTTCTTCTTCTAGATGGCAGTCAAAGGGTGATGTTGGAAGTATGACTGAACATAATTTCACGGAGAAGAAGAAAAGGAACACACCTGCAAAAGTTTTTCATTACTTTCCTTTGAAGCCTCGATTGCAAAGATTATTCATGTCATCAAAAACCGCCGAACACATGAAGTGGCATGCTGTAGATAATAACAATGATGGGTTAATGAGACATCCACGAGATTCCCAATCGTGGAAGACATTTGATTCATTACATCCAGATTTCTCAGCTGATCCTAGGAATGTTCGATTGGGATTGGCTGCCGTTGGATTCAACCCATTTGGGACTTTGAGTACGAGTTATAACATTTGGCCAGTTGTTTTGATCCCTTATAATCTGCCTCCGTGGATGTGTATGCAAAAAACATCTTTTATCATTTCGATGATTATTACTAGAAAACAAATGCCTGGAAATGATATTAATGTATACCTGCAACCTTTGATTGAAGAATTGCAGGAGTTATGGAGCAACGGTGTTGAGACATTTGATGTTTCTTCTAAAACAATGTTTAAAATGCATGCTGCTTTAATGTGGACCATTAGTGACTTCCCTGGGCTTGGGAATTTATCTGTTTGGAACACTTATACGGGTTTGGCTTGTCCCGTTTGTAAATTTGATTTCGAGCCCAAACAGCTACCTCACAGTAGAAAATGGTGCTTCTTGTGCCATCGAAGATTTCTTGATGCATCTCATAGATTTCGGCTGAAAAAATCAAAATTTAATGGTTGCATTGATCGTAGACCACCTCCAAAGTTGTTAACCAGTTCTGAAATATTGACACAGCTTGAAAATGTTAAAACAGAATTTGGGAAGGTTCATCATTTGAATGATAGCGGAAAATGAGTGCGAAGTGCATCGTCAAGTGAAATCAGAACGCAACAATGGAAGAAAAAAAGTATATTCTTCAAACTTCCGTATTGGGAATTTTATTATTTGCGCCACAATCTTGATGTGATGCATATTGAGAAGAATGTATGTGATAATTTGATTTTCACATTACTTAATGAGCATGGAAAGTCGAAGGATCATCTCAATGCTCGCAAAGACTTACAAGTAATGAACATAAAACGTGATCTCTGGCCAGATGAGAATGAAAAGTATGCTCCGGCCATTTTTTCATTGAAAAATAGGGATAAAGATACGTTCCTTCAAATTTTAAAGAATGTGAAGGTATCTGATGGGTATTCGAGTAACATCTCGAGGTGTGTTGACTTGAAGAATCGTAAGTTATATGGATTGAAAAGTCACGATTCACATGTTCTGTTACAACAGTTACTACCATTGGCATTGCGTACATTATTACCTGAAAAAGTTACTGCTGTTGTACTCCATTTCTGCACATTTTTCAGACAGTTATGTGAGAAAGCTCTACATCCATTTCAGCTTGACAACCTACAGGAGAGGTTCGTATTGACCCTTTGTTCAAGGGAGATGATCTTCCCTCCATCGTTTTTTACTGTCATGATGCATTTAACTGTGCATTTGGTTGACGAAGCTAAATTAGGTGGCCCCGTTCATTATCGATGGATGTATCCAATTGAGAGGTATTTTATTTATATGTTTCCAGTTAAGTAAACATTTTTTGGCATTTAAATAAATGCATAATATTATTATTATTTTTCACAGATATCTTGGGCATTTGAAAGCATACGTGAGAAATAAAGCTCAAACAGAAGGCTCTATTGCTGAAGGCTATTTGGCCGAGGAGTGTCTCACCTTTTGTTCCAGATATTTGGATGATATTGAGACAAGATTTACTCGAGTTGGACGTGTTGACGACACATCAACTCACTCTCAAATGCATCAGAAATCAAAAATATTTCCTGCTATTGGCCGATCAGTTGGGAGGACCTCATACGCGACACTAACAGAATTGGAATTATTACAGGCACATAGATATGTGCTGCTGAATAGTGAAATTGCAGATCTATTTATTGAAGAGTTGAGGATACAAACAAAGAGATGAATGAGAAGCCGAATACGAAATGAAAAAGATATAACGAAAGCTGTGAATAAAGAGCTGGTAGAATGGTTTGCACGACGTGTAAGTTTATAAATATTGCAATAAATACGAATATTACTTTGACACATACAATTTGCAAATCTATTAAATTATATTTTTTTTTCAGATCATGAATACTGACACTCGAGCTGACTTTTCAGAAGATTTGAAGTTTCTTGCTAGAGGTCCTATAAAACAAGTTAGAAAGTTCAACGCTTATAATGTGAATGGTTTTAGATTTCGTACAGTCGATCGAGAAGTGGGTTTGAAAACAAAGAATAGTGGTATTTTTACATTTGCTGAAGTGGAATACTATGGAAAGCTGCATGATATTATTGAATTAAACTACCACGGGCATTTTTCTGTTGTTTTATTCAAATGAAAATGGGTCGATTTTATCAGAGGTGTTAAAAGAGATTCCTTGCAATTTACTTCTGTAAACTTCTCTCGCTTGATGGAAGTTGGTGATCGTGAACTGCATGATCCATATATCTTAGCATCGCAGGCAAAAATGGTATATTATGTGAATGATGTTGTGGATGAAGGGTGGAGTGTAGTTACTCACGTAATACAAAGAGATTTGTATGATATGGTTGATGAAGTGGAAGATTTGACCTCTGCAACTGAATTTCATCAACAACAGGAAGCAGAATTATTTGTCCATCATGATATTGAAAATATTGGTCTAGCAAGGATGAATGAAGTGGATGAAGCAATGGAGCAGGAAACCGACATGATTGAAGGGGAAAATGATTGTATGTACAATTATTTATTCATTCAGCAACTACTTGTTTCATTTCTGTAGTCATACATTATCATTGTTATATATATTTTGTTTGTTAATACTGGGCATCTATTATCATATTTAATTTTTTTTCTGCATAAATTTTTTGAAATATATATTCTGAACTTAATTTTATTTGATTAAATGACAGGAATGCCAAGGAAGAAGCGGTACACTATTCCTTCTTCTTCTGCGACAGATGACGATCCGTCTATCCCCACGGAATCATCTCCCCCTGCACCATCTCTGACACCATCAGTGGATCCCTCATTAGAGGATGAGTCATCGCCTCCCCCTACAGGAGCTTCATCAGCGGGGCAGCGACACGCCCCCTCCAGTTCATCACGGACATTCTGGAGGGTCGCAGTCATAGGTACAAATTTTAATTAAATAAATTTATTGCATTTTGTTTATAGTAATTGTTTGCTCATTGCAGATGAAGACAATGAAACCGTGGAAAGAGACATAAAAAGTTCTGATGTTTGGAACATGCATGGCAAGAAGATAGTGGTGCCATTTGATTCTTATGGGGTCCCGACGGATGACGCCGCAGGTTTACTTGGTCAGATTATAGGTCAGTTGGCAGCGGAGCCCATTTCCCTGCCTATTTTGTATGATGATTGGAGGCATATGCCTCCAAACTGGAAAAATAAAGTTTATGATTCGCAGATAAAGGTAATTTTATTCCTTTATGGTTTAATTGAATGTCATTTTACTAATATATTCAAAATGAATTTCTGTATACAGATGTTCTTCCACTTTACCGTTGCTGATGTGATAGCACGGAAGTGGACATTGAAAAATCGTGGAAAAAAATGGAAAGATTTCAAATGGAGGTTGTGGTGTGATGTCAACGATTCTTCGTTGACCGTGCAGCAGATGTATGAGAAGATACCCAATGGGGTACCGAAAGAACAATGGAAGGTTTTTGTCGATAGACATCGTGATGAGAAGCGGATGGTATTGAAATATATATTATTATATTATCCTCATTTTACATTTATACATGTACATGAAGAGGAGATAGACATTGAATACAATACTGTTAAATTGAATTTTATTTATTTCAGGATCTCTCAAGAAAGAATGCTTCAAACCGGGCGAAGCAGGTAATCCTGCACACTGCGGGTTCAAAAATCTTTTCAAGAAGCCGAATTTCATTGGTAATCTTTTAATTAGTTTAAATATTTATAAGATAATATTATCTATTTAACATATTTGATTGATGATTTATCTTTGTTTAATGCAGTCACAGAGTTTAGGGCATGAAGCATCCCGAACAGAACTGTGGCTGGATGTTCATAAAAAAACAGATGGAAGTTTTGTTAATGAACCTGCCAGAGAAGTTGGGGTATGAAGTCAATTATTTATTATAATAACTTAATATCAGTTTTTACTGTGTTAATATATATTGATATTTGATTTATAGGTAAAAATTAAAGAAATATGGGATGCCAATCCTGGGTAATCCTACTCAGTCTCCCAGGATGACCCGATTGGTCAAGTCCTTGGGAAGGAGCATCCTAGTAGAGTGCGCGGGATGGGTTTGGGACCCGTACCATCTGAGGTCTTTCGCATGCCATCAGGGATTTCGGCCTCATCTACTCCTGGTTATAGTCATTTCATACCTGAAGATGCTCAGAGGGAGATGTCTGCTCTACGAAACACAGTTCACCAGTAGGGGAATCAGATATCTGATTTGCAGAAAGAGTTGCTTGAAATACGTCAGCATATGAGCAGATATGCCCCCGGTGGTAGTGCATCGGGTAGTGGTGAGCAGGTAAATCACAAAAAAATCAAAATCATTTAGTTTGAAAACTTTTATTGGTTTTAATTTTTATTATAAATATGCAACAATATTTAATTTTCAATATAATGTTCTTACAGGTGGCAGCAGGTGGTGGAGATGAAGGTGGAGAGGGTGACGATGCAGCATCAGATGATGAGTAGTAGTATTGTTGATGTGTTGAACAAGTATGATAACAGTTGGTTTGTATATGTAACATTTATGACACATAGTTTCTACCAAACATTTCCATGTCCTAACATTTTCTTGATTTCTCATGTTTCCTTATGTATACAATCATTAAATCCTTTTGGTGGAGGGTCAAATATTGTGATGGTCAAAATGTATCCCCAATATTAGGGAGGATATGTGATCATATATTGAATAATGATTTCATAACATTATATAGAAATCAAGGAGTCCAGTAAAATACATTATTAAGAATGATTGTACATGGATGAGGTTTTAGGACTCCCCATGATACCATAATTAATTGTTTAGAATGTAATTCCTATTTCATATCATCATTATTGGGAGGAATATGGAATTCATCCATTACCTAAACTCTCTTTAAAATGACTTTCAATCCCCTAATCGATGGAAATCTGGAATTGAATTTCCATAAGTTGTGGGATTTTTTGGGAACATTAATTTTGACCTAGTTGCATTATGGGTGAATAAAACACCAATTTTTTTTGTTTTTCGATAAAAATATACAGCATTCATCTATTTTAATTCATTCATTTTTTTCAATGTAACTGTGTAAATCTATTTTATTGTTTGTCATAATATGAATATAGTCCCTTTAATTGGTTGGTTATGACACATGGTTATGTGTTTATTTATTTAATGATTAGTTTTGATCAAATTATTATATTATCCTTGAGAGGTTTCCCACAAGGGTTCTATTTTGGAACCATTTATATTCATTGGAACATGAGGATGATAACTGTTTTAGTGGTATCCTAGGTAATATATCCAGTTTTAATAAAACCCACCTACTTGTTTTATTGGATTTTGGATATTTCAATATGGTTTTATGAGTCATTTCACATTGAAACATTCATGGGTTTTCTCATAGATTCCCTATTTATTCATTCGACCACTAGTTTGATCATGTCGTCTTTTAAATTGGTCATTTTTTGTTTGTTACATCATTATGTTTCTTGTTTTCATATTGTGGTTTCTCATTCATTCACGTATTCAGTTGAGTTGGTCATGAAGCCTTGTGTTCCATTATTAATTTTCTCATGTTGGTTGTATAGTCAATTATTCCATCATGAGATTTCATGATCTAAATCTTGGGTCACATGTTCCTTCATTAGTTTACATGGGTTGGTTATGATATCAATTAGTTGGTTTTTGAGGATGGTTTTGAATAAAAACAATCACTCCTATTAGTCATGTGGTAGTTCAATCAATGTATTTGTTCAGTTAGTGAGATACATGTTTCTTGTTATGGTGTGGTTTTTTCTATGAGGGATGGTGTTTTTAATGTTGGTTTTTATTATGGTAAGAGATGTTATGGTCACTATTATGAGGATGTTGGTTTTTGTGTGTAGTGGTTTGTGGTAGTATTCTTTTAGTGATGGAATATGAAATGGTGATGATGTAATAATGTTGTAAGCTGTTGTACATTACAAATATGTGTGGATGTGATATTATGTGGGGCTGATGGGTGAGATGTGGCTGTGGTTTTGGAAAATTTAGGGCAGTGGTGGAGCAGATCCAACATATTTTTTTTTTCCAGTTCAACATTTAGCGGCGGTTAAAACCGCCGCTAAATGCCGTACCTGTGAACATTTAGCGGCGGTTCAAACCGCCGCTAAATAATAAGGAATCATTTAGCGGCGGTTCAAACCGCCGCTAAATGATGAACTGGGCAGAATTTAGCGGCGGTTTTAACCGCCGCTAAATTTATTATGCTGATATTTCGCGGCGGTATTCACCGCCGCAGAATAGGCGCATCAAACGCCTGAATTTAGCGGCGGTTAAAACCGCCGCGAATAAGCTACCCATATAACCGCCGCTAAATGAAGAGAAACCGCCTCTAAATGAAGGACCTACGACACATTTCTAAAACCGCCGCGGAATCGAAAAAACCGCCGCTAATAGATTGCCGACGCCAAACTTAGCGGCGGTTTCTGTAAACCGCCGCCACACAATATAGCGGCGGTTTAAACCGCCGCTAAACGGGAAAAAAACCGCCGCTAGGACCGGCATTTGTTGTAGTAATAATATAAATGGTTTGTTGTGATGCGATAGGGAGTAATGTTATAGCCCTCAACTTAATGGAGTAATGACTTGTATCATATGATTTATAAATGGTATATTACTGGTTTTCCCCTAAAAATGTCGGTATAAAGGATGTTAGTCCAATCCAATGGTGGGAAAATGGTTTTTAGCCAAAGCCTATTGTGTAATGAATGTCTTTGTGGGGAGTGTTGAAAAATTATTTCCTTACTTATGTTAATTAAAAATCCTAATTCATATGTTATATTATGATTGATAATATTTTTACTCATTTTTTAGACCAATATTTATGTCATGATTCAATATATTTTTAGTTGAGTTTTATTGAGTGTCAATATCAAATGTTAGGAAATATCACTCAGATTGTGCACTCATTCATTCATGCTCATCTATCGATTGGTTATGACCATTGATTGATATCTCCCATATTTTTCATTTCTAGGATTCTAAGCACAATATTTTCTTTTTTTTCTATTGTCAAGGTTGTGATGAAGGATTTTAATAATTATATGTCTAGGGATTCTAACTAACATTAAGGTAAATAATTATAATTATTCATGATTATTATTAAATTATATGATTACTTATTTAGTATCCAAATACATTAATCCTTTTTTGTTATTAGACATTAGTTATTATGAGATATACTAAATTTTTAATTAAAATTATAGAATGTGTATATACTCTACACATAGGCAGCCTCATGTTATATTGATCAAACACACTAGATACTATAGAGGTGAATATATAAATATAGGTTGGTGGATAACTTGTCTGTGGATGGTAATATTAATCATTGGTTCACTATTCTTGGTTATCGCTATAGGAGAACATAGATATAGTTCTATTCATGAAGGAATTATAATACTATCATATTTGAAGTTATGTTTACAAATGATATGTCCCTTTAACTCATGTATTTGACCATATAATTCACTTTTGAATGAATCAATTGATCATTCCTGAAATGCAGTAAGACTACTTCAGAAAAATAATGAGAAAAACCCAAAATATACTAACCCAGGTCTGATGATTTTTTCACATTGATACAAGATTAAATAGATTGTGTCAGAAAAAAGGGTCAATTTAGAGGTCATTGAAAACAAGATACATATTTGATATACATATTTTATTGGAAAATTAAAATATAGTAACAAAAAAAAAACCACGCATCCTTGAATATCGTTAAATTATTCATCCATAATATCTTTTAGAAATAAAAATATACAAGGGGTTATATTCAATTCTTAGTATGAATTACATACAATATAATCTATAATTTTTAGATAAGGCATAACCAATATGATGTAGTGGATAATCAGTACATTTTTTACCTAATAAAAAACACGAGCTTCCAAATTTATCTATGTAAAATATTAACATGGATATTAAATAGATAATAATAATTGAAATATTAATGAATTAAATGCATAATTCCATATTTCAAAACCTTGGTTTCAACCCATCATTCCAAAAAAGTATAGACCTTACTTTTAGAGATATTTTCGAAGACATTTCAATGAATGGATAAGTATACACCAAATACCCAACCAATTTGACAAGATATTTATCTCGTTATCCTTGTTCATGAAATAAGGTGATATACATAAAGATTCCACAAAAATCACTTACAGATCTAAAATTCATTCCGCATATGTTGAATTAATAATATAATGGAAAAGAAATATTCTTTATCTATCAATTAATATCTTTATTGAATAAACAATATGGAATAATAATAATACCATAGTAAATCAAACAACAATCCCAACAATATTCCATTAACTAAATCATTATATTAAATTGATATATGGTTTTGAATACAATGATGAATTATTAATGATACTTAATATATCTAGGATAATTAAATTATGGCCTTGTGTGTGAAAAATAATTTCAAGTGTATAACTGAGTGTGATAAAGATGATGATTATAGGAATATGAGTGATTAAAAAATATGTATAATCAATAAGTTTGTAAAGGATGAAAAAATACCATCAATTCATTAGAAAAGATTTTTGAATTGAAATACTGTTTTTGGGAAAACTAATGTTGAAAATGGAATGAAAAATATAAAATATAGATTCTAAAAACAACATTGAAATTAAATAAAAATTAAATTTAAAATAACATAAAAAAATATTTTCAATAATTAGAATGTTATGATTGTTTATTTTAATATAAATACTAAATATTATTTAAAATTTTAGAATAAATATTTCATCCAAAAATAAATAAACATATACAGAAAGATAAATTGTTAATAACTGTAGATGAAGCAAGAAGAGACTTTAATTACATATTCATTAAAATTAAAATTCCTATTAGAAAAAAATAAAAAGTCCCAAATTCTTATTCTAAAAAAATTAAATAGATTACTTTTATAGATTTGTAATGATTATTAAATGTAGTATAAAATAAACTTTTATAATAATTTTAATGTATATAAAAACTTTTTAAAAAATATTATATATGGATGTGGAGGAGAATGATTCCCAACCAAAAAAATAAGGTCGATTGTTAATCTCTAAATTAATTCCTTTATTTTCATTATCAAAGAGATAAAATGATGGAAGAAAGAATGAAAATACCAGAAATAATCATAACATAATTAAATATATGGGGTTTAATATTTAATGAGGTTATATTTCTCCCAATATTAATTTGAACTTGAGAAATCCTTAATAATAGTTCAACTGTAAACAAAATAATCAATACTTTAATAACTTTAAAATCAAAAAAATAAAATAGAACATATGAATTGAAACATTAAATACCCATGATGAAAATAAATTCAATATATAATACCTAAATGGGATATTATATACAACATGTAAATGGAAATAGTTTCATATGATAAAATATGTCTTGCTGTGTAATATTTCGAAGAAAAACTATTAGATTGGATTCATTATAGGTCATAGATGTTAAATATCACTAAATAATCAACTTCAATTTATTAAATATTGTATTAATAACCTTTATCATCTATATTTATAACAATTAATGTAATTTTATAATTTTTTAATCCATCCATTATATAGACTTTTTATACATTATCCCCCAGAAGTTGTTCTATCAAATTCTCCAAAACAAAACTCATTTATTAACCATGGTTAAATGTATATGAAATAGTTCTATAATCTATAGAAATAAATTAATATAATGAATATAATTACTTTTAATTATATATATACCTATACATATGTTTTAATGAGGAGTGTAAAGAGGTAACATAGAAACAAAATGTGTCATTAATAGAGATTATAGTCCACACATATGAATGATGAACTTTTCATTTTCTTAAAAAATGTAATGTATATAAATTATTTGATGAATAATATTTCAAAAATTATAATTATATCATAAATATTATGTATATCCATTAATATGATCCTAATGATCAACCATGAAAATTTTAAATGATAATCAAATTACATCTCTTTATGGAGGAGGTAGTCCTCACATACAGATGAGTGACATGATTATTTTCCAATTGATGTGTAAGAGGTAGATAATCCTTGTTCCATAATCATAATAAAATTTCAATTTTTTTATATTAAAATGTTCACTATCTTACCTGGGAATAAATATTTTCTAATGAGGTAAAAAAAAAACAAATTAAAAAGAGCCAGTAATAAAAGTTACCAATTCTTTGAGAAACCACCATTTTCATACACGTTAAGCCTCTATGGTGTAGTATTTTGGGAATAAAAGAACCTATAGAATGGGTATATATATTTTGGGAAGTTTTTTTGGGATCTTCCTAGTCATGGTATGTGGTCCATAAAGTGTGGAGGTGTGAGGGGAGGAACTTCCTCTTAATAATTAAGGTGGGTGGATGACCTATAACTTGATAAAATGTTATTATATAGTATATGTCATACCACAGTCAAGTGGATTGAAATTTTCATAATTTTTAATATTATAATGGTAAAATAAAAAAAACGAACAAAGGATATTTATAATTTTTTTTGTTTTATCATGAAGCCTTATCCCATTATTTTAACCCCATTAAACTAATTTACCCTTAACCATAGTGTTAAATTTTACCCTTAGTTATTCATTATTAAAAAATAATATCAACCATATCAAAAATTTTTGAATTGATGATTCCAAATATCTATTCAATTATCTGTGATTAAATATCCATAATAGGTAAAAAATAATTCAAATCTAAATTTCTAAATTCCAATAAAAGCTTTTTCCTAGAAAATATCTCTTTTTAGGAAAACAAATTATTTTATACCAAAATCATGTAAAATGTTTAATCATATTAAATTAATTTTATTTTTAAAATTATAAGTAGTATTTTTTTATTATCAAACCATACCATCACTAAAATAAACCCTTTTAATTTTTTCTTATGAGATATGAACCAATAATAATAATTATTTCAATAAATACATTTCAATGATTTTAAATATGTCAAAAATGTGTTTCTAAGATAAAAAATTGTATATCTAAATTCATTATGCTACTTAATAGATGTATAATTTCTATATAAATTGGTTTTATAAACACCCATGAAATTATTATATAATGATAATTTCAAAATAGTGACCATATTTATAAGATTAGTATTATTTACTATTCATAAAATATTCAATGGTTTCTAGAAAATTAAAAATAATCATCCTTAACCTAATATTAGCATTGTGAGTTGAATCATGAAGTTAATTTCATCATCCTAAAAGTATAAAAAATTGACATTTAGGTTTTAATCACATATTTATTAAATGTATGTGCATTATAGTACTATTTCCTTAGAATGAAATGTTTACATACTATAATTTAATCTAACGTGTTACATTATTACCCTTTAAAAAATTCTAACATCGAGCATTCTATAATTTCCCTAGATAAAAATATATTTGTATTTATTAATTATAAAATACTCAAGTTACACTACTGGAAAACTAACCTATACCAACGGTTTGGAGAACCGTTTCCAAGTAAGCCGTTGGGAAAGGGTATACCTATCCCAATGTTTTGGCCAAGTAAGGACATCGGTCATGAACCACACTTCAGACCCATCTCAAAATTCTAGCTAATCCAGAAAACAACAAAAGAAAAAAAATAAGGTCCCTTAACCTTTTCCAAACCTGCATCCATGTATTCTTCTCAGGTACCAAATGGAAGACCAAATATGGTGTGAGTAAAACATAGTAGGTCTATACCAACATGTCTAAATAAATACAGTATGATAATTAGTGAACACAATAAAGAGATTAACATGTGTATTAATTAAAAGATACATTATATAAATTAATCTTCATCACCATCATTCTAGAATGTCTCTGAGTAAGTAACATAATTATTCCAACCATATCCATATACCATGGCTTAATTAATCTAATTTGGTCCTAGCCTGCTGTATAAGTATTTAGGCATGGGATAGGGCTTAACCCACTCAATATAATAATTATATAATGGTATTGGTAAGATTCTTATCAATATAATAATTATAGTATAGGGATATGAATAGATCACTCAATATAAGCATTACAACATCAAAATCAACAATTCCTAATAGTATGGATATCACAATATCAAATCATAATCCTCAATGGTTAATTATGAAAATTACCATTAGTAATTAAATTAAATTGTTATTTATATATCAATTATAAATAGTAATATCAATATCTCATAACCTAATAATGGAGTGATTCTATATAAAAAATCACTTGGAATATTAGGTCATGCTGAAACACTTTAATCCATCAGCCAATTCATTAATTAATCAAATTTTGAATCTTGCAAAAAATTTCCAAAACCTAGTTTTCAATATTAATTGAATCCAATGGGATCCGATGATTCATGAAGTTCATAAATACTATTTTTAAACCAAAAAATTAATTACGATGTATATTATTTTAGTGTAATCGTAATAGTTCACATTATAAAATCATAGTGTTAATGTGTATAACCCTCCCTCAATAAGGAAATTTATCCACAATAGAAAAAATTAATTCTAATAGAACTTAAAGAAATGGATATCAAAAAAGTAAATATAGATGAAACAACATATAGTTTGTAACATCCCTAGATTTTGGGAAATATTTTTCTCGAATTTAATTTATCTTTTTGATATTTTTTCTTTCACATGTCACTAGAAATATATATATATATATATATTAAAACACTAAGTCAAAAATTCCTTTCACATGTAATACTTACTTGGATGATGATACATGCAATACCGAATTGTCTTGCGCTACATGCAACACCGACTTGTCATACGTTACACACAACACTGAGTTTTAATTAAGCATCATTTTATTATAATAATAACAATAACTATTAAATGATATAAGTATAACATATCTGTCAAACATAGTGATATAAATATTAATAAATAACATTCAAATTTTTTTTAATGGTTTTATATAAATAAAACATTTTGAGAATGAAATATATAATTTTTGGGAAAGTCTTTGTTAGGTTTAAAAATATATTTTTTCTCAAATGAACTTATTTTAATAATAAAAATAATTTTAGAAAAATTTATAAATTTAATTTCAAAAATTAATTTTTATATCTGAATTTTTAATGTCTAAATTATATTAGAGTGAATTGTTGGTATATTTCTTAGAAACATCATTTATTTATTTCTAGTGAAAAAATCAACATTTTAGTTAAAAACTACCTTTTCGTTTAAATAATTATTAATGTTAAATTATATTATAAATTTGTTTTAATGTAACATTAGATCAATTATACATCTAGAAATACAATTTAGGTCATTATAAACTATTTCACATTTAAATAGAATATAAAAACATTATAAACTTTTGAATTTATTTCTACGTTAAAACACATAATTTCATCTCATCCGAGGGATTAGAATTAATCAAAAAATTTCTTCTTCTGTGAATTGTATTTTGAAAATATTACATAAAATATTGTAAAAAGTATTATATTTAATGTCTAATGATATCATGTTTATTTTGACCAAAATTATTAGTAAAAGTGATTACAAATAATCATAGTGATTATGGTCAAATTAAGATTAATTTGGAGAAAAACCTTAATATTAGGAGCCTAAATGACCTAAAATTTTTTCCAAATCCAATCAAATGAACATAATTTTAGCTATAAATCCTCAATTATTGATTTATATTTTTTTAACTTTTCTTTATATAAGAACATGTGTACAACTAACTTGTTTTCAAAAATTCCTAGCGAGTCCTTTTCCTTCCCTATAAAAGGCCACCACCTATGCGACATTCTCACACCTCTCAAACTCATCATTTTTAGCCACACTCTACCCAATAAACTTCAAAAATCCATCCATACTCCTATAATGCTTCTCTAGGGTAGAAGGAAATCATGGAAATCCTTATGGAACAAACTAAAAGGATTTACCTGATTAAGAGGTAACGTCTTCTCTCAAGTATTTTCATTTATTTTTATTTCCCCCCATCCAAATATATTTATTCATTGATTATATAACAACACCAGTTTCCTAAATATACTAGGATGTTATTATATACATTTTTTGACCTAGAAATACACACACCTTCATCTAATGGGTGATGGACATATTGATTCTATGTACAGTGAACTACTCCCTCATGAAACAATGATTGTTCATTTTTCCATTACCACCTATCACAATGGAAATTATAAAGAAACTATATTTATATAAGTTATATATTATATTTATAATTTATTTAATATTATGTATTATTTTTAAAACACATATCTTTTATTTTCCCATTTGGTGTTAATAAGATTATTTCGTTTGAGGAAGTGTGCACTACCGCCCCATCAAAGCGATGTGATTCGTTCACACACTACATGGAATGCATTAAGGATGGATTTAGTTAATATATATAGTGTATATTTTTATAATAAATATACTATAATAATCATATATATATACATATATTTCATTTACTTTATTTGTCTCAACATGACAATTAAATGGAAATAACATTCATGTGTACGTATAGCCTACCGTCTCCATGAACAGTGTATTATATTTCATACTTATATATTATATAGATTATTATGATACACGTATTTTCTATATAAAATATATTTATATCATGGTTTACATTTTGGAATCATGGTATAAGTATAAGGACTAAAAATATAAAAAATTAAGACATATATAAAAAACAAATCAAATATTACTCAAAATGAAACCTTAACATAGGATGGCTAAGAAGAAGGTAATATAAGGTCATAATCAAACAATATATGGTATTAGATATAAGAATATGGTTTTGTAAAAGAGTTATAATAAATTTATATTTATGATACATGTGGTTTTATTGAGTACGATGAGAGTCAAGATACAATGTAAGGGGACTTCTTCTCACTTTTTTATTTCTATGAGATAAATGCTTTATTCACCACCCATTCCTTTTATATAGTGTGCATACTGACCATGGATTCAATACATTATTATTATATATAAATTTATGGGTATTTACATATTCATTATTTGATCTTTATTTCATGCATTTATGTTTAAAAATTTACCAAATCATTAGAATAGTTTCATCTCAATTTTCCTTCTTTGATAATCATGTTTTGTTATGAACCTAAATTTATTTTTAGGGGTTTATACATCCATTTTTCATTATATATCACGAGTCTACATATTTTTATGGTATTATAAGATTTATTTAATTTTCTTTTTCTTACACGGAGATCATGATCTCACGTTACCAAGTAATAAGATTTTATTAAAATAATCTCATCACTTTTGAAGATTATTTAT
Organism: Viscum album; assembly: GCA_963277665.1. Taxonomy (NCBI): domain Eukaryota; kingdom Viridiplantae; phylum Streptophyta; class Magnoliopsida; order Santalales; family Viscaceae; genus Viscum; species Viscum album. The sequence goes on along the minus strand of OY728138.1, from coordinate 741,938,158 downwards.
GTTCATGCTCCCTTTCATGAAATATTAAAACCCATATCTGAAGAAGTTTATGACATTTATTCCACTCTATTTAATCATTATATACTCATGTATTAGTACCATATTTATAATCTTTGGTACATAAGGCTGTTAAGAATGTTTTTTTTAAGAAATATCAACTTTACCCTCTCTTTGGTCAGAAAACCAAGTTCTCTAAAAAGAGTTTCCAATTATATTATAATAATTTCATTTGAACATTAAATAAAATTTTTACCCTTTTTTCATTCGCCTATGCTTTCAAAGGAATCCTATTCTCTCTTTATTAATGACGCATTTTTCTAACCTTTCTACCACACAAAAGAAATATTCTTTTTACCTCATATGAGATATACAGATTTATCGGTCATCATTCATTTAAACAATTAATTTCATGTTTAAAGGTTATTTTTAATAATATGTTTTTAAATGATATTTTCAAAGATTTTTTTTTTCAAAATTTTTTCAAGACTATTTTATAAGATTTTAAGGAAAATGGATTTCAAAATGTTTTCAATTATATTTTATATTTTTTCAAGGGAAATAGTTTTCAAAATATTTTCATGAATTATTTATACGTTTTTAATGTATTTTTAAAGAAATGGTTTTCATAATTCTTTCAATAATTATTTATAAGTTTTCAAAATGCTTTCCAAGAAAGAAGTTTTCAATATGTTTTCAATATTATTTTATAATATTTAAATGAAAAAGGTTTTATAAATGATTTAATGTATTAATTATATTTTTTCAAGGTATTTTTAAATGAATATTATTTTCATATTTTTTTATGCATTAAAAGTTATTTTTTTAAAGAAGAAAGGATATTTTCCTTTGGAAAAATATTTGAATGATATTTCAGATTTATTTTCAATCTATGATGACATCTATTGATGTTACTCATGTCCTTATAGGAAATGATCTAAAGGTTCCATTCAAATTATTTATAATAATGGGTTATGATTAATTTAATGGTCTTTACCAAATACATTTCTCTTTCATGGGTTATATGATAATGAAATCCATTTTACTTTCACGGGTTATATGTTTATCAAATATGTTTATTTTTCATGGGTTATATTCTTCTAGAACCCATTTCTCTTTTATGGGTTATATGATTTTGAAAACCACTTATTTTCATGGGTTATGTTCATGATAAAATCATTATGAAACCTATATATTTTCACATGTTATAATAATATTACTTGTTTATAATACCCATTTCATTTCATTGACTGTGATATGATTGTTTATGATTTTGTGGAACATGAATGTATGATTTCATTATGAGATGTGTGAGTCCTATATCCACTACTATTTATTGGGTAATGATTTATATCTCATTAGATAGATATGGCAGGAATGAGAAATAAACTTATTTTAGTAATACAAGGTTGGAACAAGGGGTGAACTCAGTTCAGTAATACAGGTCTAGAATGAGGGGTGAACTCTATTCAGTAAAATAGGCCTCAAACGGGGTGTGAACCTAGTTTAGTAAAGGACTTAGTCCACTAATATTGTATTTGCATCAATTAAATGACTATTATGGAAATAATTATATATAATAATGTTTTTTCAACAATTCCATGTTTTATTTATAAGTTATGGTTTCATGGAATATGTTCTTTATTTTCTTAAGATTTATTCCTTTTGAAATACTAAGCTTTATGTCGTGATTCATGCATATGATCTTTGATACATAGGGTATGATCTTTTATTTTCATGATCATGTTATCATACCACTATGCATAAGATTATTTTATCATATATCACTTTTTTACCCTCACTGAGCATTTGAGCTCACCCCTTTATTTTGTTTCCATTACTCAGTTAATGAAGAAATGTTTTAGGTAGATGTAACAAAGGTGGAGATATTTATGGGTGGTGTTGGAGATCATTCACCAGGATAGAATATTTTGTTTCCATGTTCCCAAACACACTAAAATATTATTGGTCTCATACATGTAGTATTGTAAGGTACTGAACATTCATCTAAAATGGCGTATTACCCAAGAATGTTAATCTAAGGTCTCTATTATTGGTATCAAAGGAAAAATTTATTCAACTTTTAGAAAATGGGATTATAAAACCTTATTGATATGCCTATATAAAGACCAGGAAATTCTGTGGAATTTTTTTTAAATACATGGGAATTTTATGAGTCATTGAAAATTGACGGCGCATGATTCTAAGGCTTGGTGTGCCTGGAATCAATTTCTGAAGTTTTGTTTGGGTACGTTCATTAAACGTATGATAGGGTTTTTATAACTTCTGAACCGGTGCTCAGAATTAAAATCTGAGGGCACCGTTGAACTTGCAGCGCTAATATTTGCTTAAGAAGACTTTCGCCTCGACGACAGATGGTTAGAAATAAAAGATAGTTTTTGGGGTTTTAGTGAAAGAATTAAATAAAAATAAGGTTGTGAAAACTTTATTTTTATTAGTTGTTTAAAACCTCCATGTGGATGTTAGAGGTGGGGACCACCACACCTTAACCTCCCATGAGAGGATATGGAGGTGGGGTCCACCTGAGGTTTAAACCTCCTCTTATTGATTATTGTGGTGGTGACCACCCGAGGTTAAACCCCCTTGAAACTCCCCTTTAATGGGGATAAACCCTCCACCTTCCATTAAGTGTTGGGGAGCCTCTTCAACTCCCCTAACACTTAATGTGCCAAATCCTTCACATTTAATTAATCCACCCATTTTGAATTTAGTGCCTATAATTAAATAATAGATTAAATTAATCCATTATTTTGGGTTGGAATTTGTCTTTTGATGGAGCTTGGGAGAAAGGAGAGAGATTAGGGAGAAAATATCTCACCAACGAAGAATGAAGAACGCATTATTCCAACAAAGAATTCCGATGGGGAGAATCTTCAACTTTCTTCCTCGGAACCCCCTTTGACGTGGGATGTCTTTGAACGACCTTCCCTCCTCATCGTCGTCAACGAACCGATGCATGAGCTTGGATTGGAAGTGAATATATGATGCGACGAACGAAGACAACACCGTCTTCTTCCCCGCAACTCCGTCAACAAATAACGAACAAAGGCAAGGGTTCAATCTTTGTTAATTGTTGCACGTTATTCATTTTACATCAAGGATTATTATTCGAAGCTGCAGGATATCATCGTAATGTGGAGTGTGTGGTCCAAACAAACACGGCCCACACCTCTGTCTTATTTTTCTAATTTGATTCTAAATGCAACATGAGTCCAGAATGAGCGATTCTCATCAACAATGGTTGCGGAACGAAGGTGATGTCCCAAGGAGTGCGTGGCTACTTTCAGAACGGGAATCGGGCCACCGGAACTCGTCCGGTGACCCACGTAGAAGGTTCGCCGGTGGTCGGAACTGGAGAACGACATCGGTATAATGAAGGAAGGGAATTCAAAACTCCGGTCGGCCATATGGACAGCGGCGCCGCAACCACGCCACCAGAGGAGTGGGCCGCAGCCGACTGGCCGCAGTGGTGCAGTGGTGGTCGGCGCAAGGCCGGCTGCGAGAAGGACCGGTGGCCTGAGGTTCCGGCTTGCCAAAGGAGGCACGACACAACCACACCGAGTGGGAGGTGGCTAGCCCCTAGGCCAGAAGGGAAGAGAAGAACCCTACATGTGGGTCCCATCTAACGCGAATCGATGTCACATGGCGCCAGTTTTGATTTTCCCCCGAATGACTAAGCCATTCGGGAATCCAGGGGGTGCGCCCTTTCCCCTAGACGCGGCTAGGGAGGACCCCACAGGCCGCCATATGTGGGCCTCCCATAGGATTGTCCGCCCTCATGGACTGGGTCAAACCCTAGTCCAGACCTGGGTCGGGCTGGGTCGGTCCGACTGGGCCGGACCAGACCTGGACCCGCTTGACTTATATCAACTCTTTTGCCCGTAACTTGACCTACAGGCATCCGATCGACAAACCGTCTGCGGTGATGGTAACCTTGAAAAGAGGTGGTTATTTTGTTATAACCCACTAGAGGTTTGGACATAGTTGAGGTATGGCCAGGTTGGATTGAACATAAATCCAACCGGGCCCTCTGAATGGAAATGCCAATAACTCTCAGACCGGGCGTCCGATTGACACATCGTCTATCACGTTGGGTTTATTTTGGAAAGATGGATATTTTGGATACATCAAATTGGGACTTGTGGCAGCTGATGTATCAAAACTTGGCTTGAGGATCTGACCCTCTTGGAATCAAGCATGCTTTGTGCAGAACCCTGTGGCTGGCTGCGCTCTGACTACTATTCCTGGATCCTACGTGGGTTTGACTGCTCCGACTACTGTTCCTAGATCCTACATAGGTTTAACAGATTTGACTACTATTCTTAGATCCTTTATGGGTTAAATAGCTCTGTCTACTATTCCTAGATCATGTGTGGGTTCGACAGCTCTAATACTGTTCCTGGATCCTGTGTGGGTTTTACAGTTCTGATTTCTATTCCTAGATCCTGTGTGGGTTTGACAGAATAAATTATTTAGTGGATAAATCTAATCATCTCTAAATCTCTACAAAAGTTGTATACCTATGTGAGCTGAGTCAGTAACTTCTGTGTTTTCCTCATGATTGAGATGGATTACTTGATAACTTAGGTATATGTTTGGGAATATACCTAAGTGGGGTTATCTGTTTATTTCATACTTGGTGTTTATCCTTGTTGGTTTTTATGATACCTTGAGGGTCTCAGGGTCCCTACTAAGTATTGTTATAATCAACCCTACACGGGCTATGCCTGCACCTCGTTGTGTTGTATGCAGACGACATACAACGCTGACCGAGGCTGAGTGTACCAGGATTGGACGATACCCGTAGGTGGACCAAACGATGTGACGGTACACAGAGGAGATGGACATATGTGGAGTGATGTGGAGGCTATCTGTACCTACCCTTCATGTAAGATTTTCCAGTGGAAAATCCAGGAGCTATTTTCCCTTTTTCCAGTTTCTTGTACTTTATAGTTGGGCATGTATTTTCGACCCCTTTTACTTTTCAACACTCTTTTGTTATACAGTTTTACTTGGCGTTTTTCTTCCAGCTTGTACTCTATTGTGTGGGTTTTCATGTTAAAAAGGAACTGCCTTCCCAGTTTTAGGGATTTATGCCTTTGGTGCTAGTCTCCAGCCTCTAGCCTATGGAAGGCGGGCTTGGGGTAGTCATAGTATGGGTCCTAGGGGAAGGGTTGTGACAAATTGGTATTAGAGGAGTCGGTTATACCGCATAACTTAGGACTATGATCATTTCTTTGAAGAAATAGTGTTAAGGGTACTCTGTGTGTTTTTCAGTTTAGGGAGTCCAGTGTTGGTACGACGACCAATATATCCATACACCAGGACCCTAACTCCTGATTTCCGACTCAGTGCATGAAAACACAGATTGCGTGTTTGTTTTGAAGAGTTTTCTTTGTGAAATATTTGAGTCATCTCACCAGGTATAACTTTTTGACTGTGGCACACTAGTTTCTTTACAGGATTCCTCCAAACAGACAGCCAGCCAGGGTTCCAGGATTTGTACGAGATGGAAGCCCACTAAGCGACGAGGCCTCGGTGTAGGGCCCTATCACAGCGGAGGCACCAGTGGTACCAATACCCATTGGGCCACCGATGCCACCAGCCCCAGTAGTAGAGAGTGCACGCTGCCTGAGTGTGTTGCACAAGTTCCAGCGCCAGAGGCCGCCCAAGTACAGGGGCGAGAAGGACCCGAAGACAGCTGAGGATTGGTTGGAGGCTGTGGTGAGAGTATTCAGACTGGTAGGTACACTAGCTGACCTTATGGTGATCCTTGCCGTGATTCTCCTTCAGGAAGTAGCAGGAAGATGGTGGATCCCGATGCTCCAGGTGCATGATGAGGCGAGACTACACTGGGAAGACTTTGAGAGCCTATTTTGTGCGGAGATTGTCCCTGCCACCCTACTTGCAGTGCATATACAGGAGCTAGCTCATCTACAGTAGGGTAAAATGATGGTGGAACAGTACTCAACGAGGTTCACCGACCTCTTTCACTCCTCCATAGATATGGTGCGGGACCCATTATTCAGAGCTCAGACCTTCGAGCAGGGGATCAAGTCAGAGATTAGGGATTCGATGATCTCCCTCAGCATCTCAACGTAGGTGGGGGTGTTGGAGAGAGCCCTCTTAGTGGAGAGTTTCCTTACTGAGACGTCACTAGAAATGAGACCCACCACTGGGCGTCAAGTAGCGGAGTCTTCTGCAGTAGGCAGTAGACAGATGTCGTAGAGATCCAAGCGGACCAGACCATATGGTGGACGACCTCAGTAATCGAGTTTGGTTGTGCAAGGAACATGAGGTAGATCTAGTCATACAAGGAACAAACAGTGTTTCACATTTGGCAGGCAGGGTCACATGGATCATGACTGTCTGACCTGCTGTTCAGATGATTAGAAGACAGTTGAGGGACCTCCTGGGAAGAGGTAGAGGTTCGATCGAGGTGATTAGCAGGGCACAGGCGGATGTGGCGGAGGAGATGGTCGTGCAGCTGGAGGTGGACGATATTACGAGGTGTAACCACCACCACCACTGGGAGGTCCACCTCGACCACATGGAGTAGTTAGACAGGGGAGAGCTCAGCTCCAGGCAGTTGAGGCATACAATCATGGTGCTCCGGAGATGATTCGAGGTACGATCTAAGTCTAATCCACCATAGCTACAGTACTTATAGACACAGGTTCCAGTCACTCTTTCATTTCCACCTCCCTCTTTCTGAGCTCGGAGATTCTGATGGATCCATTGGCTTGATCCTTACGGCTAGAGACTTCTATGGGAGAAAATTAGATGATTATTCACTTGTTCCGGCAGTGTGAGATTACTCTAGAAGGTGAGAGCTTCGGCTGAGATCTCCTTGTAGTAGCATCGAGGCCTTACGACATCATCTTGGGTATGGACTGGTTATCAATAGTCCATGCTCATATTGACTGTATTAGGCACAAAGTGAGATGTGTCCGCACGGATGGAACAATGTTCAACTTTACCGGAGAGAAGGGAGCCTTTGCAGCGTAGGACAGACTTACTCGGAGGAGGGTGCAGCCGATCACTCATGAGTTGGCCTGCCTTACCCTCGGAGCAGTTGATGTAAAGAGTCCGAGCTACCCTGTAGTGGTGGACCAGTATGCGGATGTTTTCCCTGATGATGTCTCGGAACTACCTCCTCGTAGAGAGGTGGATTTTTACATTGACCTGTACCCCAAGACGACATTGATATCTACACCAACATATTGGATGGCTCCCACGGAGCTTTGCAAGCTGCAAGTACAGTTAGAGGACTTGTAAGGGAAGAGATTCATCCGACCTAGTGTTTCTCCCTGGGCAGCCCCGATTCTGTTCCCCAAGAAGGTGGATGGGATCTTGAGACTTTGTGCTGACTACCGTCACCTGAAATAGGTGACCGTGAAGAAGAAGTACCCACTCTCTAGGATTGAAGACCTCTTTGATCAGCTGATGGGAGTACGATGGTTCTTGAAGATAGGCCTCAGATCAGGCTATCACCAGCTCAGAGTTCGAGATGAGGATGTGCAGAAGACGACCTTCAGATGTCGGTATGGCCACTACACGTTCTTGGTCATGCGTTTTGGCATAAACAACACTACAGAAGTGTTCATGGGACTCATGAATAGTATTTTACAGATATACCTCGATTTCTTTGTCTTAGTTTTCATCGACGACATTCTGATCTACTCAACTACAGAGGAGAAGCATGCCTACCATTTTCAGGTAGTACTGGACACACTCTAAGAGCACCAGCTTTATGGTAATCTCTAAAAATTCTAGTTCTGGATCCGAGAGGTTCAATTTCGGGGACATGTCATCTCAGAGGCTAGATTTGTAGTAGATCCTGTGGAGATTGAGGCAATACTTTCTTGGGATCCACCCAGGAGTGTGACGGAGGTACAAAGTTTCTTGGGTTTGGCTGGATACTACTGTAGGTTTGTACCATAATTTTCCAGAGTTGCAGCACCGCTATCAGCCTTGACAAAGAAGGGTAAACCCTTCGTGTGGTCGGAGAGATGCCAGAAGAGATTTCAGGAGCTGAGGTAGAGGCTGACTAGTGCCCCCATCTTGAGTCTTCCACAGGAGGGTATAGGGTACATAGTTTACTGTGATGCATCAGGGACAAGACTCAGATGTGTCCTGATGCAGGAGTGAGAAATGATCGCTTATGGTTCTCGTCAATTGAGACAACACGAGAAGAAATAAGCTACCCATGACCAAGATTTAGCAGCAGTGGTCTTCACCTTGAAGATGTGGTGGCACTATCTGATGGGCAAGCATTTCACATTCCACTCTGACCACCAGAGTCTCAGGTATATCTTCGCTCATAAGGAACTAAACCTGAGACAACAAAAATGGATTGAGTTCCTCTAGGAATATGATTTCGAGATAGTCTATACTCTTAGGACAGAAAACGTTGTAGCAGATGCACTCAGTAGGAGATTTGGTATACAGTTGCTAGGCGAGGCGATAGAGCAGCTGGATGCTTCATAGATATCCTTTGTGGATAGAGATGGAGTAAACTTTCTATAGTCTCTTGCATTCACTCCCCCACTTCTTCAGTGAGTCAGGGAGGCGCAGCGTGGAGATGCTGACTGCAAGACATGACGTGCTCAGATATCCACAGGGTAGGTACCTGATGGATTTTCTGAAGGTGGGGAGCACGTCATTCTCTTCAGAGGACGTACTATGGTGCCCACGTCACTTCAAGAGGAAGTGTTGAAGTAGTTCCACACATCCCCTCTAGAGGTACATCCAGGAGTGGAAAAGATGTACCAGGATCTCTAGAGACAACACTGGTGGACGGGGATGAAGAAGGCAGTTACAGAGTTTGTCTCTCGGTGCCTCACTTGTCAGTAAGTGAATGCATAGCACCAGGTACCGGTAGGCTTGGTTCATCTTTTAGAGGTCCCAGAGTGGAAGTGGGATGGTATATAGATGGACTTCATGGCAGGTATTCCATGAACATCCATGGGTCATGACTCGATTTGGGTGATCCTAGACCGACTCACCAAGTCGGCTCACTTACTACCGATCAGAGAGCAAGGTTCAGTCGATATCTTGGGATGCCTATACGTGCAAGAGATTGTGCGGATACATGAAGTAACTTATTCTATTGTCTCCGATTGTGACACATGGTTTACTTCCAGGCTATGGAAGGGGTTGAAGGAGGCTTTTAGGATGCAGCTTTGTCTGAGCACCGCCTTCCATCCTCAGACGAATGGCCAGACTGAGCGGACCATTCAGACCCTTAAGGACATGCTGTGTGCTTGTGTCCTCGACTTCGGTCACAGTTGGGAGGATCACTTACCTTTGGTGCAGTTTTCATACAACAACATATATCACTCCACCATTGGGATGGGACCTTTTGAGGTGTTATATGGGAGACCTTGCAGATCACCCTTGTGCTGGACTGACCCTGGGGAGTTATCCCTAGTGGGACCAGAGATGGTACGAGCTACCATGGAGAAGGTGGAGATCATCTAAGAGCGGATTAAGACTGCACAAAGCAGGCATAAGTCATATGTTGACAGGAAATAGAGACCTCTGGAGTTCGAGGATGGGGACCATTTCTTTCTACGGGTCTCATCCCAACGAGGTATACAAAGATTTGGATGAGGCGGAAAGTTATCTCCATGTTTCATTGGACTTTTTTAGGTCCCCAGCAGAGTTGGCGAGGTGGCATACCACTTAGATCTTTCACCTCAATTGCACCGGGTGCACGACGTCTTATATGTATCCCAGTTGAGGAGATACGTGAACGACCCTTCTCACATAATTGGCCATGGAGAGCTGGACATCGAAGATGGGCTGACTTTTACGGAGGTCCCAGTCGAGATTGAGGATAGACAAGAGCGAGTCCTTCATGGACGGTCGATACCTCTGGTGCATGTTCTCTGGAATCACAAGAATCTTTAGGAGAGAACATGGGAGCGAGAGGCTCAGATGCGTGCTCAGTACCTCCACTTGTTCCCTTAGTTCAAGATATAGCTTACGGGGATGTAAAGCCCTGAGGTGGGGAGAATTTAAAGAACTAGAAATTCTGGGGAATTTTTTTTAAATACATTGGAATTTTATGAGTCCGCGAAAATTGACAGCGCGTGATTCCGAGGCCCGGTGTTCCTAGAATCAATTTATGAAGTTTTGTTCGGGTATGTTCAGTAAACGTACGAGCATGTTTTTATAACTTTTGAACCAGTGCTCGAAATTGAAATCCGAGGGCACCGTTGAACTCACAGCGCCGATATTCATTTAAGAATACTTTCGCCTCAACGACAGATGGTTGTAATTAAAAGTTAGTTTTTGGGTTTTAGGGAAAGAATTAAATAAAAATAAGGTTGTGTAAGCATTACATTTATTAGTTGGATAAAACCTCCATGTGGAGGTTGGAGGTGGAGACCACCACACTTTAACCTCTCATGAGAGGATATGGAGGTGGGGCCCACCCGAGGTCTAAAAATCTTCTTATTGTTTATTGTGGTAGGGACCACCTGGGGTTAAACCCCCTTGAAACTCCCCTTTAATGGGAAGAAACCCTCCACCTTCCATTGAGTGTAGGGGAGCCTATTCAACTCCCCTAACACTTAATATGCCAAATCCTTCACATTTAATTAATCCACCCATTTTGAATTTAGTTATAACAATTAAATAATAGGTTAAATTAATCAATTATTTTGGGTTGGAATTTGTCTTTTGGTGGAGATTGGGAGAAAGGAGAGAGATTAGGGAGAAAAGATCTCACCAACAAAGAATGAAGAATGCATTCTTCTGATGAAGAAATCCAGCGTGGAGCATCTTTGACTTTCTTCCTTAGAACCCCCTATAACGTGGGACATCTTCCACTGATCTTCCATCCTCACTGTCGTCAATGAACTGACGCACGAGCTTGGATTTGAAGTGCATGGCAGATGCGATGAACGACGACAACACTGTCTTCTTCCCCGTGACTCCATCAACGAACAACGAACATAGGTAGGGGTTCAATATTTGTTAATTATTGCACGTTATTAGTTTTCTATCAAGTATTATTATTCAAATCTGCATGATATCACCCTAATGCGGAGGGTGTGGGCCGAACAAACACGTCCTGACCCCTCCACCTTCTTTGTGGAATTTGACTCTAAACGTGGCATGAGTCTGGGATGAGCGATTCTTGTCAACAATGGTTGCAGAATGAAGGAGATGTCTCAAGGAGTGCGCGGCTACTTCCAGAATGGGAATCAGGCCACTAGAACTCGTCTGGTGACCCGCGGAAGGTTCGCCCGCAGTCGGAACCAGCGACCGACATCGGTAGAACGAAGGAAGGGCGACCGACACTCCGGCTGGCCGCGTGGATAGCGGTGGCGCAACCGCACTGCCAGAGGAGTGGGCTATGGACGACTGTCTGTGGTGGTGCAGTAGGGGCCGACACAAGGCCATCCACGAGAAGGACTGGAGGCTTGAGTCACCGGGTCACTGGAGGAGGCGCGGTGCAACCGCACCGCACGAGAGGTGGCTCACCGCTCGGCCAACCGGGAAGAGCAAGACCCGCTGCGAGGGTCCCGTGTGGTGTGGACTGGCGCCACGTGGTGCCGGTTTTGATTTCCCCCCGAACGGCGAAGCCATTCAGAAATCCAAGGGGCGTGGACTTCCCATTGGATGCAGCTAGGGTGGACCCGACGGGCCGCCAGCTGTGGGTCTTGTGCGGGCCGGACCGAGTGCGGGATGGACCCAGCGTAGGCCGAGCCACCCTCGCAGGTCAGGCCGCCCCTACGAACCGTGTCAGATCCACTGACTAGGTCAGACTCGCAGACCGGGTCAGACCCGCGGACCGGGTCTGACCCCAGTCCGGACCCGGGTTGGGCCGGGTCAATCCGACGGGGCCAGACCGGACCCGGACCCGCTTGACCTATATCCACTCTTTTGCCCGTAACTTGAGCTATGAGAGTCCAATTGATGAACCGTCTACGGAGATGGAAACCTTGGAAGGATAAAGTTCTTTTGGTATACCAGACTCAAGGTTTGGACACAATTAGGGTATGGCCGGGTTGGATCGAACGTAAATCCAACCGAGACCTCGGAATGGAAATGACAATAACTCTCACACCAGACATCCGATTGATGCACCGTCTATCACATTGGGTTTATTTTGGAAAGAAAAATCCTTTGTAAACATCAACTTGGGACTTCGTTTTAGTTTATGTATCGATACTTGGATTGAGGAGCAGACCCTCCCGGAATCAAGCATGCTTTGTGCAGAACCCTGTGGCTGCCTGCGCTCTGACTACTATTCCTAGATCCTATGTGGGTTCAACAGCTTCGACTACTGTTCCTAGATCCTACATGAGTTTTATAGCTCTGAATACTATTCTTGGATCCTGTGTGGGTTTGACAGCTATGTCTACTGTTCCTGGATCTTATATGGGTTCGATAACTCTGATACTATTCCTGGATCCTGTGTGGGTTTGACTGTTCTGATTTCTGTTCCTAGATCTTGTGTGGGTTTGATAGAATAGATGATTTAGTGGATACATCTAATCATCTCTAACTCTCTACAAAAGTTGTATACCTGTGTGAGTTGAGTCAGTAAATTTTGTGTTTTCCTAATGATCGAGATGGATTACTTGATAACTTAGGTATATGTATGGGTATATACCTAAGTGGGGTTATATGTTGATTTCATACTTGGTGTTTATCCTTTTTGGTTTTTGTGAGATCTTGAGGGTCTTAGATTCCCTACTAAGTATCGTTATATTCACCCCTGCATGGGCTATGCCTGCACCTCGTTGTGTTGGATGCAGACGACAGACAACGCTGATCGAGGCTGAGTGTACCAGGACTGGACAATACCTGGAGGTGGACCACACGACGTGATGGTACACGGAGGAGACAGATGTACGTGGAGTGGTGTGGTGGCTATATGTACCTACCCTTCAGGTAGGATTTCCCAGTGGATGATCCATGAGCTATTTTCCCTTTTTCCAGTTTCTTGTACTTTACAGTTGGTATTGTATTTCCAGCCCCTTTTACCTTTTATCACTCTTTTATTATACAGTTTTACTTAGTGTTTTGCTTCCATCTTGTACTCTGTTGTGTGCATTTTCAGGTTAAAAAGGCAATGCCTTCCCAGTTTTAGGGATTTATGCCTTTGGTGCTAGTTGCCATCCCCTGGCCTATGAAAGGAGGGCTTGGGGTAGTCACGGTATGGGCCCTGGGGGATGGTTTGTGACAGCCTAGGTATATGGGTAGTCACGGTACAGGACCTGATGTACGGGTCGTGAGAGCCTAGGTATATTTCTAAGGATATTTCTATGGATGTCTCTAAGGTTGATTATAAGTAAGAGTTAACAGTTAAGAAAATGTCTTGTAATTTTAGTAGAGGATAGAGTAACTGGTTTCCAAGAAATAAATCCATATCTAGATACTATTACTAGATTTCAATCTAGAATAGATGTACTTATGTGTAAAAAATACAAAAATATGTTCTAGGCTTGACTCAGGTTAATATGGTACACAAAAACAAGCCTTGTTTTACTCCTGGTTTGACACTCCTGAGGGATATTCTTTGGAAATTCACAAAACTCCTCACAAACCATGATGAAGGATTTAAATATAATTTGGATATGAATAACCTTGGATGAACCTAGGGTGTCATATATTAAGAAAGGTGTCAGGATTTAGACATCTTATATGTAATTATTTTCATGACTATGTAGTTTTCTGCTATAATAAGTAATTCTCCCGCTATGCTTCTAGTTTTTGTCAATGGAATGATCTGGAAGAAACTAGATTAATGTTGAATGTGATGGATTATTTGATGATTTGAATTAAAGTGGGATGATCACTAGAGAAATATATGTTGTGATCATTCATAATAAGTTTTCACGTAATATGATTGACAACATATACCTTCACCAACTCTCGGACTCACAAAGGAAGAGAAAAATGATTTTGCTGAGAGTTCAGGTAATGGATACCATAGAGGAAAGAGGATTCAGTTTACTCTATCATGAATTTGGAAATAATTACCTAAGTGAATGTCTTATAGGAATGAGAAGCTTTTTATACTATAGAAAAGGACACAAAAAAAGTGACTGTAAGGAAAGATGTAGAGTTAGATTAATGAAATGGATTACAATATTGGCCTCCCTGATACGTATTCTAAGGTTAAGAGTTTTAAGTGTGGATTAAATTATTATCATGAAAGTCAATGCCCCAAGATGATATCTCCTAATGGGAACTAGCAAGGTTGTGTGAGTAATGGTGACATTGCTGATGATGATGGGAGTACACATGAAATCTGAACTGAAATAGGTATTGTATAATAGGATGAGGTATCCTTGTTAATAGAATAAGGATGAATTGGACCAATAAAATATTTAATGCTTTTGTATTTAAGAAGTTTTTTATATGAATGGTGAAATATATAATGATTTTTCAGTTTATGTTTTTCACTATAGATTTACAAGAACACATTGAATGGTTCTGATAGAATATTAAAGTCATATAACAGCAAGGTGATGTCCTTGAAAAACAAATGATTAAGGAAAGGATAACCCTTAATATGTTCCTTCTTTTATGATAATGTTGTTTGGATAAAGAAATTTGGGATATGAATAAGTAAATTGGAAGTAACTTATTACCATTGAACTAATTAAGGACATGTTGACAAGGAGTTCATCCTATCATAGAAAAAGTTTAAAACTTATGGGATTTATTTAATATATATAGTAATATATTGAATAAAAAAACATTCATATTTTCAAAAAAAAATTTATAGTAATTCGGGATGTTATCATGTTCCTATAGAATTTACCACGATGGTATTCAAATGTTTGGAATGTGGAAAACAAGATCCAATTTGTGATATGTGGGGATCAATGTTAAGATAGTTTCAGGACTTTCTTTCTTTGGTTTTGAATTTTCATCTTTCAAAAGGGTTATAAGGTTATCCATTCATGAAAAGTTGAAGTTAAACTTTAGATGAAATATTTATTTATTGATATTATATTGATAACCTTGTTTAAAAGGCTATTTAGTGATTACCCTTATTTTAAGAATGTCCATAATATTTTGGAAATTATATTGTTATATTTTTATAAAAGGAAACCATGTATATCAGGTGAAAATCAATCAATTTTGGAAATTCCAGGGTTTTTGGACCCATGAACAAAAGAGGATAAGGGTTTCACTCCTACCACTGGCATACACAATGTACTTGTTAATGTATAATTATTTTTTATGAATTATTATTTTTGATGAAATAATACTGTTACTTTTTACATCTAGAGATTAATGTATTAAATTTTTTCATTTTTAAGAATATTTATATATAAATATTTATACATTTCACTTGTTTATGATCCTTAAGATCTGCTAAAAGTTTGTTTTTACACTTCAGGCATAAATGTTAATTTCTGGACATCCATTAGGCAAAGTAATAGATGAATTAGATAATGATGTTTTATTTATGTCATGTACAAATATTTCATTATATTATTTATTAATAAAAGAATTACACATTTATTGGATAATAATCATAAGAAAATGTGTTTTCATAATACCTTATTTTTTTTGAACCAATGGCCTTTTAAATCATCACAGATTTATGACTTTAAGGCCCTAAAATTTTCTTTGACTAGTTACTTGTTTTTTATTGATGACCTCAATCACTCCATATAAATATTTATGCTTTTCATCCATATCCAATATTCACTCCCAAACTATGTTCTCTTATGTAGAATCCTAGTTATATATTACTTTAGGTAACCATTATGGTCCCAAAATTTCCATTTTAAGAGAAGTTTTAGTATTCATTTTTACGTTGTGGTTTACTATGAATGAAAATTTCAATTATTGAAGCTTTGATAACCTAGAATAATTTCGAGGGAGATTTTTTTTAAAAGGGTAGAATATAACATCCTGAGTTTTTGAGAATTATCATTTTTTGAATTAATTTATCTTTTTGAAATTTTTCATTTCACATGACACTAGAAATTGTTCTTTATAAAATTTTATATTAAAAAATGAATTAAAAAATTCATTTCACATGAAATACCGACTTGCCTTTTTCTACACACAATATCGACTTGTCTTGTGCTACACGTAACACCGACTTGGTGTAAATTACTCACAACAAAGAGTTTCTGTAAAGCGTTATTTTATTATTATTTTTAAATGATATAAATATAACCTAGTTGTTAAACATAGTGATATGAATATTAATAAATATTTTTCAAATATTTTATTATAATGGGGATATTGAAATAAAACAAATTGATAACGAATGATATAGTTTTAGATAAAGTCCTTTTTATGTTAAAAAATACAATTTTCTAGAATAAATTGATTTTAATAATAAATTTTATTTTAGACAAATTTGGAATTTCAAATTGTTAAAATAAACTACATTTTTCAATTTATAATGTTGATATTAGCTTAGGGTTAATTTTTGTGATTTATTTTGAGAAACATCATTTTTTGATCAATAGTTAAAAACTACTTTTTAGTTAAAAACTTCATTTTCATTTAAATAATTAGTAATGTAAAATTATATTATAAATTTGGTTTAAGGATACATTTTCTCAAATTTACATATGTTAAAATATTTTAGTTCATTAGAATCAATTTCACTTAGTAATTTAAAATAAAATCTTAATAAACCTTTGAACTTACTTCTACATTAAGACCTCGTCATTTTGTCCCATCTACGAGATTTGCATTAATATTAATTTTTAATCTTATATGAATTGAATTTCAGAAAACATACATATTTTTTTTAATATGTATAATATTTATATTCTAATTATATAATTTTTATTTTTGACCAAAATGATTAGTAAAATTGATTAAAATTAATCACATTGATTAATGTCAAATTATACTTAATTAGGATCTGAACTATAATATAAGGAGACCAAATGACCTTGAAACTTGTAAAAATCCATTAAAAGTCCACCACATAACTTGTTTTGGGGTAAAAACAAGTGTACACCTAACATGTTTTCAAAAAATCAAACTGTGTCTATTTCTTCTCTATAAAAGTCCACAACCTCTACCACAACTTCACACCTATGAAACCTCTTAGGGTTGGCAAAGATTTTCCCAATAAACTCCCAAAAATCCCTACCTTCATCTTATAAGACTTAGGGAAAAGGAAATTAAAGGGATCATATTTTTCACAAAACAAAATGTGTTACCCGATCAAGAGGTAACATCTTCTCTCAAGTCCTTACATTTATTTTCCTTCTCCACCCCTCCAACTCTATTTATTAAATACTTACATAACAACAAAAGTATATACAATATACTATTATTGTTTTATGTACATGGTTAGACCCAAACATACACACACCTCCATCTAATCGGTAACAAACATACTTTTTTTTTGTGTACGACGAACTACTACCTCACGAAACGATGATTGTTCATTTTTCAATTACCACAGATAATGGTTTCTATTATGATAGAATTTTTTTAAATATGTTATATGTCATATTTATAAATTTTTTAATAATTTTTATTCCTTTTTAAAACACATATCATTTAAATTTCCATTTGGTGTTAATAAGATAATTTCATTTGAGGTAGTGTCAACTACCTCCCCCTCAAAGCGATGCGATTATTTCACAAACTACATGGAATGTATTAAGGATAGATTTAGTGAAAATATATGATATATATTATATAATAAAGATATTGTTATAATGATATATATATATACACATTTAAGTATATTTATATATGTATTTTACTTTCTTTCTCTCAACACGATAATTAAACAGAAATAGCGTTCATCCGTACGTACGACCTACCATATCCTTGAACATTGTATTCCATTAAATAATTATATATTATATATATTAAATTAATAAATATATAAATAATACAAATTATATATTTTTCATGGTTTAAGTTCATGAATCATGATATAAGTATAATGACCAACAACATAACATATTAAGACACATATGAAAAACAAAGCAAATATTACTCGATGAGAAACCATAACATAGGATGGCTAAAAAGTGGGTAATATAAAGTCATAATAAAACCATGTATGGTATTAGATGAAAGAATATCATTTTTTAAAATATTTATAATAAATTTATATTTGTTATACATGTTTTTTGGATTAGAACTATGAGAGGCAAGACATAAGGTAAGTGGAATTCTTCTCACTTTTTATTTCCAAGAGATACATGATTTATTTACCATCCATTACTTTTATGTAGTGTCTGTACTTCCCATGTATGTAATAAATGATTATTATAGTTAAATTTATGGTTATTTACATATCCATTCTATGACATTTATTCCATGGGGTTTATGTTTCAAAAGATTCTAAATTGGTAAAAAATTTCATCTCAATTTTCTTCTTTGAGACTTAGGTTTTGTTATTTACCTAAATTAGTTTTGAGGTGTGTATAATTACATTTTAAATAATATATCACAAATCATCATATTTTCATTATATTCTATGATTCATTTAATTTACTTTTCTTACATTGAG
This sequence comes from Viscum album, assembly GCA_963277665.1. Classification (NCBI taxonomy): domain Eukaryota; kingdom Viridiplantae; phylum Streptophyta; class Magnoliopsida; order Santalales; family Viscaceae; genus Viscum; species Viscum album. The sequence goes on along the minus strand of OY728138.1, from coordinate 741,919,653 downwards.
ATAATGATCCCATGTTACCAATTAATAAGATTTTATTGAAATAATCTCATCATTTTTCCATATTATTTATGTTTATGATTCCTTTGATGAAATGTTACAACCCATACATCAAGAAGTTAATTAAGTTTCATCCCCTCTGGTTATTAATGACATAATCATGTGTGGGTACCATATTTCTACTCTTTAGTACATATGTTTGTTAATAATGTGTTTTTAAGAAATCCCAACTTTACCCTTTATTTGGTTGGAAAACAATGTTCTCTAAAAAGGGTTTCCATGTATATTCTACTAATATCCTATGATAATTAAAAGAAAATTTTACCCTTTTTTCATTTCACTAAATATTTCAATGGAATATTTGTATTACTTTCTAAATAAGGCATTTTTCTTGTATTTTTACAATGAATAATGAGTGATATATTTACCTTGTATGACATATATGTATTTATCTACCATCAATCCTTAAAAGATATATTTTCATGTTTAAAGGTTAATTATTAAGAAAATATTTTTAAAAGAGATATTAAAAGAAATGGTTTTCAAAAAAAATCAAGAGTATTCTATATGTTTTCAAGTAAAATGATTTCGAATTATTTTCAATCTTATTTTTTAATTTTTCAAGGAAAAATATTTTCTAAATATTTTCAACACTTATTTAAATGTTTTAAAAGTATTTTCAAAGAATTATTTTTCAGGACAGTTTAAGTCATTATTTATATGTTTTCAAAATGTTTTCGATGAAATTGTTTTTAAAAATGTTTTAAAGATTATTTTATATGTTTTCAAGGAAATAGGTTTTCTAAATTATTTAAATTATTATTTACTTATTTTAAAGGTATTTATATAAGAAAAATATTTTCAAATGGTTTTATGCATTAAAAATAATTTTTCAATGAAGAAGGGATATTTTCCTCAAGAAAAATTTGTGATAGATATTTCAAAATTATTAAGCATCTAAGATGACATCTATTGATGTTACTCATTCCATTCTATGAAATTATCTAAAGGTTCTATTCATTTTCATTATATGAATGGGTTATGCTTAATGTCATGGTCTTTATCAGACCTGTTTCTCTAACATAGGTTATATGTTTATGAAATTATTTTCACTTTCAAAGGTTATATGTTTATGAAATTTGATTCAATTTTACAAGTTAAATTATTTTGAAACCCATTTCACTTTCATGGGTTATATGATTTTCAAACACACTTCTTTTCATGGGCTATGTTCATTATGAAATGATTATAAAACCTTTCTCATTGCACATGTTATGAAATGATTACATGGTTATAATACCCATTTCATTTAATGGGTTATGATATGAATATTTATGATCGTGTGGAAAATATAAGTATGATTTTATTATGAGATGTGTTGAACCACATCTCTCTCAAATGCCTTGGATAATGTTTTTTATCTCATGATATAAACATGGATGGAATGAGAAATTAACTTGATTTATTAATAGAGGGATCAAATGAGTGGTGAACTTAGTTTAGTAATACAGGAATGGAACGAGGGGTGAACTTAGTTCAGTAATAAATTACCAAAACAGGGTGTGAACCTGGTTCAGTGAAAGAATTTATCTAATAAGATGGTCTCAGAAACAATTCCTTGACTACTATGGAAATCATTATATATGATTATGTGTCTTCCAAAATTTCATGTTTTATTCCTATGTTATGATTTCATAGATAATGTCCTTTACTTTCTTAAGATTCATGAATTATGAACAACCAATATTTATGACATGATTCATTTATATGATATTTAGTGTGCAAGGTATTATATTCTATTTTCATTATCATGTTATCATACCATTTTTCTCATGATTATGCTTAAATATCTTCCTTGTTTACCCTTATTAAGTATTTAAGATCACCCCTTTATTAAGTTTCCTTTCATCGGTTTATGAAGAAAGGTGTTAGGTAGATGTAATAAAGGTTGATATAATTATTAGAGATACTGATGATCTTTCACAAGGATAAATGATTTTCTTTTGAAGTTTCTAAATAAACTAAACTATTACAGTGCTTGGGCATGTATATTTTTAATGTACTGAATATTCATCTAAAATGGTGTAATATCAATGTATGTTAAGAATGTGTCACTATACAGGTTAATCCAAATCTAACTACAATTGAAATATTTATACCAAAATGAAAAAGAACATCAAAATAGAGTGGGAAAACTAAGAAGAACAACTCAATAAGAATTAGATATGGAAACAAAATGATTGCAATAGAGCGAAGGGACCCAAAATCATAGGTACCACCTTTGGATTGAAGAGAAGGAAGGGATGCACTAAAACATTGAATGAATCCTATACATGACATAATTAAAACCAAATTTAAAACCAAATTTAAAACCACATGGGATGGGACTTATAAGGAATGTATCCCTTTCACATCATGTATTTCTCAAATAATGATATATGCTAACAAAACATGCCACCATGGTTTAATATTTATCATGATCGACTATTACACTTCATGTAATAAAATTTCATGGTGTATATTATTTAGATGTCCTGAAACATTTAATAGCCAACAATGATCATGACATGTTTCGGGGGACATTTACATGTCTTATAATACATTTACATAGCATGTAAATATTCTATAGTCAATTTTCATCCAAGTTTGTACAAAATGTTCCAAACCACCTCTAAAGCCTTCCAAACCATGAAAACCATCATAATTTATTTATACCCAAACTCCGATTATTCAAAAAAACATACATCCCTAGACATTCGGTTATTTTACATAATAAAGTATCCCAGTCTATGAACAATACTCATTAATCATGTCCCATAAAAAACAAAATTAGGGATGCACCTGGGAAAAGATGAGACATTACAACCTCCCGATTGTGTAACAGATAGTCCTTGAGCTTCTCTAAGAATCACCGTGGGTTCTCAGAAATCATGTCTTGAAATTCTTATCACATATCTGGCTCTATATCCAATTTTTACTCATAAGCACATCCATGCTACTACTGCATTAAAACTAGGCGAATAGTCCTAATGTAGAGAGTCTTATCACTATGGTTCATAATATGTATTTGATGATCCTCAATGAAATATCAATAAAAATATAAACATCCTCATCCTCTAGAAGATGTAAACAGTCATGATAACATATTTAAATATATGAAATCTGAAAAATTTAATATATATAACCATAGAACTATGGAAGAGATAATCGTTACACTACTCAAATGACCCTATCCACTATTTCAAATGACTTGACCAACATGGGTGGTAGATTATCTTGTTTTATAATAAGGAATTTACCCAACCTAGGAGACACCTAACGGAAAACACGATGATCAACCATGAAATCCATATGACATATATAATAGAAAATATTAATTTCTGCCTGTTCTATGAGGTCATGAATTGCCTTCTTATTATCTAAACCTGATCAGAAGTCTCTTGCATAGGACTGGGTCTATAGATAACCGACTAACCATCCTCCAAACAATAAATATTTGAATAAAACATCCTTCCATTGAATTTATAGAAATTTTCCATGTGTACTGAGGTATGGAATCTGTTATTATATGAAAACACCATAAGTGTCATATTCTTCTCCCATGAAACACCGAAATCCAAAAAACAGGCTTGTAAAATATCCTTTTAAATCATAATAGTCTGGTTAGATTGATCATCATTCAATGGATGGTAGGATATAGTAAAAATAACCTATGATCCCATATCATTTTAAAGACCCCTCCAGAAACTAATATGTGAAACTAAGTTCTCTATATAAAATGATTCTCCTCAAAATACCATTCAACCAATCTATCTCACACATGTAGAGACAACCAAGATCATTAATTGTGAATATCAACAAGATAGGAAATAAGTGAGATAACTTCGTTAGTCAAACCATGATCACTCAATATTACATCATTCATATTGGGTGTCCTAGGTAGTCTAGTCACCAAATCCATAGAGACATCATCACATTTCCACTCAATAGTGGATAGAGGCCACAATAGGCCTTCTATCCACTTATAGTCGGATTCCATGAACTAATATGTAAAACATCTCACCACAAGACCACTACTACATTCTTCAATCCTGATCACCTATACTATCTATAAAGAAAATGACATGTCATTGTCAAATAAGGATTTACCTCCCATCTAGAAGCATGAAACTATCTTATCATCTCCTCATATAAGTCCACAAGAACACATATTCAGCCATGAAAAAGAATATAATTTCCATTTCCAAGAAACCATCTTGATGTTTCATCCCCATTATATAATTTGTCTCTCAGAACTAATCCCTATGAATTAGATAAAAAATATTTCTTGATCCAGTCCAAATGAATGGGTGTAACAAATGTCTATGTCAGAGATAAGCACCAAAGGGAAACTTGAACACCTAGATGCATGTATGTAAAGAGTGACATCATCATGCACTCATTGTAAGACCCCCTCACATCCTTTTTATGAATCATATGGCTCAATTAATTTCAAATTACATTAACTATTATCATTTTATAAGACAACATAATGTTGAGAGACTACAGATACTCGACTCACCTATTATGTCAGAGGATTAGGTGCTACTAAGAGATAATGTACCTATGGATCTTGTGGTCTACGTACACCACAAAACTCTCTCCCAAAAGATAGTATCTCTAAAATCACAGCTCATGTACAACTATAGATATCACTAGGTCATAAGTGGGGTAATTCATCTCGTTTTGTCTCAACTACCTAGAGGCACAAGAAAAATTGATCAACCTACATTAAAACTGGTCCATGTACAACTCCATATGCTTCAAAATAAAAGATATTTTATTTACCAAAAACATGTAAGGTGAGGATATGTGATTATTTCAATAATCTCTTTGGATTTTTTAAAATCTCTATTTCAAGCATCCGAACAAAAAAACTTTCCTTATTAGTCGAAACATACATTAGTGCTATTAAATGGATAAATTCATTGAAAATAAACAGTTAGGCCCAAAAATTTCTAAATCCATATGACCTTCATTGGTCCCTCTTATGTTACCATGGATAAATATTTCTCTGGGTCAACTAAAACTCGTGCCTCTAAGATGACATGACATAAGAAGTTCACTTTACCAATCCAGAATTTATATTTGGTTAGCTTGTTGTGACTTTGACACTATCTCACTATGATAAATATGATGTCAAGATGTATTTTAGAATGTATACTACCTGTAATTTCACTAACATGTTTTCAGAAAAAACCTCTACAAAATGGTCCAAAAAAGGATGAAAGATCTTATTCATAATGGTCATGAATACTACATGTGAATTGGACAAAGGAAACAAAATCACTACAAAATTAGACACAATATACATATTATTGAAAGAAGTATGAGTCATTTTTGATAATGTAAAACTCAATGGGTGGTATCAAAAAATCAAATCAATTATTCATAAGATCATAGAACCTTTAAACTGATAGATGACATATTTAATCCATGAAAGTGGATACTATTCCTTCACATCCATCTGGTTTAATATTTGATTATCCACACATATGTGCAAGGTACCACCAACATTCCTTGTGAAAATAACTTGATAACCCTATGGGTTTGTAATTGGATGTGTGAAACCTTTATCTTCCGTAGATTCCAACTAATTTATAAACTACTAAATCTCTTATAATGAAATTATATATGACATAATAGAAACTGGTGGTTCTCCGAACACCAACTCGATTGTGAACCTAATCTCTCAATTATGTGGTAAGATATTTAATCATCAGGAATGAAATTCCTAAAATAGTATACCATCAATGTAGAAGAATCATGCTGTATTCCACAATCATCTAGAGAATGAACTATTATATAATCATTGAGACACTATAATCTTTACTAAATTGGTCTTGCATGACCAGCCTAAATATCCCACTCATTTTGGTGAGAAAATATACCTCCTTATGGAGATAGAAAGGTAAATATCTTCCAATAATAGTCTATATGTAAAATAAAAACCTTCTATTTCAAGAACAAACAGTTCCCACATGAAATGGTAACCACCAATATATATGGAACATAACATAAAATGAGTTATATTATCTGAACTCACTCCCAAAATTGTGTTGATGGTCAAAGAACTATCCTATATTCCCACAAAAAATCTCAAACCATTTGTATAGAGATCATATAAAATTGAATGTGATTCTTAAATATGAATAAAACATAAGCAAGGGTCGATGATACATGATTTTTACCTCTGATAGTAGATGGTCCTGCATCCATTATAGCTTGAGTAGTCTATATAATGTGCAGCTGATTAGCCCCTCTACCTATAGATCTAATAATACTCCCTTAAGCTAGTCCATATGTTAGGTACTTATGTTTGTACACTTGGGTAACACATCCCCTACTTTGAAAAGAACATCGTGTATTACTCTATCTTCCTAAAAATTGAGGTGTAGCTAATTAATTCCAAACTCTTGTATGTTTCTTGATCATGTTCCACTATTGTACTACTTCAGGTATCTATAAAGAATCTTTAGGTGGGACAAACCTTCAAAATAATGACACATTAAAGCGGGGTTTGGACACTAGAGATTCTTTTTTCCCAACTCGAAACAAATAAAACACTTTAACAGAACATAGTATTCAGATGGATAACTATTTCACTAATTACTCTTCCAATTATTGACTTTATGAAATTTATCATAGGGATTCCTTATCCAACTAGAAGAAAAGCTCTTATTTATTGTAGTTGAAATAGTTTGGCCACTATTGGGGGCCTCTCTCAGATTCCCTTTTAGGATGAGTGCTTGATTCATCACATCAAAAAAGTTACTCAAACAAAAAAAATTCTCACATGAACTGATATAATTGAAAATCCCATATTAAAAAAACATTTTCCTAGAGATCTCATTAGAAGATAAAGATGTCTCAAAGAACAATAGGTTTATGACATGTTTAGAATAGTCCATCACTAACATTCCCTATTATGTTAGATGTATGAAATCGCATGAATTTTTAACCCTCAACATCTCTAGATAATAGTTTTTCAAGAATATTGCCTACAAGTCAATCCTAGATAATTCCTCTTGCTGCCTAGCCTACTGTAGAATATCCCACCAATAATTGGCAGGTCCATAGATAATATAACAACATTTTCAACATACTATATAAAGGTTTATTAAGATCCATGAACATCATATAGACTAAATCAATTCATAACTCAACTCCCTAGGGGCTTCCATACCCAGTGAACATAGGTGGACACTACAACTGGAAGTATATTTTCATTCCTATCATAAAACGAATGGTTCAAATAGTCTCAATTTATATGGATCATATGACCCTAAATAAGTTACCGTGAATCTGAACATCCATCTAATCATCATGATATATCATAATTTGTGGTTTAGCTCTGGTAGTAGCTCCCTAATTTCCACTATCCTGATGCTCAACTTGAAGACAATGATGAGGAATTTTCTCTATACGAGAGTCACATTCCATAGATGCTTGGCCATAACAATATGGTCAAACTCAGTAGGTGACAAAAATGGATAACCATTTCTCCTAGTTTCTCGATAAACATGGATTACATGTTTTTTAACATGACATATACATTAATTTGGTTTAATATATCATACAAAATATGTATCTTGTATCATAGGTCATTAAAGAAAGTATATACCACATGCAATAAATATGTCACTATCATTATTAATGAATGTTAATATAAATTTGTATGTTCCTATCATTATGATTTTATACTCATACTACTCTATATCGATCCATGAATTGAAATCTCATGATAATATATCATCATGAAACAATAACATCACACAACAAGTGAATCACCCCAAGTGAAATAACATCAAATGTAATAAGAGAACACTAGTAATAGAAATCCAATATCTAGGAAATCGTATTTTATCTCATACATGTGTTAGATAGTCCCATGAAAAATATATTTACAAAGTCCCAACACATCCTAGTCTTCTTTTTACCATTCTTAAATAGTAAATCAATTATGAATAAAATAAATTAATCTGATACCAATTTGTAATGTCCCTTGATTTGAAAGGATCTCACATTTCCAAATATGGTGGTAATGGGACCTCAAGAGAACCTCCCAATACTCCAGTGTATATCGAATTGTAGTATGGGTGTGATAGGTATTTTGGAGAGAGTATACCCCTTGGTATAGAGTTACAATATAGTGAAAATAAACAAGATAAATAAATATTTATGTAATGAAGAACAATGGAAACCATATATCATTAAATTAGAGAGTATAAGAGAAAAAAATAATCCAATAATGATGAATCATGTAACAAAAAGATGATATGTATATAAAATACAAACTGGAAAGAATACAAATAAAATAATCAGATAACACTTAACAATCTCAAAAGAAATTTGTCACAAACTGCACTTATGGCCCATCTCTAAAATATATCAAATCCATAATGAAAAAAGAATCAACAATAATGTCCCTTCCCTTGTATAAACCTAGATCCTTGTAATATTCTCAAGTAAAAAAAGTGGCCTGAATAGCGTGTTAGTGAAACTCTGTTGGTTAACACCACAAGGTGTAAACAAAACCAGTATGATAATAAGATAATTTAATAGAGAGATAAAAAGGTATTATTTATTAATAAATTAATATTTTTAATTAATAGACCAACTTCATCACTATGATGGAATTTTTCTAAGAATGTAACACAACCATTCCAACCAGTCCCATATACCATGACATAATCAAACAGTTTTGGGCCAATTCCTTTATATAATCATTTTCACATGGGACTAGGTAAATCCCGCTCAAGATAAGCATTACTATATGGGAATAGGTAGAGATTGATCAATATAATAATTACAACACTGGAAAATGAAAATATCACTCAATATAATAACTATAGTATAAAACTAAACAAGTGACAATAGCTTGAATATAATAATATCAGACCATAAGATACAATGGTTAATTATGAAAATTACCATTAGTCATCAATTACATATTTATTGAAATATAAATGGTCAATATTCATATCAATATCTCATAATATAATAATTGAGTTATTATATACCAAGAAATTAATTATGATCTCATATCATGCTAAACATAATTTAATCAATTATTCATTTAATTAATTAATCAAGAGTTCACTCACCCAACAGGTTTCCAAAATCCATATTGCAACATCAATTGAATCAAAAGGAACCAATGAATCAAACAGTTCCAAATTATGATTTTACAAAAGGAAAATTAATTATGGTTCACATTATGTTATCACAATCACAATATTTCACATACTTAATAGTTTTCAAACCATAGGGTTAATGTTTATACCCCTACAATTATTGACTGATTTAGCTAAATAAAAAATGGGTAACCCAAATGGAAATGAAGATGACTAAGATCAAAGAAGGAAAAATAGATCACAAAACATACATGTTAAACTATATCCTACTAAAATTCAAATATTACCACTATAATGATGAAGAAAAATATAATATAGGTGAAAACATATGGAGACCAACTCACTTGGGATCAAATGCAAGAACAGAAATTTGAGAAATGAGGGAAGGGACCAAAAATCAAATAGAGAACTTAGGATTATAGGAGAGGAAGGAATGAATATAAAAAATGAATGAATCATATGCACAACACACTTGAGACTATTTTGTATGATATTAACACAGTGTATAAATCTTTCACAACATGTACTTCACAATTAATGAGATACATAAAAAAATGTGTCACCTAAATTTAATATTTATCCTTATTGACTATTACACATCATGTTATAAGATTTCATAGTGCACATTATTTTCATGACATGAACTGGTTGATGACCTTCAACCATTCACGACATGTGTATTTCGACTTTTACATAGTGTGTATTACATTTACATAATGTGTAAATGTTCTGCAAAAATATCTTCACCCCAGTTTCTACAAATGTATCCGAACAATATATAATTACTTCCAAACCTTAGAAACCCTAATAATACATTTCAAATATTTATACTTATAATCCATTAATTATAATAAATATACATCCCTAGATATTAGGTTATTTTACCCAATAAAGGATCTCTGTCTAAGAACAAAAATCATCCCCCAATGTCCAATAATAATCACAAAGAGGGATGCACCAAAAAAAAGATGAGATAATACAATAAATAACCTTAATAATGTGGTATGGAAAATATCATTAATATTAGAGAGACTAGGTCTCATTTGAAATTGGTAAGACATAGATCTGATGTATCTATAACATAATATCCATTTCATTCTAAATAAAAAGACACCCTTCTATGAATAAACCTCCATGAAAAAATATCCTCTATTAAATGTACATATTCTTCCATTTCTTATTAATATATATCATTTTATTATTTGGATATTTTTTATATAACTTTGAAGAGTTATCAAATACACTATTGTGTACTCAACTTGTTCTATGCCTAAAATCATCCTTTCACCAACATCATCCATACATGTTGGATAACAACATCCTTCCCGATTCAATAGTTCATATTCTTCTATTAGAATACTTGAATGGTAGTTATTATTATATGAAAGTTCACAAAATGGTAAATATTGATCCCAAATAAATTGATAGTCATGTAACCCTATCCTTAACATTACTTATAATAGTTTAATTGTTAGGTCCTAAAGGGGCCTAGATACCCTGAGATGGGGTGGGGGTGAATCAGAGTATAAACATTCTAATTGAAATTCATCATGCCCCAAAAGATCTTGTCCTATTTATTATAAGGGTCACTTTGTTTTCTTTTAGTTTTTATGTTTCTCTTAACCTTTTAAATTTTATGTGATGATAATTCTTCTCATGTAAAGAAAGAATTAAAAAACAAGGGCACCCATATTTTTACTTATTTCAATCTCCCTGGGATACTACATGGAGCATACAACAGTAATGTGTCGATGTACCAAATTTACTTTGTCTCACTTCTAAATAAAGATTCATGATAGATCACTTCTATGCCCAATATCACTACCTTTATAATGTTTAGGGTCATCTCACTTATTTACAAAGTTTCGCACCCTAACTCTCTTTCGATGGCTCACTATCAGTGGAATGGATCACATTCCTCCTCTTCTTTTAATCACTAATCTTAAAAGGATCCAGACACAATTTATCAAAATTTAGGTCCCTTCATTATAAATAATGAATGCATCCTTAATTGCAGGTAGATGCTATTTTGATATTATTTCTGAGATACTCCTTCACTTATATGAAAACACATGCATATGGAACATCCATTTTCCAAACAAATAGAATAGACTCCTCTTTACTATAGAAGCATCAATTACCACTTCTTTGAAACTATCTTCATGATATTCCATGTATTCCATTCATTTAATTGAATGTGTAAATGAAAAAAATCCTTCTCCAAATATAGTCTGATAATATATATCATCATTATTCCACATTATAATTCAGAAATGACAATGATATTTCCTAATTTGTATTCTTTGTATAAATCTCCTTGTATAAGGCTCTCAGAATAGTTTCACACATAAGTATTACATGATGTACTATTTTGATCATATATATATAGTCCACTTTTTTTTCTATATTTTGAGGGGAAATTACTTTCAAGAACTATTTTAGTATCTTTGCAAACTTCCTTGCACTCTCTGTGAATTGTCTTGCACCCTCTATAGACTGACTTACACTATGTGGCATGAGTTATTAATGGAAAAAATTTCCTTACAAATAATTGATGCCTAAAAAACCAATTATGCTTCATATAACACCTTGGATTCATGGTCCCTTTTTTGTTGCAAGCTATAGATATCACCAAAACCATTTTTCAAAATACCATTATTGTGGAATTTCATCCTCCAAAACACTTTTCCTTCACGAAATCCACCCTCAGAAACAAATTCAGACTTCCTCGAATTATTCTAATGATTATATTGTCTAATGAAATTTTCTCTCTCAAATTATTTGATTATGGTCATTTATATAGGAAAATTAATCTTGAAAAATCTACTAATAAAAAATACCCAAAACTCTATTGTGGTACATCCTTCACCATGAACTTGCTATGTGGTCCAAATAGTTCCTTTATCCTTTTTGGTGGCTGATTTCATCTGAAAACAAATACCCTTTTCATCTTCTTAAATCTCCCCCTAAATTCTACATATGATGATCATCCCATGAATGATACACCTTACATGAATGAAGATACTCTATAGAACGTATTTCCTTATGTGGTTCATATAACATGCTTTGTGGTCTGTGAACTGTTTTTCAAGATATCTATTACGAAAAACATTCCTTTTAAGCAACCAAAATCATACTGAATCATGTTCATAATGCTTTTTCAAAAAACACAATCTCCCCAAGAACAACGAGATGGCTCCTTGATGGATTTTCCCCAAAATTAATAGTTATTTTTGATTGTCTATCTATATCACGGTGATATGAAATGACCAAATTTTTCTCATTATTAAGAGCCTTTATAATAATATTTCATAATTTCATGTAAAAATATTTTATATGATCAAATAAAATGAAAATTGGATAATAATTATATCTGAAAACATTATGGAAATCATGTTTTTTGTGGAAATATGAATATAGATCCTCCTTTATAGAAAACAAATTTGTAGGCTTAATAGGGAAATAAATAATAACCAATATAGAATAATTTCCTTTTATATTCTATTTAAATATAATTAAAATCTACATAGTAAAATCTTCCACTTCAATATAAGAATATTGTGAGGTAGCATAAATATTAAGGATTTTGTATCTTAATATTTAACTATTGAAAAATGGATCATATTAGTATATATTGAGTACCTATAAAAGCCATATTTGCACAGAAATAATGCTAACCTAAATACCTATTAATCATTTTCTACTAGGGTGTATATAGAAATTTTAGATAATGGATTCATTGTGTTGTTTTATTGATGACTCATATATTGATGGAACAAAATTAAACCTTTTGAATTTAAATATACTATTCTATTTAAATAAGATACTTGGATACCATTATTGAAGAACTAAATTTAAATTTTTAAATACTTCTTAAAATTAAGTGTTCTTTATAAATTTTATAGTAATGATTGTTGGACAATAATTTGGAATGGTTGCGATGTATCCCCTTACCTAATGACTCCTATATCAAGTATTACTCAATCCACAAATGTAAGATATTGATCAGTTAAAATTATTTTTTAAAATTGTATGATATTATGCACTCAATGCATGAAAATCCATTTTTTTCAAGCGTTGTAGAGTATTGATTAATCACAATCCTTTAAAATCTCTGGCCATCTCTTTTTTCCAATTATGAGATCATTTTGGGAAATATTTTATTTCAAAAATATTTTAATCCTTATATATCTCACATTTTTTACCATATAAATAATGCATCTATAACATCAAGGAAAATATTTCATCTAAAAACTCAAGATCATAGGTTAGATAATTTGGTTAACAGATCTTTAAGTGTATTGATTCTTATAAAATAAAATTTTTATCAAATAAAATAATGTATCTACGTTTTTTAATTGTTGTATCATAATATATTAACAAAATCCATTCTGGATGGTAAGTCCAATATCATAAATTTGACTAATCCTCTCATAAATTATTCAAAACATTCAATTGATTATCAGAACTATAAATAACTAAGTCTTTTATGCATCAAACTTATTTTTCATTTACCTAATTATGAAATTTATTGAATAATGGGTCAATAGTAACATACAAATTCAAGGAAAATACATACATCAATTATTTTTTTCATTAAACTCCATTCATTAATTGTGATTTTATTTGAATGATCAATTCAAATTCTGTACTTAGATATAATATATGAATGAAAATAAGGTTCTTGATTCCAAAATTTTTAATTAGTATTTTTTTAAATAAATCATTTCTTATGAGACTTAATGGAATCATTATTAAGTAGATATTAATCTCTTCATATATAGATGGGTATAACAAGATCTAATCAATAAATATTACAATGAAATTTTCCTTTTAATCAATAAATACATTGTTCCTCATATCCAGAAAAAATAGATGGTTCATTAGTCAATATAAATGGAATTAATGTATACTCATAATGTTTATACCTTGTGTGAAATTGTGTCTTTATAATTACTTATTTCATTATATCAAATTGATGGTAAAAATAATGGAGATCAATCATTATATACTATTATTCTCCCTGATTTTGATGAAACAAGTCATTAATGATATTTATATGGCATATGCTCATTATTGTAATAATATTAATTTATCAATAATCAATGACCGACTTCATTGATCCATAATTATTATTTATAAAAATTAATATGAAACAACCATGGTTAACTATTTGGGAAATTTAATCCTTTATTCCATAACCCATGTACTTTTTTAATTTAAATCCACTTATTCTATTTTGGACATTCTGTATGGATTCTCATGTATAGGTTTTTTATCTTAGATAATGTAAATGGAAAACCCATCATCGCATTCAGGTGGATTTTGATGTAAAATGTTAGGACATGAATAAATATATTCTTACATAATAGGTAAATATTCTATTTTATTGTAACATCCAGTCTTTGGTGCCACACACCGGTTCCCCGAATTGGTCAGTCACATGAACTCAAGTGCGCCTCCTCGTATTCCATAGGTTACTGACTAGAAATGAGGGTCTGATAAGTTGATCATGGGGAGGCTATACCCTCTTTTATCAAGTTCATACACTAGAGGAAATAAATAAACTATAGTTGAGGAATATATAATAATAAGAAATACCAACATCTCAAGACAATCAAGAAGGAAATAAAATATCCAACTAAAGTAGAAAACATGCCCTTCTAATGTAGGTGTCAAGTGTCTAAAATGTAAACTTAAAATAGAGACACCTATTACACCCAATTAGGTCCTAAACCACATCATGTTCCCCCTTCCAGGATCCATCCACAAATCATCCATCTAACCCTGGATGTTTTCCCATATCCTGTCCTTCAATAATAAATTTTATTTGGGTAATGATTAGACAGCTCGGTCAGGGTGTGATTACAACTCAATAGGCCAACCCCAACGATGTTTAAATCAATATCCTGTCAAATAATAGTGTATGCAGTTTTATAATAAAATAAGTATAATGAATAAGAAAATATTTATCACATTATCATTTATTCATTATTTAACCACATTAACTCATGGGTTCTCAAGCGCACCCATACTTGAACGCATGCTTCAAATCATTTTGGAGCTCAAAGTGTTCTGAGGTAATATTGTATCTTAATACCTACTTCTACTCATGCAAGATCCTGAAGTATTCAATGGTCATATCATATCTCAATACACGCTTCAACTCATGTTAGATCCTGAAGTATTCTCAAGTGAGATCATATTTTAGAGTACCTTTTTTACATTTCTTTAATTCATACATGAATTTCATGTTACCATTAATACTACACACAATATAATGACCATGCTACCATTTCTTAATTTAAACATTAATGTCCATTTTACCATTCATACAACACACATTAGATTTACCATGTTCCCATTATTTAGTTAATATTTGAATGACCATGTTCAAATTCACACATCACACACTAGAATGACCATTCAACCATTATTTAATTTACATTAGAATGACTGTGTTTGTATTCACATAACAAACATTATAATTTCTATTTTCCCATTCATCAACACATAATTAATTCAATAATTAATTATCCACATAAACTTTCATTAATAATTCTACAATTTTTTAAACTCATAAATTCAATTAGTTAATCCATCACATAACTAATCACATAAATAATATTAATTAATTAAAAAATTAATTAATAACTCTGATTTTATTACTAATTCAAAAATTATTTATTCCCTTATTTTCATTTAATTAATTTCCTAATTAATTAATTATTTTAATCCCATTAATTAATTTAACAATTAATTAATAAATACTCACAACTCAAAATCTCATAATTATTTCCATGTTTCGGTATCTCATTCTCTACCTCAATTCCTCATAATTAATTCCAAAATTAATTATCTCAATCTATAATATTAATATCATATAACTAATCACATGATAAATTATCCCAATTAATAATATAAATTTCAAACAATTAATCCCATAATTATTTATCCCCAATTCCTACAATTTCATAATTTTTTAATTAATTAATTTACCCAAATTTAATTATTTTAATCAAGAACTTTATTTGATAAACAAATATAGAAATTATAAAATTGAATACACTTAATCAAAATCATGACTACGGGAATTTATTATTATACCATTTACATCAATTAATCAAAGAATAATTGCACAATAGATATCCCAAAAAGCTGAGTGTCATAACAAAGTAGATCTAGATCTGCATCTCAAAACCCTATATAAAAATTAAATACATTAGGATAATGTAAATATAGATCTAGATATATAATCACACATCTATATTTATCCAAATATATATAGATCTACCCATAATAGTGGATTATATTATTGAAAAAAAGATGAAATAATGGGGGAGGTAAGAGAGACGAACCTAGAGAGGATTAACTATCTAAGATATGAGAAGATATTCAATATGAGCATTGAATCATGAATAATAGAGGTCATATAGACATTTAATCCCTTTAAAAATTTCTAAAATCATCCAAAATTGTAATGGTTTGTGTTTTGGTTGAAATGGATGACTTTCGAGGGTTCGAGTGAACTTAAAACAAATTTTTGGGCCACATGAAAAATCATTCATGTTTTCCTAGGTAGGGGCACACCATTTCCTCTAACCATGAACATATTCTTTTAGGGGTGCATAGTTTTTCTATTTTGAGCATTCGTTTTGGAAAACCATGCACCGTCCGTGTAACTCCCCACTCTCTAGGGTTGTATGGGCTTCTGGGTTGGGTGCACGGTTTGCTCTAACCATGCACATTCCTTTTCCTTCAATTTTTCTCATGTTTCCCCAAAAATACCCCATGGTAAAACTCAAATGAAAATTAATAAAATATGGAAAAAATAATACCTATAATTAAGCCCAAGTCAACTCTATAAAATTTAGGGATCTTACAATCTCCCCTCGTTATAATAGATCATACTTGAGCTACACTCTTAAGCCTCCCAAATATTCTGACCTAAAAATATTGAGGCACTGAGCCTGCATATTTTCTTCAATTTCCCATGTAATCTCATATATATTACCATGATGCTAAAATACTTGAACTATAAGCACATTATTTCCTCACAAAACTTTCTCACTATGATCAAACACACATATCTTATTCTCCTCAGAGGACATATCTATATCAAGAACAACACCATCTAACTCGATCACATGAGAAGTGTTGGGGTGATACTATCAAAGTTTTGATACATGGAAAACATAATGCAATTTATTTGATTTTTTTGGAAGATCCAATCGGTATGACACCGACCAAATTCTCTCCAAAACCCCAAATGGTCTGACGAACCTAGGCACCAACATGCCCGATCTTCATATCCTACAATTACCCAACCTAGGAAACACCCAAATGAATACACATTCTCCCTCTATAAACACTATAGCTCATCTAAACCTATCATCATATAAATATTTTCTGCACTGAGCCAAAGCCACACGTTTTGGAATTAGCTGCACCAACTTTGACATCTCTTATATGAGAATCTATCCCATCAATTCTGACCCACCTACCTCCATCTAGAATAGTGGTAATCTACATGGCCAACCATAAAGAGCCATGTATGGTTTCATATTTATAGTTTCTAGATAAAATTGTCTATTGGGAACCTTTGTTAAAACCATGCGCTTCTCCCTAGACCCTCTGTTGTCAAGAATATATGATCACAACATATCCTCAAGAACCTATAGAGTATGTTTCAAATGATCATCTATCTATTGGGTTTATTGTATTACTCAATAATACATGTGTATTGAGTACCTTCTTCAATACCTACTAGAATTGTGAATTAAATCATGAGTCATGGTCTCAAACAATGTTATGTGGCACCCTGTGCCAATCAATGATATCATGAGCATAGAAATATTCTAGCTGATCCACTAAGAAAGTATCCTATATAGGAATGAAATGTTCTACTTTTGTTACTTGATCCATAAACACCTAGATAGTTTCATTATTCCTTGGAATCATTTGGAGGATCCACCACAAAATCTATAGTCACATCATCCCACTTCCATTACGAAATAGGAAACAACTAAAACAAACCTCCATGTCATTGATGCTTGGCCTTCACCTACTAAAATGTTTTTCATCACATCATGAACCCTAATATCTTCTTTTCCATTCCGGGCCACCAAAACTATCATCATTACTCATGTTACATTTTGGTTACACCTGAATGTACCACTAACTTTGAGTCATGAAATTCCCTCATCAACTCATCTTACATTCTCATAGGCACAACAAATCAATTCCTGACATATATGGACCCATGTTCATGTATTCTCCAATATAATGGCGAATCCACACCTTCAATTATTTACCATAGGTTAAACATTCTATAACCTTATACTAATAGTCTAATATTCATCATAGAACTATAGAATACACTGAAACTGATACAAGAGTTATCTGCTCCTGACTCCCCCGAAAAATTATGTGCATCTTCTCCAGTAAAGACACCATCTTCCACTGGTCACTATACTCATGATCTGACTAATTCTCATTTTACATGCTCAAAGTGATGACACATTATTTATTTTCCCAATAATATATTCCATCTAATAATCAATCGATTGTATACACTTTACCCATATCAACTACCAATGATTCAAATATTATTTTTAGAAGATATACCTTAAAATCTTGTTATCCATATACATACTGAAATTCTATCCAAACAGAATTTTCCTCCAACACTTTAGAGCATAAACCACTACTACTAACATGAGGTCATGTGTAGGGTTGTTCCATTCATGTTGTATCAACTACCAAGACTCATACTCTACAAACTTACATTCTTACATCAAAATAGCTCTAAGAACTATTCTAGAAGTTTCAAAACACACCATATAATCCTCACCCAACTCACCTAGGATCAATATTTTCACTAAAGTCAAATGATAATTCAACTCCTAGAAGTCCTTATCACAAGATCCTAACCAATAAAATTTTATATCCTTTTTGAACATGCACAAAATATGTGCTTACAATTGGAAAATTTCCTAGATTAATCTCCAATAACATTCATCTAACACTATATTGATATGGATATCAAATACATTCTTGGGATAATCCAATGAAACAACTACTTGAACCATATCTGGGTCCACTAACACACCTTCCTCTGAGATGATGTGCCCTAAGAACTCTACCTTATCAATCTTACACTGACACTTAGACAAATTTACTTATATTAAATTCTCTCTCAATATTCTTATGATGGTGTCAAGATTTTGGGAATGATCATCATGAGTCTTGGAATAATCCAAGATGTATTCCACGAACACCCCCACAAACTGATCAAGTTTTCGATGTAATATTTTTTTAATTAAGGCGATAAAAAATTATGGTGAATTCATCAACCCAAAATTCATTATGAAGAACTCATATAGTCCATACAAGATTTTAAAAGTAGTCCTTGGTATATCCGAAGTACAAACTCTAGGATGATGATGCCCCGATCTCAATTTGATCTTTGAGAACACATAATCTATTCTCCACTTGTCAAATAGATTATAGATATGTAGAATATGATACTCTTAAATTATAGTAATCTTGTTCAACTTTTGGTAATCAATGCACAAGATCAAACTCCCATAAGACTTCTTTGAAAACAACATGAGTAATCCCTAAGTCGACATACTCGGAAAGATAAACCCTTTATCCACCAACTCTCCCAATTTAGTCTTGAGCTCCCAAAGCTCTATCGATGAAATTATATATGATGGAATAGATACTAGATCATCCCCCAACACGATCTCAATAGTGAATTACACATCTCTCTTAGGTGTTTTTTCTGAGAATTCATCAAGAGTACATCATGAAATAATTCCACAACTGGTTGAAAGACATTAGGATTCACAACTCCATCATATAGTGAATGACTAAAAACAAGAGCTGTGATATCTCCCAATTTTTTAGTGATTTGACTTACTTGGAATTTCTAGATATCCGACTACCCATGGTAAATTTAATGGTCACCCTTAAGAGATTTAAATATCACTCATTTGTGGTAATATTTAATATGGGATAATTATGTGAATATCTAGTCTATACCCATAATTAGGTAAAATCCTAACTTATCCAGAATATAGATACCCTAGAGAAAATGATATTCCCTGATCCAAAGAGAAAATCCCTTGAACATATATATATATATCTAAACCAAACTCTTAATGGTGTATCTATAATCCTAACCCCTCTCAAAAAATCCACTCTCACGCTCAAACCATTAACATGTTTTCCAGATATAATGAAACGAGATCCACCTGTATCAAATGAAGAACTAGAAAATATATAAGCTACTAGAATAGTACCTCTCACTATTGATGGTTCATCCTTGTTGTCCAAAAGTTTACACTAAAATTCATGTAATTATCATGTCCCTCTTATATATGATGCAGTATGACTCCTATAGGTTTCACTACTCTTCTGATATGAGTGCTCTTTCTCTAAAGCACCTCTACATATATAACTCTAATTTCCAGTCTGATAAGGTGTATAAGATCCCTTCCCAAAATATGACTATGTATAGATGAAATCTCACTAACCATCTGTTTTGGTGTTCTGAGGAACTTATGTAGATTACCCATATTGCCACAAGACCGTCACTCTAATTGTGGAAGAGAAAAATTTCCATGATAATTTCCAAAACTACCACAATGGTGATAGATCACTCATATAAGGTCCTGTGCTACCAAACATCCTATATGAGCACACATTTTTTCACAAAACTAGCAAAATTTTTCATAACTATGATTTGGATCAAAGAATACACATGTTCTGATTGTCTAGTATCAACAATTTGTCTAGTATGAGATGCCTCCTTTAGGTTCTCCTCAGCTATGAGATCCTATTACACCACCTCAGCAAACATATATAACCAATAGAGGTTAACTTGGGACTTAATCTGGAAATTATGTCAATACTAAAAGAGCCTCCCTATATCTATCTCATCTTCTAGAAACACTAGAGAAAAGCATTGCAGGTCTATAACACATCCATCCTACTTTATCATAGACATGATCCCCTAAGTCATCTACATGAACTCCAATACTTTCTCCCACCTTAGAATCTCTGGGTTGAATTTCTCCCATAACCATCCAATGAAGTCCTTCCATTAAAAATATTCATTCTATCTAGCCCAATCATTAATGTCCAACCAGTGTTTCATTGATCCTTGTATCATATTACCATACAACATGACCCTCCTCTCAGTAGGTCTACCCATATGGTCAAGCATCATATCGATGCACTCAACCAATAACTCATCTCCCTTTGGTCCACCCTCTCTAGTAAAATTCATAGGGTGCTGCAACTGGAACTCCCTTGTCAGATCAAACATACAATTTACATCTTCTAGGTGTATTCCCATAAATAGTATGAAGAGAGAAAATTTACCCTATAACTTCCCCCATACTTCCTCACTCAACACAATTAGTACCTCAAGTTCCACAATTATTAGATCATTACCATCCATATCCTCAGGTCATCCACTCAACAAGCATGTTCATGGGGGAATAACTATACAATTCCAAAAACATGTATTATGAATCCTAAAATAATCATATAACATTTACTAAAGAGGAAAGTCACAAGAAGCTAGAAAAAGTATTTTCCCCAAACCTTACTAAATGGTCAAAACCTATGTGCTATTACTACTCATAACCATCTTACTCCTAGGAATTGGTTATCTAGGGTAAACAAATTATCATATTCAATATTCTCATTTATGAACACAATTATTCACATTATTCACCATTTTACAACTTTTAATTTTATATTAGTCACCATTTACAATTCAATTTCACAAGAAAGGAAAAATATTTTAAGTTCCACAACTTACCCAAAACTCGTTTTCCTGTGCATACCTAAAATGATGCATGTCACAAAATAATAATGAGTTTCTTCAATAATTCATAAAGACTAACTATCATGCCATTATAGGAAACATTTATACTATAATAAAATCTCACAAACAAATTTCAAATTACACAACAAGTGTGTCACCCAAAGTGAAATAATATTCAACTGTAATAGAAAAAAGAACAATCCCACCCAAGGTACTTGGGGTTTTCAACTATACATGGTTTTGAAAATCCCATTCATGAGTTTATATCCAAGCCCCAAATCTTCTAATTCTAATTTATAATTTTTATAAATAGTAAGATAAAAGAAAATGAAATTAATACTGGGCTCTAATATCACTTTTTAACATCCTGACTTGGGTACCACACACTAGTGCCCTGAGCCGATCGGTCACATGACCTTAAGAACAACTCCTTGTATGTCAGAGGCTATTGACTAAAATATATGGTTTTATAAGAGGATCAGAGGGAGACTATACCCACTTTTATCAAATTAATACACCAGTTGAAATAAATAAAAAATATCAGAAGCATATATAATCATAAAAAATTCCAAAATCTCAAGATAATCAAGTTATAAATATAGTATCTATCTAATGCAAAAAACATACCATGTAAATGTAAGATCCAAGTGCCTAAAATAAAATTTGATAATAAAGACATCGATGAATCCAAATTGTTACCTAAACTAAATCTGGTTCCCTCATCCATGATCCATCCCTAAATCATCCATCTAGCCCAATGCCTTTTCCATTAACCTATCCTACAAAAATAAATTATAATTTGGTACAGATCTAGAAGCCCGAGTAGGGTGTGAGTAAAACTCATAATTATACCACCTACAATGTCTAAAAAAATATATTATAATAATATTGTATGTAGTTATATAAATAAATATTTACAATGAATAAGAAAATAGTTATCACATTATCATTTATTCATTATTTTAGCACATTGACTCCTGGGTTACCGAGGACACCCATACCTCAAAAACTTCTTTGGATCACGCCAAAGCATGAAGTGTTCCTAGGTAACATATCCTAATACCTTCTTCAGATAATCTTAGATCCCAATGTATTTAAATGTGATATCATATTTCAATACATGATTCAGCTTATACCGAAACTCTAAGTATTCTCAAGTGAGGTCATATCTCATAGTACCTTTGTTACTATTCAATAACCCATACATGATTGACATGATACCACTTATACTAAACCCAATATAATTACCATTTTACAATTCATTAATTATTATTTTAATGACTATTTTACCATTCAGACATCACACATTATAAGGAACAAGCTCCCATTGTTTAGTTCATACTTGAATTAACATGTTCCCATTCACCCATCACACATTAGAATGATCATGTTCCCATTCTTTAATTCAAATTAGAATGACCACATTACCATTAACACATCACACACCAGAATGACCATATTATTTTTCATTAAAACATAATTAATTAAAAATTTAATTATCCAATACAATTCCATTATTAATTCAACAATTATTTAAAATCAATAGTTACATTATTTAATCAAACACTTAGATAATCACATAAATCGTATTAATTAATTAAAAAAACATTTAATAAATACAATTTCATTACTAATTTAAAAATTAGATTATGAATTAATTTCCATTAACTAACTCACAAATTAATGAAGTATTTTAATCCTATTAATTAATTTGACAATTAATTTACCAATACTCACAAATAAAAAAATCTAATTATTAAATCCAAGATTAATTATTTCATTCTCAATTTAAATTCCTCATAAATAGTTCAATAGATAATTATCTAAATAAATAATATCATTGTTACATAATTATTCTCAAAATTAATTAACCCAATTCATAATATCAATTTTCCATAATTAATTCGATAATTAATTACCCCCAATTCCCACAATTTAACATTTTTTTCATTAATTAAATCACCCAAATTAATTAATTTAATCAAGAAATTAAATTTGTACTAAAATCTATAAATTATACAATTACATACACTTAATCAAAATCATGACTATGTGAATTGAATATTAGACCACCTACCACAATTCTTCTAAGGCTAATTTCCCATCATAAATACCAAGAAATGGAGCTGCAGAATGATGTAGATCTAGATCTGAATATCAAAACCATAAATAAAGATTAAATAAATCAAGATAGTTTAAATCCTGATTTGGATCTAGAGTCATATATTTGGATCTTAATATATATATATATATATATATATATATATATATTTCCATATCATCAGATTATATCACTAAAAGAAGGCATAAGGAAAGGGGGAATCACGAGAGACGAACCAGGAGAGGATTCAATAATTGGGAGAGGATAAGATCTTCAATACATGCCTTAAATCATGAATAAAGGAGGTAAAAATGACTTATAATCCATTTATAAATCTTTAAAATTTTTCAAAATCTTAAGGGTCTGAGTTTGGGTTGAAAAGGGTGAGTTTTGAGGGGTTCAGGGGAATTAAAATCTAATTTTTGGTCCACATTAAAAATCATGTGTGGTTCTCTCTAACTGTGTGAAAACCATGAACCTATTATTTTAGGGGTGAATGTATTATCCTTTTTGGGTTCAGAATTTGACAAACCATGAACCAGTCATTCAACTCCCCACTATCTTAGGTTGCATGATTTTCTATATTGGGTGCACAGTTTTCTCTAACCGTGCGCCAACCGTACAGAGTCCTTTTTCCTTCAATTTTCTAATGTTTCACAAAAAAATTCACCAAGGTAAAATCCAATTGATAATTAATCAAATAAGGAAAAAATATTACATATTATTAATCCCATTTCAACTCCATAATAGGTAGGGATCTTAAATTTATGGATACTTATCCCATTCATAGGTTTTCTCTGGTCATCATCACTAGGAATTTCATTATTGTGAGAAACTAAATGTGGATCTGGACATGATTTGGAAGATTAATTATACCCTTTATAGAAAATTTATACCACATCCTCTTCACTGATTGTATCTCCATCTCATAAAAAATATATTCACAGTATAATTTGTTTAAAATTCTATAAAAACGATTTTATCATAGTTAATCATTGGTATAATAACAATGTTTCAAAATAGGGAATGTCAATGAATCATAATGGGTAAAAAATGACATAAACAAATTGTAATAAGGTTTAAACTATTTGAATTTATTTAGAATTAGTATCTTTGGATTTTAATGAATGATTTAATGTTTATATAAATCATAGAAGGTGTAAAGGAGTTAGAAGATTTATAAATAAACTGTTAATTAACTATCATTGATCTTACCATCATAGTACATATGTAGTACCCCTAGTTTCTAGTATGTAAACAATTATTTATATTTTTATTTATATAGAGTAATGGGTGATGTTTGGGAGATTCTGGGGGAATATCCAAGGAGTTTTCGAGGCTAAAGGGGAAGCACACAGGTTGTGCACAGTTTGTCTAAACTACACAGAAATCCTAGAAGAAATCATTCACTTTAGAAAATGTTGAATATTAGATTCAACACTATGAGATAATGGTTAGGGAGACCATGTGAGGAGTCCATACGAGGGTCTCCCCAAGTAGTAGCCAACACATGATTAGTGCATGGTTTGTCTAACCGTGCAAACTACTTGTGCACGGGTTCAAAGTGAGATACTAAAAAATTAGATCTCACATGTTTTTGACTCTAACTCACTCATTTTTCTTTTTTTAGACCTAAATTGAGATTATTCAACATTTAATGTTTGAGGAAATCTCCCATTTGAATTGGAATATATTAAGAGCCATCATTTGGCATTTAGAAGCCCAATTCTTGCAGTATGTCATCATTATTCATCTTTCCTGTCATGTTCCATTAAATATACTTCACCCCTAATCGTGGTTTCCTATATCTACAACTAATTTGGGTAGATATAAGATTTTGGATTCCATTTATGATTTTATTTGGATTGAATGTTAATATCAAAATAGATCTAAGTTGGTTTTGTGAAATTATTACCCGATTTCATGAGCGTTCATTGTCCTTTTTCAGTTTTCGTCAAAAATGTTAGGGTAGGTGGATTCACTATCAAACCTTATTGGTAGAACTAAATAAATTGATATCGAATTTATTAATTTTTTTGGATTTTACTATGAAATATATTATTTACGATTGTTATAAACCCTCTTTGGTGATGGTTTATAGAAATCTGGAAAATTTGAATTCATGAAAGGACTTCCCGATTCTTGATTTTAAAATGATGATTTTAAAATGGTATTTTTCTAGAATAGGGGAAATTGGATTTTATTAATGTTTATTTTAAAATGGAATTGTTTTGGTGAAATGGAATGGTTCATTGGAATTGGTTTTATTAATGGGCTTCAAAAAAATAATGGTTTTATAGAAATGTTTTGAATTGGTTTATTTGAAATGGTTTTAGCATATATGGGATGTGTGAGTTCATGTTCAATGTTCCATGGAATAAGGGATGTGTACTAGTGGGTTACAAGGTGTGTGAACCTAAATTAGGGGTGTGTGTCAGTATAACACAAGGTGATTGGATGAGAGACCACTCATGAGTATGGAACTGTAAAAAAAGCATGCATGTGTGGGTGTGTTTTGAACCACGGAATGGTTATGCCAAAGTCATATTGATAAATGGGTTTAAAGACTTTTTTGGTTGTTTTATGGAAATATTACTTTCTATAATATTGGTTAAAATATAACTTGTGTATATTTGGTTATAAATGGTTTTGGAACTTGCATATATTTAGTTATAGATTGTTTTGGGGAATTGTTTTATATAAATGTTGCTAACCTTTCTATCCTAGTGGCATGAGTAGTGAATTAATTAGAGAAACCCTACTATGTTTTATACTCACCCATTTTTGGAATATTGGTTCTTTGGAATATGAAATCTTCTAGGTCATGGGAAAAGATAAAGTATCACAGGTCTTTAGCACCACCTCATGATACTTGGGTTGTTTGGTGGTTGGAGCATAAAGCTTGTGGACCATGTAGTCTTATTTTCATATTAGATTTTATTAGATTTATTTATGATTTTTAATTTTATATTGTGTTTTCTTATACTATATCACACATTGGTTGGTTTGTTTATAAAGGAAATTGCTGAGTTATCTTATTTTTATCATGCATCATATAGTGGTTGTTCGATGATGTTTGTTTTGGTTGTGGTTTTTTTCTTCAAGGTTAAATCATCCCCACTTATATTTTACACTCTTTGGAATTTATTTTTAGCCTTTGGTGACATGGTGATGTCTCTTATGTCTAATAAGTATCTCACCACCCTCAAGACAATAAAAATAATTGCGATGTTAGAAATGGTATCAACTTGTTTGGTCCTTTCCTAACAAGTAGTCTTCAGTTTTGTGGTCTTGGAGTTTAATTCATTCTTATCTATTCCATGGGTTGAAATATTATAATGGAGTAGGATTGTCGAGACATGAAATGTAGATCATAAAAATACATATCTAACCTTTTTATGTTAATCTTCAAGTTTCCAGGAGTTGGTTACACAAGTGGTTTGGAGATACATATAAAATATAGAATCTCATTGTCTTGGGTTTACCCAATGAGACGAGGATGACATGAATTGTAGAGGATTTAGATCCCACTGTGATTCAATATTTCATTTGGAGTAATGATTTATTATTTTTTCAAAGGTTAAATTTTTTGAAAAATGTGAAAAAGAATTCAGGTGAAAGAATTTGAAAAAACATGGTTGGTATATTCAGAAAATGGTTTGATTTTTAAAATAAAGAATAGATTTTTCAAAAATGATTGAATGTAGAAGAGGTTAATTTTAGAAATTAGTGTTGTGATAGTTGATGTGATATAATTTAAAATTATTAGCCATTAGTTACTAGAGAATAATACTTATAGAGTTTTTTGTTTTGTTTAGAAAATGACACTCGATTGACGTTATTGAAACCATTCAAAAGAAGCTGCAGAGATTGTGGTTGAACATGTACCACAGGTGAGCTAAGAACTGGTTCAGAGTATCATCCAAGTGTTTCATGATATGAACATGGAGAACCAGAGGGACGATCGAATACATGGGGATCATTTCATCTAGTTCAGGAAGTAGAATACACACATCTTCTATGGTAATTCTGATTCAGAAAGGGTGTAGGTGTGGTTGAATAGGATGAATTGTATCATAGATTTTATTGGAACACTAACGGAGTTGAAATTCAAATTGGAAACGTATATGCTCGAGGATCTTTCATGTTAGTTGTGGGATCTAGCGGTCTAAGCTAAACTAGATCAAGGCCTTAGTTTAGAGTATTTTGATGAATTGTTCAATAAATAATTATACTCTCACACATTTCAGATCCATAGAATGATGAATTTTTCAACATGGAGTGGGAAAATCTCTATATCATAGAATATGAGTCTAAATTCTTGGATTTAGTGAACTTTTCCCCTAAAGTTTGGTGATTTTGGCCTTTAAGGAACACATCATTGAATTAGGGATATGACCTAAGATTTAATTGAAGATTATGGTGCCCTTTATTATGGATTATATAGATATGGTGAAGAGAGTGATAATGGATGAACATGATATCTCAGGAACTATGGGAGGAGTAAGTATGATAATACCTATGAGAAATGGTGGGAACTCGAATGTTTTGAGTAAGCAGAAGAGGGACACCTATTTCTAAGGTGGGATCAGGACTCAAAATTAGATGGATGGATCAATGAACCTTTCTCCATGATCCAAGATTAAAGCATTCTATTTCCAATGTGGATTGCTTGGCCACAGAAAGAAAGAGTGTATGACACAACCTAGAGAGTTTCATAATTGAAGGAAGATGGGGCATATTCAATGATACTATTATAGTGCTCTGAGGTAAAGTTCTCGAGACACTTCTCATGTGTCTCAAGTATCATATACTTCAACAGGGCAATGAAAACATAATAAGACTCTTCAGCAGAGCATATCTATCCATGGTGATTCTAGGAATACCATAACTCATCAACAAGGGAAATCATTGAAAGGTAAAAAGTAGGAGAGTGTAGCAATTAAGCAATTGTATGGAGCTAAGTAAGTGATTGTGGTTGACCAACCTGGACTATCTACGATGATAGGTACAATTCTATTTAATTATACCCTTATTTAAGTGTTGTTTGATATTGGTGCATCACATTCCTTCACTACTTCTCATGTTGTTTATTTCTTATGTTTGAAACTTGAGATGATTCCCTTTGTGTTAAAACTTCAAACTTCTCTCGGTGAAAGATAATGTCGATACTTTTTTTATAGAGAATGTTCTATAACCATTGATGGAGATAAGATACAATGAGACTTATCAGTATTAATGATGGATGTATTTGATGTAATATTGGGTGTCAAATGTTTGACAACATTTAAGGATAACATCAACTCTTATATTAGAATGGTTAGTTTTATTACTATAGACGTCATCGAGCATCTCTTAAAAGTACAACGAGTTGTAAATATAGGTGCAACAAGCTTGTGGGAACTAGTAGTGGGATCAATTTTTTACCAGTTGGTGTTTTTGACCTTGTCATCGATAGATGATATCAAGGATATCAATTTTCCATTAGTTGTGGGTCAATTTACAAATGTATTTCCCAAGAAATTCATAGGGTTACCAACTATAAGGGAATTTGAGTTTATGATTGATCTCTTTCTGAGTACCAGTACTATTTCCCTTCCATATTATTGGATAGAACTTATGGAGTTAAGGAAACTAAAAGTGTAGTTGGAAGAGATGGAAAGAAAAGGTTTTATTATTTGGAGCACATCTTCATGGGAATCACCTAAGTTTTTTATAAAGAAATCATATGGAACTGTAAATATTTGTGTGGATAATCTTATGATTAACCAAGTTATGATAAATAATAGATATCCACATCCATGTATTGATACTCATTAGATTATTTGAGGGTAGATAAGTTGTTCTCTAAAATTTATTGTGATCCATATATCATCAATTGCGAGTTTGGAAGGGGGATATTCCAAATATATCTTTTAGAAGCACATATGGATATTATGAATACGTAGTCAATAATTTTCGTCTTGTTAATATAACAGTAGTATTTATAGAATTGATGAATTATATATTTTAAAAGATATCTATTCTCCTTTATGGTGGTGTTCATGGATGACATATTGTTGTATTCAAGGAAAATTTTTGAGCATGAAAAACACTTGGTGACAGTGTTGGGAATCTTGAGAGATCATCGATTGAATGAAAAACTATCTAAGTATTATTTTTTGATAGAATAGGTATGATTTATTATCCATGTAATTTATAAAAAAGGTGTTTTAGTTGATCCTGAAAAGATAGAAGCTGTTATCTATTGGAAACCGCTGAAAAATATCTTTGATATATGAATTTTTCATGGTTTTTCTGGTTATTATCGATGTTTTTTTTCGTGGATTATCATGTCTATCATCACCCATGATAAATTTTAAAAATAATAATGTTCCATTATGATGTATTTAATAATTCCAGAATTATTTTCAAGAGCCAAAGGTTCACCTGACATAAGTACCTATCTAGTTTTTACCAGAATTAGGATAAGAGTATGTGGTGTATTGTGATGCTTTGGGATCTGGGTTGGGATGTGTTCTCATGCAAGGAGACCACGTGGCTTCTTATGGTTCAAGGTTGTTGAGAGTGCATGAGAAGAATTAACCAACACATAATTTAGATTTAGCTGTGGGAATCCATGCCTTGAAGACTTGGCGCCATTATCTATTTAGTAGGAAATTTACTCTGTTCACAGATCATAAGAGCACGAATCATATTTCCTCACAATAGGATTTGAATCTGAGGGAAATGATATGGATGAAATATCTTTAGATGTTTGACTTTCAATTAATGTACACACCAGGGGATACTAATTTGGTGGATGATGCATTAAGCAGAAATTCATATTCTTAGTTGGAAAAAGACGCTTTAGATGAGTGCAGTTAATGTTGGACCTAGCTGATATGCATGTTGACTGCGGAGACCGGGGTGATGTTGTGGTTTTATTTTCAGTTTCCATAATTCTTGATTTTTTAAAGATGGTTAAGGAGGCACAAACCTTAGATGCATAATTCCTTATTATGAGTTCAAAACTCAATGGTGGTGAGGCCATTTATGGATAGAAATTTGATGGGAGGTCTGTGTTGTGGTTCAGAGATCATATGGTCATACCTATGTCTTGTTAAGAATAACTTCATCATGCTTAAAAAAATTTGATATGCAATGTAAATCTAGGAATATAGACAATGTATAAGTCATTGAAGGCACAATTTTGGTGGATTGATATGAAATAGATGGTGCATGAGTTTGTTGCAAAGTGCTTAACTTGTTAATAAGTTATAGAAAAATATCAACAAACATCAGGTATGTTATAGTCTTTACCTATCCTAGTGTAGAAATGGGAGTATATATCCAAGTATTTTGTTACAGGTCTACCAGTAATGGTTCAGAAACATGATATCATATAGGTGATAGTAAATTAGATAACAAAGTTGTCTCATTTCTTCCCTATTCATGAAACTCTTACGGTGGAGGATCTATGAAAAATATATATCCAAGAAGTGTTAAAGAGACATGGTTTACTAAGTTTGATAGTCTTAGATAGGGATCTAAGGTTCATATCTTGTTTTTGGAAATCCATACAGAAATCCCAGGGGACTCAGTTGACTATGAGAATGGAATATCACCCTCAGACAGATTCCCAATCCGAAATAACAATACAGACATAGGAAGAAAAGTGTCAGGCTTGCGTATTGGATTTTGGTGGCTCATGGGAAGAGCATGTTTCATTGTTGGAGTTATCATATAATAACATCTTTTAGGACTCGAAACATATGGATCTGTTTGGACCGTTGTATGAGTTTTCTTGTCTCTCTCTACTGTGTTGGCTGGAAATAAGTGAGACTTCACTTGTTGGGATGAGGCTTATCCAAGAAAAAACATAAAATATTTAATGGATTGGAAAGATAATGGAGATAACTCAATGTCATCATAAATCATATACAGATCATTTTCAAAGATCATTGTCGTTCATGGTGACTGATCATGTGTTCGTAAGGATCTCTTAAAGGCTTGGACGTTGTGGTTTAGGGAAGCATATAAAGATATCACCTTGATACATTGTCCCTTTAGAGATACTAGAATGTATTTTTGAGGTGTAATATTAGTTGGAATTTCAACCATAGTTTAGCTCATTGTATAATGTGTTCCACGAATCTTAGTTGAAAAAGTATCAGCCTAATCCTGACCATGTCATCAGATGTGATCACATTGACCTAGAGCCAAATTCATCATTGGTACATATCCTGGTACATATAGTGAAAAAGTAAATAGAAATTATTGTGTGGAAAAAATTATTGGTTTAGTGTGGGTTTTATGGAGATATATTCAGATTCATGAAGAGACTTGGGAACGTGAAAAGGAAATGAAAGAGAATTGGTTGGGACTCTTTTAGGGATAGAATGGTTTTCTACTTTCTAAGCATGGAAAGACTGATGGTTGGGAGAATGTAGTACCCTAGTTTCTAGTATACAACCCTTTAATTATGTTATTATGTATATAAATATAATGGTGAAGGCTGGGATAGTTTGGGGGAACTTTCAAGGTGTTTTCAGGGGTAAAGGGGAAACACACGGGCTGTATACTATTTTTTTAAACCGTGTGGAAATCGTAGGAGAAACTACGCACTTTGGAAGATGTTTGATCATCGATTAGGCATGGTGTGTGCATGGTTATGGAGACCATTTGAAGAGGTTGTGCAAGGTTCTTTCTAGATAGTAGCTAACTCATGGTTATAGCACGGTTTGTCAAACCACATGAACTAACAGTGCACGGGGACAAAGTCAGATCCTAAAAAAGTAGATATCATGCATTTTTTCCTCTAAATCCATCATTTTCCCTCCTTTCCAGCACAAACATGGGATTATTATCCATTTATGGTTGTATAACCTCTCCTAAGTGAATTGGAATCGATCTGGAGCCTTCCTTAGGCATTTAGAAGCCCAATTCTTGTGGTATATCAATTTTATGCAACATTCTTGTCATGTTTCCTTAGATCTATTACACCCCTCCACACGGTTTATTAGATATACACCCTCTATGCATAGATCTATGATTTTGGATACCATTTATTATTGTATTTGTCTTGGGTGTTGATAGGGAAACATATCTAAGGCAGTTTCATGGAATTCTTACATGTTTTCATGAGTATTCTTCCTCCGTTTTCAGTTTTCATCAAAACAATTTGAGGTAGGTGGCTTCACTCTCCACTTATATTTGTATAACTAATCATAATGATTTAAAATTGATTACTTTGTGTGAATTTCATAATGAATTGGTTACTTTAATATTGTTTTAAACCCTCTTTAGTGAGGTTTTATTGAAATTTGTAGAACTGGTGTTCTTGAAATAAGTTCTTGATTATTGATTTTAAAATGAAGATTTTAAAATGTTATTTTTCTAGAAATGTGGTAATTGGATTTGATAAAATTTTTTTCAATAAAATTAATAGTTTTGTTGAAATGTAATAGATGAATAGAATTGGTTTGTTTAATTTTTTTCAATAAAATAACAGTTTTACTGAAATTGTTTAAATTTTTTTATTTGAAATGGTCTTGGCATATATGGGTTTTGTGAGTTCTTGTTTGATGTTTCCCTGAATAATGGATGTGTACAAGTGTGGTAAAAGGTGAGTGACCCTAGATCATGGGAATTCATTAGTAGGATAGAATGTGATTGGACGAGAGACCACTCATGAGTATGGAATTATCAAACAAGCATGCATGTGTGGGTGTGTTGTGAACCATAGAGTGGTTAGGCCAATGTTTTTTTTTTTGAGAAATGGGTTTAAAGACTTGTTGGGTTTCTTTTCTGGAAATATGAATTGCTAAAAAATTGGTTAAAATACCACTTGTGTACATTTTATTATAAATGGTTTTGGATATTTAGTTATAAACTATTTTTGGAAAACAATTATAAACTGTTTTATATAAATGTTTCTAACATTTCTAGCATAGTGGCGTGAGTAGGGAAGTCATTGAGGAAAGCCTATTGAGTTTTATACTCACCCATTATTTAGAACTTTGGTTCTTTTGCAGATGTTATCTTCCTTAACATGGGAAATGTTAATATATCATAGGTCTTTTGCACCACCTCATGATACTAGGGATATTTGGTGTTTTTAGGATAAATCTTGTGGAGCATAGAGTGTTGTTGTCTTCTTTGAGTTTATTAGTTGTATTTCTATTGTTTACATTGATAATGGGTTTTCCTCTACTATATCACACTTTTCTTGGTTTGGTTATAAAGGAAATGGTTGAGTTTCCTTGTTTTGATAATGCATTATATAGAGGTTGTTCGGTGAATTTTTTGGTTTATAGTTTATTTATTAAAGGGTAAATCATCCCCCAATTATATTTGAAAAAATTAGGCATTTATTGCTAGTGTTTGGTGTCTCGGGGATATCGCTTATGGCCAAGTAGCATCTCACCACCATCGAGCCAATGAGAATAAGTGGGATGTTACAACCTACCACCACAATCATAGAGACTTCAACATGGAATGACTTTTCATAGAAACCGTTCATTCAACCCTTAGACACTTTTGTGATATGTTAACTTAACACAAGTGAATTTAATTCAAATAATTCCCCATATCATTATATTTAAAGGAAAATATAGTATTGGTTTATTTTTTCCCTTCTATTCATGGTCCAGATAAACCATAACACCACCCCATTAACAAAAATATTCCATTTATGTGTTTTCATAGATGTTTCTTTCAAAAAAATACTTATAAGAAAACCAATTATTTCTTCCATATTTTTTAATTAATTTATTATTCTATAATGCTCATCTAACCACTCATATTATTGATTTTCAATATTGATATAAGACATGGAAAACTCCTTCTCTATCTTCGTTCAACATCATATTATATATTCATGTCTTAAAAACATTTGAGAAACCTGTTCCCTTAAAAGTATTAACATCCGACCATTAATGATGTGGTTAATATTTCTTTTGGGATTATAAGATTTGTCTTTTTCATGTCATTCTATTCATTTAAAGTTAGCCTTGTATTCAGTAACACATTCTTGTTCATTCTACATTAGGTATAAGACATTTATCTACATTTTTTATTGATTCACATTAGGAAAATATTTCTCAAATAATATCACATTAAAATACCAACATTGTAAAAATTATATTTTATCATATTATTTAGTATTCTAGAATAATATCCAGTATTGATGGACATATACCTTTAAACAATATACTATTGGAATAACATTTTACATTCAATTTCATCCTAATAATGAAATATTTTTTCTAGAGAAATTATCAATTTATTATCCACCAATATACTAGTGTATTTCTTATAGAATGTGGTATTTTTTATATAAAGTGGTCCAATATAGGTGCACTGTACTATAGATCAACATGTTTCACTTTTTAGGAAATGTGTTCTGTCATAACATGGGTATGTTTTCCCAATATGGATGTGATCCATTCATCTACAACACCTACTATATTGATAAGATCATAAGGGTAATCCTTATATTTATTATGGGTATTGATATTAATTACTTTTCTTCCATTAGGTGCAATATCTAAATAATGGAACACACTTAATTATCTCCTAACTTCATGTATAAGGATCCACGAATCTAATGAATCTTGATTTTTGGACCAATTAAAATATATTCAATTTTTTATAACATGTGTTACATAGATAACATTATGTAAATGTGAAAAAATATATATGAATATGATTAATATTAAAACAATGATAACCCTATTATGATAGTAATTAATAAAATATTATTACCATTATAAGATAAATGATTAATACATATTAATATTGAGATGGGTTATCCATTGTAAAATTGTTTTCATTATATTTATTATTTTTTTCTAAAATAAAAAAATTAAAAACTCTTAGAATTTCAATGTGATAGACTAATTTTCATTCAAATTCATTATAATAACATTTACCTGGTATAATTTTTTTATATTTTAAAAAGGATGGGTTTTAATAAAATAAAAATATGGTTTCCATGAAACTAGTATATTTTATGAAATTATAACTATATAAGACTGGCCCAAAATATTAAATAATATTTTAGGTGACCAAATATGAATATAAAAAATATCTATATGTGTTTTTAAAAATATTCCATAAATTAGTAAATTATTTTTTTATGTTTTTATAACTAATAAAAATTGATATTTTGTTAAAAATTATGTTTACTATTTCATCAAATCATGCATTTTCACTATGAGATTCAGTCATGGATTGAAATTAAATCCTAATTATTTTTTTTCTCTTAATTGTAATTAAATTTATTTCATTTATACTAGTAACCATTCTAATTTTTTATTACATATTCTCTTAAATATTTACAACATTATTTTTTCAAAAAAAATAATGGGAATAACTTTTTTTATTTTGGAAATAAAATTTCACTCATTGAAAAAATATTTTATAATATAATTTTGATTTTTTTAATAATAATTATCAATTTATGTAAAATTATAATTAATATTTCTTTAAATTAATTACTATGGATAGAAATAAATTACAAATTTAATATATATTTAAAGTAAAAGTAAAAAAGGTCAAAGATATTTACCCTAAAACACAGAAGTTAGTATAAAAAATGGGAATTTGAGATTATTATTGACACACATTCACATTTATATCAACTATTTTTCTTTTTATTCCATTGATAATTATATAGAAAAAATAAATTATTCAAAACATAAAGGTTACTTCCCAAACTATCATTCTCTTCACTTATGAAAAGTTAACATGTCCCCCACTCAAATATTTCCCTTACCATATAATCTTGTATTTCAAATCTAACAAATTTATCCTCCATGAATCATTTCCCACTTCTAAAAGCCTATGGTTACTATTATTTTTTATAATTCCATCATTTCAACAGAGAATTCATTGAGAAAGCACAAGTCCCCAACATGAGTATCCACTTCTTCATAGTTTTTCCATCATAATTTTTACTCTCCGAAAATTCAATAACCTTATAAACAAAATGATAAAATGATTATTAATTTGATTAAATATCATTATATTATTTTAAAATCTATTATTCATTTTATTATATCAACTAGTAAAAAATGTTGATCATGTGTATGTGTGTACTACCGCCTCCATGAATCAATGTTTTTTGTTTTTCATTACCCTAATTGGAGGATGGTAATGTAGCAAACCCAACCCAGAAGCCTAGATCTAGTGGCTACAGTAATACATGGGAAACATATATATGGTATTAAATACCAAAAGACAAAATAGTACTATAGTCTTGGTAAACTACATACTTACTTTAGTCATTCATTAAATTTTAAAACACAAATTACAACCTAATTTTTTTTAGGAATAACATTATTCCCTTTAGAATATCCTTGCCAATCAAACATAGTACACTTCATTGATTATATATAAAGGAAAAAAATTAGGATGAGATCAAATTATCTTTAATGGTTAAGTACAATGAATGATATCATGAATAAATATGCATAATCAACATGTCAAAGTAAATAAATTATCACCCTTTACTTTAAACTAAATAGATAAGGTATAATCAATATAAAAATGTAAATAACTAGAAATACATTCATTTTAAATAATAAAATAATAATGGAATGGATTTAGAGAAAATTTCATTATGAAAATACCATGGATAATAATATTTGGGTTCTTAATAAAGTGAATTATTAATTATTGGACATCTGATATTATGCATCATGATACCTCCACTTTCAAGACCTTTCATGAGAAATTTAAAATATAGGTAGAAACCCATTTAATACTAGATTACTTATTTTTCTCCTGATACTTATACAAGAATCATGGAAAAATAATATATCAAACCACACATGTCACTACTCATCTAAATAATTTATCAAATATCAAATTACTAATTTAAATCATCAATAATGTGTTTTATCATCAAATATTCATATTGAGTAAAGAATACAAATTTATCAATGTTCCCCCAGATAAACAAATAACATTCAATGTAGACCATCGTATATATAAAAAATATATATTTTAAATAACTAACATTCATATGATAAATAATATTAATATTTAGGGTAGATTTAATGTAAAATGATAACAGGAAAGTGAATATTTTATGGGAAATTTAATTAATATGAAAAATGAATCAAGAAATTGAATTTCAACACTTTCCATGGAAAAATGATCATAAAACATATAGTTGAAGAAAATGAATATATCAACAGAACATATGATCAATTGAGTTGGAATAAAGGGTTTTTGTCATTGATGAATAGAAATACAATAAAAATATATTTAATACCATTATTGATAAAAACAAACTTTTTTTAGTTTTATTTTTTAAAACATAAAACATTTTCAAAATCATTTATTTTTTTTGGAAATTAAAATTAAAAAATAATAATTTCCATAATATTAAGAAAAAAATTCATTAAAAATATACCTATAATAATTCCAAGTAACCTTCAAAGAAATTATGATCATGTT
This sequence comes from Viscum album, assembly GCA_963277665.1. NCBI lineage: Eukaryota > Viridiplantae > Streptophyta > Magnoliopsida > Santalales > Viscaceae > Viscum > Viscum album. The sequence continues at coordinate 741,881,087 of OY728138.1, read as the reverse complement.
GGTGGGTAATTCCATACGTGATGAACATTTTAAATAGAACATTCCATTTTCACTATAAAAAGGTTAAAAAAGTTCCATGATTGGATGCAAACAATATGGTTACATTTAAAATATTTCAAAAAAATAAGTGGGTAAAAATGTATTTAATAAGTCCTTTTTAAAAGTTTTAAAACATTTTTGAAAAAATCTCTATGAAATATGTTTTTTTGAAGAAAATAGATTTTTGACTGAAGAGAGAAATGAAGTTGGATTTTATTAATATCATTTTCTAAAACACATTAAGTAAAAAGTACTAGTAAAATGGTAAAATTACATGAATATATTGTGAATAAATTGATGAGAAAGAAATTAATTGGGTTTTCTATACAATGATCACATAATTCCATTGAACTAAAATTCATTAACGAATAGTCTCAATTAAAATGATATTGTGATGTAAACCCTTACAATGATCACAACATTGAATTGAGAATTTAAAAATTAACTGATTATGTTTATCATCTAAAAATCCATATAAAACATATTAAAATACTAAATAATATAAAAAAAATTCATTATACACATAGTCTTATAATATTAATGATAGAAAATAAGTAATATAACCCAATGAAAAGAAATTGAGTTATGATATTCATTACTAGTTGGTAACATTTAATTCAAATTACCCTGGCTATAATAATTTAAATTGAAAGATAAAATACCATAAATAATGAATTATTTATTATATTACATGTTAAAGGGGTATTATATACACCATATAAAATAAATTAGTTTCACAACATTACAATATGCATCAGGGAAATGAAATTGACACGAAATTCCTTAACTCACACTTCCTTTTTTGCTGAATGGAATTTAACCTCACATACAGGTGTTTTAAATTTGTTATTAATATATACCATAACCATATTAATATTAATAATATCAAATATTCTACTTTTATAATATATTATCACACTTATGTTAATAATATTTCATTATTTTAATATGTTTTGGTTTTAATTGCCTTATTTTCTCTTGTATGCTTCATCATGATCAATACGGTTCTTGTGAATATTATATAGTTATATAATATATATAATAATAATGACACAATTATAATATTTTTGAATCAATTATAATTTTATAACCAATCATGATACATGGTTGTGAAAAATGAAATATGTTATTATCATAGAGATTGTAGGTCGTACATACACATGAGTAACAATTCCATTATTAAATGATCATTATGGAAACAAGGTAGGTAATTTTTTACCTTCATAGAAATATAATAATATCATAAATACATTTTTTATACTTGTATATATCACCCATGTTGTGTGGTGATGAAAATAGAGTCACATCCCATTATGAAGGTGGTAGTCTGCACATTCAGGAATGATGTTACCATTTTTAAGTGACTAAAAAGGTAAGTTAGAAAATGATATATATTATATTTTAATAATGATGAATTTAGGGTATAAATAGTATATATAGATTCTCAATTACAAGATGGGTTGAATTTTATGTTAAAAAACATTAATTTTTAACCTTAAATAAAACTATGTTTAACAAAGTCAAACAAGGTAAATTCACAAAGCCTCTTTACATTATTAACTATGAAAAAAACTTGGTTAGGTTCTGAAAATATGGTTCCAAAAATGAAACATAATAAATGTTTACATAGGAAAGATTCTTCCTTAAAGTATATATAATCTTATTTATTAGAGTATACAAAAGTACAAGAAAGTCTAAGAAAGTTATACTTTATTCCTTTATCAAAATTCAGCAGAAATAAAATATGAAACAATACAAGTAACAAGTATAAAATATTTTAACCCAAAGAGAAGGGTATCCAACAATCTTGGTTAAAGGTCCCTTGATTTATACTTTCAATAAAGTCTATCTTACCCACACCAGGGTAATCCCTGAATTAGAATACCATAATCTGTCTTGCTATCCCTGCAAGCCCTTGATATTTAAGGTACTCAACACCTCTGTCTTCTTATCCCCAGAAGTCCTCGAACATTAAGGTAGTTGACAACCCTGTCTTCCTATCCCTAGAATCCCTCTATTGTATACATCAATAATCAAGGTTTCATAAAGTAATATGAACAAGGTGTTCGGTGTGCATAAATCATGAGAGTCTCTCTCTCTAGAAATCAATTCAACAACATGTAATCTCTAGGTCGATCAACATGTTTTGAGCTCGTTAAAATGAGCTCCTATTTATAGGTACAACTCCAAAGGTAAGATCCCTCCTCCAATGGTCATATTATTCCTTGAATCTCAGAGGCACCTATACACATTGTAAGAACTTGGGTTTTTAGAACAGGTAAAAATCCCGACCCTATTGGAATTTTTGACTTGTTTCTGATGAAACTAGGGAAAATGGGCAGTTTCTAGAAATTTCCAGACTACACGCCGTGTAATATAAGTACATTTCGTGTATATGTTCGGAAAGTGACTAGCCGTGTGCTCACCGAGTACATGCTGTGTAGTGACCAGTAGAAATTTCTTATTACACGACGTGTAGTTTTTAACACGCTGTGTACTCTTGACCGTGTAGAGGATATACATGGCATGTAGGCCTATTGGCTGGGTATAATGGTTTAACCAAGTACACGCAATGTTCCTCTTGAAGACACCGTGTGGTTTGGCTGTGTATGAGAGAAATACATGGTGTGTGGGTAAGCCGGTGAGGAAGAGAAGGAAAACGAAGTACACACCGTGTGCCCCTAGGTACATGCCGTGTACTCATATTGACAGGTTCTGGAAAGTATGTCGGTGGAATTCCAGCCTCCAAATGAAAATTTAAATGATATACACGATGTGTAGTCTTAAAGTACATGCCGTGTAGTTTTTTATGCGTTAAAATATGAAGTAGCCTCATTTGGAGGCAAAACACACATTTTGGATGGGTTTCACGAACCAAGAAGACTGAACCTTGATTCCTCTCCTGATTCTTTGAATGATGTCAGTTCTGAACACAGATTGATGCATTGGAACCCCCCCTGGTAAGGCCTCGATTCATCTGGATCCGTTTTATTTGATTTCTATTCTAGAACGAGTTATAGGGGTTTGATCGGTTTTCACTCTTTTGTAGATATACCGTGTTTTAAACCTAATTGGAGGCTGTTACTAGAGGAGTAGCATCATACAAGTCTCTGGTAGGTGGTGCATACCTTTTTTTTGGGTTTCCATGGTCATTTGGGTGATACGGCCTTCGGTGCATTTTTGGTTATTTTGAGCGGGACCCATTTTTATTTGGTATTGCGTATTAACTTGTTCATTGAACTATGGGATGCCTTTGAGTATGCCCCGTTACTTGTGTTGTTTGAGCGGGGCCGGGTGAGTGGTCGTTGCTCATCGGGGTATTTTGGTCGGGGGTGCCAAAATGGTATTAATTGAATTGTATTGTTCTAAATTGTTGAGTTTGGTTTATTGAACCTTGATATGACCTGTTAGAGGCATTAAAGACCTAAGTGTTGTTGATAGATAACTTCTGGGCTAGTGAAATTCAATTGTTTAGATTGTTTTTCCTGTTATTGTGTTTTGTTTAAATGTGTATATATGTAATTTATTAATTGCATATGCTGAAACTCTTTTTGGTTATGTTGGGCATGGCCCGAATATTGTTGAGTGATGTTGATCATAGGTTGGGATTGGTCTGGGTTATGTTGGGTGGTTCTGATCACAGGATCGGGCGTCATGGGCATCGGTTTGAGGTAGGATGACTATCAGGTTCAACATGGCTTGGGTTATTGGGATGGCAAGGCTATCAGACTTGAGCAGCATGGTCGTAGGGACACAAGGTGTCAGAGGTGTTGTGGCTTGGGTACTATTTTAGTGATTACTGGTCACCCAGAAACATTGAGTAGTGTGCACACAGAGAGACTCCGTGATGGGGTGGTTTTGACCACTTGTGTGGGTAGAGGCCCCTGTTAGTTGCAGTTTAGGTACTAATGGTTTGGGGGTCCTTGCCATAGGAAGACACATGGAAGGTGAGGAGACTTCAAGGGATAACATTGAGGCTATCATATTGGGGTAAGAGGCTCGTAATTATTTGAGGGAAGACATCACTGTCCCTCCATATACTTTATTTTGAGGGAAAACATCGCTGTTCCTATGGCTACTTATTTTGAGGGAGGACATCGCTGTCCCTCTGGTTACTTATTGAGGATAGGAATTGTTGTTCCTCTGGGTTACTATTTCTCGGGCATGCCTTCAGGACGTCAGAACCTGAGACACGCGGTGTCAGGGGGCACATGGTGCCGGGTTACATGACATGGATTCTGACGTTGGCCAAAGTAGGTGCACTCCATTGTGGCTGCTGAGCCCCAGTGGCGTTAGTGTTTATTTGTGAATCGTACTATTTACTGATTTCCTTAAAAATGCATGCCTGCTTAAACACTTATATTAAGTACACACCGTTGGGTGGTATCCTAAAGAGATTCATCTCACACCCTGCATGGGGCCTTCAGAATGCGTGCAGAATTTATGGATTTACGTGCAGGAAAGAGGCAAGCTTCAGGAGCTCAGCAATATTAGATGTTTCATGGAGATGGTATGGACATTGAGGTCTTTCCTAGATAGAGTTTACTATGTTTTTCATACTTTCCTGTATTAGAATGCTTGTTTGTAGCTACAGTTGGTTAGCCATTGGCGCCCTTTACATTTAGACATGTATGGGCCGATTTGGATGCATGTTTTATTGCTTAGTAGTAGTTACATGTGATCAGCATGATTTTGTGTTTATTTCCACTACTGTTGTTATATTTATTGCTTCCGCTGCTTCTTGATATTGAATGTGCTTCTGCTCTGCGGGTCTGGTTCGAGTCTACTGAGTCATTTATTCCGCTGCATCTTACTGTCATACTTGGACCAATACCATTATTATGATCCTCCAAGAGGGAATAACCTCCCCACTACACCTATCAGACCCTCACTACTAGTCGGAAACCTTTGGTGTTTGGGGAGGTGCGCCTAAGGTAGTAGCACTCGACCCATTTAGCACTGTTCGGGTGGCTTTTCGGGTCTGGATCTTTACACAAATGTCACTCAACCAATGGTTATTTATAAATAGATTGTACGACATCATTTCATAACAATAACATGTGTAAGGAAAAATAAGTTACTCAAACAAATCTATTTTTCAGAGTCTAAGGAAAAATAGAATTTTGAGTCCAACCAAATAAACATTTAGAGTCTATAATACATGGATATTCATATTATGTTTTCGAAAGTATTAAAAATCTGAATTCTATAGATTTCAGAGTCTGAATTCTAATGAATTCGGTATCTGAATTATAAGGAATTCAGAGTCTGAATTATGAGGAATTCAGAGTCTGAATTCTAAGTAATTCAGAATCAGAATTTTGAGAAATTCAGAGTCTGAATTTTGAGGACTTGGGAGTTTGAATTTTGAGAAATCCAGAGTCTGAATTATGTGGAATTCAAAGTCTCAATTTTAGAGAATTTGGAGTCCGAATTTCAAAGAATTCTAAGTCTTCATTTTAGTGAATTCGATGAATGAATTTTAGATAATTCAGAGTCTGAATTTTAGAGAATTTGGAGTTTGAAATTTAGAGAATTCAGAGTCTGAATTTCAGAGAATTAGAAGTCTGAATTTTAGATAATTTGGAACCTAAATTTCAGAGAATTTGGAGTCTAAATATAGAACACTCTGTATCTAAGGAATTATAAGATTCTGAGGTTTTACATATGAATATAATTTTTTTGACTTAGAAATAAAATGAGTTTGATTTAGGAATATTATAAAATGAGACAATGAAAACAAAGTTATGGATAAAAATTTCCTTAGATAAGGAAAATTTTCCTTAAGAAAATAATCTTTAGGGAAATATGATTTTCATTAATATAGAGTGTTTGTGATTTTAAAAACATAGAGGAATGGAAAATTCATAAGGAAACCTTATTGAATCAACTATATCCCTATTTTTGGAAAGCACAAATAACCTTATGAAAAGGAATATAAGGACTAATAATTTTCTTTATGAACTTTAAAATAAAAACTTCTCTCCCTTTACTTATAAATCATAATGAATACGAATAACACCCCCCTTAGGATTTGAAATCCCTAAGGATCGTATTCTTGACTTCCTTAAATAGATTTTACTTTTTACTATATACGAAAGTCTTCTTTGAGTAAACTCTCCCATTTATAAACTCCCCCTTACATGGGGAATTATCTTCATTAGTTAATATTATTTTTATCATTCCTTTCTACCCCTTTGCAATTTTCAAAAAGTAATAGAGAGAATGGAAAAAAATATGGTACCTGAAAGATTAGAACTATATAAAAAAACAAATGAAGGATAACCAAATTTACTTTAAGATTAGAAAATTTGGTACCAGAAATAAAATACAAAAAAATACTGTAATTAAAGGAAAATTATTCATCCTTATTTTTCTTTTGGCTTGATCTTCTTCATGATTGTCTTCAGCTTCATAATTTCCTTATGATCTTCTTCAAAGCATTTGAGAAATTTTTTTTGATCTTAATTTTTCTTTTCTAAAGCTTTGATCTTTTTATCCTAAGACTTTAGGATTTATTCCTGAGACTTTAAAAGATCTTATTTATTACTGAACATCTATTCAAACTCTATTATAAGACCTCTTTCCCTCTTTAGATTCAAAGCAAATAAATTGAGCTTCCCATTCAGATCTTTTACTTCCTGCTTCCAGGATGCTAGTTCAAGATTTGACTTTGCTAAAAAACTTTTCATAAGATCCTTTATCCTCTTATCTTATCATTTAAAAGCATCTTTAATAGAGTCTTTAAAGTCATTAAGAATTCTTAGATCATCAATCGTATTCTTAGACCACTTAGTGATTTCCTTGCATGACCTTCTGTGATCATCATAACCAATGTATAAGGTTTTAAAATCATCCTCAAACCTAATGAATTTCTCCATATGAATTATAACATAATCCTATTTCTGATTGAATGATTTTTGAAGCATCTGACACCTCGAGTCAATACTTGGAAACAAGGGAATGGTATCAATCTATTTCTTTAAGGAATAAACCACAAAGTCCTGACCCATGGAGGATGATTCAAAATCTGGTTCCCTCATTAGTGAGGATTCTTTCTCTATCTCAAAAACCTTTCTTTTTGTTGAACCACCAACATATTTCTTAGCTACCATAACATTATTAGTTTATCAATTATCACCAATTTTTATTTTATCATATCTAGAAGTGTTCTTCACAGCTTTTGGGTATTCATGTTCACTATTTGATACTTGAAAAATTATATCTTCATCAATATTTTCCTTCCCAAAATCTTCTTCAAGATCACCAAATTGGAAACAATCGTGATTAATGCTTTCATTATCAGAGGGTTTATTAAATTATTCCTAACCCCCATATTCTTTTCCTTAAGAAAGATTTATTTTGATTCATCCTGGAAAGTTTGGATCGATATCTTTTCAAAAGGGATTTCCTTCTCATGATATTCTTCAAAATTCCTTATCACATCATCAGTGTCATCAAATTTTTCCTCTTCTTCTTCCAATACCTCTTACTGAACAATATCTTATTCTTCTTTAGGTTATGAAATTATCATACTTCTCTCCCAGAGTCACATGCACTGATTCTTGTAAAAAGGATTTCAGTACCTAGATCTGTTCAGAAGTTTTCTCAGTATCATTGATAAGAGATTCAAGAATTTCTTCCTCAGAAATTTTATTTTTTTTTATTTTTTTTCTTGTCTTTAACATTCCTCAGCAACCTTAATCATCAATGCTTTTTCCTCACCAGTATCTTGGCCAAATCTAGGATCTACTTCTTTATTATTATTTTTCTCTTCCCTCCACTTCACAAAAACATCATGAGGTTAGTTTTTTTTTTCATTTTATACTTTGGGGGTGCTGATTAAGTTTCCTGAACTGTAGGTTTTTCAAAGACTACCGGTTACTTTTACTTTCACTTCTTATGACCCTTATTAGAAGTCTATGCTACTTCCAAATTATTAGATGAGGCTTTGATTTCACTTTTAGATATGTCATATAATTCACTGGATTTGATATTAAAACCAACCTTCATCCTCCTCAGTGTATCATCAATCAGAAACAGAACCTTGAAAGTTCTTATCTTAGAATTGCATGGAATTTTGAATGAATCTAGGAAAAGGATATTGATTTTGGAAACAATTTACAGATACATGATAATTAGTGATTTGAGGGTCCTATTTTTGATATTTGTGATCGTCAATAAGATATAACGCACCAAATTTATCTTCCTCAAGTTCACAAGAAAATACAGAATGATGATATCACTCTTCTTAAAGTTTTCCATATATATTTTTCTCAAAATTAGGAAACCCTAAACCCATAATGACAAAAACCTAATGTTTGTTGAGAGATGGTTTATCTTTGGTGTTTTCACTCCATTGAGTTTGAGTAACTCTAATGACTTCTCCTTCTCAAAGATTCTTGATTCATCTGGTAGCCTATGGGTGGAGAAAATGGGTTCAAACTCATACGTAATTCCAATTATGCTTGCAGCCATACTTAATTAAAGGGAACAAGTTTTCCCATAACTCTTGAAAGAAAATTTATCTCTCCCTCCTTAATTTAAAAAACATGCAGTTTCATAACAATCAAAAAGAAATTTGAGATAAAATGGATATTGTCCTTTAAGTTTTGATATGAAGAGACTCTACTAGCCATTTAGCTTGATATTTTGTGTAATGAGATAATTATACTTCAAAAATAAAATCAGATATACTAAACTCTATCTATAAATTTTCCATTCTGAAATTTCCTTAACTGACAACATTTTCTTCTAAGGAGATGCTTCTAAAGACATTCAGAGTTAACCAATACCAGAAATGTGGAATGGCCCTTATATAGAGAGGTAGAGCTTCCGCATGAAAATGATTGAAAAAAGATGTGGGACAACCAATAGGGGACTTTATATAGGAATTGAAGCGATGGTTCATATTCCTGAATTGATCCAATGGTTGAAACAAGAATGATCTGATCTGACAGTTGAGATGAAAGCCGAAGAAGGATTTGGAAGGTTATGATATTTTGAGGTTTTTAAAGTAAAAATTCAGATTTAAGGAAAGTGAATCTAAAATTGTTTTCTTAGAAAAGATAAAATAAACAGAAAGTAAAAAAATTGATTAAGAAAATTTAAGGAAACATAACTTTCAGATTGTTAGGAAAATAGTCTGTAATGAGAAAAATTATTCTTTATGAACTTTAGGTTCCTAAAAATTTTATTACGATTTTTTTGGATACTAGAAAATTATTGAAATTAGAAAATTTTGCATGTAATGGAAAATTTGAGTTCCAGAATATGAGTTTTGGAAAATTTAAATTATGAAAAATTTTATTAAGTAAATTTTTTGGTTAATTAATAAAATATACCCCGTATGAAATGTAGTTACCTAATGTAAGGTGATATGTTTCAAAAAAAAGTTAATATGGAATATTACCTTACATGTTTTATTCCAAAATTTTGTTTAATTTATTCAAATATTTGAGAGGGTAATGATTTTCTAAAAATAACAGCAAGATGATATTTTATTCTGATAAATTGAAAAATAATATCTTCTTTTAGTGTGTAATCCCTAAAGAAGTCATGCCTAATATCTATGTGGTTTGAACAAACTAATTTGTAGGTTTTTTTCATAGGAAATAGAACTAGTGTTATCACACAATATCTTTGTTTTCGTAAAAATCATTCCATAGTCTATGAGTGTGTATTGCATTTATAACACTTGGGCACAAAAACTTCTAGTTGCTACATATTCGGATTAAGCAGTGGAAAAATTTACTGAGTGTTTATTTTTTTTATGACCAAGAAACTAATGAATCTCCTATTAAATGACAAGTTCCAAATGTAATTTTCCTATCCATTCTACATCCACCAAAATCAGCATCTAAAAAACTTTTTAAAATAAAATCATTTTTAGAAGTATAGAAAAGTATTAAATCTATGGTTCCCTTTAAATAGCAAAAAATTATCTTCACTACTTTTAAATGAGATTAATTAGGATTATATTGATATATTTCACATAAGCATACCGAAAACATTAAGTCTGGATGACTAGATATCATGTATAGTAAAATTTCTATCATACCTCTAAATGATTTTTGATCTATTGGTTTCCTAGCTTCATCAAGATCAAGATAATTTGATGTACTGATTGGAGTGTTTATATTTTTAGTGCTATCAAGTCCATACTTTATTAAGAATATCTTTAATAAACAAATTTTGAGATATATATGTACCAGCTGGTTTTTAGAAATTCGAAAACCTAGGAAAAATGTTAACTCACCCATCATACTCATTTCAAAATCAGATTTCGTTAGATTCACAAATGAATCAGTTAAAGATTACTGAGTTGAACCAAATAGAATGCCATCAACATAAATTTGAAAAATAAAAACATTTTTCATATCATTATTTATAAAATGGTTAGACCAGAAGTTCCCTTAACATAATTGTTTTGTAACAATAATATTGTAAGTCCATCATACTAGGATCTAGGGGCTTGTTTAATTCCATATAAAGCTTTGGTAAGTTTGAAAACATGTTCATTATGTTTTGTTTCTTCAAAAATAGGAGGTTGTTCAACATGAACTTCCTATTGAACATATCCATTAAGGAAAGCACATTTTACATCCATTTGAAAAAAATTTATATTAAAGAATGCTGAAAAGGAAAGTAAAATGTGAATAGATTCATGTCTAGGTACATGAGCACATGTTTCTTCATAGTTTATTCATTATTTTTTATTATAGACTTTATAAACTAATCTAGATTTATTTCTTAATATGATTCAATTTTCATCACACTTATTTCTGAAGACCCATTTTACACCAATTATAGAAGTTTCCTTAGGTCTTTCAACCTAGGTCTAGGCTTTGTTCCTTTCGAATTCATTTATCTCAACTTGCATGACTTTAATTCAATCGTCATCACCTGAAGCATTATCATTGCTTTTTGGTTATAATTGGGAAAGGAATGCTAGATGTTTTAATTCATTTCTTATAGAACCTCTAGTCCTTATATGTTGATTTACATCACCAATGATACTTTCACTGGAATGATTCTTAAGAAACAACTGATTTGGATTTTGTAAAACATATTCTTCAACATATGATATTAAATCTTCTGGGGTAAATGATTCATAAATATTTTCTGGAACATTTTCCTTATAAGAAGGACCGTCTTTTAAGGGTTGATAATCAGTTTTTTAAAACACATTTGAAGATCATGGTTGGGATTGTTTAAAAACAAAAAGGTCGGTTTCATTAAATCTAACATGCACTGTTTATTCAATAGTACGAGTATTTTAATTAAAAAATCAATAAGCCTTAGAAGTTATGGAGTATCCTAGGAAAATTAATTCATTAGATTTGGGTGTAAATTTATATAAATTATCTTTAGTATTCAAGATTAATACTTTGAAACCAAATAATTTGAGGTAATAAATCCTAGATTTTCTACCATTCTACAATTCATAAGAAGTTTTGTAAGGAAAAGGTTTGATTAAAACTCAATTTATAGTATAAAAATAAGTACTTATATCTTTATCCCAAAAGTGTTCAGTAATATAATGCTCACTCAACATGGTTCTAGTTATTTCTTGAAGAATTCAATTTCTTCTTTCAAGAACAGTTTTTTGTTAAGGATTTCATGAATTTGAGAAGTTATGAGTAATGCCTTTCTTATTACAAAAAAGTTTCAAAATATGAATTTTGAAATTATCTTATATGATCACTATGAATAATTATCAATGGAAAGTTTTTCTCATTTTTAACTTGGGTTATAAAAATTTTGGAATAATAAAAATATTTAGATTTAATTTCTAGAAAATAGAACCACACAAATCTAGTGAAATCATCAACTATGACTAATACATAATATTTTCATTCAATACTTCTAGTTTGTGTTGGAACGAAAAGATCCATATTAAATAACTGTAATTCATTAAAGTTAAGACTTCACCGACTGATTTAAAACTTCATTTATGTTGCTTTCCAAATTGACAAGGATCACAAAATTTTGAAGAATCAAATCTATGCTCCGTTAGATCCTTAAACAAGTATTTTATATAATTTTTTTATCGGTTTCTAAGGTTATAGAGTCCTAAAATTCTATTATATAACCAATATTTATCTTCTATTGTACTAAGACAAGTTAGATCTTGTCTCCTAAGGTCTTCTATATTTAGCGTGCATACATTATTTTGCCTATGGGAAGATAGAAATAACTTTACCTTGGAATTGTGTACTAAGAATTTATCATTACTAAAATTCACACGGTAAACTTCATCACATAATTAAATTATGATAATGAGGTTTTTCTTAATGCCTTTATCGAATAAAACATTTTAAATTAAAGTTTTTCCAAGAAACAAAATGTTACATATTCCAAAAATTTCTCTCTGAGCATTATCTCTGAAAGTTAATTTTCCTCCTTTCATCTTGATAACATTTTAAAAGATATTTTTATTAACAGTCATATGATGTGAACATATACTTTCCATGTACTATGTATTACTGTTGATACTATATTTATTTTCTGGAAAATAAAAGAGTTAGGTTTTTGGAATCAAAACTTTCTTGGATCCGGAAATTCCAAAAAGTAAGGTTTTAGGAATCTACATTTTCTTCGAAAAATAACCTTTATTAAAACCTAATGATTGAGTTTTTTTAAAGAAATTTTTTCTCCCAATTTCCACCACACTGACATTTAGTAAAAAATAGATCACTTTGGTGAACAAATTAATTATTACTGTAAATTGGTTTTGAATAGGTATGAACAAATCCAAAATGATTCCTTAAAGGACGAATTTGGGAATACATCTTGTTAATGTTTTCCTTAACAGAGGAAAAGTTTTATAGACAATTCCTTAAAGAAAAAATTTCTAACTTTAGTTTAATAACCATGTTTTTATTCTAAAAAACATTAGTTTTAGAACTAGAGTTAAACATTAAAATATTTTTCTTAGAAATAATATTTTCAATATCCATAGAAAGTTTATCCTTCTTAGAATTAACTTCCTCAAGGTATTTAGAAACATTTTCAAAATAAAAAGTTTTCTGATTAAGATCCTTAGAATGATCTGATAATTCATTAGTTAAAATAAAAATTCTTGAATTTAATTCTCTAAATTATTTTTTATCTTGAAATTTTTATTCTCAACAAGTTTAGAAAATCTAGAAACTTATTCAAATACAGGTGATCTATTATCTTATGATGATGAAGATTCATCATATAAAGATTCATAATATTCTCCATTAGGAAAATTTTCATTCAAATAGATATTGGTTAAAGATTCAAAATTGTGTACCTTAGCCACAAGACAATGATTTTCAACAGGTTTTCTAGCTATATGACCAATATTTTTCATATTAAAAGATTCATAATCTGAATATTCATCTGAAGTGTCACCACCACTGTAACTCTAGGTGTCATTAGTTTTCAAGACTTTCTTAGCCTTAGTCTTGTAATACTTTTTCGTATTTCTCTCAGTATGATTTTCTTTTCTTTCATTTTTTTAAGAATAGGAAAATCTGGCCAGATATATTTAGCCCTTTTACATTTATAACATGTCTTTTCAGAATATTTTTTATCCTTTATATATTTCTTCTTATATCTATACTAAAAGTCTTTCTTTCTAACTACCTTTTTCATCCTTCGAGAAAGATTAGGTAACTCATTTTTAGAATGTTCACTTTTACTAGATTCAGATAGAATAGTGACTTTCTTAGACTTAGATCTTGTAACCCTTTTTGGAGTCTTGAATTTAGTAGTAGTAAAGGCTAAACTTTCATTTCCATTATTCTTCTTATTCATATCAGCATCTCTTTTCATTATTTTCTCATGTTGAATAAGAGTTCCAAAAATCTTATTAAGAGTGATTTGAGATACTTTTATATTCTCATCAATAGTTGATCTCTTTGATTCCAATTCGTTAGGAATAATATCAATAATCTTATCTACAAGGGATTAATAATCAAGATCTTTCTCACCAATAGATTTTAGACCTTTGACTATTGTTATAAACCATTTTTTCACCTTTCATACTGGTTCTTCATAATAAAATAAAAATCCATGATATTCTTCTCCTAATATAGATCTTCTAGTTTTTATCACTTTATATGTACCAAAATGTGTAACTTAAAATTTATTCCAAATACTATTTTTATCTTCACATGATGATATATGACTATATATATTCTTGGTCATGGAACAAAATAAATAATTATGTACCTTGTAGTTGAATTGATATTCTGGTTTCTCTTGATTGGTAAAGGTTCTGACTTCCTCGTCTAGAATCTTGTAATCTCTAGTCAAAATGACAATGTTTTCCTCTCCAGTATTAATAAAAAATATCTTTATTTGATCTCTCTAGTACTCCTAATCATTCCCATCAAATATAGTTGGTCTATTAGGATTTATTTTTTCAATTGAACCAACATTCATTCCAACCATTCCATAAGAAAATATTTTTTCCACAAAAATTGTTAATATAAAAAGTTAGTAAACAAAAATAAAAATCTCTATGCCAAACATTAGAAAGAAAATTTAAGCAAGAGGAATTTATAATAATGAAAAATTGAGAAGGAAAACATATATGTGATTATATGTATTTCAGAGGCCTTCTCTGATACAAATTGTAGGATCAAAATAGTATATGTAGATTCTCAATTACAAGAGGGTGAGTGAAATTTAATTTTAAAAACTTTTGTTTTTAACCGTAAAGAAAACTTTGTTTAAGAAAGTTAAACAAGGTAAATTCAAAAAACTTCTTTATGTTCTTAACTATGAAACAAAATTTCTTAGGTTATAGAAATCTGGTTTAGAAAATGAAACTTATGAAAAGTATACTTAGGAAATATTCTACCTTAAAGTGTATAGAATTTATTTATTAGAGTATAAAAAAGTATAAGAAAGTATAATAAAGTTATACTTTTTTCATTTATCAAAATTCAGCAGAAATAAAACATAAAACAATACAACTAACAAGTATAAAATCTTTTGATCCAAATAGAAGGGAATCAAATAACCTTGGATAAGGGTCCCTTGATCTATACATTCAAAAAAGTCTGTTTTACCCACACTAGGGTAATCCCTTGAGAGGAATATTAGAATTTGTCTTGATATCTGTGCAAGACCATGATCTTTAAGGTAGTCAGCACCTCTGTCTTATTATCCCCGGATTTCTTTGAACATTAATGTAGTTGGACCCTTTGTCTTCATATCCCTTAAAGCCCTTGATTTTACATAGTAATAATTGATGTCACACGAATCAAGCTAAACAAGATGTCCAGTATGCACAAAGCATGAGAGTCTCCCTCTATAGAAATCAATTCAACAGTATGTAATCTCTAGTTCAATCAACATGTTTTGATATTGTTCAAACTAGATCCTATTTATAGGCACAAATCCAACGGTAGGTTCCCTCCTCTAACGATCATATTTTTTCTCCAATCTCGGAGGGACCTGTACACTTGTCACTAAACCAATCGTTATTTAGAAACATATTGTACGACATCATTTCATAACAATAACATGTGTAAGGAAAAATAACTTACTTAAACCAAATCTATTTCTCAGAGTCTAAGGAAAAATATAATTCAGAGTCTAACCAAATAAACATTCAGAGTCTATAATACATGGATATTAAGATTATATTTTCTAAATAATTAAGATTTTAAATTAAATAGACTCTGGAGTCTTAATTCCAAAGAATTTGGTATCTAAACTATAAGAAATTCAGAGTATAAATTCTAAGGAATTCCAAGTCTGAATTCAGAGAAATTCAGAATATGAATTCTATGAAATTTGGATTCATAATTCTATATAATTTAGAGTCATAATTATAAGGAATTTGGAATATGAATTCTAAGGAATTATGAGGTTTTTTCTGAGGAATTTAGAGTCTGAATTATGGGGAATTCAGAGTCTAAATTTCAGAGAATTCGAAGTCGGAATTTCAGAGAATTTGAAGTGTGAATTTCAGAGAATTTGATTTCTGAATTTCAGAGAATTTGGAGTCTGAATTTTAGATAATTTAGAGTCTAAATTTTAGAGAATTTAGAGTCTTAATTTTAGAGAATTTGGAACCTGAATTTCAGAGAATTAGATGTCTAAAAATATAACAATCTATATCTAAGGAATTATAATATTCTGATGTTTTAGATACAAATATGAATTTTTGTCTTAGAAATAAAATGATTTTGATTTAGAGAGATTATAAAATGAGAAAATGAAAACAAATTTAAGGATATAAATTTCCTAGGAGAAGAATAATATTACTTAAGAAAACAATCCTTAGAGAAATATGGTTTTCCTTATGATAAAGTGTTTTTGATTTTCAAAACATATAGGAATGAAAAATTCATAAGGAAACCTTATTGAATCAACAATGAATATTTCTTGAAATTTATAATTATTTAATTTATATCACATATAATCATCAAAATTATCCTTATCTCTATCCATGTAAAGCATTAGTGAAATATTTATCATATCTCTTCGCAAGGCGATAGACCGTCTTATACCCAAGTGGCGTTACCAAGTCTCCTACAGAAAGGAATGTAATAATGTATAGATGATATAATGGCTGAAGAGGAATAATTATTTTATAAATATCATATATGAACTTTACAACCATCATAATACCCACTTATAAAGGGTGGTAATGAAAACATGAACAACATTGGTTCACGAGAAGGTAGTCCACCATACACATGGATAATTATTTAGTAACACATTGTATGGAAGTGGAGATGGTTTTTGGTCCTGAATTTATTTTAAAAAAATAATAGAACATGTAATATAATTATTTTATTATATAATAATGGTTCAATAATAATATGATGAGTGTAGAAGGAAATAAAATTTAGACACACATTGAAGAAAATTACCTGTTTATATACATTCTTTTTTATGTATGGACTAAAGATTGAATAGGTTGGATCTATGACTAAAATAAGGATTCAATAACCAAATAAGGATTATGTGATTATGGGATAGAATTTGGGATTCTATTGGGATAGATATCAGGTTAACCAAAAAGGGTTTAATGTGTGAATATGTATGGATATGCGATGTCCTTTTTAAGTGGGAAAGTGTACAAGCTTTTAATTTTTTAAAATAATTGAGTTCTAAAAAATATCACATATGATAGATGACATTAAAATGGGTCATTATATATCCTATAATATGTATGGTCAAAATATTTTCAGCTAATGGGTATTGCAAAAGATGGTAGGTCATTTTTAACCGTTATCTTCTTAGTTTATGATATGGAAAACTTATTTTTACCTTAACTATGGTAATTAAATTGTTCAATTTTCAGTATTCATTTTGGTCAAAAACTAAGTTGAACTTATTTGAAATTAAAAACTATTATGATTCCAATTATATGGTACATTTTTTCAAATTAAATTCATATAATTGGAAAATTTTAATTTTATATTAACCCCATAAAGGCAATGAGAAAACTGTTATTTAAGGAGAAACTGTTCAAAAGTTTTCAATTATTTATAGAGAGATTGAAAATAAAAATTATTAAAATGATATAAATTTGATTAAATTATAAAAAATAAAATAAAATTACTTTAAAACTAATTGAAAATATAATTTAACATTATAAATTATTTAAATAAAAATTCACATTTCAATTAAAATTTAGCATTTTCCTTCATAAAATATTGAAACATCTTAGAAAAATGATAAAAAATTGTAACTCCCCAATATTTTGAAAATAAATATAATATTTAATACATGAAACACAGAGTCACTAATAAGAAACGCTTTTTTATAACCTTTCTAGTAAACAAAATTCTACCTTGTCTATGATTTGAATTTTGAAAAACTGATATACACGGTTTTTATCAATAAGATATTTAGAGCCTGATAAGATCAACTTTCATTTTTGGTGAATAGTAACGTGACCCTATAAATTGTAACGGAGCCTTATGAATAGTAATATGACCCTTATGAATAGTAAACACACCTATAAAGGTATAAATAAAATTTAGACACCTTATAAAAGAAATAGAGTATTTTAGATATTAATAATTAAGTGTTAATATTTTTTTTGATTAATAAATATTTAATTAAATTTTAAAATTAATATATTAATTCAAAAGAAAATTAATTTTTCTAAAATTTATTCCTAAATAAATATTTTATTTTCTTATAATTTTAGGGTAATTTAATAAAACAACAGTTAATTTTTGAAAGTATTATAAAATCAGTTTTAAATTTAAATATATACATTTCATGTAAATAAAGATATTATTTAAAAATTAAATTTTTATTATTTAAAAACTTATTTTGATAAAATAGAGTCTATTTTTTAATTCAAAATGAAAAAAATAGTTGGAGTGTTTTATGTGATTTTTCTGAAATACTGGAATTGTTTTGAATAGTGAAATTCGATAATTTATGAAAAATGATAATTAAGAGAATTTATGCATCATTCTTAAGTCATGACTGATGTAAATGGTCATTTTTTCGAAATCACATGAACATATTACTATTATTGGTTATTATAATTAGTACTATTGATTGCCTTGAGAAAAATAATAAAATAATTAATAAGATAAAAAAATCACTCCTCTCCTCCATTATTACCCCCTTCACTCCCATTTCTATTCACTCCTCTAAAGAATTTTTCCTTGTATAAATTCTACCCAATTATCCTCCCAATATCATATCCCATTTCTAATATCCCTTGGTCTCATAAAAAGTCCAAAATCTCTCCCCTAAAGAGGCCCTCCAGGAAGATTATTTCAAGAGGTAAATTACTCTTTTCACTTCTTTTATTTCAAGTTCCTTTCTTTTCTTTTCTCTTTCCTCACCTCCTTTAATACAAAAATTTTTAAGACTCTAGTAACATTCATGTACTAGAATATTGTTCTGATAAATTAATAATTCTTCATCATCTCTCCTCTACCCTTCTTTTATACTAGAAATAAAGACACCATATGAGATGTGTTAATTTATCACATTCAAGGATGATATGTTTTCAATTTCTATTTCCATATTCAATTCTAGTCATAAAACTATTTTGATAGTTGAAAATAACTATTATATATGTATTACAACTTATTTAAGGTTATGTAATCCTTTTTTACCCATGATATTAATTTTTAAATCAAAATGAGTTCGTTGTGATTAAAACTGCTAATTAACCCAAATAATTTCCATTATTGTTTTATAAAACGAATCATCGTCACTTCCAATAACCAAAAATTTTTTATAACCATGAAATATTATGTTTTTTCACTAATAAAATACAAATTATATTTTAGATATCCATTCCCATTCTACATGTTTATCCCTGGATGAATATAAGCAAACTAATCATGAAAACCAAGGAAGAAAACACTCCCAAACAATGAAATTGAATCTATTAAACCATAAAAATGCTATGAATGAACCTAATATGGTTATAATAAATCAATTAAATGTATAGGATATTATAGAATCATTAATTTATGAACCAAAATTTTATTATTCATTTCACTATGATAAAGTGAGGAACACCTTCAGACATAAGGTAATGGTTTTCTACCTGAACCTCTATTTTCGTTTGGGTTACTCTTTGTCTCTATTAATCCCAAATAAATTCAAATAAAATCATATTTAATCATCGTATATTATGTTTTAATTTAATAAATATGTGTAACAACCAGAATCCTTCATTCTCTTATGGCGAGTTACATCTTTTAAAAGGAACTTTCAAAATTATTTTTAAAATACAAGCCCGATACAAGAGAATTTCTCAAATTCTTACATATTTTCCAAGGCAATATTTAATATTTTTTTAGAAACCATTATCTTAATAAAATAAATAATTTTATTATGTAAATACTATATTAATTCATTTTTGGCTTTATGAAAAGACTTTTCTAAAAGATTTCTTTTTTTAAAGTAAATGAGTATTTATCTCAAGAATTACTTGATGAATTTATAGGAGTATATTCATCTGTTTGAACTCTATTGTTGATTATTATGTATTACTTGGATTAATATTTTGTTATATCATCTACCATATTTAATTTTATGGTTTATGATTAGTTTTAATGTGGATTTGATATCTTAAAACCATTCACCAATTTACTCTGAATGGTTTGTGATTATGAATAATGACCGGGGAACGTTATTTACATTTCATATGTTTGTTTAAATATAAATGTATACGTTGTTTGTGTTTATCCCCATTCACATGTGGAATGTATTGAAGTTATTATGTGATGGGTGGGACTTGCTATATACTCTCAAGGAATCAGTATATCTTGTGAAACAAATATATATGGACTTGGTCGAGGCCTTGCCCATTTTTAGAAATGGTTTTGGATGAGGCCTTAATAATTTTTATATGTCTGGGTTGATGCATTGAAGATATGTTTTATAAGGTCTAACATTTGAATTTCCCTCTTTATAAAGCAATAAATTCATATTTCATGAGGTTATTCGACTTGTAGAATTCCTATGATCAGATTTTATTAAGAAAATATTTACTCAGCTAATATTCGTTCCATATTATGTTCATGTTTATTTTTAAAGGCATGTGTTTTAAATTATACACCATGAATATTATTTATGTTATCTTATGCTATAATGTTTACGATTAATGAGCATCTAAGCTCACCCCTTCTTATGTTTCATTTTTCCCAAGACATGAAGTGGTATATTATGATTGACATAGAGGGATAATAATAGAGTGGTGGATGTAAACAATGGAAATTTAATGTTGTTTTTTATTTCATGTTGTGATGTTGAACTTAGTTATGTATCTTGTGTCCATAGATACTAAACTACTTAGTCCATTGGGATGCATATTACTTGTTTGTATGCCAATGTAATAAAATAAGGCACTAGATCTAGGAAACTAGGGTCAGTTCCTTAAAGTTGGTATCAAAAAGAGTTTAGTAGAAAATATGGGAACTATATTTAGAAAACATATATTAGGGAAAAACACTAATATTGTCTTTATGGATAACATAAAAAAATCATAGAATTTTGGTAAGGAATAGATAATATGGATCTTTTTAGAAAATGAATCCCTATTTGTATACTGCAAGTGGACGTGGTTCTGGAATAGATGTACTTAGGAGTGAAAACTCCAACAAGGAGTTTTGGAATTGACTTAAGGTATCCTAGTATAGAACCATGAGACTTACCATGAACCTAGTTTGACACCCCTGAGGAATATGATTAGGATAATTCACAATTTATTTACAAACCATTATAAATTATTTAAATGTAAAATTTTCCACAAAGGAATAATTTTTATGATTATGGTATTAACCATGCATAGGATTTCAATTTATGCTAAGTATTTAGCTAAGTTAAGATTATACATTATGATTCATAACCTAAAATAGTGTAATATATTATTTAGAAATGGAACCTAGTGGAAGGAATTGAAATTTCATGGATGTGTGTATCCCATATAGGGATTTTAATCCTATGAAAAACAATGATGTTGGCTCTAGAGCTGCAACTGGTGTGGAGATACTTATAACTATACTATGACAAATTACTCAGGTTATAAACAATAAACTTACCCAAATGGAGCATCTGGATCCACAACATGGAGGAGATGTGTTATATTTCTTTAGTCAATAATACCTACATCATTTATTAGGACCACAAACCCATTCATATTAGATTAGTGGATATGTTCCTTAGAGAATATATTTCTCGCTTTGGGAAGTAAAGAAATGGAGAAGGTTTTCATAGAATCTTATTATCTTTCGGGATATTCTAATCAATGATGATCACTAATTAAAAACACAAAGAAGGACAAAGAAATAGATAACATGGAATAGAGTGAAATTAAATAACTTTTCTTAAAGAAATAATTTCCTCTTGAAAATAGAGTATATATTGAAAGGTAGTTTCTAAATTTGAGGCAAAAAGAAGATAATATTTTTAAAAATAATGAAGTTAACTTCAAAAGGATATCAATACATGCTGTGGAATATATATGTAATCCATGTAGAAAGATTGATCAATTATCTGATGGCCTAAAGCCATTCCTCTGACAAGCAATGGTCTGCCAAACTTTCTCATCATACGAAGACATAGTCTCATGTACTATAAATATAGAAAAGGATTTCTCCGAGTCTTATGAATTTAAAGGAAATAATGAAAATAAGAGGGATTATTAAAACTCTAGAAAATGAAATAAGTAAATGGAGAATAAGGGAAGAAATTACTTTACACCCTATGATAATTGTGGAAGGAAACACCCTGGTGCATACTTAAAAGAAAAAGGGGTGTAATACGTGTTTTGATAGAAAGGAAATCATGCTAGTGATTTTAATGGAATGAAAGAGTCTATTAATGTTCAATGCTATAATTATAGGGAAATGGAGAACTATGCTAATGATTTTCCAATGTTTCAAGGAAATGTGTCTCAAAAAAGGTCTTAGGAGTAGGGAAAAGATTATGTAATCACAACTACTGATATTGATGTTCCTAATGACATAGTGGTAGGCACTTTAATCATTTTCCCAAACTCAGACAATTCTTTATTTCATTCTGGATCATCACATTATTTTATATCTTATTAGTTTTCCAGGAAAATTAGACTTGTCCAATTTGATTTAACAAATGATTTTTTAGTCAAAACTCTTAGGGGATGTATCAATGCAATAAAGATGTGTTGATCAGGCCGCCTCATGACAGATAAATGTGATTTAGTTGCTACCCTTATCATTATACCCATGATTTAATTTGATATAATACTTGGTATGAGTTGGATTTCACATTATCATGCGAAGATATGTTACAAGAAGAGGGATGTTATGATTTTTGTGAATGGTATTGAATCACTTATCTTTAGAGTAGAAATATCACCAGCTGATTATTATCTATATTCACCCCCAGTAGCTGTACTAAATTAAATTATTAGGGAGGAAGGGAATTAAATAATTATGGGTGAGGAATGGAATGTTCAAATAGAGGATGTACCTATTGTGTATGAATATGTTTATATTTTTCCAGATGATTTACCTGGATATCCTCTAGAGTGGGAAATTGAGTTTTCCATTCACATAATTTCGGGTTCATGGACCATATCAAATACCTCTTATAGAATGGTATCCTTGGAATTAGTATAATTGAAGAAACAACTCAAGGAATTGAGTGATAAGGGATATATTCATCAAAGAGTTTCTACCTGGTGAGCCCTATTCTTTTTGTTAATAAGATAGATGGATCTATGAGGTTGTGCATTGACTACAGGGAGATCAATGCTATAACAAAAAATAACAAGTATCATCTACCTCACATTGATTATTTATATGATCAACTTCATGGAGCTTAATATTTTTCAAAGATTGAACATCGATTGGGATATCATTAGTTTCATGTAAGGAAGGAATACATTCTAAAGAAAACATTTTGAACTAGTTATAGGCATTAAAAGTTTATGGTATTGCCTTTTGGACTGACTAATTCACCCTTTGTTTTCATGGATCTAATGAATAGAGTTTTCAAGGAATATACTAATGACTTTGTGGTGGTATTTATTGATGATATCTTAGTATACTCCAAAATCTACGAAGATCACGAAAATCACTTGTGCACTAGTCTGAAGACTCTTAGATGAAATATATTTTATGTGATGTTTAGAAAGTGTGGATTTTGGATTTAATCAGTTTCCTATATTGGATACATTGTCTCTAAGGATGTAATATTTGTTTATCCCACGAAGACAAAGGCTATGCAAGAATTCCCTACTCAAGTGAACATAACCGAGGTATGTAGTTTTATTGGTTTTGATTGTTATTATTAGTGTTTTGATCAAAACATTACCTATTTAGCCAACCCAATATCTAATCTTACACAAAAAATGTTATGTTTATACTGAAAAAATAATGTGATGAATGTTTTGAGAAATTGAAGAGGATATTATTGAATGATCGGATCCTAACTCTACCATCGAGGAATGGTGGATTTGTGATCTATAGTGATGCATCAATGAAAGGACAGGGTTGTGACCTTATGTAGAATGATATAGTTATTTCCTCTGCATCAAGGTAGTTAAAAATTCATGAACAAAACTATACTACTCATGATCTCGAGTTAGTAGCTATAATCTTTTCTCTGAAGATATTGAGACATTATATATATATAGAAATATATGAGATATATATATATAAATATATGAGATATATATATATATATATATATCATAAGAGCTTGAAATATATCTTCTCACAAAAAGAACTCAACATGAGGAAAAGTATATGGCTTAAACTACTCAAATATTATGATTATTCTATATACTACCACCCATGAAAGGAAAATAAGGTAGCTAATGCATTGAGCAGAAATGATCATGGAGTTCTGAACAATGTAAGGATTGAAACAGATCACGTGTTTATGGATTTATTAAAGATGGATTTGGGAATTATCAAAGAAGGCGAAAAATCACTACTATTTCATTTGGTTTCCTCACCATCTCTGTTGGAAAGGATTGAAATTTATTAGTATGATGATGAGAATCTTTAAACAAAAATTAAAGGTGTGAATAATGGGAAAGTATACGACTTCATGTGTAAAGATGGAATCCTGAAATTTGGGAAGATGATTTATGTTCCAGCTATACCAGAGCTGAAAATGGATTTATTAGATGATTCTCATAGATCAAATTTGTATATGAAACCTGGTAGAAATAAAATATATACTTATTTGAAGGAACATTTCTGGTGGGACAACATGAAGTAAGAAATTGTTGAATATTTATCAATATGTTTTATCTGTCAATAAGTAAAGGTTGAATGACAACATATTAGTGGAGTTATGAAACCTCTACCTATTCCTACTTGGAAATGGGATGGCATCATCATGTTTTTGTCACTGGATTACACAAAACACCAATGAATAATGATGAGATATGGGTAATTGTCGATCAACTTACAAAATCTCCACATTTCATCGCTATAAGGGAGGATTTTTCATTAGATAGCCTTTCTCGAATCTATATAAATGATGTTTTGAGACATCATGGAGCACTAATATCAATTATGTATGATCATGATCCCTGATTTATATCAAAATTCTGGACAAGTCTTCAAAAATATTTGGATACTAATATTTTTTTGAGTATTTCTTACCACCCAAAAACTAAAAGGCAGTTAGAAAGGATGATCCGAACCTTAGAGGACATGTTGATAACACGTTCAATTGACTTTCAAGGTATGTGGGACCAATATTTACCTTTATTGGTTTTTAATACAATAATAGTTTCCATTCATGTATTCAAATTGCATCATATGAAGCATTGTACATAAAGAGATGTCATACACCAACCTATTGGGATGATGTTGGGGAAATGAAACTTGCGGGCCTAAAGCTTGTGGTGGAAACAATAGAAAAGGTAAAGACTATTCAAACCCATATCAAAGCATCTCAATGCATCTCAAAGTAAGAAAAGAGCTATGCTGATAATAAAAGGAAGGATTTGGAATCTCAAGTGGGGGATCATGTTTTCCTAAAAGTATCTATATGGAAGGGTGTTATAGGATTTGGGGAGAAAGGGAAACTGACCCCTATATATATTGGACATTTTGAAATCCTTGAGAGAATTGGAGCTGTTGTATATCGATTGCATATGCTTCCTAGCCTGTCTAATGTCCACAATGTGTTCCCTGTCTCATTTTTGAGGAAGTACATGCCATACTGAATGCATTTCCCGACTTTTGAAGGAATAGAATTGGAACCTGGCCTATCTTACTGTGAAAAGACTATTCAGATTCTTGAAACTAAAGAACAGGTGTTGTGGAATTAGATAACACTACTGGTAGATATACTTTGAAAAAACCATAAAATCGAAGAGGCAACAAGGGATCATAAGGAGATAATGATGAAGACCAACCAAAATATTTTAATGAGGTAACATTCTATGAATTTCAAAGGCAATTTCTTTTAAGGATGGGAGAATGTAACACCCCATGATTTTACAGATAAATTTAATATTTAATGCATGAAACACCAAGCCTCTAAAAACACCATTTTTGATAACCTATCATGAAAACATAATTATACCACCTATGTGATTTGAATTTCGAAAAATCAACATACATGGTTGAGTTCAGTATGATATTTAGAGTCTGATAAGATCAACATACATTTTGGTGATTAGTAGCTTACACCTTATGAATAGTAACATACCCTTCTAAATAGTAATATAACCCTTATGAAAAGTAACCACACCCATGAAGGTATAAATGAAATTTTTACACCATATAAATGAAATAGAGTATTTTAGAAATTAATAATTAAGTGTTGGTATTTTTGTGAGTAATAAATATTTAATTAAAATTTAAATTAATAAATTTATTTAAAAGTTAATTTATTTTCATAAAATTTATTCTCAAATAAATATTTTTTGTCTTATAATTTTATTTTAATTTAATAATACATTTGTTAATTTTTGAATCTATTATGAAATCAGTTTTAAATTTAAATCTCTATACATCAAGTAAAAAAGGATTTTATTTAAAAATTAAAATTATATTTTTTAGAAAATTATTTTGATAAGATGAAGTCCATTTTTTAATTCTACATGTCGAAAAATATTTAAGGTGAATTGTTGGTATTTTTCTAAAATAGTTGAATTTTTGGTGAATAGTGAAATTCGATAATTCATGAAGAATGCTAATTAAGTGAATTTATGCATAATTTTGAGTCATGAATGATGTAAATGGAAATTTTTTTGAACTAAAATGCACATTTTACTATTATTGGTTATAATAATTGACACTATTTATTGTCTTGAGAAAAATAATAAAATAATGAATAAGATAATCAAAAATCACTCCTCTCCTCTACTATAAAACCCCCCTCACTCCCTCTTTTATTCAAACCTATAAAACCTTGTAAATTATATAAATTATACATAAATATCCTTCCAAGATCCTCCCTAATTTCCATCATCCCTTGTTCTCATAAAAAGACCAAAAATCTCACCCCAAAAGAGGCACTCAAGGATGATTACTTCAATAGGTAAACTTCTCTTTTCATTTCTTTTATTTCAAGTTCCATTATTTATTTTTTATCTCCACACCTCCTTTCATCCAAATGTTGTGATTAATCTATTAAATTACATGTATGAGAATTTTGTTATGTTAAAGTAAGAATTACTTATCATCTATCCTTTCCCCTTCTTTTATACTACAAATGAAGACACTATCTCAGATGTATTAATTTATCACATTCAAGGCCTACGAGTAATCTATTTCTAATCCCATCTTTAATTCTTGTCAAGAATAATTTTTTATGGATGAATAAGACTATAATATATTTATTATAACTTATTTAATGTTATTTAATTATTTTTACACATTATATTAATTTATAAATCAAAATGATTTTGTTGTGATCAAAACCCGCCAATTAACCCAAACAATTGTCATTAAAGTTTTATATAATGATTAATATTCATACCCAATAACCAAAACAATTTTATAACCATGTAATATTTTTTTCTTCACTAATAACCTAAAACTTATATTCAAGACATCCATTCTAATTATATATTTTTATTCGTATGTAAATATAAGTAAACCAATCATAAAATTCAAGGATGAAACTACTCCCAAACATTGAAATTGAATATCTTAACCCATAAAAAGTCTATTAAGAAACCTAATAATGTTATGATAAATAAATTAAATTTATAGGATGTTATGGAATAATAAATTTATAAAAATAATTTTGATTATTCATGTCATTAAGATCAAGTGAGGAACAACTTGAGACTTAAGGTAAGGGTTTTCTACCAGAACCTCCATTTTCTTTTGGGTTACACTTTTTCATTCTTAATAAAAAAAATTATTATTTATTATTATGTACTCATAATAAATTATTTGTGAATGTTATATATATTTTTACCAACCATAATCCTTCTTTATTTTATAGATAGCTACATGTTTTAAAAGGGACTTTCAAAATTATTTCTGAAATACAAGCTCAGTTCAATGGAATTTCTCAAATTCTTAACTATTTTCAATGGCACTCTATAACCTATTTTTAGCAACCAATATATTTGAAAAATAAATCATTTTTTACGAACATATTATCTTACTTAATATATGGTTTTATAAAAATACTTTTGAAAAGAACTATTCTTTTCAAAGTAAAATTATAATAAGCTCAAGAATTACTCGTTGATTTTATAAGAGTATCTTCATCTGTTACAACAATATTACTGGTTCTTATGTATTATTCAGATTAAAATTTTATGATGTCATATATCATATTTAATTGAATGGTTTATTATTAGTTTGACTATGGATGTTCTATCTTATAATCATTCACTAATTTACACAGAATGGTTATTGTTTATGCTTAACGTTCAGGGAAAGTTATTTTCATTTCATATGTTAGTTTCAATATAAGTTTATAAGTTATTTATGTTTATTTCTATGAATATGAGGAATTAATTGGACCAATTATGTGATGTATGGGGCTCTCTATATCCCCTATATTCATCAGTATGTCTCATGAGACAAATATATATGGACTTGGCAGAGGCCTTGCCCATTTTCAGATATGGTTTTGGCCGAGGCCTTAATATTTTAGATGACATGGAAGAGGCCTTGAAGATATGTTTCAGAGTGTTTTTCATTTGTTTTTACCTCATTATGAAGTTATATATTCATAGTTCATGAGGTTATTCGACAAGTAGAATACCCATGATCATTTTTTATTATGGAAACATTTACTCATCCCACATTGCTGCCATATTATGTTCATGTTTAATTTTAAATGCATATGTTTTAAATTATTCACTATGACTAATGTTTATGTTATCTTTGGTTGTAATTTTTTACCCTTACTAAGCTTATGATATCACCCCTTCTTATGTTTCATTTTTTCTAGGACATTAATGGGTATATTATTATTGTCCTGAAGGGATAATAAAAGAGTTGTGGATGTTCCTCATAGAACATTTATGTTGTTTTTCATTTCAAGTTTTAATGTTGAACTTAGGTTAGTATCTTGTTTCCAATGCTACTAAACTACATAACCCTTTAGGATGAACATTCCTTGTTTATATTACAATGTAATAAAACAAGGAATCAGCTCGGGGAAACTAGGGTCGGGTGCTTAAAAAATTACCATAAGCTATTTTTTTGTATTCTAATTTCAAATAATTAATATTATTTTGAGAATTATTATTTTTTAATTTTTTTCTGAAATTTTGTTTTAATTATGAGTGAAAAATGTGAGTAATATTTATTTTATTATAAAATCACTTTTTAAGAAAACATTTAATTTTCATCCAAATGATTCTTATTTTATTTTCTAATCAGTAGATATCTATAATTTTTATAATTTAGTTAGTAATAATCACACATTACAATATTATTTCTAAGTTATAATGGACATATTCAATAACAATTATAAAAAACATAATACATTATTGTCCAATAAAACATGTTCTTATGTGTAAAAATAGCTATTTAAGAAACACATTTTACTTATTCTTCAATTTAAACTAAGGGTTGAGTGTACTGAAATCTATTAAAGAGAGTAAAATTATTTAAAAAATAAATATATTTCAGTGTCTCATGTTTTTATATTTTCTTAAAATATTGGCGTTTCTCGTAAAATCCATAGTTTTTAATAGGAAACTCTATGTTCGATAGTATACATGATATGCCACATCGATCATAAATGAACAACTAAATATTATTATTTAAATTCAACCAATATAACCCTGCCTTTAGAATTGATGGAATGAACATGATTAAAGTATTTATTAAAATATTATATACACATTCAAATATATTTTATTTTTTTGTTACATATTATTTATAAATTAAAATAATTTTTTTTTGAAAACCAAAGGAAATATTTTTCTAAAATACTATTTAAATTATCACATGTGTGTTTTATACGAATAAAATAAAAATATATCACTTTTTGTATTATATTAATTATATATAAATATATTATATTCAATATTATCTTTAACATTCATCCTTTGTGCTTTCTAAACATGATATATGAACAAATATAATTTTATGCATAAAAGATTTATTTTTCTAAAAAGGTAGTTTTTCTAACTTTTACTGGAACAATTTTCTTAAATATTTTTTTGATAATTGTATAAATTCTATTTGAAAAAAATAAAATTCTTATTTTAAATTGGATAATAGAAAATAATTTGGTTTATTTTTTGGTATTTTTTTGAAAAGTTTCTTATTTTGATGAATAGTAAAAAATACTGAATTTTTATTTAAAACATATTTTTTTTGTAAATAATTTATAGTGTTAAATTATTTATTTATTGTTTTTAATTTATAATTATATCAATATTATATTAATTAATCCAATTTATGTCATCTTGATAAATTTCACAATGAAATTGGATACAAAAACAATTCAACATTTTTAATTTCAAAACTCATTGTTTTGTCTGAGCTAAGGGCGTAATTTTAAAACCATTTTATAAATTATATGTTTTTAGTTTTTAAAAATGGATTCCATACTTAGAATCAGTAGATTTAATTTCTTTAAATATATATATTTTATTTTGGGACATTAGGAATAGTAACTAATAATTTTTATTAACATAGTTACGGGTAAATTTCTAAAATTAGAGGTAAAATGATATTATAAATAAAACCAAATTACCCAAACAAATTTCCTAACTTAAATTTATAAGTGGGTGTTGACCGATATAATACTTAGGCTGAAATTATAACCATTGTAATATGATTGGATAAAATTATGACATTTATAATATTTTATTTAAACAAAAGACAAAGATGTCATACTCATGTTTTCAATAAATGTAAACTTATGAAGATAGGGTAATTTAGAAGTTATATTCAACTAAAATTTTTATTTAGAAATATAATATGTTTATATTAATCATGAAACTTTATTTTTAATTTTTAGGACAGAGGTAGTTGCCTTAAAAGATTACACCTGGATGATGTGGTAATTTTTTAATTGATGAAAATATCAAATAAATGATATTAAAAATACTAAAATAAATATATATTTAGATATTAAATTTCATAGATTACTATGAAATGTTAGAGATATTTTAGAAGAATATTTTCAGATTTATTTTGTTGTTATGATGTTTTATTATAGCCTAGTAATGAATTGTGTCAAAATTGACATTAATGCTATTTTAAAATGAATAATATTTTATTAAATGATATTAAATTCATAAAAAACGAAAAATAGGAAAAATGATTGGTATAAGGTTGAAACTACCATTTATGACTCATTTATGGTTTTTTTTCATTTTATAGTATCTATATTAACCCTTAATGAGTAAAAAACATTACTTTCATGATAAGATTTTATGTGGTTAAATAAGGGTTAAAACAAAATGATAAGGATTAAAAAATAATAAAAACATATATGAATTTCATTGTAAGAATTTATTTATACACATAATCATCCTATGTTCAAAATAAATTTGTTTAGAGAAATTTAAAATAGAAAATTAATTGAAATTAATTTAATATTTTGAGAAATTCCAAGAATGCCCCTACCCTATCTTATAAAAGGGTGAATATTCTTCTCTTTTATTCCCACATAAAAAACTATTTTTTTCTTCCAAAATCTACCAAAATAAATTACTATAATCCATATCAAAATCATAGAGGCCTTATTTTAGGCAAAACAGCCTCTTTATAGGTGATAAGGTGTTAGCCAAAGCAGATCTTGAATTGAAGTGGTATCATTTTTTGCCAAGTATTTTTGTACTATTTCTTCTTCCACATCCTTAAAATATCTTAAACCATGATAAAAAAATAAATAAAGTATCCAGATTTTACATATATGTTTTTATGTTATTACTATTACCTAAATTTATCTCCACTTCCATCAAATGAGAAAAGAATATATCATTTGTATGCATGGCGGACTACCACCTCACGAATTGATGAAATACCTTTTCCATAACTATCTATCAATAATGGTTACAATGATTTAATTAATTTTTATATATTACATTAAGGAAATATTTATAATTAATAATATATAAAATATAATTTACATTATTACCTTCCCATGTATTTAAAAATGATAACATCGTTCGTGCGTACGTGTGAATTATCACCTCTATGAAGCGATGTGGTTCATTTTTTAACACCACATAACCTTAATTATATATATATGTATGTATTTTTAAATTATTAATATGAAATTAATGATATTATTATAATTATGTAATGAAAAAATAATAGTTACTTTATTTAAAAAATTATCATTGATAAAATGGAATTGTTACTCATTCGTATTTTTGACTTACCATCTACATGATTATAACCTAGTTAATTTTTCATAAACATATGTAATGGATGGAATTAAATGTATAATTATTTTATAATAGTTATTTATATTTCATTAATTTTTTTGAGATGATGGAATAAATACCACTCTGTCTACATACACTATACCAATGTAATTTTCCACTCAAGTACCGAATATCGTCAAAACATCCAACATAAACTAAAATAAATAATTAATTTTTATAAAATTGCAATAATTTGTATAAACTGAATATTAAAATTTAAATAGGTTCTAATTAAGGTAAATAATTAACATAATTTTGTTTTTCAAGATGATAAGGGACATACGTGATAAAATAGACTCGAGGTAAGAGAATTCTTAACTCAACTTATTTTCTTTGAGTTAAAATTCAACAACATTGGTTATATCATTATAAGAATATGAGTGTAATGTCATTTTATAATCTTATGTTTTATTTTATCTTTTTTTTATATGGATTTAAAATGAATACTCATAGTATATTAATTTTATTAACGATCATTTCAGATATATGATATTTTGAAGGGACCTTCTTTGGAAAAAATCTTCCACTAATATTCTTTTTAACAAATGTAAAAAATAAGTTTTTTAACTTATAATCCATGATGTGATTTTTTTGTTATCATGAAACCTTAATTATATGATTATTAATTTATAAATTTTTTATTTTATCTTCATATAAAAAATTTTCTTTATGATATGCTTAGTGTTTCAATTTCAAAATATGTTTTAGAAAAATAATGTTTAATTTGTTTCTCTTATGTGTTTAAAAGAGTTTTTGAAATACATTATGAAAACATTGTAATAAAAGATTGTGTTAATATTTATGTGTTACTGGATCATTAATCATGGGTGGCCCAAATAGCACCAATAAATAAAGTTATTGCTTAAAATGGGGTAGCCCAAATATTACCGGTTGATACCTTTACAACTTAAAATGGGGTGGCCTAGATAGAGCTAGGAAAGCCTATTTGTAACGCCCCGACCCTAGTTACCTAGAGTCGATGCATTATTACATAACATTTTCATCATCACAAAATATCAAGTCTTGAAAGACTAATAAGTTTAGTAGCCTTGGAAGTACTAGATATATTCATAAGTTTTACATTACATGATAAAGTGAAAAACTACAACAACATAGTATCCATAGTACACACTCATATCCACTCAGACTATCCCTGCAGGTCAGTCATAAAATACTTATTCACATCCTGGGAAAAATAAAACATAGAAAGGGGTGATCTCAGATGCTCAGTAAGGATAACAATATAGTGGAAACTTTTATAAGTAGGCATAAAAATTTTAGGCAATGTATAACTAAAACAAAAGCCTTTGAAACTTGAACTTCAGCATAATATGGAAAAAATAAAATGAAATAATTCCATTTACTTATTCACATGGATATTCTACTAGTCGAATAATCACATGCAATATCAATAGCCACTTTCATAATGATGGAATGCGTAATGCCAGACTATCATAACTGCATAGTCAAGGCCTTATGCCAAGACTACAAATAATATTTTTTCAAGGCCTTATTCCAAGACACTAGTTTGTCTCATGAGACCTACCGATGCATCGAGGAGCTATAGTGGGCTCCACCCGTCACTTACTAAGTCCAATTCATTCCTCATATGAACATGTTTAAACATAACATAAACATTCATATTAAAACTAGCATAAAAAATGTCAATACTTTCTCCATAAACCATGAATGGTATAACAATAACACATCTATAGTCAAACATATCACAAAAACATAAATACAATATGGAAGTTTTGTATCATGATAAATCAACTTCAAATAAGCTTAAAATCTATCAAAGGATGTTGACATAGATGAAATCAAAACTATTTGAGAGAAATATCTATTCTTTTTGAAATCATTTAAAATTCACATAATTGTAAAAGAAAACATTTAATTTGAAAATATTCTTATAATCTTTTAAGGGAAGCTTCTACAATTTTATAACGGCGGAAAATAGCCGCACCCGCTGTATAAGTAACAAAAGACATTCTTACCTTAATTTTGTCAAAAAGGTCAAAAAGGACCTTGTTTGGAAAACAACAGAAAGATTCCTTTATAAAAATATTATAAAATTTCAAAAAAGGGTATAAATGACTTTAAATAATAGTCTATAAAATATTAATAATGTTTTGAAATATATTTTTAAGAAACATGGATGTGGATGATAAAGAAGTCCCATTAGATACTTACGTAAAAAAACCTCGGATAATAAAGATATTTTGAAATTAACCTTTAACTTGTACTTTTACTTGTTCAATGGTAGGGTAACCTCCTTTATAATGGTGAAATAATTGTTTTTAAATTATACAATAATCATATACATTAATATGATATCATATATGATCTTTTAACATTGCTTTGTTAATAATATCTTAGTATTATCATTGTTTCAGGTTTTTAACAGATTCGTTTTCCTCTATATTATTTGTTATGTGAGTAATATTTGTTATGGATAAGATGTATCATATTCATATCCAGAATTATATCAAGTCTTTAAACATTATTTTTAATCATCTAATGAAAATTAATCTTGAATGGATACGATGGGGAATGAATCTCATCGTGTTTGTGGAGACAATAATATGTATGTATGCACGAGTGACAATATCATTCTTTTGATATTAAAATAATATATAATTGGATGGTATATCATATATAAAGAATAATTATCATGTTATATTTATAATTTATATCAATTACACATCATTATTATACGCATCCAAATAATAATGTGTTGAATAACAATTACACCATGACGTGGATACGGTAAGCCGTACGTACGCACGTATGATGACATATCATTCAAAGGATGGATAGAATAATGAATTTGGTTGTACCATGTTTATAATAAAATCAAAGAATATATAATATACTGGTTTATTATTTTAGAATGGAAACAACAAAGAAAAAGGAAGTGGAAGAAGAAATGAACTTGAAAGAGGTGGTGAGATATTTACCGCTTCTTTGGGTTCTTCCTTTTGATTTGATCAAAAGGACTCCCTAGGTTCTATTTCTGACCAAATTAAGGCATCTACGATTAATAGAGGACAGTTGAGAGGGTATTTGGGTAGAGTTTGGCCGATCCAAATGGCTTTGAATGTGTGAATTATAGAGAAGGGGGAGTTCCCTTTTATAAGAGGGGTGACAAGCACCTTAGAAAAAACTAGAAATATTATTTTATAATAAACTCATTTTCGATTTATAATGGCTCAAAAATGGATTATTTAAAAGATAATGTGGGGATGGGTGGAAAACCACTCATCCAATAGGTTTTAGATAGGTTTGGGTCACTATATTAACTTTATATTTTAGATTTAACTCTTATTTAAATTGTTTGACATTTACCATGTCTCTTTGTATTTTTATATTACATGGTTAATAAACTTACTATATAATTATAGGATAAACCCAAGTGGTTCATTAATTATAAACCCATAATTATATAAGTCCTTTTTCCAAACCATAGTTTTTTAGGAATATAATATCAATTAATAATATAATATTTGTTTTAAAAACTCTTTTATGTCAATTTTGACACTATTTGGTATTTTGTTTTTTCTAAATTCATAACAACATTATTACTTCGAATAAAATTCATCTAACAAACCCTAATATGTAATATTAACCTATAAAATTATTTTAATTCATAAAA
This sequence comes from Viscum album, assembly GCA_963277665.1. NCBI lineage: Eukaryota > Viridiplantae > Streptophyta > Magnoliopsida > Santalales > Viscaceae > Viscum > Viscum album. The sequence continues at coordinate 741,845,094 of OY728138.1, read as the reverse complement.
AGTCTCAAATTACATTTATTTGGATATTTATAATGTCAATTATTTTAATATTTCATTAATTAGGTAATTACTGCATCATCATTGTGTCATACATAAATTATATTATTTAATGTCTAAAAAATATAAATAAAATACCATTATGTAGGAAATGTTTTTATATTTCTAATTAATATTTATAGTCAAATTTATCTTATGTATAACCCTATATTAAAATTTTTTTAGTTATTACACTTTGATTTTAACTCTTTTAACTCTTCTTTAAATAAAATAATAATAAGTGTCCTAATCTAATCCAAGTGGACCAAATAGGTTCATATTTTATCGATAAGGTTTTTTTGGTCGAATTATACTTATCCAATAGAATTAGGACAGAATTTATTATAATAATAATATCATTTTTACCGTTAATTACCCTATTTACTTTTAACTGTGGTAAATAAAAGTAAAAAGTTACTATTCACCAAAACATATTTTCATCTTATTGAACCAAATTTTTATTACTGATATCAACCGTGTCTCTCAGATTTTTAAAATTCCTCTCACAAAAGTAATAAAATTTAGTTTTATGTGAATTTGCAAATTCAGCTAGGAGGTGGGTAAAAGACGGTGAAAAGTTTAATAAAATTTATATATATATAAAATTATTATAAACTGACTCCAATGAATTAAATTGAACTTATATAGGTATTATGTATCTATTTGGTCCTAAAATAAATTTAAATAAAATAAATAATTATTTAAATAAAAATTCAGTTTTAAACAATAACTTAGTGTTTTTTCATTATTTATCAAAAATTGAAAGTTTTCAGAAAAATACAAAAAATTCATCCAAAGCTAATTTCGATATTATAAATCCAAAAATGAAGTCCATTTTGAATGATAAAATATATAAAATTTAAAAAAGTGGGTGTTACTATTCATAACGGCTAGTTTGATTGGTTGTGGTGTGTTAGAACTCGAAGTTGCGTACAACACACGCAACTGTATTATTCAAAGAGAAGCGTACCGTGGAATCTTGTGGTGTAACATTCTCTCCTCCTTCAAATAATTTAATTCTAAAAATTTCTAGAATATTACTTCATAAAAAGACTCAAGTGGTTCTTCATCATATGTTCCTCGGGTTCCCACGTTTCCTCTTCCATCTTATGTTTTCTCCATAGAACTTTTACCAGACAAGTCATCCAGTTTCTTAGAACTTGTTCTCTTGTATCAAGAATATTGACAGGATCTTCACAATAAGACAGATCGGGTTCCAGTTCTAATTCTTCATAGGTGAGTACATGCGTTGGGTCAGGCATGTATTTTCTCAACAGTGATGCATGGAACACATCGTGAACTTTGGAGAGACTTGGCGACATTGCCAAACGGTAAGCTATAACCCCAAGTCATTCTAAAATTTCTAAAGGTCCCATGTACCTTGGACTCAATTTTCCCTTTTTACCAAAATGTATAACACCCTTCCATGGAGATACCTTCAAGAAAACATGATCTCTTACATGAAATTCCAAATCCTTCCTTCGATTATTGGTATATATCTTCTGCCTACTTTGAGCTGCTTGGATGTGGGTTTGGATTACCTTCACCTTTTCCATCATTTCCTCCACAAGTTCTGAGCCTATGAGTTTTCTTTCACCAATATCATCCCAACAGGTTGGCGTCAAAAATCTCTTTCCGTATAACTCTTTATATGGTGCCATCTGAAAACTTGAATAGAAGCTATTGTTATTGGAAAATTCTACCAGAGGTAAATATAGATCCCACATACCTTGAAAGTAAAGTGAGCATGATCTCAACATGTCTTCTAAGATTTGAATAGTCCATTCAGATTGTCCATCAGTTTGAGGTTGGTATGCAGTGCTCAAACAAAGTTTAGTATCCAGGTATTTCTAAATACTTTTCCATAATCTTGATGTAAAACATGGATCAAGATCAGAAACAATCAATAGGGGAAATCCATGAAGTCTCACAACTTCATTAATATATAGTCTTGATAGACGTTCAAGTGGTAAATCTTCTCTTATAGTAAGAAAATGTGCTTAATTGGTAAGACGATCAACAATAACCCATATTGCATTGTTCCTTCTAGGAGTCTTTTGTAGTACCATGAAAAATACCATCGTAATATTATCCCATTTCCACTCAGGTTTAGGAACAAGTTACAAGACTCCTCCAGGCTGTTTCCTTCCAGCTTTCACTTGTTGAAAAACCATATATCTTGACACAAAATCAGCAATCTCCCTCTTCATGTTGTCCCACCAAAAACATTCCTTCAAATCTCTATACATTTTTGGTGCTCCTAGGGTGTATATAGAAATTGGAACTATGAGCATCATCTAACAATTCCCTTTTTAGATCAGGTATATCGAGAACACAAAGTCTCTTCCCAAATTTCAAAATTCCATCTTCATAGACAAATTTACTCAATCTCCCATCATTCACAGCTTTAATATTCTTTTGAAACTCTTCATCACCAGTCTGAGAACTCTTTATCCTTTCTAGTAAATAATTTTTGGAAACCATTTGAAAAAGTACTGATGTTTCACCTTCCATAGTGATTTCCATATCCATCTTTACTAGATCCTTGTATATAGAATCTATTTCAACTCTCATCTTGTTCAAAACTCCATGATCCTTTCTACTCAAAGCATCTACCACCTTATTTTCCTTCCTTGGGTGGTAGTGTATAGTGAAATCATAATCCTTGAGTAGTTCAGGCCATCGCCTTTGCCTCATGTTGAGTTCTTTTTGTGAGAAAATATACTTCAAACTCTTGTGATCGGTATATATCTCACATTTTTCACCATATATATAGTGTCTCCAAATATTCAAAGAAAATATTACAGATACTAACTCAAGATCATGAGTAGGATAGTTTTGATCATGAATTTTTAGCTGTCATGATGCATAGGCAATAACCCTATCATTCTGCATAAAGGCACAACCAAGTCATTTCTTTGAAGCATCACTATAAATGAAAAACTCATAATTCCACGATGGTAGAGTAAAAATAGGATAATTGACTAATATTCTCTTAAATTCTTAAAAACATTAGTCACAATATTTTGTCCAAACAAATTTAAACCCTTTTCAAGTGAGCTTTGTTAATGGGTTATGCAACCGGGAAAAATTCTGGACAAAACGTCGATAATAACTTTCTAAACCAATAAAACTACGTACCTCAGTTATACTCGTTGGTGCTGGCCATTCATGGATTGACTTGGTCTTAGAAGGATCAATAGAGATTCCATCCTTGGAGAAAATATGGACAAGAAAAGAAATCTAATGAATCCAAAATTCACACTTTCTAAACTTCCCATATAATTCATGTCTTCTAAGAGACTTCAGGATAATGCGCAAGTGATTTTCATGATCTTCATAGATTTTCGAGTATACCAAGATATCATTGATAAATACCACTAAAAAGTCATCAAGATATTCCTTTAAAACTCTATTCATTATATCCATGAAGATAGAGGGTGCATTAGTCAACCCAAAAGGCATTACTGTAAACTCATAATGTTCGTACTTGGTTCGAAATGCTGTATTCGGAATGTATTCCTTATTCACACACAACTGATGGTATCCAAATCGAAGTTCAATATTTGAAAAGTATTGAGCTCCATGTAGTTAGTCAAATAAATCATCAATACGAGGTAGGGGATAATTTTTCTTTATTGTTATATCATTGATCTCCCTGTAGTCGATGCACAACCTCATAGATCAATATTTCTTCTTAACAAAAAGGTCAGGGGATCCCCATGGAGAAACACTAGGGAGAATAAATCCCTTATTACTAAATTCCTATAGTTGTTTCACTAGTTCCATTAATTCCAAAGTGTCCTTTCTATAAGGGGTCTTTTATATGGGCCTTGAACCATAAATTAAATATATAGAAAACTCAATTTCTAGTTCTGGAGGTTTTCCAAGTAAATCTTTTGGAAACACATCAACATATTATTTCACAATAGGAACATCCTATATTTGAACACTCCTTTAATCACCCACAGTTATTTTATTCTCTTCCTCCCAAATAATTGAATTTAGTTGAGCCAGTGGGGGTGGATCTAGATAAGAATTAGGTGGTGACGATTATGCACTAAAGATAAGGTGTTCTTTATCAACATCATTAAAAATAAAAACCTACTTCTTCTTACAATAAATTTTTGCATCATGGTCTGAAATCCAATCCATACCAAGGATTATATCAAATTCAATCATGGGTATGGCGATGAGATCAGCAGATAAAGAAGATTTGTATGCCCTAAGGGGAACTAATTCATAAAAGTTTGTTGTGATGATACTTCCCTTAGGATTTTTGAATGATAACTCCATTGTTAAATCAAATTGGAAATATATAATTTTCATAGAAAATTGGAAAGATTAGAAACAATGTGATGATCCAGAATCAAATAAAGCATTTTCTAAACTTGAGGAAACCATTAAATTACCTGCCACCATGTCTTGTAGAGCTTCAACCTCATCAGTTCTGATAGCATAAGATTGGCCTTGATCCCTTGGACTTTTCTGAGGTAAGTTACCCTGACTCTTAAGTCATTCTTTTTCATAATGCCCCCTTTATCTACAACTATAGAATTCAACATCGATAACCTCTTTCTTCCCCTTGCAATCACGAGCTTGGTGGCCTTTTTCACCACACTTGTAATAGACTCCCATTCCCTTCAGGCAAGTACCAGGATGTTTCTTCCCACATTTAATATAGGATGAATATTAAAATTTTTCCTTCTTCCCCTTATTTCTGTTTTTAGAGTGTTCAGCAGATCTATTCTTCTCTTTCTTTGCATTAAAGTTGTAAGACATAGAGAATTCTTTTTCTGTCTTGATAGCACATGAGAAAATATCTTCGTATGACGAGAAGGATTGAGAGAATAATTATAGATGGAGAAACGATTTTAACCCATAAAAGAAATGATCAATCTTACTTCTTTGGGTTACGTATATAATCTATTGCATGCCTCTCTAACCTTGTAAAGTTAGCTTCATACTTTGCGACATTCTCATCCTCCTTTTTCCTCAGACTAAGAAATTGCCTTTCCATATCTGCTCGATGGTCACGAGGAAAGTATTTTTCTAAGAAAAGCTCTTTAAACTCCCTCCATTCCATATTTGATACTTCATCATCTTTTTTTGTGATTTGAATCATTGTCCACTATTGATCAGCATCTTCAGTGAGGCGGTAAACTACCATGATAACTTATTCCCTTTCACTACTCCCCAAGGGATGGAATATTTTCTCTAAGGAATTTATCCATTTCTTAGCCACTAATGAATTTGTACTCCCACTTAATGTTAGTGGTTTTTTCCTCATGAAGCGGTCTATGATTGATCCTCCACGTTGTGGATCAGGGTTCTCCATACGGGTAAGGTTATTATTCATAACCTGAGTGAGTTTTCCCAATATGGTGATAAGCTGATCAGCACCAATTGTATCACCAACTCCACTATAATTATCTTGAGCAGGAGGGAAATCCCTACATGGAGTGCATGCATTGATACTATTTCCATTCCTTCCACTAAGTGCCATTTCTAAACAATGGCATAAACATGATTAGTTTATGAATCGAAATACATAATTCCAAACTTGTAAAACACATAACATAAACTGAACACTTTATGGATATAATCCATAATCATAAAAAAATTTCTCTGAGGAAGTACATACTCATGAACCATTCATAATTTTTTGTAAATAAAATGATAATTATCCTATGAATATCCCCCAGGAGTGTCGTAACCAAGAGTGCAGTAAGGCCCATTGTCGTGCACCAGTTTCTGTTCGAGTCTAGATCAATGTGGTGTTTTTGGGTTTTAACCCTAGGTACATCTGTGCCAGATCCACCTCTACCTTCTCATATCTAGATAGTTATGTATTGCTTAGAAAACTCACAAAGTCTCTACAATACCAAAATTATAAGAATTTCTTCTATACTAGTCCTCAAAGTCTATCTTAGGGTAATGTGCTCTAATCAGAGTTTATCTAAATCTAGTTTCCAAGGTTTGTACTAAAATTCCTTTGATACCAATAATAACTCCCCGAACCCAGTTACCAAGAGTCAGTGCATTATTATATAACATTGTAATGATCACAAAAGATCAAGTCTTGGAAGACTGATTAGTTTAGTATCCTTGGAAACACTAGATACATTCATAAGTCTTAAATTACATGATAAAGTGAAAAACTACAACAACATAGTCTCCATAGTCCACAATCATATCCCCTCAGACTATCCCTACAGGTCAGTCATAAAATAATTCTTCAAATCCTGGGAAAAATAAAACATAGAAAGGGGTGAGATCATATTCTCAATAAGGATAACAATATAGAAGAAACTTTCATAAATAAACATAAACATTTAAGGCAATGTATAACTAAAACAAAATCCTTTTAAACTTGAACTTCAGAATAATATGGAAAAAATAAAATTAAATAATTCCATTTACTTATTCACATGGATATTCCACTAGTCAAATAATCACATGCAATATCAATAACCACTTTCATAATGATGGAATGCATATTGCCAGACTATCATAACCACATAGTCAAGGCCTTGTGCCAAGACTATAAATATGATTTTGTCAAGGCCTTGTGTCAGGACACTAGTTTGTCTCACAAGACCCGTCGATGCATCTAGGAGATGTAACGGGCTCCAACCATCACTTACTAAGTCCAATGCATTCCTCATATGAACAGGTTTAAACATAACATAAACATTCATATTAAAACTAGCTTATGAAATGTGAATACTTTATCCATAAACCATGAATGGTATAACAATAACACATCCATAGTCAAACATATCCCAAAACCTTAAATACAATATGGAAGTTTTGTATCATAATAAATTAACTTCAAATAAGCTTAAAATACATCAAAGGATGTTTATATAGATGAAATCAAAACTATTTGAGAGAACTATTTCTTTTTTGAGATCATTTAAAAGTCACATAATTGTAAAAGAAAACATTTAATTTGAAAATATTCTTGTAAGCTTGTAAGGGAAGCTTCGAGTATTTTATAATGGAAAAAAATAGCCACACCCGCCGTATAAGTTAAAAAAGACATTCTTACAATATAATTAGGACATGTGAGTAAAAATGATATTATTATTACCCTAACACATGTCTTAATTCTATTGTATAAGTATAATTCGACCAAAAACAACCTTAGGAATAAAATATGAACCTCTTTGGTCCACTTGGATTAGATTAGGACACTTATTATTATTTTATTTAAATAAGAGTTAAAATAGTTAAAATCAAAGCTTGTAAGAGGATCTTGTTTCAGGTGTTTAACAGATTCGTTTTCCTTTATATTATTTGTTATATGAGTCATATTTGTTATGGATGGGATGTATCATATTAATATACAAAATGATATCAAGTCCTTTAACATTATTTTTAATAATCTAATGAAAATTAGTCTTGAATGGAATCGATGGGGAATGAATCTCATCGCGTTCGTGGAGATGGTAATTCGTACATACGCACGAGAGAAAATATCATTCATTTGATATTAAAATAATATATAACTAGATGATATATCATATATAAAGAATAATTATCATGTTAAATTTATTATTTATGTCAATTACACATCATTATTATACCCATCCAAATAATAATTTGTTGAATAACAATTACACCATGACATGAAGACGGTAAGCCGTACGTACGCACGTATGGTGAAATTTAATTCAATGGATGGATAGAATAATGAATATGGTTGTACCATGATTATAATAACATCAAAGTATATAGAATATACTGTATTTATTAATTTATAATGGAAACAACAAATAAAAAGGAAGTGGAAGAAGAAAGGAACTTGAAAGAGGTAGTGAGATATTTACCTCTTCTTCGGGTTCTTCCTTTTGATTTGATCAAAAGGACTCCATAGGTTTGATTTATGACAATAGTAAGGCCTATAGAATGAAGGTAGGATAGTTTAGAGGGTATTTGGGTAGAAGTTGGCTGATCCAAATGGCTTTGAAGGTGTGAATTAGAGAGAAGGGGGAATGCCCTTTTATAAGAGGGGTGAAGGGCATCTTAGGAAAAGCTAGAAATATTATTTTATAATAAAATAATTTTCAATTTATAATGGCTCAAAAATGGATTAGTTAAATGATAAGGTAATTATGAGTCGAAAATCACTCAACCAATTGGTTTTAGACAGGTTCAGGTCACTATATTGACTTTATCTTTTAAAATTAACTCTTAGTTAAATTGTTTTACATTTACCATGTCTCTTTTTATTTTTATATTATAAGGTAAATAAACATACTATATACTTATAAGAAAACCCCAAGTGGTTCATCAATGATAAAAACATTATTATATAAGTCCTTTGTCCAAACCATATATTTTAGGTATAGAATATTAATTAATAATATAATATTTGTTTTAGAAACTCTTTTATGTCAATTTTGACACTATTTGGTATTTTGTTTTTGATAAATTCATAACAACATTAATACTTCTTATAAAATTCATATAACCGACCCTAATATGTCATATTAACCTATAATTGTTTTTTTTAAATTCATAAAAAGTCTCAAATTACATTTATTTTGATATTTATAATGTAAATTATTTTAATATTTCATTAATTAGGTAATTACTCCATTATCATTGTGTCATAAATAAATTATATTATTTAATTTCTAAAAAATATTAATAAAATACCATTATGTATGAAATCTATTTAGATTTCTAATGAATATTTATAGTAAAATTTATCTTATGTATAACCCTATATTAAAAATGTTTTAGTTATTAAAATTTGATTTTAACTCTTTTAACCCTTCTTTAAATAAAATAACAATAAGTGTCCTAATCTAATCCAAGTTGACCAAAGAGGTTAATATTTTATTCCTAAGGTTTTTTTTGGTCGAATTATACTTATAAAATAGAATTAGGACATGTGTTAGGGTAATAATAATATCATTTTTACCCTTAATTACCCTATTTACTTTTAACCATGGTAAATAAAAGTAAAAAGTTACTATTCACCAAAATTTATTTTCATCTTATTGAACCAAATTTTTCTTACTGATATAAACCTAGATCTTTCGGAATTTTGAAATTACAATCACAGAAGCGGTAAAATTATGTTTTATGTGAATTTTCAAATTCACCTAGGAGGTGGGTAAAAGACGGTGAAAAGTTCTATAAAATTTTTATACATCTTAAATTTTTATAAACTGAATCCAATGAATTACATTGAACTTATATAGGTATTATGTATCCATTTTTACCTAAAATAAATTTAAATAAAATAAATTTAAATAAAATAAATAATTATTTAAATAAAAATTTGATTTTAAACAATAACTCAGTGTTTTTCACTATTCATCAAAAATTGAAAGTGTCACGACCCGCCCTCGGGGTCCGTGCCGTGACTACCCCAAGACCGCCTTCCATAGGCCAGGGGCTGGCGACTAGCACCAAGGCGTAAATCCTGGTAAAAAGGGAAGGCATTGCCTTTGTAAAGTAAACAAACACCACAGAGTAATCAAGCGGAAAGTAAACACTAAGAAAAAGCAGAGTACAACTGAAAGTGCGGAAAAGTAAATGGGCCAGTATACAAACCCAAACTGAAAGTAAAGTACAACTCGAAAGGGAAAACAACAACTGTAAAGTAAAAGCCGCTACACTGAGCTGTCCACTGGAAATCCCACCTGAAGGGTGGGTACAGATAGCTCCACTGCTCCACGGGTCCCGCCGTCCGCTCCGAGCACGTCCCGCCCAGTGGTCCACCTCCAGGTACCGTCCTGCTCTGCAAGCCTCAAATAAGATCAACGCTGTCTGTTGTCTGCAACCAACACAACGTAGTGCGGGCAAAGCCCGTGCATGGGTGAGTATAAGCTACTCAGTAGGGACCCCGACACCCCTGAAGGTCTCTCAAAATCCACAAAGGATAAACCACAAAGAAAGGTACAATCACGAAGTAACAACCGACACTACTTAGGTATATTCCCATAAATATACCTAAGTCATCAATTTCAAATACGCTCCAACCTCTGAGCCCAAGTACAACTCAGTCCACACAGGAAAGTAAACGTATTCCACACAGGAAAGCAAAACGTAATCCACACAGGATAGCACAACACAATCCACACAGGAAAGCAACAGGATTCAGCTCACAAAGGTATACTTCTTCGAAAGACGATAAAGATGATCTCTGATCCATCTAAGTTGTCGGACCCACGAAGGATCGATAGGTAACTAACCCCCGCAAAAGACCCACACAGGATCGGGCCCACACAGGACCTGTAGGCGCTGGTTCACACAGGACCGCTGAGCGCAAAGACCCACACAGGATCGGACCCACACAGGATCGGGCCCACACAGGACCTGTAGCACTGATCCACGTAGGATCGCTGAGTGCTGTAGTCATCGTCATCGAATCCACACAGGATCTCTGTACTATCGTCGTCGCAGTCACAGTAGCAGTAGCAGTAGAAGTAGTCACAGTCGCAGCCAGCACTAGGGTTCCCGCACACAGCAAGCTCGTTCGGAGGGTCCTCTCCACGAGCCGAGAGGCTGATACATCAACTGTCACAAAGTCCAGAGTTGATGTATCCAAAAGTTCCGTATCGTCAACAGGAACTCAACGCAACAGACAGCGCGTCGATCGGACGCCCGGTCTGAGAGTTATTGGCATTTTCGTCCCCGGGGCCCGGTTGGTTTTCAAGGCAAAACCAACCCGACCGTACTCCACCTGCATCCAAACCTCGGGCAGAGTATGCCAAAAGATCCGTATCACTAAGAGGAACACAACAAAGCTGACAGCACGTCAATCGGACGTCCGTAGTTCAAGATATGAGTGTTTCCGCTCCGAAGGCCCGGTTGGTTTCGTGTACGAACCAACCCGGCCGAACTCAGAGTATTCCGAAAACCTGAGTGTAATATACCGAAACGACCGTCTCGATCCAAGGATCGCGTTGCCGCAGACGGTTCATCATTCGGAGGTCCGTGGCTCAATTTATGGACAAAAGAACGAAACCGTCTCGAAAACAGGGGGTCTGGGTCCGGGCCGACCCGGCCCGACCCCCCCTGGGTCGGCCCGAACCGGGTCGACCCGACCCGGATCCGACCCGGTCCGCTGGACCCGGGCCGGCCGGCGGCGCGGCCCGGCCGCTCAGCTCGGCTGGTTGGCCGAGCGCTGGTCGAGGAAACGGGGGGGGGGGGGGGGGGGGCGCAGCCCCCCGTGCTTTGCAAAACAACGGCCCCCCCACGTGGGGGGCCCACTCCACCTTCATCCGGGGGTTTAATCCCCCGGAATTCCTGGAAACGGCCGGCCGAAATACAAAACGCGAGACCCTAAAGGGTCCCGTCCTTGGACCGTCGCGGCCCGCTTTGCCGGCCACCTGTTGACCACCGCGGCTTAGCCGCGGTGGGTTACTCCGGCGGCGCGCCTCCGCCGCGGGTCGCCGATGCCGCCGCGCCGGAGCGGCGCGCGACCGCCGTCTTCCGCGGACCACCGGACGCACTCCAGTAGTCCGTTCCACTTGCGGTCTTCGTCGGCGATTTTCTCGGATCGAGATCTTCGGAACGGATACCTCATTTTCCCATTTCGGGTTCAATTCCTCATCATTTTCAAATCCATGCACCAAAAACAAAATTACGGAGGGTTGTCGGGCCATGTTCGTTCGGCCCGCGCCCTCCGCATTAGATGCTAACAATCGGGAATAACCAACACCCAAATGGCACAATTTTTAATTAATTAAAACTGAACCTTGTTTCAAACAATTCACACGTAAATTAAATAAAATTCCCTACAATCCTCATCATACATTTTTCCCAATCCCACAATAAATTTAGAAGGGAAAAACATGGAAAGTGATAATAATATTGAAGTAAACCCCTACCTCGATAGTCGCACGTTGACGTAGTCGTGGGAAGTGGTCGTCGTTTCGTTGACGTCGGTTAGAAGATGAAGAAGTCGAGGAGGAAGCAATCAGAGAAGACGAGTCAAGATGTCTTCGTCGGTGTTCTTCGTGGGCGGCGGACGTTCTTCGCGTTCTTCCACGAAGGAGATGAAGATGGTGGAGGATTTCTTAAGCTTCTCTCCAAAGCTCTTCCACACCTCACCCAACAATCCAAATAAAATAAGGTCCCTCCTTATTTTATTTACTAAGCCAAGCTTTTCAAAAACTTAAATTTCAAAAACAAAACACTTAATTAATTATACATGAGTTGTGTAATTAATTAAGTGTTAAGTTATCAAGCTTTAAAGAGGGAGAGAGGGGAGTTAGGGAATCTGAAAAGGTGGGTCTCGGGTGGGCCCCTCCTCACCTTAATCCTCTCTTAGGTGGTTAAACCACCCAACTTCCAACAAAAGATTTTAACCACTTTAAAGATATAAAATAAATATTGTATCACAATTTTATTTTACTCTTCATTTCATCCAGAAAATTAAACAACTCCTCCTAGGCAAACGCAACTTCAGAAAAGGTCTTCTTAAGCGAATATCGACGCTACGAGTTCATTGGTGTCCTCGGATTTCAATTCCGAGCACCGGATCAAAAGTTTGGAATTCCTGCTCGTTCGTTCACTGAACGTACCCGAGCCAAACTTTGGAAAATAATTTCGGCACTCCGGGCCTCGGAATCAGGTGCCGTCAGAAACCGCGTTCTTGGAAAATTCCAAAGAAAATTAAGAAAAAATTTCCCTTGAATTTTACGGGTCTTTACATTACTCCCACCTCAGGGATTTACGTCCCTGTAAAGATACATCAAAAACTAGGGAAACAAATGAGGGTACTGAGCACGCATCTGAGCCTCCCGCTCCCATGTGCTCTCCTGGAGGTTCCCGTGCTGCCATCTGATGCGCACAAGAGGAATCGATCGCCCACGCAGGACCCGCTCCTGTCGATCCTCTATCTCCACCGGGACCTCCGTAAAAGTCGCCCCATCGTCAACGTCAAGATCCCCATGGTCAATGATGTGCGTCGGGTCGTGCACGTATCTCCTCAGCTGAGATACGTGGAAGACGTCGTGCACCTGGTGCAACTGAGGTGGCAGAGCCAGGTGATAAGCCATCTCGCCAACCCTGCTGAGAACCTGGAAGGGTCCGATGAAGCGCGGAGATAACTTGCCGCCTCGGCCAATTCTCCGAATACCACGTCGAGGTGAGACCCGCAAGAAGACGTGGTCGCCATCCTTGAACTCCAGTGGCCTCCGCCTCCTGTCAGAATATGACTTCTGCTGGCTCTGAGCTATCCTCATCCGCTCCTGGATAACCTGGACCTTCTCTGTCGTGGCCTGGACCATCTCTGGTCCCACAAGTGCTGACTCCCCAGGGTCTGTCCAGCACAAAGTAGATCTACAAGGTCGGCCGTACAATGCCTCGTACGGTGCCATCCCAATAGTGGAGTGGTAGCTGTTGTTGTACGCAAACTCCACCAAGGGTATGTGGTCCTCCCAGCTACGACCAAAGTCGAGGACACATGCGCGGAGCATGTCCTCGAGAGTCTGAATGGTCCTCTCCGTCTGACCATCCGTCTGAGGGTGAAAGGCTGTGCTCAGACGTAGCTGCATCCCGAACGCCTCCTGTAACCCCTTCCAAAGCCGGGAAGTAAAGCGAGCATCTCGATCGGAGACGATAGATTATGGCACACCGTGGAGCCGCACAATCTCCTGAACGTAGAGACGTCCCAAGATCTCCACTGAGCCCTGCTCTCTAATGGGTAAGAAGTGTGCCGACTTGGTGAGTCGGTTAATAATCACCCAGATGGAGTCGTGACCTCTGGAAGTGCGTGGAAGTCCAGTCACGAAGTCCATAGATATGCCGTCCCACTTCCACTCCGGAACCTCCAAGGGCTTTACCAAGCCTGCCGGTACATGATGCTCTGCCTTCACCTGTTGGTAGGTGAGGCATCGAGAAACGAACTCTGCTACAACCTTCTTCATGCCCGGCCACCAGTGCTGTCATCTGAGGTCCTGGTACATCTTCGCCACTCCAGTATGTACCGCCAAAGGAGAAGTGTGAAACTCTCTCAGCACTTCCTCTCGCAAAGCGACTGGTACCATGGTACGTCCTCTGAAAAGGATGTCGTGCTCTGCTCCAAGGGAGAAACCATCAGATGTCTGTCCCGAGGATATCTGTGCACACCGTGTCTCACAGTCAGCGTCCCCACGCTGTGCCTCCCTGACTTGCTGCAGTAGTGGAGGAGTGACTATGAGAGACTGAAGGAAGGCTGCTCCATCTCTATCCACGAAGGATATCTGCAAAGAGGCTAGATGCTCTGTCGCCTCCTCAAGTAGTTGAATGCCCGTCCTCCTGCTGAGGGCATCAGCTACTACATTCCCCTTCCCAGGAGTATAGACTATCTCAAAGTCATAGTCCTGGAGGAACTCGAGCCATCGCCGCTGTCTCAGGTTCAGGTCCTTCTACGAGAAGATATACCTGAGACTGTGATGATCGGAAAAGATTGTAAAGCGCTCGCCCATCAGATAGTGTCGCCATGTCTTCAGAGCGAAGACCACTGCTGCTAACTCCAGGTCATGGGTAGCGTAGTTCTGATCATGCGGCCTCAACTGACGTGATCCATAGGTGATCACTGCCCGCTCCTGCATCAGAACACATCCGAGTCCGGTCCCTGATGCATCGCAGTAAACTACGCACCCTACTCCCTCCTCGGGCAACCTCAAGATAGGTGCGCTAGTCAATCTTTGTCTCAGCTCCTGGAAGCTCTGCTGACATCTGTCTGACCACACGAAGGGTTTCCCCTTCTTCGTCAAAGCTGTGAGTGGTGCCGCAACTCTATAGAAGTCCGACACGAATCTCCGATAGTACCCAGCTAATCCCAAGAAACTCCGAACCTCAGTCACGCTCCTGGGTGGCTCCCATGCTAACACAACCTCAATCTTCGCAGGATCCACTGCAACTCCCGCCTCAGAGATGACATGACCCAAGAAGTGGACCTCACGTATCCAGAACTGGCACTTCGAGAGCTTACCATAATGCTGGTGCTCTCGGAGTGTGTCTAGTATAACTCGCAAGTGATAGGCGTGCTCCTCCTCAGTCGTAGAGTAAATCAGAATGTCGTCGATGAAAACCACGACAAACCGATCGAGGTATGGCTGAAAGATCCTGTTCATGAGAGCCATGAACACTACTGGAGCATTGGTTACACCGAAAGGCATAACCAAGAACTCATAGTGGCCATACCGACATCTGAAGTCCGTCTTCTGCACATCCTCATCTCTGACTCTGAGCTGATGATAACCTGACCTGAGGTCTATCTTCGAGAACCACCGTGCTCCCTTGAGATGATCAAAGAGGTCATCAATCCTCGGTAGCGGATACTTGTTCCTCACTGTCACCTGGTTCAGGTGACGATAGTCAACACAAAGTCGCAAGCTCCCGTCCACCTTCTTGGCGAACAATATCAGGGAAGCCCAGGGTGAAACACTGGGTTGGATGAACCCCTTGCCCTGCAAGTCCTCCAACTGTACCCGTAGCTCTCGAAGCTCGGCGGGGGCCATCCGATATGCTGGAGTCGATATCGGGGCTGTCCCAGGGTACAAGTCAATATAAAAGTCTACCTCTCTACGAGGAGATAGCCCTGGAACTTCGTCAGGAAAAACGTCCGCAAACTGATCCACCACTGCAGGAAAACCAGGACTCCACACGTCAACTGCTCCAAGGATGAGGCTAGCTAACTGATGAGTAATGGGCTGTCCTCTCCTCCGCGGGAGTCCATCCTGTGCTGCTAAGGCTCCCTTCTCGCCGGTGAAGGTGAACCTACTCCCGTCGGTGCGTACACATCGCACCTTGCGCCAAAAACAGTCAATCTGTGCATGGACCGTAGATAGACAATCCATGCCCAAGATGACGTCGTAAGGCCTCGACGCTGCTACAAGAAGATCCCAGCCGAAGATCTCGCCTCCTAGAGTAAGCTCACACTGCCGGCACCAGTGCGTAATCGTCGAGTCTGCTCCCGTAGAAGTCTCTAGCTGAAAGGATCGAGCCAACGACTCTGTCGAAATCTCCGAGCTCCGAACAAGGGCAACGACTATGAAAGAGTGACTCGCTCCTGTGTCTATAAGAACTGCAACAAGGGTGGAGTAGACACAGATAGTACCTCGAATCATCTCGGGTGCGCCGTGGTCGTAGGCCTCTGCTGCCTGGAGCTGTGCCTGTCTCTGCCCGCCAGCTCCCTGTGGTCGGGGTGGACTTCCTGGTGGTTGTGGTGGCAGAGCCTCAAAGCGTCTCCCACCACCTGCTGCTCGACCAACTCCTCTGCCTCGTCCGTCTCCTCCCTGCGGACCGCCACGGTCGACCCTCTGCCTCTGCCTCGGTGGTCCCTCAACTGACTGATGCTCCTCGGCACGGCGGGTCGGGCAGTCACGAGCCATGTGGCCCTGCCCGCCGCACGAGTAGCATTGTCTGCCTCTCGAAAGACTGGCTCCTCGCTATGTGCCCCGCACTGCTGAGCCAGTGCCCTGAGGTCGTCTGCCCGAAGGTCTGGTCTGTCTAGAACCCTAAGTCATCCATCGACTGCCTGCTGCAGATGACTCTGCCACGTGCTGCCCTACGGTGGGTCGCTACGCTGGTGTAGACTCAGCAAGGAAGCTCTCGATCAGAAGGGCCCGCTCCAGTACTCCTGTCTGAGTCGGTATGCTGAGGGAGATCAGCGATGCCCTGATCTCGTGTCTCAAACCCTGCTCGAAGGTCTGGGCCCAGAAGAATGGGTCCCGTACCATGTCGGTCGAGTAGTGCAAGAGATCAGTAAATCTCGCCGAGTACTGAGCGACCATCATGCTGCCCTACCACAGCTGAAGAAGCTCCTGGATACGCACCGCACGAAGGGTGGCTGGGACGAACTCCGAGCGGAAGAGGCTCTCAAAGTCCGTCCAAAGTAGAGATGCCTCATCGTGCACCTGGAGCATCAAGCTCCACCATCGTCCTACTGCTGCGTGTAGTAGGCTCGCAGCGAGAATCACCATGAGGTCTGTTGGTGTCCTCACTAGCCTAAACACATGTACCACTGCCTCCAGCCAGTCCTCTACTGCCTGGGGATCCATCTCCCCATGAAACCTGGGTGGTCGCTGGCGCTGAAACTCATGCAGTGCGCTGAGGCGACGTTCATCGTCAGCGGCTGGCGCTGGAAGCATCGGGGGCTCGACGGGTAGTGCTACCGCCGGTGCCACTGCTGACAAAGGGCCCTGCTCCGAGGCCTCGTCGTTCGGTGGGCTGTCGTCACACTCGACTCTCGGAACCCTAGCTGGCTGCCATTGTGGGGCCATCCTGAAAAGGAAACAGGTGCGCCACGGTCAGAACAGTATACCTGGTGAGCTGATATAAGTAATCACAAAGAAAACTTTGAAACACACATGCAATCAATGTTTTCGTGCATTAAGTCGGAAATCAGAATTCAGGGTCCTGGTGTACGGATACGTCGGCCCCCGCACCAACACTGGACTCCCAAGACTGATAACCACACTCAATACGCTAAACATTATTGCTTCACATAGAAAATATCAGAGTTCACGGTAGAACCGAACTCCTCTGATACCAATTTGTCACGACCCGCCCTCGGGGTCCGTGCCGTGACTACCCCAAGCCCGCCTTCCATAGGCCAGGGGCTGGCGACTAGCACCAAGGCGTAAATCCCTGTAAAAAGGGAAGTCATTTCCATTGTAAAGTAAACAAACACCACAGAGTAAGCAAGCGGAAAGTAAACACTAAGCAAAAGCAGAGTACAACTGAAAGTGCGGAAAAGTAAATGGGCCAGTATACAAACCCAAACTGAAAGTAAAGTACAACTCGAAAGGGAAAACAACAACTGTAAAGTAAAAGCTGCTACACCGAGCTGTCCACTGGAAATCCCACCTAAAGGGTGGGTACAGATAGCTCCACTGCTCCACGGGTCCCGCCGTCCGCTCCGAGCACGTCCCGCCCAGTGGTCCACCTCCAGGTACCGTCCTGCTCTGCAAGCCTCAGCTAAGATCAACGCTGTCCGTCGTCTGCAACCAACACAATGTAGTGCGGGCAAAGCCCGTGCAGGGGTGAGTATAAGCTACTCAGTAGGGACCCCAAGACCCCTGAATGTCTCTCAAAATCCACAAAGGATAAACAACAAAGAAAGGTACAATCACGAAGTAATAACCGGCACTACTTAGGTATATGCCCATACATATACCTAAGTCATCAATTTCAAATACGCTCCAACCTCCGAGCCCAAGTAAAACTCAGTCCACACAGGAAAGTAAATATATTCCACACAGGAAAGAAAAACGTAATCCACAAAGGATAGCACAACACAATCCACACAGGAAAGCAACAGGATTCAGCTCACACAGGTATACTTCTTCGAAAGATGATAAAGATGATCTCTGATCCATCTAAGTCGTCGGACCCATGAAGGATCGATAGGTAACTAACCCCCGCAAAATACCCACACAGGATCGGTCCCACACAGGACCTGTAGGCGCTGGTTCACACAGGACCACTGAGCGCAAAGACCCACACAGGATCGGACCCACACAGGATCGGGCCCACACAGGACCTGTAGCACTGATCCACGTAGGATCGCTGAGTGCTGTAGTCGTCATCGTCAAATCCACACAGGATCTCTGTACTATCGTCATCGCAGTCATAGTAGTAGTAGCAGTAGCAGTAGTCACAGTCGCAGCCAGCACTAGGGTTCCCGCACACAGCAAGCTCGTTCGGAGGGTCCGCTCCACGAGCCGAGAGGCTGATACATCAACTGTCACAAAGTCCAGAGTTGATGTATCCAAAAGTTCCGTATCATCAACAGGAACTCAACGCAACAGACGGCGCGTCGATCGAACGCCCGGTCTGAGAGTTATTGCCATTTTCGTCCCCGGGGCCCGGTTGGTTTTTAAGGAAAAACCAACCCGAACGTACTCCACCTGCGTCCAAACCTCGGGCGGAGTATGCCAAAAGATCCGTCTCACTAAGAGAAACACAACAAAGCTGACGACACGTCAATCGGACGTCCGTAGTTCAAGATATGAGCGTTTCCGCTCCGAAGGCCCGGTTGGTTTCGTGTACGAACCAACCCGGCCGAACTCAGAGTATTCGGAAACCCTGAGTGTAATATACCGAAACGATCGTCTCGATCTAAGGATCGCGTTTCCGCAGGCAGTTCGTCATTCGGAGGTCTGTGGCTCCTGTTATGGCCAAAAGACCGAAACCGTCTCGAAAACGGGGGGTCCGGGTCCGGGTCGACCCGACCCGGATCCGACCCGGTCCGCTGGACCCGGCCCGGCCGGCGGCGCGGCCCGGCCGCTCAGCTCGGCCGGTTGGCCGAGTGCTGGTCGAGGAAACGGGGGGGGGGGGGGGGGGGGGCGCAGCCCCCCGTGCTTTGCAAAACAACGCCCCCCCCCCCCACGTGGGGGGCCCGCTCCACCTTCACCCGGGGGTTTAATCCCCCGGAATTCCTGGAAACGGCCGGCCGTTTGGCCGGCCGAAATACAAAACGCGGGACCCTAAAGGGTCCCTCCCTTGGACCGTCGCGGCCGGCTTTGCCGGCCGCCTGTTGACCACCGCGGCTTAGCCGCGGTGGGTTACTCCGGCGGCGCGCCTCCGCCGCGGGTCGCCGGCGCCGCCGCGCCGGAGCGGCGCGCGGCCGCCGTCTTCCGCGGACCACGGGACGCACTCCGGTGGTCCGTTCCACTTGCGGCCTTCGCCGCTGATTTTCTCGGATCGAGATCTTCGGAACGGATACCTCATTTTCCCATTTCGGGTTCGATTCCTCATCACTGTCAAATCCACGCACCAAAAACAAAATTACGGAGGGTTGTCGGGCCGTGTTCGTTCGGCCCGCGCCCTCCGCATTATATGCTAACAATCGGGAATAACCAACACCCAAATGGCACAATTTTTAATTAATTAAAATTAAACCTTATTTCAAACGATTCACACGTAAATTAAATAAAATTCCCTACAATCCTCATCATACATTTTTCCCAATCCCACAATAAATTTAGAAGGGAAAAACATGGAAAGTGATAATCATATTGAAGTAAACCCCTACCTCGATAGTCGCACGTTGACGTAGTCGTGGGAAGCGGTCGTCGTTTTGTTGACGTCGGTTAGAAGACGAAGAAGTCGAGGAGGAAGCAATCGGAGAAGACGAGTCAAGATGTCTTCGTCGGTGTTCTTCGTGGGCGGCGGACGTTCTTCGCGTTCTTCCACGAAGGAGATGAAGATGGTGGAGGATTTCTTCAGCTTCTCTCCAAATCTCTTCCACACCTCACCCAACAATCCAAATAAAATAAGGTCCCTCCTTATTTTATTTACTAAGCCAATCTTTTCAAAAACTTAAATTTCAAAAACAAAACACTGAATTAATTATACATGAGTTGTGTAATTAATTAAGTGTTAAGTTATCAAGATTTTAAGAGGGAGAGAGGGGAGTTAGGGAATTTGAAAAGGTGGGGCTCGGGTGGGCCCCTCCTCACCTTAATCCTCTCTTAGGTGGTTAAACCACCCAACTTCCAACAAAAGATTTTAACCACTTTAAAGATATAAAATAAATATTGTATAACAATTTTATTTTACTCTTAATTTCATCCAGAAAATTAAACAACTCCTCCTAGGAAAACGAAACTTCGGAAAAGGTCTTCTTAAGCGAATATCGGCGCTGCGAGTTCATCGGTGTCCTCAGATTTCAATTCCGAGCACCGAATCAAAAGTTAGGAATTCCCGCTCGTTCGTTCACTGAACGTACCCGAGCCAAACATTGGAAAATAATTCCGGCACTCTGGGCCTCAGAATCAGGTGCCGTCAGAAACCACATTCTTGTAAAATTCCAAAGAAAATTAGGAAACAATTTCCCTTGAATTTTACGGGTCTTTACAAAAAGTTTTCAGAAAAATACCAAAAATTCACCCTAAGATAATTTTAATATTCCGAATTCAAAAATAAAGTCCATTTTGAAATATAAAAATCTATAAAATTTCAAAAAGTTGGTATTAATATTCATAACAGCTAGTTTGATTGGTTGTGGTGTGTTAGAACTCAAAGTTGCGTACAACACACGCTACTGTATTATTCAAAGAGAAGCGTACCGTGGAAGCTTGGGGTGTTACATTGTTAGAACTTAATATAGAATGAAATATATAACACTATTTAATCTCATTACAGTTTAACATTGGGTGGCATAGATAGTGTTGGGTGGACCCTTAATAGCTTAATTTATTAATGAAAATTTTGGAAGTTGGCCATATGGTTTTTTCAATTAAATGGGTTTTAAATTTTTTTTGATAAAAACAATTTTATATGTCACCAAATTGGTTTTAATTAATAGATATGGGTTTTAATGAATTTATTTAATAAAATCATGTTTGTTTGTTTTCATTGAAAATTTTTCATTTCATATATGTAATGAACATTGATGAAAAATGTAAATGTTATATGACTTATCATGTATTCACTTGAATAAAAACTCCCATTATCTTATATCCCATACTAATATTTTTGTCTCATTCAACGTTCTTAATTTTTTTTCATAATATGTGTAAGGGAATGGATGAACTCATGTTGTGATTTGTAAAGATATTTAATTAAATAAATAATATATTTTTAAGAGTTTCATGTGGTTGAAAAACTGTACGCTGAGTATATGTGGCCACTTATAATTTATGGGTTTATATTATTAGAGTTTTTTGTAATTCCTTAAAACATTAAGCTTCAAATGATTATCAAATGTGAATTATAATTAAAAAACTATATAATATTTAGTGTTCAAGGACAAGACATTATAGTTGGTATTAATGGTGGGTTTAGATAATTTTGATATCAGGATTTCTTATTGTGAGTTATATATATCATCATTGGTTTATAAATTTTAGGGTAATCATAATCTTAGTGTCATAGAAACACCTTTTGAGGCTTTATGTTTTGAAATTTTAAGGAGACTAATTAAATTTTTGGAGACGTTCACTTTTTATTTAATGGTGGTTTATTATATTTTGGGATGAAAAATTAAATATATCAGATAACATTTGAGGTAAAAAAATATTA
Source organism: Viscum album (assembly GCA_963277665.1). Taxonomy (NCBI): domain Eukaryota; kingdom Viridiplantae; phylum Streptophyta; class Magnoliopsida; order Santalales; family Viscaceae; genus Viscum; species Viscum album. The sequence goes on along the minus strand of OY728138.1, from coordinate 741,823,071 downwards.
TGGTTATTTTATAGGATGTTTATCACATTTATAAAATTTTATAAGGATTATATTAATATAGATTTTGGAAAAGGACAACTCCAAGGATGGTTTAAAATGTTTCACATCCCACAAAGTCATGAGAATTAAGCCCTCAAATGAAGGGAAGTAAGGGTACATTGCCTACCACTAGCCAATATTATTCCCTAGTTAGTATGAAATTATTTTTTCTTCAAGATATTTGATAGATAATGTTTATTTTCTTGATATTTTAAATGATTTCGTGATTATGTTATTAATTTTATTTTGGAAGATGTTCCATATTTTTGGAACAATATAAGGTAAAGGTAAATATAATACTAGGGGATTTTATTTAAGGAGGAATGAAGGTTGAATTTTATTTTATAGGAAAACATGATTTTACGGTCATTTAGGTTACATATGGAAAATGAATAGCATAGTTAGAGATTATGTTATTTGAAAAATTCCTTTTTTTGTATGAGATATTAAGAGTGATTGATGTTATTTTAAGATAAAATTTAAATTTATATTAGGAAATTATATGATCAAGTCATTTTTGGTTTTTAATATTAGTATAGTAAATTTTTGATAAATTTTAATGAAATTTTTTTGTTTAATAAATATGTTGATCTTCAAGTATTACCATTGAATTTTTGTTATCGAATTAGTTTTTTGTTATATAAAAGTTTATTATTTTCAAAGAATTATCTTATATTATCCTAATAAATTTTTTATTGATTTTTTAGGGTATGAGAAATATAAATTTAATATTTTATGGATTATGTGAGTCTTTAGAAGCTGATTCTAGTACTCTAGGCATGAAAAAATTATTCTTATATACTCAACGTTTAGAGAAAATGATGAGTTTGTGATGAAAATTGATTAATGTATGAAACTATATATGAAAATTAAATTGATTTTATTATGTTATTTTTGCATGAATCAATAGAAATCCTCAACTATATGATAATGATGTTAAAAAAATGTTATGCATTAACATTTCTTATTAATAAATCAATGACATTTTAATTCATCATTTATTTATGGTTTGGTTATAGTTAACATTATAATGACAATGTTCTCTATCAGTCTCCATCAGAACATAATAGATAGTTTTCTATTCAATTATCTTGTTTTACAACATAAAAACCTAGTTTTTATTATCTCATATGTCCTTCTCACTTGCATTTATTTTGTTTAAAGTGGATGTTTTATTGATCCTTGTTCTAATATGGGATTTAAATTAATATAATTTGAATATTCGAATCATATTTACAAAACCCATGTTCAAATTTAATGGATTAAATTTATTAAATGGTGTAGAATTTAACATCATTATTTCTTAAAATGAAACACTATGTTCGATAGCATACATGATATGTCACATCGAGCATAAACAAACAACTAAATATTATTAATTAAATGTTTCCATTATAACCTAGCCATTATAATGGAGGGAATGAACTAGATTAAGTGAATATCAATGTATGAGTAAAACTATAAATATTATGAATTATTTTGTTTCTAAATATTGATAATTGGAAATAAAACATTTTAAAAAATTAATGGAAATATTTTTCTGAAATTTTTTTTAATTCGCATAAGTGTCTTTATAAAAAAAATAAATTAATAACATTATTTTATTTTTTAATTATTGGTATATAATATAATCAATATAATTTTTACCCTTAAAACTATTTATTTTATATACATGAAATTATAATAAATCCATATTTCCATATAAAGTATATATTTTCCTAAAAAGATTGTTTTCCCACTTTTTAATTTTAAATATATATTTTTGACACTTTTTAAAACTCTATTTATTTAATGTATAATTAGATAAATTTTTTTATGTAATTTATTAAAATTTAGTTAATTTGAATATAATTCACATTGAAATTAAATATACATATATTTATAACAATTGAACATTTTTACTTTTTAAACTCATTGTTTCATCCCATCTGAGGGATTTATTTTAAATAAATTTTATAAATTTTGAGTTGTGAATTTTGAGAAATGGATTCCATATTTTTAATAATTTCATTAAAATTAATTAAATGGTCCCATTTTTGTTTTGTACATTATGAAGTGTAACTTTAATATTTTTTTGACATAGTTAAGGGTAAATTAGGTAATTAAGTGTAAAAATAATATGGTAAATATTATAAAATTACCCTTAAATAAGTCCTAGTTTAATTGGATGAGTGACTATTGACCAAAATCATCATTGTTATGAAATTATAACCTTTTGAATCCACTTTTAAAGTAGGATGGAATTTATAATATTTTATTTAAAGAATTGTAAAAGATTTCATACTAATGTTTTTAATAGATAAAAATTATATAATATAGGGGTATTTAGAATATATCACCAACTATAAATATTTTTTTGAGAAATAAATTTTTTGTCTTCATCATGGAAATTTATTTTTAATTTTTAGGAATGTAATAATTACATTAAAGGATTACACAATTATTATGTAGTAGATATATAATTAATGGAAATATAAAATAAATGATTTTAAAAATATTAAAATAAATATATATTAGGACAATAAATATCATAAAACAAAAATTATAGATTAATTTTAAATGTTAGAGATGTGATATAATATTTTTTCAGTCATTTATTTTTGTTATAATAATTTTTTTTAAAAAAATCAAGTAATGAATAGTGTCAAAATTGACATAAATGATACTTTAAAATAAATAATATTTTATTAAATGATATAAAAATCATAAAAATATATTATTCATCAACATGAATGTGATAAGATTTTAAATTTCATCCACGACTCATTTATGGTAATTTTTTCATTTTATGGTAACTATATTAACTCTCCCCGAGTAAAAATCCATGTTCTCATAGGAAGAGTTAATATAGTTAAATAATGGTTAAAACAAAAATATAACGATTAAAAAATAGAAAAAACAAGAAACATTTCTTTAGAAGAATTTATTTTTACCCATTATCATCCTACATTCAACATAAACCAGTTTTTATCCATTTGGAATAGAAAATTAATATATATTAATTTTATACTTTTTGAAATTCCAAGAGTTCTCATCCCATCTCTTATAAATGGTCACATCTTATTCTCTTTTCATAAAAAATAAAAATCTATTTAATTTGGTTTATAAATTCCCTAATATCTTAATAGAATCCCTACACAAATTTTAGGGGTATTATATTATTAATAACACTCTCTTTAGAGGTGTTAAGTTGTTAATCAAAGGAGATCATCTGACGAAGATGTATGTTTTTTTACCAAATATTTCTGTTTTAATTCTTCTTACACATCCTTAAAATATTCTTCATCCATGATAAAATATTAAATCATATATCCTATATATACATATATATTATTATTTTTGTATCATGACCTAAATCTATCTCCAATTCCATCAGATGGTAAAAAAACTTACCATTTGTGTGTACGGAGGACTACCGCCTCCCAAACAGATGAAATTAATTTTATATATCCATAAATAATGACTTTTTATAATTATTTTAATAATGTTTATATAAAATATTCATGTAATATTTATAATTATGAAAAGATAATATATCATTTATATTATTACCTTCCAAAGCACAGAAAAATGATAATGTCATTTGTGCAAAGGTTTGAATTATCACCTCCCTGAAGTAATGTTATTCATGTTTCATCACCACATCACATGAAATATATATATAATTATTTTTAAATGATTAATATGATATTAATTATATTAGGATAATTATTTAAATATAACATAACAGTTACCTTCTTTTTATAATTATCATTAAAAAATGGAAACGTTACTCATGCGTATGTATAGCTGACCATGTCCATAATTATAATGTTGTTTATTTTTCTTATCTATAATAAATGTATGTTTTTAAAAGTATAATTTATGTATAAAATGGAGTATTATTTAATTAATATTATTATTTATATTGTGAAATAATTACCACTTTGACTTCAAACACCATACCAATGTAATTTTGTACTCAAGTGATGAATATTTTTAAAACGTCTGACGTAAACTTAAATAATTAAGTAATTATTATAACATGGTAATAAGTGGTATAAAATGAATAATAAAAATTAAATATGTTATAAAAATTTAAATAATTAACATATTTCTATTATTCTGGATGATAAAGGATGTATGTTAGAAAAAAGACTCTATATGGGATATCTTAACTCAATTTCCTTTCTTAAATTAAAACTTATTCTTTATTGGTTATAACATACTAAGATTATGGGTGAAATGAATTTTTAATGTCTCATGTTGTATAATAAATTTTTATGTGCATTTAAAATGAATATATATAATCTATTCATTTTATTAATGCTCACTTCAATTATATGATATTTTCAAGTGACTTTATTTTGAAAAAATATTTTATTAAAGTTTCTTTTTAATAAAGTAAAAAAATAATTTTTTTTAAATTATACCACATGACAATTTTTTGGCTATCATGAGGCTCTAATTCTACAATTATTCCTTTATATATTTTCATGATATTTTTTATAGAAAATGTTTCTATATGCTGTGAATAGTGTTTCAATTTTATAAGTTGTTTAAAAAAGGTATTTTGATTCACTTATGATTTTAAAATTGCTTTTAAAATACCGTGTTATAAATAATTGAAAGCATAAAAATGTTTTACCATTTATATGGTATTGATATTTAAAAATGGGGTGGACCACATAGTGCTAGGAAATCATAATATGGATTTACATGGGGTGTCCAAGATAGTACCAAGTAAATCTATTACAACATAACATGGGGTGACCCAGATAGCATTGTGAAATCCCATTACAACATAACAATGAGTGTAAAATATATCCCCAGTTAAGCCCATTTAACATTAACATGGTGTGGCCTAGATATCCCCAGGTAATCCAAAAATAGCTTAATCAGGTATAAATTTTTTGGAAGTCATCTATACGGTTATTATAATTAAATGTGTTTTAAAAGGGTTTTATAAAAATGATTCTCTATGTCTCCAAAAGTGGGTTTAATTTCATGGTATGGGATTTAGTTATTTTATTTGAGAAAATATTATGTGTTTGTTTCAAGTGGGAATGTTTTATTCCATATTCTCAAAGAAAATTCCGGATAATGATTAATATTATATGAGATTTCATGTTTTTACTGGACTGACCGTTTATTTTCCCTTATATACCTTAGATTTTTGTTCTCATCCCATGTTTTTTTAAATAAATCACAGGATATATAAGGGAAAGGATGACGTCAGGTTGAGAGTCATGGAGCGTTTTAATGAATTAAATAATATTTTTCAAATAGTTTTATATGGTTGAAAAATGGCAGTGAGTATAAGTTTCCACTTGAAATTTATGAGTTTTATTTGTACGAGTTTTTTCTAACTCTCTACAATTATAAACCTAAAAGGATCCTTGAATGTTGATTCTAGTTAAAAAACACTATAATATGAAATTTTTATGTTTGGTTCCTTTCATTTCTAGTCATCTAATATATTTAATATAATTTTCTTATTTTATAATTTCATGGTGTTACATTATATCCATCTTAATAAAAATGTATCCTTATAATTTAATCATGATCTCGGTAGTCAAGGGTTTTATATATTAAAAGTAAGTTCCTGAAAAACCACATAGTATGAATAGATGATAATATATCATCTTAATTAGATATAATAATATGTTCAATGGTCATATGGAATATCACATAACTAGGTTTCTATATAAGGTATCATTAGTGTCATGTGAAGATATAGATAGGGAAGAAATGTGTAAATAGTTATAGAGATTGATTGATGTAATTGGTCACACAAAATAGAATGATCAATATAATGTTAAGGGATTGAAAACAATAAATATTTAATGATTTAAAATATTATATTATTCATTAGATATGAATGTTATGGGATAAAAAATTTTCAAGATCATTTTTCTAATGATGAGGAATTATTTTACTATCTATAAATATAAGGAAATGTACATACATGATATATTAATTTTTCATAAGAGAAATTTTTTCCTTTGAGTGTGCTTTGATAAATTCCTAATTAATCACTTAATAATTTAAATTAATATCCTAAAATGAATATTTTACGCATGAAGCACAAAATTTCACTTTTAACAGATTGTAAAATCCATAAAATTGTTATTAGACTTTATGTTTGTCTCTAAATTTTTTTCAAAACCAATATAGGTAAAGAAATTTATCCATTATAATAAATTAATCTCTATTCATAAATAATAACACAATTTATTAGTCCTTTATATTTTTTCAAATTGTTTAACTAGAAACAATTATACATTAAACATGAAATCACATAGGCTGGTGGTAGCCACTAAACCTTAATCGTCATTTAGTTCGGGGATCAAGCCTCATGGCCTTTCCACACAAAAAATTTTTCACACAGTATATGTTTTTTATTTTTTATAAACTATATTAGTATAATTCATATAAATTTAACAAAAAACTATGATGAATGTCCTTCAAATAAAATTAATCATTAAATAACCTATTTATTAATGTTTTCAATTTAACTAGTTTTTTAAAAAGTCAAATAATATTATTTCACTATTATTAAAATTTCACTAATGATAATATTAACTGTAAATTTTATCTGAACCTTTAAACTTATTTTTGTAAAATTTAAATGCGTTATTTCTCAAATAAATTTTCCCGTAAAATAGAAATTTGACATAAATTTATTGAAAACATTATTAATCTTGGTATACTCCAATCACATAAAACCTAAAAATGGGTATTTAAGACATTGAAATTATGATCAACCATATACTCAAAAAACATGATGGTATAAAAAACATCAATTAATGAATGAATACATTCTTCTAAAAATCAACAAAAATCCTTTTTCATTTCATGATTCTTCTAATCAAAATACCATTTGTAAACATAATTATAAACTTTTATTTTTTTAATCCAAAAACATATATAATTCATCCATTTTATTACCACATAGGTCCAAATTTTTTATAAGGGTTAACCATTAGATTAGGGAATTGATTTGGACAAGGTCATTGTTCTATGTATTTTAGAAAAACAATACTTAATGGATACTAGGAATGAAATATATTTTCTACCATCATACAACTAATTTATTTCCTAGAAAGCCATTGAATTATGTCCTTATTTTCAATACATAAAACAATTTCCCCTTCCTTTAAGGTGTCTTTTTTATAACAAAGACACTTTAGGTTTACCTTGGGTCATTCATTGTCATAATTTATTTAAAACAACATAATGGGTTGTAAAGAAAATGTGAAATATACTAACAATATCCCATGAGAGATTTAAAAAATGTGTGAATTAAGGCTCATTATTATCCACCAGGTGACGATCAGGTCAAACCCAATGTGATATTTTTAGATTTATTAGTTCTAGGTGTATCATTTCTAGAACTACATCCACTTTTAGACTCTATAAATTGATGTATTTTTAGGGAAAAACCACAAAATCTATTCCTTATAAAAACATCAGGATGTTCTTATATACATAAACTCAAATATTATCGTAGGGTTATGATCTATAATATATTTTTTCATAAATATAGTTCTAAAATATTTACTAAACATCATTTAATACCAACTACAAAAACCCTAACTCTAGTTTCCAAGATTTAGTGCTTACTATAATAAATTGGAATAGTATAAATTGAATCACATCCCAATGGAACGAATAGTATTGTAGTCTTGATAAAATGGATACATAATTTATTCATTAATTACATTTCAAAAATATCATTTAAAATATAATTTTTTGATAATTACATTATTTTTTATAACATATCCATTCTTATTAGACTTAGTATTCAGGGATTCCTGAGAAAGGAAAAAAATAAGTGGGGGAAAAAATTCTTATTAAAGATTAAGTAAACCATAATATATCATTAGTCAATAATAATAATCAACACAGAATATAAAATAACTAAGTGAACCATATATTTATATAATTGTATAAGGAATAATCAATATGGAAAGGTAAATAATTAAACACACATTCAATTTAAATAATAAATTGAGAATACAATTCATGTAGAGGTAATATCATTTTGAAAATATCATGGATAATAATAAATGAGTTATTAATGAAGGAAATTATTATTTATTGAATTCCATAGTCTTAGGCATCATGATACCTCTGATGTAAATTCCATTCACTAAGTAATTTCAACTACATGTTGAAAGTTGTTTAGTCTTAGCATAAAGGTTTTCCCCATGAGAACTACTGATGAATCACAGTGTTATGTAATAAAAAACCCCACTTATCATGGTAGGTGAAAATAATTCCTCATTTATCAAATAATCAATTTAATTCATGATCAATGAAACACCCCAACATTTCACAGTATATTTTTTCTTCAATATAATTTGATAACTTACACTACACACAACACTGAGTTCAAGCGCACCACGACATAACAAACTAGCCATTCAAAAGTATTTATGAATAGTATTAACTTAATTTTGAATTTTATATAATATTTATAATTTTAGAATCTATATTATGAGTTTCTAAGACATAATATAAGAACAAATTCATTTTTCAGATAGAATAAGTATTTTTTTAAAATGTAATTTTACCACCTTTTAATGACGAACCTTATTTAAATCAAATATTTGAAACTTTTATATACTAAATTTGACAAAATAAACTTCTTATTTAGAATCGGGACATAAAAATTTAGTTTTGATATATTTTTTGTGTTTTTTTCTGATAACTTTCATATTTGGGTGAATACTGAAAAATACTAAATTTTAGCTGAAAAAAACTTTTTTAATAAAAATAATTTATAGTGTTAAACTATAAATATGAATGGTTTTTAAGAATAATTAGATTATATTTTTACCATTTAATCCAATGTTGGTCATTGGAAGTAATTTCACTTTGAAATTGGACATAAACAAGTGTCAATCTTTTGGTAGTTATTATTTCTTAAAAATATGCTTTTTGGTTTTAACAATGGGAATTAATTTTAAATTAATAAATTAAATTTATATGTTTTGAATTTGGTAAAATATACTTCATTTTTGAATTCAGAATATCAAAATTAGCTTAGGGTATATTTTTGGTATGTTTCTAAAAACTTTCAATTTTTCATGAATAGTTAAAAAAACCACGTTATTGGTTAAACCGACTTTTTATTTAAATAATTATTTATTTTATTTAAATTTATTTTAGGTAAAAATAGAAACATAATACCTATATATCTTCAATGTAATCCATTGGAGTCATTTTGTAATAATATTAGATATATAAAATTTTATTGAACTCTTCACCGTCTTTTACCCACCTCCTAGGAGACTTTGAAAATTCGCATAAAACATAATTTTACCACTTTTGTGAGTGGAATTTCAAAAATCCAAGAGACACTATTAATATCAGTAAGTAAACTGGGGTTCAATAAGATGAAAATAATTTTTGGTGAATAGTTACTTTTTACTTTTATTTAACACGGTTAAAAGTAAATAGGGAAATAGAGGGTAAAAATGATATTATTATTACCCTAAAACATGTCCTAATTCTATTGGATAAGTGTAATTCGACCGAAAACAACCTTAGGAATAAAATATGATCCTTTAGGTCCACTAGGATTAGATTAGAAAATTTATTATTATTTTATTTAAAGAAGAGTTAAAAGAGTTAAAATCAAAGTTCAATAACTAAAACATTTTTAATATAGGGTTACACACAATATAAATTCAACTATAAATATTAATTAGAAATATAAAAATATTTCCTACATCATGGTATTTTATTTATAATTTTTAGACATTAAATAATTAAATTTATTTATGACACAATGATGATGTAGTAATTACCTAATTAATGAAATATTAAAATAAATGATATTATAAATATACAAATAAATGTAATTTGAGACTTTTATGAATTCCAATAATTTTATAGGTGAATATGACATGTTAGTGTTGATTCAATGTATCTTTATATAAGAAATCAAGTGGTGATGACTTTCACAAAAACCAAATACCAAATAGTGTCAAAATTGACATAAATTAATTTTAAAATAAATACTATATTATTTGTTGATATAATATTCCTAAAAATATAAGGTTCAGCCAAAAGGCTTAAATAATATTATATATGTCATTAATTAACGTCTTGAGGTTCTCTTGGAAAATTAGAGTAAGTTTATTAACCCCATAGTATAATAATACAAGAAGACAATGTAAAAGTTAAACTATTTAACCAAGAGTTAAATCTAAAATATAAGGTTAAAATGGTAACCTAAACTTGTATAAAACCTATTGGATGAGATTATGCCGACCAATAACCACCTTAGCCTCAAAATAAATCATTTTATAGACATTAGTAACCGAAAATGATTTTATTATAAAATATATTTCAATCTTTTTTTATGGTTCCCCTCGCCCCTCTTATAAAAGGGCACTTCCCCTTCTCTCAAATTCACACCTCCAAAGCCATTTTCCTCGGCCAAACCCTGCCCAAATATCCCCCAAATATCCTAACTCAATCCTAAAGGCCTTAGTTTGATCAGAAAGACAACCTAAGGAGCCCTTTTTATCAAATCAAAAGGAATAACCTGAAGAACATGTAATGATTTCACCACCATCTTTCAAGTTCTTTTCTTCTTCCACTTACTCTTACTTTGTTATTACCATACCAAAATAATAAATCCATTAACTTATATATAATTTGATTTTATTATAAATATTTCACAACCATATTCATTATTCTATCTATCCTATAAATGATAATGTCACCAAGCGTGCGTACGCACGGCTTACCGTCTCCACACCGTGTTGTAATTTGTTATTCAACACTCTGTTATTTGGATGGATATAATTATTAGTAATATGTATATAAATAATAAAAATAACATGATAATGTATCTGTAAAATTAATATACCATCCAATTCCACACCTTTATGTAAATGATATTGTCACTCGTGCGTACGTACAGATTACCGTCTCCACGACGCGATGAGATTCATTTCCACGTTCACCATTCATTGATGATTATAAAAATATATATTACTAATAATTATGCAATATATGAAACAATAATTCTAATGTATATATATACATATTTTTGTGTGTGTATTTATGTACTTACATATATATTATTCACTTACTTCCTGTCAATACGATATGAAAACATAAACAATGTTTATACGTACGTACGACCTACAATCTCCATAAATGGTGTTTTCCATTTCGTATAACTATATATTATAAATATTTATATTCTAAATATTTATGATATATAAATCAATTTTTATATTCTGGAAGTATTTAAATCATGATCTAAATGATACGACCAAGAATAACAAGTTAACATATGTAGGATAAAGAAAGCGATTATTACACGAAATGTTAATTTAACATGAAAATCATTATTAAATGGGTATTATAAAGTCATAAATGAATCATTAATGATATAATAAATATGAATATGGTTCTGGTATAATCTAATAACATATAATGGTAATTATACAGGAGGTCAAACTTACCCTTGACCAAAGGAAAGTGTAAGGTAAGGGGTTTTCATCTCACTTCTTATTCCCGTGAGATTCATGCGATATTGACACTATTTCCTTTTTTGTGGTGTATTTACTTACCATAATTGTATTATTTGTGTAATAAAATTTAATTTATGTTTATTTACATCTTCATTGTATGATACTTCTTTCATGGGGTGTATGTTTCATAAGTTACCAAATTGGTTAGGGTTAATTCCTCAGTCTCATTATTATTCGGGATTGTTTATGTGTATGTTTTTACTGGGAAATATTTTTTATCCATGTCCATGTTTCATAAATTTTTTTCAAAGGGATTATTTTTAAGGGACTCTTTTACTAAAACATCATTTTATATGTTTTAAATATTTATTCTTCTAAATATTTCTCATTAATTTACTTGTTTTTAAAATGAGTTTAAGGATTTATTTATATAGACATGAATGTTTTAAAATGTTAATTCCTTCCAAAAGATTCAAAGTGGTATGGGACACTTTGATTAAAATATAAATTTTAAATGACTTCCTTTCTAAATTGTGTGAATTTTAAATGTTTTCATGAAAAAAGGATATTTCTCTCAAAGAGTTTTACAAATCATTTTCGTCTATGTTAACATACTTTGATGGAATTTTAAACTTGTTTGAAGTTGATTTATTATGATACAAATATTCCATATTGTATTTAAGGTTTTGTGATATATTTTACTGTGGATGTGTTTTTTTAAACCATTCATGGTTTATGGATAAAGTATTGACATTTTGTATGCTATTTTTAATATGAATTTTTATGTTAGGTTTAAACCATTTCATATGTGGAATGAATTGGAGTTTGTAAGTGACGGGTGGATCCTGCTATAGCTTCTCGATGCATCAGTAGGTCTCATGAGACAAACTAGGGTCTTGGAACAAGGCCTTGACAAAATCTTATTTGTAGTCCGGGAACAAGGCCTTGACTATGTGGTTATAAAAGTCTAGCATTATGGATTCCATCATTATAAAAGTGGATATTGATATTGCATGTGATTATTTAACTAGTAGAGTATCCATGTGAATATGTAAATGAAATTATTTGATTTTATACTTTTTATATTATGCTGAAGTTCATGTTTAAAAGGATGTTGTTTTAGTCTTATACATTACCTTAAATACTTATGCTTATTTATGAAAGTTCCCACTATATTGTTATCTTTACTGAGCATATGAGCTCACCCCTTTCTATATTTTATTTTCCCAGGATCCCAAGAAGTGTTTTATGTTTATGATATGGGGTTATTATAAGGGAACAATGGCATTCTCAAAGGATTATTTTTTGTGTGTTTTATGTTAGAAAGTGTAATGTAACACTCATGTATGTAATCTATTATCCAAAATTGCTAAACTGATCGGTATTTCAAGGCTTGATTCCTTGTAATCATGCCAATGTTATGTAATAATGCATTGACTCTGGGTAACTAGGTTTGGGACATTATAGTTTGTATCATAGGAAGTTTAACAATAACCTTGGAAACAATATTTAGATAAACTCTGATTAGAGCACATTACCCTAAGATAGACTTTGAGGATTAATATAGAAGAACTTCCTAGAATTTTGGTAATGTAGAGATTTTATGAGTTTTCTAAGAAAATACATCCCTATCTGGATAAGAGCAGGTAGAGGCGGCTCTGGAATAGATGTAAATAGGGGTAAAACCTGAAAAAACTACTTTAATCTAGACTCGAACGGGAACTCGTGCATGACAATGGGCCTTACTGCCCTATTGGTTACAACACTCCCAGGGGAGATTATTTGGATAGTTCTCATTTTCATTACAAATAATTATGAAGGATTTACGAGTATATACATCCTTAAAGAAAATATTTTTATTATTATGGATTATATACATAAACTGTTCAATTTACGTTAGGTATTTTACATATTTGGAATTATTCATTGCAATTCATAAACTAACCTAGTGTATGCCATTTTATAGAAATGGTGCCCAGTAAAAGGAATGAGAACTCCAATAATACATATAATCAAAAGAGTAAGAAAGATTATATCTTTCATGGTATTAAGACAACATTTGGAAGGAAAATATTCTCCCATGTATTCTCAACATATGAAGAAATAATATCATGTGTTAATAAGAAAATTAAATAATTATTTGAGTCCTTTGGATTTGAAGGGAAGAAAGATAAGAAAAGGATGGTAGAGAGAAAAATGGATAATGAGAAGAGGGGAAAGAAGGATTTTCCCATATGTGATAATTGCGGAAAGAATCACCTTGGTAAACGCTTGAAGGGAATGAGAGTTCGATATAAGTGTGGAGAAAAAGGACACAAAGTACTTGACTTCATGTGTAAGAAAAAGGTTTCAAATGTAAAATGCTTCATCCGTAAAGCATTGGGACAATACACGAATCCATGTCCTAGTCATCAGACTATACCGTAAATGTTTCTGTTGGATAATAATCAAGTTATGACACTCCCTCAAATGAAGAATAATGACTAGTGTTCTTATGTTTTTATTATATAATTATTTCATTTGAGTGTTATATCAACAATATACTGGTTTTATGAATTATGGATATAAATAAGGATTGTACTGCAGTACTATTTCATTAAGGACTTGAGATTATGTGGAACCAAGAAAAGTGACTCAATAGCAGGTTAAATTTTAAGAAAATATATAGTTGAGAGAATGATAAACCATGATATGGTTTTTATACTGAGGTAGTGATTTTGGAATAATACATGATTGATTTAGATAAATTATATTGGATATTGTTGACTACCTTGAAACTAATTAATGATTTGTATATTCTATCATTGTTGGAGTTTACAACATTTTTTCATAGAAGGAGTATATCTAGTATTCTATAAGAAATAAGGGAGCATGATTGTAATCAATAAGGTTTTATGGTAATTAAGGATGTTGTAGTGTTTTAAAAGAATACATGATGAAGGTGTTCAAATGTTATTATGTGGAAAAAAGGATCTTCATTGTGTTTAAATTCCTTATAAAATTTGGACAGTGAGTTTGGACAGAAGTATATTGGATAAGTCTAGTTTGAGATTATTTTTGGATTACCATAAAAAGGACAACTTGGAGGTCGAGTGACAACCCGTCGCGTCCGACAAGGCCGCGATACTTGAACCAGAAACCGAAGGGAGACAAAGGTGTATCACGTACCATTGGCCCACGTGATTTCCTGGATTGAATAATTTATTTTTTTAGAAGGTGTGGAATATGAATTATAAATTCATTTTTTATAACCCTTTACGAATAGGATAAATAGAATATTTTTTAAGTTCTATTATCTTTTAGAGTGAAAGATGATTTTGTGGTAGAAATTAGTTAAAGGATGGAATTCTACTTGTCAAGTATATATTTTTTTTCTTCTCTTATTCTATGAAGAAATTAATTCTTAAACTTTAGGTAAGGGATCTTAAAACTAAAAGTGTGTTATCCAAATACCTTATGTTTTGTTTAACCGATGATATTTTAAATCATCATATATTGATGTCTTTGAGGCCCTCAATTCTACAATTTTTTTTGACTGATGAACTCAATAACTCCCTATAAATATTTACGTTTTCCCTCCAATTATGTGTCTCTAATTTCCCCTAATGTTCTCCTAATCGAGATCATAATTTGGTGGTGACTTTTTCATTTCCCTATCCCTCTTATTAACACAAAATTTTATTAACCCAATTTTTGATGTGGGTTCTCCACAAAGGTATTTTGATATTTTTAACCTTTTATTTTTGAACAACAATTTAAAATTGTGAGGATGAAATTTATTGAAGGAGGGGAGAGTGTAACACCCCAAGATTTCATAGTACATTATTTCTTCAATATAATTCGATAACTTTCACTACACACAACACTGAGTTCAAGCACACCAAGACTTACCAAACTTGTCATTCAAAAGAAGTTATGAATAGTATTAACTGAATTTTGAATTTTATATAATCCTTATAATTTAAGAATCCATATTATGAGTTTCTTAGATATAATATAAGAACAAATTCCTTTTTCAGATAAAAGAAGTATTTTTTTGAAAAATGCAATTTAAGAGCCTTTTAATGTAGAACCTTTTTTAATTACAATATTTGAAACTTTTCTATGTTAAATTGGACAAAATAAACTTCTTATTTAGAATTGGGACATAAAAATTTTGTTTTGATAAATTTTTGGTGTTTTTCTGATATCTTTCATATTTGGGTGAATAGGGAGAAATTATAAATTTTAACTAAAAAGAGGATTTTTAATCAAAATAATTTATTGTGTTCAACTATACATATGAATGGTTTGGAAGAATAATTAGATTATATTTTTACCATTTAATCCAATGTTGTTCAATGTAAGTAATTTTACTTTGAAATTGGACATAAACAAGTGTCAATCTTTTGGTAGTTATTATTTCTTAAAAATACGCTTTTTGGTTCTGACAATGGGAATTAATTTTAAATTAATAAATTCAATTTATATGTTTTGAATTTGGTAAAATAGAATTCATTTTTGAATTTACAATATCAAAATTAGCTTATGGTGATTTTTTGTATGTTTCTGAAAACTTTCAATTTTTGTTGAATAATGAAAACACTGCGTTATTAGTTAAAACTGACTTTTAATTTAAATAAATATTTATTTTATATAAATTTATTTTAGGTAAAAATAGATACATAATACTTATATATGTTCAATTTAATCCATTTTAGTCATTTTGTAATAATATTAGATATATAAAATTTTATTGAACTTTTCCACGTGTTTTACCCACCTCCTTGGAGAATTTAAAAATTCATATAAAACATAATATTACTGCTTCTGTGAGTAGAATTTCAAAAATAAAAGAGACAGAGTTGTTATCAGTAAAAAAAATGTAATTTAATAAGATGAAAATAATTTTTTGTGAATAGTAACATTTTACTTTTATTTACCATAGTTAAAAGTAAATAGAGTAATTAAGGGTAAAAATGATATTACTCTTACCATAACACATGTCTTAATTATATTGGATAAGTATAATTAGACCAAAAACAACCTTAGGAATAAAATATGATCCTTTAGGTCCACTTTTATTAGATTAAGACATTTATTATTATTTTATTTAAAGAAGAGTTAAAAGAGTTAAAATCAAAGTTTAATAACTAAACCATTTTTAATATAGGGTTACCCACAATATAAATTCGACTATAAATGTTATTTAGAAATATAAAAATATTTCCTAAATCATGGTATTTTATTTATAATTTTTAGACATTAAATAATTAAATTTATTTATGACACAATGATGATTCAGTAATTACCTTATTAATGAAATAATAAAATAAATGGTATTATAAATATTAAAATAAATATAATTTCAAAGTTTTTATGGAATCAAAGAAGTTTTTAGTTGAATATGACATTTTAGGGTTGATTAAATGTATCTTGTTATAAGAAATAATTTTGTGATGATTTTTACAAAAACCAAATACCAAATAGCGTCAAAATTGACATAAATTAATTTTTAAAACAAATACTATATTATTGGTTGATATAATATTCCTAAAAATATAAGGTTTGGAAATAGGGATTAAGTAATATTATATATGTCATTAATGAACCACTTTAGGTTCTATTGTATGTTTATAGCAAGTTTATTAACCATATAGTATAATAATACAAGAAGACACGGTAAAAGTTAAACTATTTAACGAATAGTTAAATATACAATATAAGGTTAAAATGGTAACCTAAACTTGTCTAAAACCTATTCTCTGAGATTATTTCGACCCATAAACACCTTATACTTTAAATAAATCATTTTTATCCATTAATAACCGAAAATAATTTTATTATAAAATAATATTTCAATCTTTTCCTAATGTTCCGCTCACCCCTCTTATAAAAGGGAACTTCCCCTTCTCTCAAATTCATACCTCCAAATCCATTTGTATCAGTCAAAACATTCCCAAAAATCCTCCCAAATATCCTAAATTCATCCTAGAGGCATTATTTTGATCATAAATCCATCCTATGAATCCCTTTTCATCAAATCAAAAGGAATTACCCGAAGAAGAGGTAATGATTTCACCACCCTCTTTCAAGTTCTTTTCTTCTTCCACTTACTCTTTCTTTGTTATTACCATAACAAAATAATAACAACAGTACCTTATATATACTGTGATGTTATTATAAATATGGAACAACCATATTCATTATTCTATATATCCTATGAATTATAATGTCACTATGCATGCATACATACGACTTACTGTCTCCACGCCGTGGTGTAATTTATTATTCCACACTATGTTATTTGGATAGATATAATGATGCGTAATATGTATATAAATAATAAAAATAACATGATAATGTATCTATAAAATTAATATACCATCTAATTCCACACCTTTAAGGAAATTATATTATCACTCAGGCGTACGTACGGATTACCGTCTCCACGACGCGATGAGATTCATTTCCACGTTCACCATTCATCGACGATTATAAAAATATATATTACTAATAAGTATGTAATATATGAAATAATAATTCAACTAGATATATATATATATATATGTATTTATTTACTTACATATATCTTATTCACTTCATTCAGTTCAATTTGATATGAAAATAGAAATAACATTTATGTGTACGTACGACCTACCGTCTCAATAAACGACATTTTCCATTTCATATATCTATATATTATAAATATTTATATTCTAAATATGTATGATATATAAATAAAGGTTAATATTCTATGAGTATTTATATCATGATCTAAATGATACGATCAAGAATACAAAGTTAAAATATGTACTATAAAGAAAGCGATTATTACATGAAATGTTAATTTAACATGAAATTCATTATTAAATGGGTAGTATAAAGTCATAAATTAATCATGTATGATATAATAAATATGAATATGGTTCTGGTATAATATAATAACATACTATGGTCATTATATAGAAGGTTAAACATACCATCAACCAAAGGAAAGTGCAAGGTAAGGGGTTTTCATCTCACTCCTTATTCCCGTGAGATTCATTCTATATTGACACTATTTACTATCACATGGTGTATGTAATGACCATAATTGTATTATTTGTGTAATAAAATTTAATTTATGTGTGTTTAATTCTTCATTGTATGATACTTCTTTCATGGTGTGTATGTTTCATAAGTTACCAAATTGGAAAGGGTTAATTCCTCAATCTCATTATTATTCAAGATTGTTTATGTGTAAGTTTTTACTGGGTTATATTTTTTTATCCATGTTCATGTTTCATAAAATAATTTTAAAAGGGATTATTTTTAAGGGAATCTCTTACAAAAACATCATTTTAAATGTTTTAAGGATTTATTCTTCTAAACCTTTCACATCAATGTCCATGTTTTTAAAATGGTTTTAATGATTTATTGATATGGACATGAATGTTTTAAAATGGTAATTCTTTTCTAAAGTTTCAAAGTGATATGGGAATCTTTGATTCAAAAATATATTTTAAATGACTTCCTTTATAAATTGTGTGACTTTTAAAATTTTTCATGAAAAAAGGATATTTCTCTCAAAGAGATTTACAAATAATTTTCAACTATGTCAAAATATTTTGATGGAATTTTAAACTTGTTCGAAGTTTATTTATTATGATACAAATATTCCATATTATATTGAAGTTTTTGTGATATGTTTGAACTTAGATGTGTTATTTTTATACCATTCATGGATTATGGATAAAGTATTGACATTTTGTATGCTAGTTTTAATACGAATGTTTATTTTATGTTTAAAACTTTTCATATGAGGAATGAATTGGACTTAGTAAGTGACGGACGAAGCCTTATATAGCTCCAAGATGCTTTGGTAGGTCTCATGGGACAAACTAGTGTCTTGGAACAAGGAATTGAAAAAATATTATTTGTAGTCTTGTCACAATGGCTTGACTATGTGGTTATGAAAGTCTAGCATTATACATTCCATCATTATGAAAGTGGCTATTGATATTGCAAGTTATTATTTGACTAGTAGAATATCCATGTGAATAAGTAAATGGAATTATTTGATTTTATCATTTCCATATTATGCTTAAGTTCAAGTTTAAAAGGCTTTTTTTATTCTTATACATTTCCTTAAATGTTTATGCATATTTATGAATGTTTCTGCTATATTGTTACCCTTACTGAGCATATGAGCTCACCCCTTTCTATGTTTTATTTTCCCAGGTTCCCAAGAAGTGTTTTATGTTTAAGATGCAGGGTTAAGATAAGGGAACAATGGAATTCTCAAAGGATTTTTTTGTGTGTTGTATGTTGGAAAGTTTAATGTAACGTTCATAAATGTAATCTATCTTCCAAGACTACTAAACTGATCGGTCTTTCGGGACTTGATTCCTTGTAATCATGTTAATGTTATGTAATAATTATCCAACTCTGGGTAACTGGGGTCAAGGAATTATAAAAAATGTGTCTAATCATCAAATATTCATATGGAGTAAATAATACGAATTTATCAGTATTTACCAAGTTAAAAAAACATTCAATGCATTGAAATCTATTTAATAGAGATATACAGTTTAAAAATATTAAATATACTTTATATAAATAATGATATTTAGGGGAAATATAATTTCTAATAATAACATGAAATTGAATATTTAATGGGAATGTAAATTACTACAATAAATGAATCAAGAATGTGAATTTCATCACATTCCTTGAAAAAATGATGATAAAAAATATAGAAGAATAATAAGGTTGATATCAATACAATATATACCAATTGAAGTAAAAAGTATTGTTTATAATTTTTGAATAGGAATTCAATAAACATCTATTTAAAAATATTTTTTGGGAAAATATTTATTTTTCTTTTGAAAATTAATGTTTAAAACGTAAAATGTTTTAATATTTTTTAGAATAATTTTTTTAAAAAATAGTTTTTCAAGAATATAATGAAATAATATTCATTGAAATTTACATTTTAAAATTTATTAAGAATATATTAGTAAATTATGGTCTTGTTGTTGGTTAATTACATACATTTTGTTCAAATTAAATATAACATCTCTTTTTCACTATAAAAAGGTTGGAAAAGTGAGTTCATAAAAAAAGTTGATTCCATTGATTTTTTTAAAAAAAAATACCAAATGGGTAAAAATAACATTAATAAATAATTTTTAAAATTTTAAAACATTTTTGAAGACATTTTTATAAAACATGATTCTAGATGAAATCATAATTTTGAACGTAGAGTGAGATGAAGTTAGATATTTTTAAAGGAATTTTCTGTAATATTTTAAGTACCAAAGAGTGGAAAATAATATAGTTACTATAAAATATCATGAAGAAATAAAGGATAAGGAAATTAATTAATTATACTAGAAAATGATCAAGTAATTGTATTCATATAAAATTCATAAATGAAAAATCTTGATTTCAAATAGATTTTAAAATAAACTCATACAATTATCAAAAAGTTAAAGTGAGATCTAAATAAAGAATATTTTTTTTAAAATTTAACACCAAATAAAACAAGTGAAAATAAAAAATATGATAATAAAAATTCATTATACACAAAATCCATTAAAATCAATGATAATTAAAAAGTAATACGGATCAATGAAATGAAATTGAGTTATGATATTCTTTACCAATTGGTAACTTTTTTTCAAATAATATTATATATAGTAATTAGAATTGAAATATAGATACCATTAATAATGTTTTATTCATGATATTACATCTCAATGGGTCAGTATATACCATATATAAAATAAATTAAGTGAATTACATTACAATATGGTTCAATGAAATGAAATTGAGAAGCAATCCATTACCACATGATTCATTTTTCTTGAATGTAATTTAGCATTATATATAGTGATATTAAACATGTAACTAAATAATAAAATAACATTATAAGTATTTATAATACCATACATTTTACTTTTATATCATCTTATCACCTTTCCATTAATAATCATTCATTATTTTCATTGTTTCGAGTATTAATTTCCTTATTTTCTCATACATGTTTCTTCATGAATGATATGATTCTGTTGCATATTATATATTTATATCATTTAAAGAATTTTAATAATTATATAATTATAATATTTATGCATAAATTATACATTATGAAAAGGAATGAAAGATTATTATTATAAATAAAGTGTTATACGATCATGGAGATGTTAGGTCAAACATACACATGAGTAACGTTTTAATTTTTCAATGTTCACTATAGAAATAAGATAATATATATATATATATAATCTTTTAATAATGATAATAATATCATTAATACCATATTGTTATCTTTTATATATAACCCATGCAGTGTTGTGATGAAAATAGATTCACATCGCTTCAGGAAGGTGGTCTTCCATACGTAAACAAATGATGTTATGATCATTAAGTGAGTGAAAAGGTAAAAAGGAAAATGATATATATGTATTATTTTATAAATTAAGAATATGAAGTGAACATAATAATTTTTTCATTTTTATAAAATGAAATCACTAACATTATCCTTATCACCTTCCATGTAAAGTGCTAGTGAAAGACGAATCACATAGCTTCATGAGACGGTAGACCTCTGTACACACGAGTGGAAATATTATGTCTCCTATGGAATAAAAAGTAATAATGTATACCATATATAATAAATCAATATGTATAAATATGTTAAAAGTATATTATATATAGTTTATATCTATAATCCAAGAAAACCATGAATTGTGCTAATGGTAAAATGAATGACACCATTTTGCAAGGTGCTAGTTCGTCATACAGGAACGATGATTTCATAGCCATTTTTATGGAATTATAGGTGGTTTTAGTTCCTAAATTTATTATAAAAAAAGAAATTATATAAAATATTTTAGGATATCATATCATTATTTTATATTAATAAATAATTAAGGTGTAAAATTAAATTAAATGAAAACCATCGTTGAAGAAAATTATATCTTCTTTAGGTGTCATCATTAGGTTTTTACC
Source organism: Viscum album (assembly GCA_963277665.1). Classification (NCBI taxonomy): domain Eukaryota; kingdom Viridiplantae; phylum Streptophyta; class Magnoliopsida; order Santalales; family Viscaceae; genus Viscum; species Viscum album. The sequence continues at coordinate 741,800,572 of OY728138.1, read as the reverse complement.
AAAGCCTTCCTAGGTTTTCCTTCTTCAAAAAAAAATTATTCTATATTTAAGGGACATAAGATGGGAGGTTATTGGGGTAGGTTTTCTCTAAAAAAGTTTTTGAATGTGTGGAGAAAAGTGGAGTGGGGGTGGCCTTTTATAAATGTGGTATAGTATAGAGTTTGTATTTCTTAAAATAATTTACTACTCCTGTGTTTTTCATATGCCAAAGGCCTCCAAAAAGGGAATATCAAACCTAGAAGCAGTAAGGTATAAATATGTCTAGAAAACGTGTGTTGTATATATTGTTAGTTCATTTTAATGCTTATTTTCTTTGTTTAACCCCAAGAAAATATATTTTTTACCTTAACTCCATTAATTAATTATTAATATTTTCACTATTAATTTTGGTTAAAAATTTTGTTGGGATTATTAAACATTATAAATTATTTTTATTGAAAATATTGAATAAATTTTTCGAAATTCATCACACATAGGGGGAAAATTTTAATTTAAAATTAACCCCCTAAATGCGGTGAGAAATATGGGTTTTTAAAGAGAAAATATGAAATGTTATATAAATTTTTATATCCAAATTCAATATGAAAATGAGTAAAATGATATAAATTGGATTAAAAGATATAAATTTGAATTAATTTACATTAAAACAAACTAAAAATATAATTTAAAATTATAAATTATTTAAATTAAATGGAAGTTTTTAATTAACATTTAATATTTTTCACAATTCATCAAAAACTGAAACTTCTAAGAAAAATATCAAAAACTAACCCTAAGATAATTTTCATATTATGATTAAAATAATTAATATTATATTTCAAATTTTTTTTATAAATTTTTAAAAACTAATTTTATATTATGTGCGTAAAGTGTGACTAATCTGCCTTTTAGAAAAAATACATATTTTCAGAAAACATTTATCTTTCTTCAAAATGATTATTATTTCATTACTAATCAGTAGATATACATAATTTGTTTCTTATAGATATTAATATTAATTACATAAAATTTAATTTCTAGGTAAAAAATTTCATTTTAATAAATAATATTAATAATATATTATCGGTAAGAAAATATCATTATTTCATGTAACACAATCTATCAAAGAAAATCGTTGTTACATGAAACTCAAGATAAAATCAGTGTTGTGTGTTACAAAATATATCTAGAAGGATGAATTTATTTATGAATATATATATCATAATTTCTCAGAGTGTTATATATATTTTATAATCCTAGGGTTTCATTTCATATATGCTATCAAATATAATATACTTATTTTGGAATTGCAGAGTGTTATGGGTTATAAAGATGGTAATAAATGATAAATATTATTTTTATTAAATTAATAATGTTATGTAAATAAAAATTTAAAATTCTCATTATTTAATGAATTGTAAATAATCATAAAAAAATTACCACCTTAAATAAGAAAACTTTGAAGAAGGAAATATATTCATATAGTGAATCAATTTTATATCCATCACATATTTATATATATATATATTTAAATTTACAGTATATCAAAATAATAAACTCTTAATTTTATCATTATCGAATTTTTATAACAATATTTTGACATATTCACCTCATATTGATATATGAGTCTTGGAATGTTCATTTTTGGGATGATTTGACAACCCACATGAACATTACTTTGAAATTATTTCATTAGTAATCATGAAATCAAATTACATATAAAATGTGATAATAATATTTAGATAATTATCTTTTTTTTAATTGAAACATGAATATTTGATTCATTATTTAACAATACACCCTTCACATTTTAAAAGTCACTATAAAATAATCATTGTCGATATGATCTTTAAGGATAATGACTAATGTAATGATAAAAACAAATATAAAAGGAATAAATCATTACTAATTATCAATTTTAGAAACACTATATAGTTGGGATATATAAATATGAAAACAATATTAAATAATGACATGAATCATATAAAACTATTATAAATAATTAAAATTACAAACACATACTGTGGAAAATTTAAAAAAAATGAAATATATGTGGAATAATTTTTAATGGAGACAATATATGGTTGTGTTTATATAAACTTTTATTGGTTATGTGACTATTAAAAATAATTTAAAGATTTATGATTTTCAGTGAATGGACAGTGTGAATGAGGGCCATGATATGGGTTTTCACCACAATTTCCTCTCATTGACACATGATATATATTAAATAATTAATTTATTTTAATAGAAGCATAATCTCCCAAATTAGTATTCTATATCATGAAATACACTTTATTCATGGTGATTTCTGTTCAATTTAATGATATATCTATTTCTATTTTCAGAGGGTTTGACTTAAATCCTATATATTTTGAATGATATTTGTTAAGTTGATTCATATTTGCTGAGTTTTAATTGCACTTCTTTGAAAAATTTCATATATGTGAGTAAATTTTTTCCAATTAAATTATTATGTGGTATTTTATATTTACATATATGTATTTATATTTTTACCACATAAAAAATTAAGATGTTTTGAACTTCAAAAGAAATGTTTTCCATAAAGGAATTTGGTAAATCAAATCTATTTCTTTGAGTTACATGATTTCTTTTGAATATAGACATTCAATAAAAACTTTATTGAATTGTTTACCTTTTTATATGAATCCCTATTTATCACTCATGGGAAAATATTTCATATAATTCAAGTATTATTATGTGATTGTTCTCTCATCAATATTTTTAACATTTCAAATAACAAACTTATAACTATTAATTGGATCTATATTCCCAGTCCATATATTCCATCAATTTATTTTTCTCCTCTTTTTTTGGGGAAGATAGTTTGGAAATTTTCAATTATGAACATACGTATTTTTACATATTTTAAAAATGAAATCCCAAAACAATTTAAAGATGTTGTTTTTCAATCAATGGCATTTCAAAATATTTCCCGATGGGTTTTTTTGATATTGATTATTATTTTTTACGATTTAATTTACTGATGTTTATTTTTGAAATGTAAATTATTTGAAAATATTTTACTTCAAATTTTTGAAAATAAATTTTGAATCTATACCATAATATATGGATTTTACAAATATATTTAAAATTGTCTCTTTTAATGATTTCCATGGGAACACATCATTACACTATAATTATCATTTCAATTGATACATTATAGATATTTTTTGTGGTTTTTAAATGATTTTTTTTCATTTAGATTAAAAAATATTTTTATGCCTTTTCAAATGATCAAGAATATTTTTTATTTCTGATTTTATTTTTACAAAGCTGATTAAAACTATTTATTAAATAATAAATTCTCCTTAAAAAAATATTATGTTTTAACAAGGTTGTTTTTATAATTTAACCATCAACCTTCTCTATTTATAGATGAGAAGTGTAATTTTATTTCTCTTTTTATAAATTATCCATAACTTTATTTTTCATGCCTACAAATTTTTCAATATATTAAAATTTGTATTTCTTTATTCCATATTCTCTCTAAATATAATATTCATGATTTCACTGATTTAAGGGTTTCCACCATGATTCGAAACATCTATAGATTACAGAGATTTTTTAATAACCACATATCATTTACTATTACTGAGTAAAATACCATTTGGATTATTGTAATGATTTTATGGTATTTTCCTTGAGTGTTACTTGATATTATTTGATACCCCTTTATTTTCTTTAAGATCATCTGTATATGGTTATTTCTGAATTATGAATAATTTCATTATCTTAATTGATTTGAAATAGTATAAAAACAATTTTAATTTAATAGGTCTTTTTTGATGTGTTGAATGAAACCTATTTTATTTCATTAGGTTCTTTATTATATAATAATTTTTTTAACATCTTATGAAACCCATATGTATGTTTGGGGATGGGTGGTGTTGTATCTCACCTTCCAACGAATTGGATAAAAGTTTATATGTCATGGGAATAATTATTGACAAGATCTTTTTTAGTTTCTTATAAGCATGTGCACTAATGTTGTTTCTAGTTAAACTTGTATTATCTATACTAATGAAAGTTCCATATTAGATTGATGTTTCATTGTCTAATTATAATTATCATCATTATGTTATGCTATCCTAGATGATGATTATTAACTCACTCATTTAATTCATTTCATATTTTTTGTGAAGATTAATTCCATGATCTATGAAATAATCATTGTTGGAGATTATTTTATTATGTATCTTAATTAAACACACATGTTCATTTTATTCTCACTTGTTATGATTGATTAGTATCTCTATTGTTTACCCTTACTATGCACATGATCTCACCCCTTTCTTAAATTTATGTTTTCACATGTTATGAATATTAGAATATTATGAAATGTATTGAAGTGTATCTTATGTTTCTAATTAGTTGGATATGTTAAAGGGTTTTCATGAATTAATATTTTTATCACATAGTTAAAAAAATTACCATTAATTAAAAATAAAATGTGTTTATCAGTTAATAATTTATTTTTATTTTATAGAATAGTTTCCCTAATAGGGCTTGGGAATATATTGTGATGAAAATTTTAAATTTTTTCATCCAATTATATAGTCACATTTGAGGTCTTATAAAATATAATAAGAATTAATATGAAAGTAAATGTTTGTATAATTTTTTTAGTTTACCATAATGCTCATAAAAGCTATGTCATTCTAAAATCTACTTCAAAAGGATCCAATTAAATGTTCTCTGTTATGAACTATAGAAAACCCAATTCATGTAACCAAGAGATAGTGTTTATTAAATTCACACAAGATATAACTAATTACATTCCAACGGAACAATCTATTTAGTGTTTTGGAAATCTATATTTGTACATGATTAATATATTTTTTTCAGAAAAAATCTTATATAGAATAAAAAATCCATGAATCCTTGATAATCATTCAAATATTCATTTAAAATATCCTTTGGAAATGAAATAAAATATTAGGTTGAGAATAGAGATCTACAGAAGTTATATACAATAGAAGCTATAATTAGAAGATAATCCAAAAAAATATAGTAGAGTGGTCAGTCCATAAATATTCTATTTAATCAAAAAATCGGAGCTAATAATTATACCCATCGATAATATCAATAAAAAATCACATGTATAATAGTAAATAAAATATTAATGAATGAAATTAATAACATCAGACATCATGATGTCTCCATCAAGGCCTCTTTCTATGTAATCATCAACCTTAAATTTTGGTCCTTATTCCATTAAATTTAAATTAATGTTTAATTTTATTGTAATTACCTATCTAATCTGGCCAACTATTTTTCTTATTAGACATGAATAGAGGTTCTATATATAACCGAGACCCACCCATATCATTCATTTTTTCAATTAATTTGACATATTTTGATTCATAAATATAATATATAATATATATTCCTTGTCATGTAACAAATAATTATGTTGAATCCTGGAAAAAAATCTATATATATTCTATAAATGAAGAGAAAAAATTAATATTCTTTCTTATTTTAACACTTTATACAAAAATGATATCAGTTCATGAAAATATTGATTTTCTAGAAATGATTTTACATATATTATTGATACTTAAAATATTGTCTTCAATGAGAAATATGATGTACAATGAATAATAAAGAGTGATATAGAACATGATCACATGATAGTGGAAGATCAAAAAATATGGTCAAACCATTAATAGTTAAAGGAGTTTAGAAGATAATAAATTCATCAAAATTTATATTTTGAATAAAAATCTTGTATTTTAGAAAATATAGATGTTAATGGAATCAAAAAATTTATAAGAAAAAATATTAATACCTTTGAACATTTTTAAACATATGATTTTATAAGTGGATTCAATAATTCTTTTCAATTTTTTTTAAAATATTTTCTTTTCATTTTAATATAAAAACAAAAATTTCATAGAATAATAGAAAAATTATTTATTTGAAAACCCATAAAAATATATATAGGTATATAATTATACAATAACTATAATTGATGAAGTAAACATTTTCCATGTAATGCGCAAACTCGAAACATGATGTTCGATCTAGAGAGTCAGATGAATTCATGTGGTACTCCTAGTATACAACACGATTTCAACTAGTAATGAATTACTAAGCTCGTTGGTGTGGAGAAAATACCCTCAGTATCATTCCCACTCACAATAATAATATAACATGTTATAATAATACATTATGAAATATAATAATCAGAATAAAAAATGAAGAACTATAAAAATATAATATTAGTAATATAATAATGAAATGGGATCCCAATGTAGAATTCAAAACCAAATCAAATTTCTAACATGTAATTAATATATAATGTTTATTATCCTACATAGTAGTTCCAAATACCTCCCTTGGATCTATAAACCTCTACTAAACTATCCTTCATGCATCCATATCATTTCATGGATCCTAATATATTAAATCTTCATGAACAACAAAATTCAAATTTAGGGTTTGAGTAATAATGTGGTGTATGCACCAACAAAGTGTTCAAAAAAATATGAACTTGTATAACATGCTTATAAAATGATAATAATAAATTCATACACTTGAATATCAATTATGCAATCATGTATCGAGTGGTCTTGCATTAACCAGGATACCAAAAAACCCATGCAGTACCTGTTTCAGCTTAATTCTAGATTATTAGTCATAGGATTTAATATGTGAGAATATGTTGCCAAAAATCTCGTATTAATGCCTCTTTTAAGCTTAAATTAATCATGTTTAACCATCCTACATAACTTCATATCATGGAACTATAAATTATCAGGCCTCCAAGGCATCATACCATTTATATGCCTCATGATACACCTCCAGAACATTACACCCTTCACAACACTACATCTAGTTAGGCCTCTATGAAAAAATATCTTTACCCTATACTCAAGATCATCATATTCATCACCATAAGTCATAAAGACACCCCTATAAATGGATAATCGTCACCTAATTCCCCACCTTCTTTGAGTACCATAAACAACCTCCAAGGAATGGTAACACACATAATAAGGTAGATAATAAATTAAACACATACAATATCATCATGATAAATATATTAGATATATAAAATATATTTCATCGCAATCAAACTTATTTCAAATAGGCTACAAGAAAATTAATGGAATCATAATGCATCGGCTAGTCTCACGGGCTACACACAATCAATAATGGTCAAGATATTCATTTCAACACAAAATTTATACCATGTAAATAAGTGTATAGGAAATCCTCACATGTAAGGGAACTACCTACATCAAGGTTGTTTATATTGATAAACTATTTCTGTCATTTAAATGTAACTAGACAAGATTCACACCATAGTGAAGATCCTTACTTGTCCAAGGTGCCTAAATCGACCATGGATCATCTATAATAAGTTTAAAATAAAAAGTCTAGAGAAAAAAATGTCAAGAACATAAGTATATAATAACATACAATAGAAATTCTATAAAAAAAATCAAATAAAATGTATATCAAACAAATTAATAAAAATTCATTAAATTCATCCCTGATCGGAGAATATATTTCAAATTCATCATAGACTCTAGATGAGGGTCTAGTGTCTATAATATGATCATTTATCCCTCGTGTTTTAACCCTTAGAAAAATAATCAAAATGAAATTGAAGAATAATGAATCCTTATGATGTATGATCTAAAGAATCTCACCTAGAAACATCACTATTCATGAGGAATAAAACTCTACTAAAGAGAGGACATCATCAACATGTTGATGTCACCATCAATATACCTTGAGTATATAAATTAATTATAGTTACACCACAATTACTATATTAATAAGATTTCTAGGATGATTATTTAAGAAAACTTACATGATGAAAGTCCATTGTTTGAGGTAGATCTCAATTTGTTCATGAAATAATGTCAACTCACTAGATCTACCACTAATTAATAACGAATGGTGGAATTTATCATTATATAATCATGGAAAACATAGATCCAACATAAAATTATTCTCACTTCACAATGAATAATTCCAAATTTGAGTAGACATATAGAGATCATACCTTTATAGAATAATCAAACGTGGTCATGTTTTGGGGAATTAAGGGAGATGTATTAGATTTATCTAAGACCAAGGGAGAAGGTATAAATTATGAAATCAGATTCTGTGGTGGGAAAAAATCTTCAGTTCAAGGAGGTGGTGTGCAAGGTGAAATTAAATCACATTGGGTTATTTAATTACTCCACTGGGCTATGTGAAATGATGAACTTGTGGGACACACTACTGGTTAGGTATGTTTGGTGGTATTCAATGCATTCTTATTGGGCCACCAGAAGGCCAGTACTACCCAACCAGCTTGCTAGTGGAGCTTGCAATAGAAAAAAATCCTACTATATCTCTAATGCCTAACTAGAGGATATATTATAGACACCATAATACTGAGACATCCAATGTTTATTCCACCTTAAAAAAAAATTATTAATAAAAATGACCTCTAATACTCCAATAATAATAATGAAACATCATAAGAATATGATATTTCATAAACATAACATATTTTACATTTAAATTTTTTTATATGTTACAATTATCTCTCTCAAATCAATTATCTTCCTCAGGATCTACCTTCAATGTTTATATAAAAAACATAGGTTATTAACCTCGAACAATATCGTTTTGATCCTTTGTCTCCTCCATGATACGTACAAGATTCCATAGAACCAATACAAGTTATACAAGCTTCCCATGAAGAACATTTTCACTATAATGTAAAATCAACACTAAAAAATTCATGTAGAATACATTAGTTTTCATATCAACATCCTCCAAATCAATGACATGTGTAGGATTATGAGTGTACCTACAAAGATATAAAACATGACAATAATTCTGCATAACATTGTAGAAATAATGAATATTGAGGTTGTATTCTACTATACCAAATCAATCGATGATTATGAAGGGTCCAATATAACATGAAAAAAACATAACATGCTTCATCAATGAAATGTTTTCCAACGTGTCATTATCATAAAAACTCTACCACCTATAGTAGACCCCAATAGTCTTCTCCTACCGTGGGAAAACAAATCCCACCCTCTCTAAGTTGTGATCATCCTATTCAAAATAAATTGGACTCACTCATATGTATTTTTTACCATAATGGACCCATAAACTACTACTTATCATTCCTCGTAACAATTTTTTGGTGTTTGACATGACCTCCCATAAATATCATCATCACATGATATCTGAATCAAAGCATGTTATTTATTTTTGTATACAAATTGAACCAAGTCTAGGTGAATATCCCATGTTTCATCAAAATCTATAGCGAAAGACTAAATAATTTATTCCAGTACTAAAATCATTCACTATGACTATGAATTAGAATAAGGGTTGTATCATAGGATCAGTCACAACTTTGTATCTAAAGAATTATTTAATTTATTCCAAAAACCTAATGTATAATTTAAATCTATGTAAGATAAAATTCATAAGGGAACTCCATGTAATCATTCAATCTCTTGGACATACATCTTTCCCAAATATTATACTGGGTGAGTCTCACTTATCAGCACAAAATATAAAACATCCATCAACTACTCAGAAATCTCCCAAATAGTGTCATGTATCCTCATGGTCCAAGGTAACCCCATAAAAGTTTCCATTGTGATGTCCTCTAAGTTCCATAATGGTAATATAAGTGAAAAAACCCACCAGGATAATGGTAGATATTCATTACCCACCACCAGGTAATTCATTTGGAAAAGAAATTAGAAATGTCACCCTTCTTCACTATACAAAAAAAGTATCATGATGTCATCATACATCATTGTCACACTAGGATATAATTACCATATGGAGGTATATAATTAGAGCATTATATTTTCTCTTCTAGAAGTAGGGATTACTAAAATACTAGGCATCATGATCAAATCATCATCATCTATCAGCTAACCAACTATAGGGTCATCTATGACAGCCTCTCTAACATGACAATGAAATCTAGGTAGGAATCCTAACTAGACTTCATCCAATCATCAAGATAAGATATGATCACCAAAGGGGATAAATTCATTGATCCCTCATCCTTAGAATCTTCAATCCTCTAATTATCCAACAATATCATCAAGTATTAATAATACTATGAAGGCTACTGACTATTCTTCTGATATATCTTTTTTATATTCCTAAAATTATTTTCAATGATTTTACCCTTTCCAGATCCATAGTCCATCCCAAAAAACGAACATGTTATGATACTCTAAGCATCACCTATGCCTTGTATATCAGACCCAAATAATTCTAATTATTTTCAGTGTTGCCAAAAATCCATTTTTTAAGAGATAGTGTCATCGACGCTTAAAATCATTAACCACAGCTAAAATATTTAATTCTCTAGTAATGGAATATATCCATGAGGTTATTACTAACATTACCCATAAAATAGCTCCTTGTATCTTGGTATTAATAATGATCCCATTAAAATTATTATTATTAAGCATAAACAATATTTGTATTAGATAGGATCAACCATGTATCTGTAGTTCATATCATATTTAGCTCAATAAAAACAACTACAAAATGGTCTTTCTATAGGAACATCACTATCTTCTTCATCAATGTAGTCAATTTTAATGAAATATAGGACACTTCATATATAAAATGATTATTTAAAAAAATTAAAAATATCATAGTCTTGAATATGTTATGGGGATACTCTTATGACACGATTTCCTCTAATTTCTATAGTTCTATGAATGTAAATTTGTTATAAAATGCATTCCCCATGGACATCACCTTACATATATAAAAGGTACACCTTGAGAGAATAGAATAAAGTCGATGTATACTAAGAGTAATTAAGAATATCTCAAGTTTCCTATCATTATTCTCTAGGGTTGGTAAGAATATGAGGTTGATTATTAAAAAACCATAATGAATGTGTCAAGGCATATATAGATGATCATTTCCATAAGTATAATAAACACTATGATTGTATTGTCCAATCAAAAAGTCCTTACCATTTTCTCATATAGACCATACATACTATGAAATTTTGTTTACATTATATTCACTTCTCTAACCAATAACACGTGATTTCCTAATTGATGAAAAGTCATATAGAACCATTTGGATCCCCAAAATCTATTGAAAAGATATTTTATTCTAGGAAAAGGTTATATAATCTTTGTTATAACATAGTTTATCTTATAATAATGTCAACCAATTAAATTACTACTATCCACATTCTTGGTGAATAATGTAGTTTCACCCCATGGTAAAGTACTCTATTTGAAAAATACCTTATACTGTAAGTCCTCAAGCTACACCATAACCTGATTTAGATCATCTAGATTAATATGATTATTTTTAATCGTAATGGATTATGTGCCTAGATTAAGGTCTATCTAAAAGTAAATGCCTCTATCCTATGTATTTCCTATAAATATGAAATAAATGTGCCTTTATTGAGTTGTAAAAATTGATGACAAAATGATTATGATTATACTAATACTTCCAAAAGATCCAAACCCAAAATCTGTGCTATAATCATCCCGAGATAACTCAATTCAAGACCAACTCTACCTACTACTTTATCCCACTATCCAGTCATCGTGTACTTCACCCATTTTGGTAGAGAAAAAGATATTTGTAACCTATAGAAATCAATGTGATCCTGGATGATATTAATCATGTCCATACCAATTATGAAATAATATATTTTCATCTCCATAATAATTATATCCCACATATATTCATATATGAAAATAACTATTATTCACTCTGGTAAATACTTAGGATGGTCCAATTACATTCCCAATCATGTATAAATGTATATTATCTTAGAAGACAATTTTCCTTTTATATAATTTGATGATCTATCTACTACATAAATAATGGAATTTCAAGCCCTCATATCTAATAAGGTAGTATATAATTTATAAGTGACCAATAAGATACATCAAACAATAGATGGTCCCTCACAACTATCCATGATAGTATACTCCACTATATATACAAGACATGCCTCAACTCTATGGCCATGTCCCTATAACATATGACTAATCCAATTTTAATTTTTTAATTCTTCTACCAAGTACCTAGACTATAACTATAGTTCCTCATCTAGATCTACCTTGATCCCATATTGAATATTGCTCTCAACACCCTCAATAAAATCATCTAACTACGTCACATCTTACCATATTTATTACACTTTGTATGAGGTTCCAAGATTGAGCTAATATAGTATATGAGCTTGACACAATTGAAAAATTTTATTCCTTCTTCTAAGGTAACCGAGAATGTAGAACTCCACTTTTCATATTTCCCATATCTGTATTTAAACATCGTGCTACCAAAAAATGATACTTTTGTTTGGATATAATGATCAGTCACTGGTAAGATATGACTAGAAGTAAATCTTCTACCCTGTCTCCCTATACTCACTTCTTAATGGTTACAGCCTTGTAAAGAACCTATATAAAATAAGTTATTTAAATCCTGATAAATTATAAATGATCACAAATTTATTGTTTTTATCAAACAACTGATCCTTCTATACCTCATTCTTAACCAATAGTGAAATAAAGAGAAGAATATCTATGAATTGATTTGAATATAATAATATAGTATTAAATCCATATAGAATCTCCCTAAACTCCTAGTAATGGTCCTTCATTGTCATTTCATGAAAGTATTTATTGATAAACATCTAATTTATGGTCACCCATGTAATACCCTCTCATCTTACTTCTGAACTCATGGTAGTCCACAATCTCTTGGAAGGTACTTGGAACATGAACATCCCAAGAATAACTTTCCCCTTATCATGGTTTTGTATCTCCTTAAAAATTCTCTCAATAAAGACTATCTTGTATTATGCATCCTATGGTATAATAATACCCTGAAAAAATTGAGAATTTTGTATCTGGATGTCCTGAGCGGGATCTATCATAGTCTCTAATATGGTTCATATAATGAAACTAACTACAATACCTTGGAGCTAGTGGATTTATAGTAAAATTGGCATAATATTCAAAGAAGCATATCCTAGAGGACCAAATAGTTTATTGTTCTCGGTAAAGTATATACATTCATTAAATTTATACTAAATTTTAAAACATAAACTATATAAATAATTTTATTTATACTGCCTTTATTCACCAAAATATATCCATTTAAATCAATCATAAAATACATCTTCAAATCCCAGAAAAAAAATATGAAGTGGTGATATCAAATTCTAATTAATCGTAAACATACAGTAGGAGACATCAGGAATAAATAAGGAATAATAAATATAAAAATGTAAATATCTTGAACATGTTCCATTTAATCATTAATTTGAGAATAATATGGTAGGAATAAATAAAAATCAAATAATTCCACATAAATAATCATGTGATCATGAAACATAACCATATATATTCTAACTAATAAAATAATGTCATGGAATGTCAATAAATAAATTCATAATGATATAATACATATTATTAAACATATAAAACATATCTTCAAGGCCTTGTGCCAAGACATAAAATTATTTTGAGGCCATATCACATGATATCTAATACAATCGATTCCTTTTGAAAATACATCTATATAAATTGAAACTTATTGTCCAAAACCCAATCTAGTTTGTTTTATGATACCTACGAATGCAGCAAGGGGCAATAAAATTTTAGTCCCCATCCATCTCTTAATAAGTACAATGTATTCCACATATGAAAGGTGTTAAACATAATCTATAGAAACATTTATATTTAAAAACTACCATATAAAACTTAAAACAACACCAAAATAAATAAATATAATCATTAACTATCTAGAGTAAAGTGAATTTTATCAACATTGTACATCCCCAGTCAAACTGATCATAAAATATCCTTACAATAATAATGATGGTATTATTAGAGTATATATAAAATAAATAATAAGTACCATAAAAGGATGTATTCTTATATGGAAAATGATATTGAATGATTACTAGGATGATTTCTTGATGAATGTATCATTTATTTTAAAAATATCTATTTTATTTGAAAAATGGAAAATTCATTTAATTTTGTGAATATAATTTTGTTTGAAAATTAGAATAGACATAATATTTGGAAAAAATTTATTAAAATATAAAATTTTAGACTTGAAAAGGAAGATTCAAATAAATTATATTCATGATGGTTGTTAATTCTGTATAATCCATATAAATTAAAAGAAGATTTCTTTTTTCCACTATAAAAAGGTTAGAAAAGGTTATTTTTTAGAAAATGACCAGAAGATTCCTTTCAAACCATATTTTAGAAATTAAAACCTAGGTAAAAAGTTTATAAATAAATCATTTGAATAATTTTAATAAATTTTATAAAACCTTTTTAAGAAACATGGTTTTGGAAGAAAATGTTATTTCGATCGAATAGAGAAATAAAGTTTGATTTTCATAAAAACATTTTATTAATCATTTTAAGTTCCAAATTTAAAAAATGATGATATTAATTTAAAAATTTCAGGATAACCAAGTGATTTTATAATATAATTATTTGAGGATAGAAATATCAAATAGTTAATCCAAGGGAGACTTAAACAGAAAAAATCCTGAATAATGATGAGATTTTGAACTAAACCCTCACAACTTTGGTAAATTCTAAATCATAATTCCCAAGAATAAAATATCATAAATAGAAACCTTAAATACCATTAATATAAATATATTCATTATATAAAATATCAAATATATTAGTATATACATCACAAATAAATAAATAAGTGATGAATATGGCATATCTCTCAAGAATGTAGAATTAAGACGAGAATCCCTTACCTTCTGTCTGAATCATAACATACATTATTTATCATCCAAAATAATAAACTTATGTTAAATAAATAATTTATTAAGGAATTTATTAATTTTAATTATTAATTTTATTTCACTTATTACCATGTTATATATGATTACATAATCAATTAATTATAGGTTAGAATTTTAGATGATATTTAGATTATGTGTCAAAAATGAATATGGTAGGTTGAATATGGTTAAATATTTCATTATTTAAAAACATAAATTATAATAATTATATAATTTTAATATTTATAGAGAAATTATAAACTTAAGACCAATAATTAACTATGTTTATGAAAAATTAACTATGTTACAATCATTGAGATGGTAGTCCATACGTACACATGAGTAACATTCCCATTATTCAATAATCATTATGTAAAGAAGGTATGAAATATTTTATCTCAACATAATGATAATAAATTAATAGATAAACAATATTATTTATTTAAATATTCATATCATAAATTTCATGTGATTATGAGAAGATATTTACATCACTTAATGATGGCAGTTGTCCACACATACACAAACAACGTCATCATTTTTTCAGTGTAATAATGAAAATGATATATTATATTTTAATAATGATAAATATTCCAATAATATCATAATTATTCCATTTATATCACATATATTCATCAAAATTATTCTTATTACCTTCCATGTTATGTGTTAGTGAAAAATGAATCACATCGCTTCGCGAGGTGGAAGTATGTTGTATGCATCAGTGACATTTTCTTATCCCCTATGGAATTTAATGTAAAACGGAATATATTATATAATGACTCAATAGGTATAAATATGTTATGAAAATAATATATATAGTTTATATCCATTATGAAACCCAACCGTGAGAGGTGGAAATGGAAAAATTGAATGACATCAGTTCATGAGGCGGTAGTCCACCGTACACCCGAATGATGATTTCTTAACCAATTTAATGGAATTTGTGATAGTACTAGGTACTTATATAAAATGTAAAAAATATAAGTATATTTTATATAATTATTTTATTATATCATCAATTTTTAATAATAATTCAATGTGGTGGAGAAAGAAGTAAAAAAAATCACATTGAAGAACATTACCTCAACTTCAGGTATTCTAATTAGGTTTGAACCAAAAGACATACTAGTTTGGATTATGATTTAAAATAAGAAATATAGTGTGATAAAATTAAATTTGGTAATTTATTTTTTAGGCATTGGATATAAAAAAGGGATTTATTTTGGGAATAAGAGGGGGTAGCGTGTGTCATTTTATAAGTGAGGTGAGGGGTAAACTTGTAATTGTTGGAAAGAAAAAGATGTACTGCGGTTTTTTACATTCTAAAAGGGAAAAATGGATTATTATAGATATTTAGAAATTATATGGTCACCATATTTCCATTAAATATGTTTTATAAAACAAATTAGGTCATTTTAATACCTATCATTTTTATTTTAACCTCCGATAAACTAGTTTTTACCTATGCGGTGGAAAATAATTCTTAATATTTTTTCTATTAATAATGTACAAAACATAATTTTACATATTAGATAAAATAAATTATTATTATTCAAAGCTATTTAATTCATTATTCCAAATTAAAATCACATTAGTGAAAAAATAATGTAAATTTATTCCCACAGATGCGATGAGAGAGAGGGTTTTCAAAGAGAAAATATTCAAAAGATTCTATGGTTTTTTCATAAATATTAAATATTATAAAGATTAAAATGAAGATAATTTAATTAATACATATATTATTTAACTAATTTTAATTTTAAACCAATTTAATTTACAATTTTTGCTTTTGATTTATTTAAATGAAAAAATAGTTTTCCATAAAAAGTAGTATTTTTTACTATTCATCAAAAAATTAAAATTTTCAGAAAAATCCCAAAAAATCACCCTAATTTTTTTTGATGTTTTGATTTAAAAAATAAATTTAATTTTTGAAAATAAATTTTGTAAAATTGGAGAAAAATAATTTTAAATTATGTTTGCAAAGAGCGACCAAACCATCTTCTAGTAAAAATATAGTTTTCATGAAAAATTATTTTAAATGAATTTTATTTTATTTATTATCAATATATAATTATAACACAAATAATTTAATTATTACTATTAAGAGTCTTAAATTTAATGGTAATGTTCTCATTTTACACTATATTATGGTTTATCTAGACTCGTGGTTATATATTTCATAAGCTATCAAAGGGATTAAAGTTAAATTCATAGACTGTTTAAGCTCAATCTTGAATGTCACACACACTATTGAATAAAATGTTACTTTTTTAGAATTTGGGGGTTTTAAATTATCCTCATCATAAAAAAAATGTATCCTCGCAAATTAATTTCATCTTATTAATCAAGGGATTGACTTTTGGACATACCATTGTTAAAAAGCCAAGATCACAAAAGGGTTAACAAAAATACTCCTAATATGAGGGAAATAGAAGTATGGAGGTCATCTAGAATAAATAATAAATAGGATTCCATATAGGATTAAAATAGTGGAAAGTGATGATTTTGACATTAAAAAAAATGTAAATAATTATAGAGAGTGACAGAGGTCATTGATAATAAGAAATTATCTGATCAATGTACTATTAAAGACCTGAAAACTATAAATCAGTAATGATTTATAATATTATCTAGTTAATTAGACGTGAACATAATAGGATAATATTGTTTTCCAATATCCTCATCCGAATGTTGATGAATTTTAATTTTGTATATGAATAGAAGAAAATATATTTACATAATGATTTTCTATTACTAAGAATAATTTAATCCTTTTGTGTTGCTTCAATGAATTTACAATTCATCACATACTCCATGAAATTAATATCAAAAAATAATTTTAGTATTCCTAAATCACTGAAATTCACCTTCAAAGGATTATTATATCTATAATATAATAATAATTCATTATTTTGATCATTATTTACTATTATAACAAAATGATTATTACATGTTATCCAATACACATAAAACATTTTATGATGAAGTAATGCACTAATATACAAAACCATGTCTAAATTTCAATATAAAATATTTCATAAATGGTTAACCTTATGATCCTTCCAATAGATTATGATTGACAAATATAGAACTCAGGTCACTAAATTTTTAAAAAGAACATATCATTAAACCTCTAAAAAACCTAATGGAGTTCTTAATCATTACATATGAAACATGTGAATAACTGCATCATGTATTGTTTTAAAAAATCATAATAACTATAATTACCATAAAACCAAACTAAAAACATGAATTATTCTATATTTATTAAATAAAACACATATTTTTAGATATATTCATCAAACCCAAAATATTGTTAGCTCTATCCTTGATAATATAAACAACATTGTCATCAAATCATCAATCAGTTCCATAGTAGTCAGTAATATATAATTTACTTTATTTATATCAACTATATTTTTATCCGAACATCATCATCTTAACATCAGTAACATATTATGTTTTATGTTTATATCGATCATTTGTTTCCCAAGAAGCCTAATTTACCATTAAATTATTTTTCATGGACATCATTACTGGTAAACATACTATTTCAAAACCATAATAAAAAATTAGTAAAAAAAATCCTTATAGATTTTATAATTATTATAACCTAGATATCATTACAAAAATTACTAAAATGACTTAATTTTGGAATAATAACACAAGAACATTAATAATTCAAATTCATTTATGTAAATAACATAGGCTTTACCTAAAACCCTTAGCTTATTTTGAGGTATATCTCACTTCATTTGAAGAATTGAACATTTGAAAACTTTTTATTTCCCATGAAATCACCAGAAGGGTGGTATTTCTATAAAAAATTTGTAGAAAACACTAATTTCCATTAAATAAAGTACCATGGTGTTTTATTTCACAATATATAGGAATATCTTTAAATCCATTTTAACATTTATCTATATTTTCCACTATCATCATTTTATTACTTGATTCCCTTCAAATCTATTATATATAGAGAATAAATTTTCTATCTTGTTATAACATGATATTATTTTCTCAAATGATAATAATGTTTAGTAGAATACTTCCCTTTGAACAATTTTCTTAAGCCCATAAAATAAATGATCATTATGACTCTTCTGATTACATGCATTGATGTTATTCCAAATAATTCTATGATGAACCATTTTTTAGTGATGAAATATAATATATTAGATCATATCATTATTAAAATTAATATATAATCCAAAAAAAGTGAATTACTTAACATAAATTGAAATATTTATATATTTTTGTCTCATAATCATAAAATGGTTTTAATTGTGTATATAATTATTTTTTAATCCATTATAATGGGTTTTAAATAAAATATGAATTATTCCAAGAAAACCCTCCAGTAGTGTCAAACTAGGTGTGTTGTAAGGCCTTTTTTCAGACACCAGGTGTCGAACAACTTAATCCCAATGCACCCTTTTCAAATTCAATATTACTAGTTACATATTTACCATAACCATATTCACTTATAATATCATGACATGGATGTGTTTTCTAGAAACAAACCACATAATTTCTTCCTTATAAAAACATCAGGATGCCCTACTATGCTTATCCTCAAATTCCATCATAGGTTTATGTTCTGAAATGTAGGTTTTCCTAAATCTTATCCCCAAGTTTCATGTAATTCCATAACTCCAGAAATATGGAGAAGTTGAATATTTAAATATATTGGTATGATTATAAGGAATAAAATCTAGAAGTACCAATCAATTTAGCAGTCTTAGAAAATAGAATACATACATGAACCATACATTACAATTCAAAATGTAATATGAAAAGTAGATAATTATTTGGGATTTCCATTATTCTTTTATACTAACCCTTCATAATAATCATAATTCACTTAATTCCATCCTAGGAAAAAAAAAAAATGGGTGAGATATGTGCTCAGTAAGGGTAAACAATATAGGAGAGGCTCTCATAATTAAGTTTTAAATTTTAAGGTATGGTATAAAATAGAAACACAAGAATTTTAAACATAAAACTGAACATAATATAGAAATAATAAATTAAAATAATTCCATTTAAGTATTCCAATGGATATTTTACTGGTCTAATGTCACATTTAATATCAATAAATACTATAATAATGAGAGAATTCATAATTCTAGACATTATAACCACACTATTAAGGCCTCATTCCAAGACCATACATAAACAGGTAAAAATACAAACTAGTTTGTCTCATGAGACCTACCGATGCATCAAGGGGCTATAGAGGGCCCCACATGTCACTTACTAATTCTAATTCATTCTTCTTATAAAGATGTAAAACAAAACCAACATAAAAATTCATATAAAAACTATCATACAAAATGTTAATACATTAAACATAAACCATGAATGGTGTCAAAATAGCATGTCCATAGTCAAAAAAATCATACAAAATTCAATAAAATGTGGTATATTTTATCATAAGAAAACAACTTTAATTAAACATGAAATCAAACAAAGAATGTTGTCAAAGATGAAAATAATTTTTACAAAACCATTAAAACTATCTTGAGAAAAATATCTCATTTTCATTGAAATCATTTATTCAAAATCCATTCACTTAGAAAATATATTTAAAAGGATACTATTGAATCCAAGTTTCCCATAGGTCTTTGTAAACTTTTAAAGGAATTAACATGATACAAATTTCATGTCTATATAAATAAATCGTTACAATTATTTTGAAAACAGGGATATAACTGATAATGATTTAGAAGAATAAATCTTTAAAATAATTAAAATTTGGTTTTATTTAAATATTCCTTTTAATTGAAACCTTTCAAAAATTATTTTTTGAAAATATTTTAAAGAAACATAGACACGGATTATAAATACGTCCCAGTAAATATTTATGTATAAACAATCTTAGATAATAACTAGATTATGAAATTAACCCTTACCGTAGGTCTATTTGCCTTCGTACGTGTCTAAAACTCCTGTATAGTGGTTTTAAACATATTATTAACTTTTACAAGAATCATAATAATATTTATGATTTCATATATGATTAATTTTTAACTTTAAATTACCCATTTATTATCAATTTCCATGTTAAAGAAACATTTTGGGTAATAGTCATTTTGTTTATTGTACAACTTATGAATTGTTATTCTTGATTGTATCACATAGATCAGGATTTTATAACTTAATTAATGTAAAACATGATTTATATATCATATATATTTAGTATATAAATATATATAATATATATATATGTAATGGAATTTAGCGTTCTCAGAGACGGTAGGTCGTACGTACGCATGCACGTTGTTTCTGTTTTCTTGTCATATTGAATGGAAGAAACTAAATGAAATATATATATATATATATATATATTACAGTAGATTTATTATTTAATATATTTCATAATTATTTATTATATATATCATTATAATCATTCATGAATGATTAAAGTGTATAATGAATCTCATCGCATCGTAGATACATTAGGTCGTACGTACGTACGATCGGCGATATCATTTCGTAATGGTAAAGGGTAAGTAATTTTATGTAATATGAATTATATATAAAAAATATCATATAATATTTATTATTTAAATATATTATATTCAGTAAAATAATCATTTAAATAATGTATAGATGACAAACAGTTTACAGCACTATGTGGAGATAGTAAGTCGTACGCACACATAAATAATGATATTGTTTTTTGTAGGATAGGTAAAGGGATATATATGGTTGTCCCATAATAAAAAATTCTTAGTATATATAAGATTATATATTAATTACATTAGTATTAAAATAACATAGTATATGGAATTATAAGAAGAAATAAAATTGAATTGAATTTTCAAAACAATTAACTCTTCTTCTAGTATCTCCTTTTGATCTGCACAAAAGGACACCATAGTTTGGATTTATGGATAATATATGAACTATAGAGTGAATTTAGGTAATTTTGTAGAAAAAATTGATTTGTTTTGGCTGAAATAATGGTATTTGGAGGTGTTAATAAAGTAGAAGGAGAGGTGCCCTTTTCTAAGGGCAGGGGCATTTTTGGAAACTCAAAAAATAATAATTTATTGTAAATTGATTTCTGATTTCAAATAGCTGCAAAGTGAGTTATTTAGAGGCTAATATTAGGATGGGTATCAATTATATCAACCAATAAAATTTATTCATGTGTTTATTTTATTTTAATCCTTATCATTTTGATTTATCCTTAATTAATCTATCTAATTTTAAATGTGGTAATAATATTCTAAATATTAAATGGTTAAAAATAATTACTTATATGGTTTCAATTGAACATAAATGGAAAATATATGAAATTTTAGATTTATAATTATCAATTTTTAGTTTTTAGTTATTTATATGATTTTATAATATTTTAATAAATTATTATTTTTATAAAATATCAATAGTGTCTATTTTGACACTATTAATTACATTGACATTAAAGAAAAAAAATATAAATATAAATAAAAAAACAATATAATACACTATTAACATGTTATATTCACAAAATAAATTTAGGGTGAAACTCAATTAAGTTAAATTATATTTATTTTATATTTTGAAAATCATATATTTGATATTTATATTAATAAAATAATTACTTCTTCACTATTGTGTCATTAATTATGGTAAGTAAATAATCTATAAAAATGATAAATAAATTCCTATGATTTATAAAATCATAATAGATTTCAAAAAACTATTTATGATTGATGTTATCTTCAAGTTACCACCATGTTAAAATTTTTAAACTTATAATAAATGAGAGTGTGACATTTGTCACATTCAATGATTTTTATGATATCTATATCATTTTTAGAGAAAAGTGTCCATTATATGATTAAAAATAGTTCTTAATGTGATAATGGTTTAATATTCTCCATAAAATAATTTTTCTAGAAAATTTATTATTATTTTTTAATGCATATATTTTTAACCCTTATTTAAACAATTTCACTCTTATCGGGAAAACATGTCTTTTTACACTATAAGGTAAATATTGTTACAATAAAATTTCAAAAAACCCCAATTTCATAATTTATGATATATTTAAAATTATCCATGTTGTTTTTTTTCGAAATATAGATTTAAATGATTTTTTTATCATTTAATAAAATATTACTTATTTTAATATATCATTTATGTCAATTTTGAAACTGTTTATTATTTGACTTTTTCTAAAATCATAAAAAAATTATTACTTCCAAAAAACTATATTAACTCATCCCGAAAATTTCATATTTATACAAATTATTGGTGTATGACATCAAATATTTCAAATGATATTTATTTTAATATTACTAATATCATTTATTTGATTCATCATTTAATAAATAAATTATTGCATCATCATTATAGTAATATTTAATATAATTATATTTTTTATAATATTATAAATAAATTACCCTTATGTAGATAAATATTTTATATTTCTAAATACTATTTATAGTCGACCATATCCCTTATGTATCCTCATATTAAACATGATATATTTATTAATATTTAAATATGATATTTTTAACTCTACTTTAAATAAAATATAACAAATGTCCCAATATTACAAAAGTTTCCTAAAAGGATCATATTTTCAACCTAATTTTTATTTTGGTCGACAAAAACTTATCCAATGAAATTATGACTAGTGGTACTATAATTTTTTAATTAAAATATATTATTTTTTACATTTAATTATCATATTTATCCATAACTGTGGTAAATAAATAAAAATTTACTAAAGTTATTGTCCACAAAAAAACTACATTGATCATATTAGATAAAAAATTTCATACTAATTACAACCATGTGTGTACGTTTTTCAAAATTCCATTCACAGAAGCTATAAAATTACGTTTAATGTTAATATAGTAAATGTAGCTAAAAGAAAGGTAAAAGAGTTGTTCAAAATTTTAATATCTAATTATATTATAAAAATGATTCCAATAGACACAATTGGAGGAATATATGTGATATTTATCTAATTTTAAATTAAAATTAATTTAAGGTAAACCAATTATTTAAATGAAAAATGTATTTTTTAATAACAATGTAGTATTTTTCACTATTGATCAAAAACTGAATCCTTTAATAAAAATACAAAAAATTGACCCTAAGCTAATTTATCAATTATGAATTAGAAAAATTAATCATATTTTAAAAATAAAATTTATAATTTTCATTCTATGATCAATATTATTCATAACTTCTTTTAAAATGGCTAGTCTGATAGATCATAGCATGCTCAAACTTAGTGTTGAATACAATGAAATATATTAAATTTATTCAAAAAAATAAATGTACCATGAAATAATGGGCCATTATATTCTCCCCTCCTTCAATAATTTTTGTCCTAACAATTTTCTCATTCGATTTTCGTTACAAGGGTTTTACTATACAAAATTCTATATTGAAATCCAACATTAGATCAAGGGTCGATTAAAGGTCTTATTAAAAATAAATAATGAGAAATAAGAAAGTTACTAGAGATAAAAAATACAAGGGTTCCATTTATGGAAACATAGACATTAAATAAAAATATAACCATCATGTTCTGATGGAGAGTGATAGAGAACATGATTATAAGTGAGTAAAGAATCACAAAGATCTAAATATGAGATGATAGAAGGGACCATTTGATTCATTAGAAAAGCACTATGATATCATTTTTGGTTTAAATATTCTTTCCCTAGTGTTGAAGAATTATTTTACTATTGAGATAAGAACTTAAATTATTTCCTTCCATGTCGTAATCAAAATATTATCCTTTGGTTGTTCTTTGATCTATTTTCCCTTCCTCCTTTACTCTTAGAAATGAATGTTCAAAATAAAAGTTTCATGCCAGAATCAGTTTTGATAAATCATAAGGCCAACACGTATGTCCATAATACTATAAATGATTAATAAAACTAATAAGGTTATCCCAAGGTATACAATAAATCATACTTTAATCTCAAAAAATAATATCAAATGTTCAACTTACTCTATTCCAACCATAAGACTCGATCAAAATACTTCCATCCAAATTCACTATCCAAAAAGTTCTCTAAATTCCCAAAATAACTCTTAACATCATTTTACCTAACAAACATAATGTATCTATTATGAAACATACCAAATATTTGATCACTTTTAAATCATTAAAAAAATCGTATGCTTCAAAATACTTAAAGAAGAATTAATGCAATACAATCCTTATATATCTCACGAATCTTATAACCATAGAACCATTGATGTAAAAAATCATGAATCCAAACAAAAAATAACCATATTCATTCCACATAACTTTTAAACCATTAAATATGCTTTAACATCTTATTCCTCTATAACTCCTTCCTCTTATTTTTCTTTTTTAGTCTCTTTATTATCAGTAGTATAACCATTACTTGAATAACCTTTCTAATTATAACCATTGACCAAACCCTATATCACAAACTTAGAAACACTAATCATAGTGACAGAGTCCTGAAGAAACATTTATATTATATCTAAATTATTCCATCTAGTTATCAATCCATAAGTCTATAGGATTAATCTGGGTTATCCATTACCAAATCAAAAGTATGATATTTTATACAAACTTATCCTATAATTCATTCAAAGGATTATGTTTTCTAATATTTGATTTATAAATCGAGTTTATAAGGTTGATAAAAAAAATCATTTGATAGTAACCATAACACCCTTACCCCAAAATCCTGGAGCCAATGTATTAGTTTAATTCATTTTCATCATTACAAGGAATCAAATCCTGAAGGACCGATCCATTTAGTAGTCATGGAAAACTAAATACATACATGAAAATTACATTAAAATTGAAAAAATAATTTGAAACATAGATAATCCATTGATAATACCATTATTATTCTATATTAACCCTTTATATCAATCATAAAACACTTCTTTTCATCCTGGGAAAATAAGACATAAGAAATGTGTGAGCTTAGATACCCATTAAGGGTAAACAATATAGTAGCATCTTTCATAAAGAAGCATAAACATTTAAGGAAAGGTATAAAAATAAAACACATGCATTTTAAACATAAACATAAACATAATATGTCAAGAATAAAAAAATAATTCCATTTAAACATTCAAAAGGATATTTTACGAGTCAAATAATCACATGTATTATAAATAATTAATCTCATAATTATAAAATGTATAATTCTAGACATTATAAATGCACCTTTTAGGCCTCATGCCATGACCTTATATAAACTGGTAAAAACCCAAACTAGTTTGTCTCATGAGACAAATGAATGGATCGAGGGGAAATATTGGGCCCCTCTAGTGAATTATTAAGTCTAATGCATTACTCTTATGAAAAATGTAAAATATAACCAACATAATCAATTTTTTTAAAACTAGAATATGAAATATTAATACATTAACCATAAATCATGAATGGAATCATAACAGAACATCCAAAATCAAACATATCATAAACCATTAAATACAATTTGGCATATTTTATCATAAAAAACAACCTCAATTAAACATAAAATTCAACAAAGGTTATTTACATAGACGGAAATAATTTAATAAAATCATTAAAAATATCTTGAGACAAATACCCATTTTTCTTGGAAACCATTTATTAAAAAACCACACACATATAAAAGGAATTTAAATAGAAATTTTTTAATTAAAGAGTCCCATACCTCTTTGAAACTTTTTAAATAAATTAACATTTTAAAACATTCATGTCCGTATATATAAATCCTTTATATAATTTTGAAAACATGGAGATAAATGAGAAAGATTTGGAAGAATAAATATTTAAAACATTTAAAATTATTTTTAGGTAGATATTACCTTACATTAAAACATAAAAAAATAAATTGGTAAATAATTTTGAAAAACTAGGACATGGATTATAAATATGTTCTAGTATATACTTACGTATAAACAATCTCTTATGATAATGAGATGGCCATATTAACCCATACCGCAGGTCTGATTCTCTCTGTATATGTCTGAAAAACAGGTATATTGGGTTTTAACCTATTGTTAACTTCTAATAGAATCCTAATAATATTTATAATATCATATATGAATCATTTATGACTAATTTACCCATTTATTTACAATTTCCATGTTAAAGTAACATTTTGAGTAATAATTGCTTTGTTTATTGTAAGTGTTTTGAGTTGTTATTATTGATTATATTGCATAGATCATGATTTAAATACATAAAAAATGTAAAAAATGATTTATATATCAAATATTTTTAGTGTATAAATATATATAATAGATATATATGGAATGGAATACACCATTCATGGAGACGGTAGATTGTACCTACGCATGAATATTGTTTCTACTTTCTTATCATATTGAATGGAAGGAAGAAAATTACAAAAATGTATATATTTATATATTATTTCAGTGTTATTATTAATTCATATATTTTATACTTATTCATTATATATATTCTACATAATCATTCTTGAATGGTTAACATGGAGAATTAATCTCATCGCGTCAGGGAGACGGTAGGACGTACATATGCACGAGCAATGATATAATTTAGTAACAGTAAAGCATAAGGAATTGGATAGAATATTAAATATAAAAAAATTCACATAATATTTATAATTTAAATCCATTATATTAATCATTATACCTATCTAAATAATGTAGATATGAAAAAAAGTTTATGACACATCGTGAAGATAGTAAGTTGTACGTACAGACATATGGTGATATTATTTTTCATAGGATGGGGAAAATGAAGAATATAGTTTTCCCACAATCATAAAAACATATTAGTATATAGTATATTTTTTTATTTATCACTTTATAATGTAAAAAATGTAGAAAAATGAAGTAAAAGAAGAAACTAAATTGAATTGAATTTGTAAAATAATTACATCTTCTTCAAGAATCTCCAATTCATTTTCACAAAAGGACTCTTTAGGATGAATTTATGACTAAAGTATGACCTCTAAGATAAATTTAAGAAATCTTGGAGGAGAAATGGGTAGGTTTTTATGTGGTACATGTCTTTGTATGAGTGAATAAAAGAGAAGGAGAGGTACCCTTTTATAAGATAGGGGAGAGGCATTTTTAGAAACTCTAAAACTAATAATTTATTATAAATTGATTTCTTATTTCAACAAGAAAAAAATACGTTATTTCATGAATAATATGAGTATGGGACTAAATAACCTCAACAAAAAAAAAGTTATACATGGTTTAATTTTATTTTAAACCATATCATTTTGATTTATCCCTAATTAATATATTTAATTTTAATTGTGGTAATAATATTATAAATATTAAATGGTTATAAATATTTACTTATATAATTTAAATTGTCTATAAATGGAAATATTATGATATTTTAGACCTTATAATTATCACTTTGTGTTTTTTAGATATTTTTATTAGTTTATAATATTTTAATAAATTATTATTTTTAGAAAATTTCAATTGTGTCAATTTTGACATTATTCATAACATTGAAATTAAATAAAAAACAAATAGAAAAATAAATTAAAAAAGCCATTTAATAAAATATTAACATTTCATAGACACATAATTATTCATGGATAAACTCAATAAAGTCAGATTATATTTATTTTAATATTTTTATCATCATTAATTTGACATTTCTAATAATACAATAATTAATTTTTAAAATTTCTATCATTATTTAAAGTATTTATTTAATATATAAAAATTATAAATAAATTACAATGATGTAATTTTTTTTATATTTCTAAATAAAATTTATGATCTAAGTTATCTTCTAGATATCCCCATATTAAAATTATTATACTTATAAGAAATGAGAGTGTGACATTTTAATAATCATTGAGTTTTATAATATTTATGTCATTTTAATGGATAAATATCCACTAAATAATTCAAAATAAATAATAATGTGATAAGGGTCTAATATTATTCATTCAATAATTTTTTGGACACATTTTCATTATTTATTAATGCTTTACTTTTTTTAATCCTTATTTAAACAATTGGACTCTTAATGCGACAACTATCCTTTTACAGTATAAGGTTAATATAGTTACTATAAAATAACAAATGAACCCCAAATGGGTCATTTCTACCCTCTTCAACATTATCCTAGTTAGTTGGACGAAATATCAATTTTTTTGAATTTTTTTATCATTAATTAAAATATTATTTATTTTAAAATATCATTAATGTCAATTTTGAAACTATTTATTGTTTCAATTTTTATAAAATCATAAAAAAATTAATAAAAAAACAAGATTAACTCATCCCTAACATGTCATAGTCATCCATAAATATTTGTGAATGTCATCAAATATTTAAAATAATATATATTTTAATTTTATCAATATCATTTATTTGATTCTTGATTTATTAAATTAATTACTACATCATAATTATTATGTTGATATACATTTTATATTTATAAATACTATTTATTTTCAACCATATCCCGTATATATCCTCATATTAAAAATAATAAAGTTAATAAAATATAAATATGAAATTTTTAATTCTTCTTTAAATAAAATATAATAAATTACCTAATCATAAAAACGTATCTTAAAAAAGAAAATATTCTCATCCTAAGGATTATTTTGGTTTAAAAATCTTATCCATTAAAATTAGGACATGTTTATGGGTAATTTTATAATAATATTATATACTTTATTACCATTAATTATTTGATTTACCCTTAACTATGGTAAATAAATAAAAATTTACTAAAGTAACTATTCACCAAAAAATCATGTGGATCATATTAGATAAAAACCTTCATACTAGTTATAACTATGTATGTCTATGTTTTGAAATTACATTCATAGAAGAGGTAAAATCACATCTAATATTAATCTCGTAAATGTGTCTAGAAGGAAGGCAAAAGAGACAATCAATTTTTTTATCTAATTCTATTATAAAAATCATTCTAATGAACTATAATGGATTAATATATATATATATATTATTTATATATTATTACTTTAAAATAAATTTAATGAAAAATAATTATTTAAATGAAAAAATCATTTTTTTAAAAATGTGTAATATTTTTAACTATTCATCCAAAATTGAAACCTTTAAGAAAAATATCAAAAATTCAACTTCTGCTAATTTTATATTAAAAATTCGAAAAATTAAATCTATGTTGAAAATAAAATTATAAATTGTATTATGTGGTTAATAATATGCATAAAGGCTTTTTAAGAAACTATTTTTATAGATCATAGTGTGCCTAAACTCGGTGTGGGGTACAATACAAGCTATTGAATTTATTTTGAAAAAGAAATGTATCGTGAAATATTGGGATGTCACATTTACTCTAAAATTATTTTGATACCAACTGAATTTCCCCTGATCTCGGTAGCCAAGAGGCGATGGATGTTTTATTACAATTTCATAAAATATATGGAATCACATTACTAATGACTGAATAGTTTAGTAGTCACGGTAAACTACATAAAAACCTTTAACTAACATTACATTATAAAAAAATAGTATAAAAATAATTTATATGGGAAATCATTTATTACCCATAACATTCCCCTACTTAATAATCATAAAATACATTCTGGTGTCATGAGAAAAATAAATCATAAGAAAGGGGTGAGCTAAAATGATCAGTAAAGTTAACCGTATTATGAAATCTATTACCGAAAAACAATATGTAATGAGAAATATAATAAAAATATGAAATATATAATATCAACGTAATGCATCATAATAATAGGCTACATTAATATACATTTCATCATGTAATTAAAATATTTCTCATTGGATACACACACATCCACATGCAATCATAATCAATCCTGATGAAACATTGTATGCTAACAACATTATTATACCATGAGAAAAATTAAATACTAGAGAACCAATTGGTGAGAAAAATACTACCTAACAATCATTGATTAAGAACTACCAATTTCATTAGTGAAATTATTTCCAAAAATGTTTCATACCACAATATAGAAACTCACAAGTTATCGGTGCCGAAATTGGTTTTAGTTAATTTTAATGATGTTTATAAGCGATACCCACGAGAAATACATGTAAAAAATATCATTCCTAAATCACATACATTATGGAGTTAGTCAACATAATAAAATATGAGTTATTTAAAAGGAATGAGTTCCAATTAATTGAGTCCATCCTTTATCTTAGAATGAGTAGTGAATTATCGATCGATTATAGATGTGGTCAATATATCCTACAAAAGAATATTGTAACACCCCAAGATTTTGTGAAATATTTGTTTTGAATAAATTTAATATTTAAATAATTTCGTAACACACAAAATTTATTTTTTCATTCAATACATGAATCATTTATTTATCATATGTTAAACTAAACATTGAGTTTTAAGGAAACATGAGATATAATTAAAATATTACTAAATATAATAATATAACACATTTAAAATATTATTATGACCTAGTTTTTTGAATTTTGGTTATGAATTGAATGAACTAACTAATAAATTTACACATTTACATAAAATGATATCCTTGGTGAAAAATTAATTATAAATAAAAATGAAGCAGATTTGAAATTTATGGAAATATTATTATGAATAATAATTTTTATGGGAATTTTTATCTCAAAAAATTATTTAAATAACTCTTAGTGATTTCTATTATTTTAATTTATATATTATATTTTAGATAATATTTTAAACATTTTTATGTTTTTTTCAAATTATGGATATGAATAAAACTACTTTTATGCTTAAAAGCATCATTTTTTCTAAAAAAAATGTTTACCCACCCTTTTCTCAAATATTTTAAAATTAATTTCTTTCCAATTTCAGATAGTTTATTAGAAAAAATGAATTTTATTTTTGAAACCATCTTGTAAAACTTATCTTATTGTCAATTGTTTTATAAATTTCTAAGAAGATAAAATTTTCAATGAATATGGAAAAGTGCTGGTTTATGTTAATAATTGACCTTTCTTTAAATGCATTGAAAAAAGTAATAATTATTTAGAATGATTATAAATTTAAAATTAGATAAAATATATATCTATTAATCAAATTTATGAAATTGGAAAATATTTAATAATTAATTTTGATATAATTATTTTAAAGCTTTTGATCATTTTCCCTTCAGAGAACTTATTTCTTATCACATTTGTGAGATTAATTTAATATTAAAATTTTCCAATTTTAAGAATGAAATTTGGAAAAATTGATTCCATATTTGGAATTATATTAATTTAAATTATCTAATAATTTAATGTTATTATTTTTACAATAATTAGTAAATAGAAAATAAAAATTATTTTTCCATCTTAAAATAAAAATGGTTCACTAGGCTAAAATAAAATTATAAGGTTTACAAATTAACCAAAATATATCAAACACACATTAGATGGACATATTTATATCATTTATATTCTATTTTAGAAAAATTCACATTTTGGTTCATTTTGTCATGTAAAAAACGTAGGAACACAATTATTTTAAAAAATTACAAGTATGATACCCACCTCACATATAGAAGGCCACCCCTACCCGGTGCACTTAAAATATCAAAAAGCTAATGGTTAATACATTCATAATAGAAATATCGTAATTAGATAACTTATCTCATCTTGGAACACTTATTTTGGTAATAAATTAAATCCATGTTTTTTTGTTGTAATTGAAAAGATAATGTCTAGACAATAGGTAACATCCATAACCATGTGTTTTATTTTATATTTTCCTCATAATTCGTAAATAATTATGAAAACATGATAATATAATATCATTTTTATCTTACATATACAGATGTTTTACCATGATAAGGGAATATCCTAAATCCTTCTTCTCTTCCATCAAATGATCTATGAAATCATCATTTGTGTGTACAGTGGACTACCACCCCACAAACCAATGTTATTTTATCCTCTCATCACATATCAGGAATGAATATAAGGTTTGATTTTTTATTTATAAATGATATAAATGATATTATTATGATTCTATAATAATTATATCAATTGTTCCATCTTACTTTCTATTCTGTGGAAGTATGATAGTGTCATTTGTGTGTATAGTGAACTACCGCATCATGAAAAGATTCCATTTTTTAATTCTTTGAGTGAATGGAAATAAGAATGATTTAATTAATACATGTAATATATATGACATAAAAAAATTCTGAAATGTTAGTATATTATTTATCTTCATTTATTTCATTTAATTAAGAAATTGGAAACAACATTCATGAGTGTGTATGTCCTACTATCTCCCTGAATAGTGTATTCAATTTTCTCTCTCTATCATTTATGGATAGCTATAAAAAATATATATATAATATATGATATTTATATTATGGATAAAATTATACAGATTATTTGACCTAGATTAATTTAGTAGGAACCAAAATAAAAAATCCAAAGATTCATGAAATATAATACAGTTATTGCTTGAAATGTGACTTTAATTTGTAATTGTTAACAAATGGATAATAAAAGGACATAAGTAAATCATATATGGTATGATATATAAATATATTTCTCTATAATATATTTAAAATAAAATTATATTTATTTTATTGTATGTATGAATTTTTATGATGGATTTCAAGCATTAGGGTATGGTATTTCTATCCCAATATTATTTTATTTAATACACAATCCATATTCACCACATTTTTCTTATATATTGTGTATATTCTCAACATTATTTTTTGATGAATCTATTGAAATTTATTCTTATTTACAAATCAATTTTATAATTAAAAATTTTCATGGGATTTATAGTTCAAAAATTAACAAAGTGGTAAGATTTTTACAATATAATCTCATCATTTATTCAGATTGTTTCTGTTTAAGCATCAAATAAAGAAATATTATTATCCATATAACACAAAACTCAAGAAATTTATTATTTTCTTGTTATGTCATGATGATACATGGTTTCAATTAATATTCATCTCTTTATCAATTAAATATATCAAAGTATTGGTTTTAATTAAGAAACATATTTATTTAACTCTTCAGTTAAAACCCCTCCTTTTCCAAAAACATAGTATCAAAAATTGTTTCCCAAATTTATTTAAAATTATTATAATTAATGATTAAATAGATTTTTAACCTTTTATATCTTTCCACAATATGTTTTTAAAGGAATCTTCATTTAATTTTTCAAAAAATATATGTGTGGATTTTATAAAAAATATTAAAGAAATATTTATTTTAATATTTACGACATGAAATAAATTTTCCAATATCGTGAACATTATTTTATTTGAAGAATTATGTATAAGTATCCAATATTATTTCTAGTGAAATAGATTTTCAATATTTTTTATGTTTAAAAAATAAATGTAGAAGTCATATTTTATCCAAGAAATGTTTTAAATGATTTTCATCTATAGAATTATAGTCATTTGATGAAAACAACAAAACCATAAGGGATATGATAAGATATTTTTTATATATTTAAAAGTTATTTGGGATTAAAAAATTCTTCTAGTTAAATTTTCATTCAATATTTGATTTTAGTCAAACATTTAGATGACTCACTTTGAATACCTTTATATAATGAAGTTTAGAAATCTATTGTGGGAATGAAGTTGTTGAATGAAATTAGAACCTAAAAAAACCAATGATATTGAAAATAAGGTTAGATCCATTTAACAAAAAACATTTATGACAGAATTTTGAAATAAATCTTATATTGATAATTGTTGATGTGATCTTGACTTTGAAGTTATTGAGATTTAATTTATATGAATTTCTTTGTGGATAAAAGAAATAAAAAATATGGTCTAGGTATATCAGTCTATTTGAAAACATGATCATATAGGGATTGTAGATTATAATTTTTCACTTCCAAAAGTCCTCTCTCAGGTTCCTGATGTGTTCTATGTACCGATCCTGAGGAAGTATATACTTGATCATTCACATATGTTTAACATAGAGGTTATACCGTCGTAGCATTATCATTGTTTTAAATAAAAATAATTTGATATTGTGAATAATAAAGATATTGTGATAAGAAATAAGGTAAATCATCTGGTATATGATTAATGATAAATATAGAAGTTTGAAAAAGATACATGGGAACCTGAAGATGTAATGAGGGGAAATTATTTGCAGCTGTTGGTATGAAATTGAAAATTTTCATTGGTGAAAATAATTTTAAAGGGGTAGAATTTAACACCTCTAGATTTTATGATAAAATTTATTTTCAAATATATTTATAATTTTTGATATTCTGTGTTATACACAACACCTTATTTATATTGTTTTACACACAACACTATGTTTAGCCTACATTACATGAAACACTATGATTACACAAAATGTGACACCCTATATTATTATTTAACATGATAGTTATCACCTATACATTGTAATGGTGTGTATGAATAAGAATTAAAAAAATTAATTGAATATATTTTTTACATAATGAATATATATTGAATTCATTTTTGACTAATTAATTAGAAATAAAAATATAAACTTTTCAAATATATGGGGAATTATTTTCTATAAAATTATTTTTATGTATGCATAAATGTTTTATACCATTAAATTAAATGAAAAAAGTGTGGTTAATAATATTAATAAAAATTTTATATTATATATTAATTAAAATATCTAAAGTTATTCATATGTTCATCTATACATGAAAAAATAATAAATACATCTTTATTCATAAAATTATATTTTTATAAAAAATAGTTTTTTCACCTTTTATCAAATTATTTTAAAGTTATTTTTTAAAATTTTATAAATTCTATTTTAAAAATTAGAAATTAATTTTTTTGATAATAATTTCAAAACAATCTTACCATGATTTTTCAGGTAATGTTCTAAAAGTTATTTTTTTTATGTATAATGAAAAATACTAATTTTTAATAAGAATTTTCATTTCTTTTAAATCATTAAAAAAACTATAAATTGTTTAAAAATTGTTTAAACGTTATAATAAATTAAATTATATACCTATTAATCTAATTTAGGTCATAAAAATCAATTTAATAATCAATTTTTACATAAAAACATTTTAAACATTTGAACATTCTATCTTTGGAAAACTGCTTAATCGTCACGTGTGTGGGATTACTTTAAAATAAATTTTTTCCACTTATGTGAATGGAATTTTTAAAAATATATTCCATAAAAATTAATTTTATATAATATGATAAACTTAATATTAGATAATAATGAACATTAAAAATAGTAAAAAATATTTACCATGGATATTGGAAAAATTGGTTTATTGGGAGTTAAAATGAAATGATAAGGGTTAAAAACTACCCAAAACATTTAAAAACTCTATTTTAAGGGTATATTTAGACCTAATATCGTTTGGGATGTATAATTTTCCATTTTTTTTCAATTGAAAAGTAAAAAGCATGGGTGAACAATTATTTTTTAAAAAATTACAATTGTGCCACTCAACTCACTTATAAAAGGGCACCCCCTCTCATATCCTATATAACATTTCAAAAAGCATTGGTTCATCCAAGAACTACCAAAATAAGATCCCAATATCAGCCCTTACATCATATTATTCTCATTTTGGTCACAATTTCAGCCTAATAATACTTTCTTTGAAAACCAAAATAAGTTGTTTGAAGAATAAGTAACACCCCAAATCGAGAGTTTTTTTAATTTCATCATCCACCATAATGAATTAATATTAAAACATTATTTAAAAAAAACAAAATATAATTAATATAATTTTATGTTATTATTTTACTATAATAATCCAAATCTTTATCCTCATTTATCAAATTGGTTAAAAATTTATTACTCACGTGTATGGAAGACTGCCTCCTTGAAAACTGATGTTATTTGTTTTACATTACCACCTATGAAAGATATATATAAAGATTAAATTATTGTTTATTTGTTATATATATATATATGATATTACTATTTTTCTATAATCATGTTATCAAATGTTCATTTTTTACTTACCATTCCATGGGAATATGATAATGTTGTTCATGTGTATGGTGTACTACCACCTCATGAAGTGATGATATTTATTCACACATTACATGGAATTTAAAAAATATGTTTTTTATAAAAATATGTTATATATATGACATAAAAATTAATATTTAATGTTAATATATTATTTATCTTTATTTATTTATTTTTGGGAAATTAAAACAACATTAATGTCTACATATGGCCCGATATCTCTTTGAACGGTGTATTTGATTCTATATATATAAATTTTATGGATTACAACAAATAAATATATACCAAATTTATCTAATATTCATATCATTTTTAAAAATAATTATATTATTTAACCATGATCAATTTAAGAGGACTAAAAATAAAAAATCTTAACATACACTTAAAACAAAGCAGTTATTTCTTGAAGTGTGACATTAACATGGAATTGTTAATAAACAGATAATAAAAGGTAATAAGTAAATACTATATTGTATGATATATATACATGTTGTGTTATGTTATATATCTATAATAATATTTTATTTATTATATAAAATTTTAGAATGTGTGTAAAGATTATTGGGACTTATCTTACCAGATTTCCTTCTCACTTTTAATTTTAGTGGGACACATGCCATATTCATCCAATATTTCTTCTATGTGGTGTATATACTACATATGAATTTATTTTATGATCATTATACTAAAAATTATTTGGATTTACATATCCATTTTAGTATATTAATTCCATGGGGTTTATGGTAAAAAAGTTAACATAATGGTAAGAGTTTTATGATACAATCTCTTTGTTTATAGAGATTGTTTATGTTTATGTTTCTGATAAAGAATTATTATGATCCATATCTCAAGAAACTCATTAATATTAATCACATTTTTTATTCATTACAATAAATGGATTCATGTCATTTTACTCCATTTATGCACTCATATTTTTAAATTTTTTTAAGAGAAATCATCTTAATTTATAACATTAGTCAAAAAAAAATGTTTCCAAAACCTCATTTTTGAAATATAATTTATAAAATGATTTTAAAATTATTCAATATACTCTTTAAGTAATTTTTACCTATTTTTTGGATTACAAAAAAACATTTTTAATGGAACTTTCGTGTCAAACAATTATTATTCTTTTTTTTTCAAAAAATGTGAAATGAATGATTGTTTCAATATGTATTCCTTGAATATAAGTTCCCATATCCATGAAAATTGTTTTCTTGGAATATTTATTTATAATTTTTCATGGTTATATTAAATTTAATTTATTTTCAGAATTTATTACGTTTTAATTTTTTTAAAATTTTAATGGTTATTTTTCATTGAATTGATAATAATGATTACTAAAA
This sequence comes from Viscum album, assembly GCA_963277665.1. Taxonomy (NCBI): domain Eukaryota; kingdom Viridiplantae; phylum Streptophyta; class Magnoliopsida; order Santalales; family Viscaceae; genus Viscum; species Viscum album. The sequence continues at coordinate 741,762,502 of OY728138.1, read as the reverse complement.
ATTCATTTATAAGATTCAAATATTTTTTAAATAAGAGTATTATGAAATTTTTTTAAGATTTTAAATTGGTTTTTAATATATAACATTTATATTCCCCAATAAATTTTTCAATTGATGTTTTAAAATCATTTTTCATCCAAGATGAAATCCTTTTATATTATTTATTGTTTACTAAGGATAAAATTGAATGATATCAACCTTATTAATTATCTATATATTTAATTTACATTGATGCAATATTTATAAAACCTTCTTTTCATGGTTTATTCTATGAATAATTGATGAAAATGTTTATACCCTCATTTTATGTACATGTGTTATGATATGATGTTATTTTTATTGTTTTATGATCTTATGCGACACATAATATGGTTTCTATTATTATACGGATGAGACCTATATCTTCATCCAATTCATTAGGTAAGGCTGTATAACTCATGAGATAAAAATGGAAAAAAGTTTATGATATTGATCTACTATGGGAAAAAAGTGAATCTTAATATACTATTTGAAATAGGTTCATCACGATCCATAATGGGAAATAGGTGACATGTATTGATCCACAATGAGAAACATGTGATAAGTCTTGATCAAATATATTGATAGTCTTGGTAAATAACCTTTTAATATTAAATGGTTTTTCTATATTTATTATTGTTCCAGAAAATTAGGAAATTTTTTGGGTAATAAATTATTTATGATTATTTCTCACACTTATGGGATATAAGTTATAAAATAATGAATTTTTAATCCATGAATCATGTTTATGATCTATGACAGGTTGGGTATGAACATCCTAAATTATTTTCATGATCACCTACCATTATTATTATCTTATTATTTCATATACTTATATATTGATATATCCTATGTTTACCCTTACAGAGCATCTGAGATTACCCTTTCTTATGATTCCTTCCCCATGTTAGGAAGAACTGATTATATTGGGTATGCCTAAGAGAAGTACTATGTGAGAAGATCTTTGTGGGAGATGTTTATGTTCTTTTATAAAATATGATGATTGTTTTTATACTATCCAAATACAATAAACTATTATGTTTTGTGGGCATTTGATTATGATATGTATTGAAAATTTATCTAAAATATGATATATTTAGGTATAATATACCAAATCGCTATAAATATTCATCCACCATTATTTTGTAATTATAATTAATATTTATGATGATATTATAGAAGAATATAGTCTCATAAGGATCATTCTAATGATTAATATCAATAAATATTAGCATTCATAAGTAATTAAACACTAGTAAAGTAAGGTTGACATCGACAAATAAAAATAACCATAAATATATCATAAATTCCTCATCTGATTAAGGTTCCGTCATCATTCCTTTATCCGTAGGATGTATAAGATGATTATTTAAGAAAATATACTAGTATTTTTTCTATTGTGTAATTTATATCTCATTCTGATCAAGAAACCATTCCAGATCACAAGATCATCCAATGATATGTGATGAAAGGAAGAATTCATCTTTGGACCATCATATAAAACTCATATTTAATATAAATATTTTCTCATTTCAAAAAGAGGAATAATGATATTGAGTAGAACTAAGGTGATCATTTGTTACTAGAATTACCAATCATAGTCAATGGTTTTAGAATAAATAATGTTTTATGGGAGAGATCATAGACTAAGGGGAAGGTATAAATATTGGTCTATTATATGGGGTGTTAGTATTTAGAGTTAATAACAGTTTCATGGAATGTCATATTAATTCCTTCAAGGTCTATTAATTGAACCAATGGAATGAGACCGCCATATAGTTTTTGGGACTCACCAATTGGTCTATATGTTTCTTTAAATTATACTATTTCATTATATAGAGAAGTTTTTGGGTATGGTTACATCCATCTAACTTACTATAATTCCATCCACCTTTCTATGGGTTTCAACAAAGATATATTGGTTACATTCTATCATCTTAAACCCATGACATCCAAAATTTCATCCCCCCTAACCTCATGCATTTAAAAAATACTCTACCACTCCTATAATAAAGAAAAAACATTATAGTAAAGTATTATTAATTTAAAACAACATCTCATAGATTTAATAAATGTCTATATGTTACATTTCACATATCATACATTTAAAATAACCTTCAGTTCAATCTTTTCAAAAAAGTAAGAAATTTGTTATAAAAAAATAAAAAATATTCCATTTAATATTATGAAAAAAAATTTCAACTGATGTTAGAAAATATATTTACAATTGACTTAAATATAAGGGAAAATCATAATTTTTTTAACAACGTCGAAATACAAGAGACAATTATCAAATGACAATTAAAAATAATTTTTTTTGAATTATAAGTAATACATCCATTTCTCTAATATATAAAGAGATAACATCATGGAAGAAAAAAAATAAAACCCATTAAGTATAGAAAAGGGATGATAATAAATTATTTTTTTTTAAAAAATCTACATGATTATCCAAATTTACATTTAAAAATTATATATCCTGATAAAGAGTTAGATTATAAAATAATTCCTTATGCCCTTAATAACTATTGAATCAAGACACCATAAATGAGAAAAAAATGAATTTATATTTTAACTGAAATGAATGAAAATTAATTCATGTCATAACATATCAGAAGGGAAATATATAAACCACATAAATAAAATAATTTTCATAATACTAAAATTGTCTCAATGGAGTAGAATTGAGATAGAAATCATGACCTTTTATTTCCTCTTGGAAGGTGGGGTTAAATCCCTAGGATTGATAAATTTATTTTTGTTTAATATTTTATTAATAATCATTTTTACATATAGATAAATAAATTAAATTATTTTTATAATCATTTTTCACCCATTCATTATATAATAGTCGAATGCGTTGACCATTTAAGGTTGTTTTGCGAATTATTCAAAAACGTTTTCAGTATATTGAGTATTGCAATAGGTTTTGTAGAAGTATGACATCATCTAAGGATTGTTAATGAGTAACATAATACCATTTTCAATCTTATATAACAACAATTAAACCATTCATTCTAGGTGTTAAGATAAAATGAGTTACATTGTTCATGTAGAAGGTACCATACATGTAAGCATGATGATGATCTAATTTTCATTGTATTCATAAATTAATGAAATTACATAATGATTGATCACTCTAGAGTTTTATTTATATCATAAATATCATATGTATTCATTAAATATATCCTTATAATAATCCATTTAATAAATAAATAAACAATAAATCACATCGTTTCTTAGAGGTGTACGTCCATGAATTCGCACGAACAATGTTATCATTTTACATAAAATAGAGAATAGGTATATGATTATCATCCCATAAATATAAAAACATTACATTATATTTATATAATAATTTGATAATATTATTATTTATAGAAAATATTTAATGGAAGTCTAAAAATACCTAAATTAAAAGGAGTAGGCTACCCGGGTTATATATTATTTGGGAAACACCCTTTGTTTTACACCTTAAACATAATTAAACAAGTTATTTTAATGACCATAATATAGAGGATGTGTAAAATTATGATTATATTTCATTTTGGTATGGGATGGGAAAACTATTCATCATTGGAAAATTGAAAGAGTGAGGGGAGGAAATACTATTTTATAAGTGATACTGGTTGTAAACATATATATAATTGAAACATTATAATATAATATATTACATACCAAAGTCATGTGCACCATGGATTAAATATATTTAATGATAATATGTTTTACATTAATATTCTAGAAAAAAATTATATTTAAGAAAAAATTATATGTAATCTTGAAGCCTTATACCCTTATTTTATCCATTTAAACCCATTTTATCATTAATGGTGGTGATAAGGTTTTATCATTGTCGATATTCAACAGTGTCTACCAAATTCCAATTATTTATGAAATTTCTTTTATATTGTAAACATATATCATTAAACTAGAACTTTTTTATCATCCTCTATAATGATGTTTTTGAACATAATTGGTAAATGTGTTATGTTTTCCCTTCCCAAATGAATCTTGTATCAAACATAAAAAATCTATGAAAATAGGATATTTGGGAATATTTATTTTATTTACAAGTCTATGGTCACTCCTAATCACTAAATCATCTGCCTTATTTTCTTGCCTAATGTTCTAGTGAATTGAGTTATCATTATCATTAAGTATAATTAACTATCTCCTTTTTCACATGTTAAGAACATTTTTATAAAAGATAAAAATATTGCCCCTATAGAAAATTTGGGTCTCATATATTTCAAAATACAAATAATTCAACATCATCAAGGAAACATTTATAGATTTCAACATAAGACCTTGTGATGGATAAATATAAGCATATATCATTATTTTTCATGACACATAATAAATAACCCCATAATTTTGATGAAGTATAATCACAGTTCTTTCATTTTTAGATCCCTATATATCAAAAAACCATTCCACATAGATAGTCATTTCAATAACAGTGCATTTTAAATGTCCTATTCAATAATTCATATTAGTTTTTTAATTATTTTTTCCATATGAAATTAATCAATTTACATGTCAAAATTGTTAATGGTTTAGTTTATCAAGAATTTTTTTGAACCATATGCTAATAGTATCAGGATAATCGAATGGAACTATTTACCTCTTTTATGTTAATTAGTGAATTACATTATTTAAATCCCATGATTATTGAAGTATCGACTAATATTTCATATTTAGAGGAAATATATGAATGGTAAGAATGTTTCTAAATCCAAATACAGTACTTACAAAATATACCATATAACTTCTTACCTCTTTGAGTTTCAATAATGATTCTTAACTGGATTTTATGGTCTTTGTAGAATTTATAGTATACTAAGATATAATCAATAAATTCTTGAATGAAATCATCAAAATTTTCACCATATATTATATTAATTATATATATGAAAACATATGGTTCATTAGTCAACCCATTGAATATTAATACAAACTCATTATGTTAATACATCATGAAAAAAAATTTCTTCAGAATATCATCTTTCCTTAATCACAATTGATGATATACAGAATGGACATTACTCATTGAAAAAAATTTCATCTCTTTAATGTTTATAAAATAAATCATCGATGGGATTAAAATGAAACATGTTATTTACAGTAAGGACATTGATTTCCATGTATTCAATGAAAAACGTAATTTTATAAACCTTATTCAGGTTATATGGATATTGGAACCCCAAGGTGAAATACATGGTAGAATAAACCAGTTATCACCCAAATCATTAAATTGATTAGTTAGTTCATTTAATTCCACTATGGACATTACATAGGGTGCCATACATATTTTTTTTCATGAGTTATGAGTTTAAAATAAAACAAAACATTATTCATGGGTGGATTTACATGTGAATATTAATGAAACATAACTATTTATTCTAGAATATTATGTACATATTCTATTATATCATAACATTTCCCTTCCATTAAATATATCTATAGTTATCTTCCTAGAATTTCATAAAGGAGAGATATTATAGGTTTATTGAGGGAGTATTGAGAAAATAATTTCTCCTCTATAAAGACAAGGTATTCCACATCTCCATCATAAATTGTAATGAACTACTCTTAGTATTATACTTTTCATCTATAATAAAATATTCAATCTATATAAACAAATTTATCAATGTAAAAATTAAGTATTATTAGCATTTTTCAAATATATATATATATATTATTCTTATTAAGGATGACTGGTAGGAATGTAATTGTTGCAATAATATTTCCACTATGTGTATTGATTGATAAATACCTTTATAGGGTGTTACATGATCATTTAATATTCATAGGAACAATAGACCATATAAAATATTAAAATGGTCCAGGATAAAATGAATCATTTCATAAAATTGTTTTTTTATCAATATAACTGATAAAAAATATGTGTGGACATCTAATTAATCTATAGTAATTATATAACCATTTTATTCCCCTATAAACTCTTCTGAGATATTTTCCCATGAAATAAGGAAAATTGACACAAATATGATGCCAAATCCTTAGAGTTGAGGAAATAGATAATAATTAATTCATTCTTGCCCGTTATTTCCACAGATAGATTTCCTTTATAACCACCCACATAAAAACATCACATTTAACTTAATCATTTTTTAGGATTTTTCCTTCCATAATAAACACAATTTGGAAATACCATCATTCCTTTCCTATTATTTGAAGCATATATTTTTCATTAATATTCATCCAACCACTTATTTTCCTAATTTATTGTGACGATATAAAAATATAAAAATACTTATTTATCTTCATAGAAAATAATATTACATGAGGATATACTTAAATGTTATATAAGACCAGTTACCTTTATAGATTCATCTTATGCCCATAAACAAAATGGTCAATATTTATATTTAATTACATATGTATATTTTTTCAATCCTTGTTAATCTTATTGTGCTAGCCTCATATTCCACAAAAGTTCCTCTTACTTATTTATTAGGTTGAGAAATATCCTCTCATGATTATTTTATTATTATGAATAAAAATAAATCTCAAAATATATTAATATATATGTCATCCATTTGATAAATTATATTTAATCTTCTATTTATTCATTTTGTAGTATTTAAAATCATTCATAAACATCTCCCATTATAAATATTCTACAATAATTCCCCTATTGATTTCATTGCTTCCTTATAAAAGGATTATATTTTCAATGGACTTGATCCATTATCATCTACCACTGGATTTGAATTTCAATTTATTGATGTTTGATTCTATTGTAAAATATTATCCAATATAGGTATATTATGATATAGGAAAACATTTTTACCAATATGAGAAGGGTTAATTTTCATAAAATGGGTCAACTGAACCAATATGAAAAAAATCTACTTTTCTCCTACTACCACTGTATTGAATTTCATAGAATGAAAATCCTTTCATTAATTATAGTTGTTGATATGATTTCCCATTCATTCTCAAGGAACCATTCGTAAATATTGGAACAAAAATAATATTCTCCTGACATAACGAATATTATTTCATGGAATAAAAATTAATACCAAATTAAATGGTATCTAATATTCTAAATATTTTATCATAATTTTTATACTAGAAATGTTATTCTAAAATTTTGTTCCCACGAGTCATACTAAAGTTTCTCTGATTCAAAGTAAAATAATTACAACCCAGTAACCTAGATCATTTATTGTCATTATTACATTGATATAGGATACAAGTATTAAAATAACCCAATATATTTTAGTGTGGAATTATTTGAATACATTATAAAAACATTATTTCTAAATAACATTGTAAAAATATACCATGTAATGGAAAAATCTCTTGAATTCTTATATATTATTCAATAATTAATTCAATATATCATTAAGAAAGGAAAAAAGGTGTGACAAAAAATTCTATTTATGATATATGATTAATGGAATATCTCAAGGGAAGATATGGAAAAAATAGTATGTAAGAGTTTATAATGAATATATATATCAATTAATAAAAAAACATGAGCTTTAAAATATATCCATGGAAAATATCAACATGAATCTCATATGGATAATAGTATAAAAATCATAATGAAAGGAATTCATAATTATAGACATTAGGATATTTATATAAGGCCTTATTTCATGAAATAAATAACCTTAAAGTTAAGGCCTTAGACCAAGACATGTTAATGAATGTGAAAGTCTACACAAAATATATAATTAATTTGGAGAACTTTTTGTCTCATGAGACCATTTCATGAATCAAGGGGTTATGTATGTCCAGTACCAACCCGTCACTTATATATACAATTTATTCATAATATATTGAAATAATAATATATTACACAACCAATATTCCTTATTAATCAATAAATATTTTTATACAATAATGAATACAGGAAAATAATATTTCCATTTTAAATGAAACATCTTTATTAATAATATTCCTTTAAAATACCATATATTTAAATAGAATACAATTAACTAAAAATAGAATTTATATAAACAGTTAATAAGTTTTCCATTATACTAACAATATATACATAATTGGGAAATATTTTGTCCAATTAGTAACATAGAGTGATTGAGAACATGATCATGGGAAAAGAATGATAAAAAAGGTAGTGTAATCTATATATCAATAAATAATAGTAGAAGAAAATCAATTCATTAGTAATGAATGTTTGATATAGAAGCATGTATTTTGGAAAACTGGGAGAAAAATGAGTTTAAATATTTTAAAAAATCCATTCATAAAACCACTATAACATTATTCAAAAATGAAATTATAAATCACCAAAAAAATTATTTTCAACCTTTTACAAATCAATGAATTTATATTTTAAATAATAAAAAAAGAATATTTAAATTTATATTATTTAAATAAATATATAAATATACTGATGATTTTATATAGTTAATAACAGTATTGTTGGTGGTAAAGTCCATTCACAGTATATACATTAACAAAACAATCCATTACAACATTTTTAAAAATTCAAAAGTACTTATTTGGAATTGTTTCAAAAACTTCAATTTAATCCTTTGTAATGTAATTCAATTGTTGTAGGATGATAAAATTAATATCAATTAAAAGTAGATAAATATTTCCAAAAAATAAATTTTAAAAATTTATATATAAAGAGAAAAATCCCCTACCAAAAATAGAAATAAGGTCAAATTTTCTTATAAAAAATTCTCTAGATTTTTCATTTTTCAATGTTTTTAACATATAAAAGAAATAAAAAACAAATAATATAACACTTTATGTAAAAAAGGAATGATATTTAATAAATCATGAATAAAATAGAATTAATGACCTATTAACTCAATGGGGTGTTATATAAAGAATAATAATGAAATTAGGTGGATAATTTAAAATTTGTCTCAATAGAGTGTAATGGATATGAAAAACCCATACCTTATATTCCATAATGGTATATCATATTATATCCTCCTAAATAATAAATTTATTTTTTTAATTACTGTACTGAGAAAAAGTTCCATATATATATATTTCATTATTCAATGTCCTATTATTATAATATTTCATGTATTCATTGTATAATTCTTAGGTACCTTGATAACATAATTTTGATAGGTCAATTGTTCAATACAACTTTAGTATGTTGACCATGGTTTAAGGTGTCATGAAATTTTCACTTATTCTCTAAAATATTAATGATGGAATGAATATATTTTTTATTCATTTTATTCAATTTTTTTAACTTTCTGTGTTAGGAGGTAATAGATAAATGAATTGCATCACTCATGAAGGTAATAGTAAAAACATAAATATGATAAAATTTTCATTTTACTGAATAAAAATTTTCTTTTTTATTATCAAAACACATTTATAGAAAATGTGGGAAGCCTCAATGTTCACCCAGGTCAAACTGTAAAAGAAACCTCACAACTATTAAAAGATAACTTAAGCCTACTAGAAGCGACCTGCAAAAATTATTTTTAAGAATACGGGGTAACCTTTATATCTGCATTATCCTTTATATGGTATTTAAAGTGATACGACAATTTTTCCCAAGATTATAGGTAATCCTCTTTATTGATCTTCCCTTTCATGGATCCTCTTATTAGTAGAAGGTCTTTTTTTTTCAATCCATGTACTCTACTCCTAATTAGTATGTAGATGAAATATTCTTCCCCTCCTTTGTTCTGATTCCTTTGGTGTGGAATTAATCACAAGAACCTCATCCACTATAGGATCTTTTGAATGTATGATCAGCTCTATAGTTTGTTTAAAAACTACAACTTTATTCAACTACTTTACCATTAAAACACCCTTAAGGAGAACTGCCCCATGATCTATAACCTTTGTAAATTAATAATTTATAAAAACTTTGGGATCTTCTTCCATCACATTAGATTTTGACCTTTTAGCAGCAATTATCTCCATTGGTTGGGGTAAATAGTAATAATCCTTTTGACTTTCCCTATTGTATCTCTAACCCTTCTTCCTTCTCAGACGAGGAACCACACTACATTAAAAACGTTTTTCAATTTCTCATAAGAACTGACAACATTACTCACCATTGGACTCATCTATAGGGACTCCCTATTCATTATTGGATTAAGAATTAGTCATATAGAGATTATTATCGTTCTTTGGAAAGTCAACATGGAAAATTTTGGAATAATATTTCTTTTATAAAACTTGGTCTTCAATACGTGAAATAGATATCTTTGAGATTTAAATTGGTTATATTTTCATGTATATTTAAGGATAATAGTAACATTGAAAGGATAGAAGTGAAAACCATTTATAAGTGGGGAAAAATATTTTTTTAAATAGCTGTTATATCATAATGATACCTTGAAGAATATTCAAGGGTCAATGGATCTGAAAGCTTTACACATTTGTGTTGAGAGTGGTGTGGATACATCAATGTAAACCCATGAATTTTGAGATAATTTTTTAATTTTTTTGATATAACTAAAATTAAAATTTACATTGTAGTATTTTTTTAACCATGGTAATACGTTTTTCATTTTTTAATATACGTTTTAATAAATATAATATAATCCCTCAACATTTTTTAGATAAACCAAAATGGAACATCTATTTAATATAATTAAATTTGAAAATTTGAGAATATTTAATTCTAAATTCAATCATATAATATATAGAAATAGATTTTTTTTGAAAAAAGGTTGTTTTAAACATTAAGTGTTTTGAATCTCATATAACAAAAATTGCCTATTAAAATGGTGATAATACATTTGTTCATAGTTTTGAAAATTACATTAGCGTTATATTTTAGAAGGGATATATTTATTTTATTTTATATAATTTATACAATAGTAAAAGAAAACTTCCTGAATGAAACTATTTTTAGAGTAAAATATTACTTATGTTACCAAAATATTAAACATGGGTTTTATAAATTCAACATATTATTTTTAAATAATTTATTTTAAGTTATAAAATTTTTGTTTCTAGATCAATGGTTTTGTACACTATTAATTCATTACATTATTATGATAGGGATATAAAAGTTACGGTATAAGGAAATTTTTTTCTCTCTTAAATTAATAATGATTTATTTTAAGAGAATAAATAAATAAAACCTCAAATTGTATTGAAAATATAAATCCAAATATGATGATACATTTTTTTAAATAAATTTATAAATTTATAAAATTGTCATTTATTTGAAAATTATTTGTATAATAGAACACTAATTTTATTGAAAATTCTCTTTAAAAACATTATATGTTCTTAATTATAGTTGGTATGCATTTCAAATTGAAAAACATCTTCTATTTACTATAGTATTTAGTATGATTCAATTTCATTATAGTAATAAAATAATATGATATATCTATTTTTTTAAATAGGATATCCAATAAAGTCTAAATTTGGAGAAAAAACATATTACAAACCTTGGGGTGTTATATTCCCTAACCTAAAAATAAATTAGTTCCAATCAATATTAATTACAACTAATTATTTATTTATTTAAGGAATTATTTAAGATATACAAGACTCATGATTTAATTTCTAATGTGGTATACTCCTTACTAAAATGTGTAGGTTTAGGAAGATCATATGTTCATTCATAATTGATATATGGATATATAGAGTTTAATCCTATCCATTTATGATAAATAATATCTGTGATTGTGGTTAAGTGTTATATAATGGAATCAATTCTCTTAGAGACATCATTATTTTCCTCGCAGGGAATGGTGATCATTAGTTTACTTGAGAAATGATATATGATGTATCTAATTAATTATTATGAAGTCTATATGTATATAATTATTAAATTTCAAAAAATATCATTATATTCATCTAATTGAATGAAACTAACACTTAAAATGTTCATAATTCCAAAAACCATGAGGGAGAATCATACACCATGGATATAATGATTATTCAAATTGGATTTTTTAATTACATATCAATAGCTAATAGTTAGTGGAATCATACACGATATCAGACATTTTTCAAATCTATAGTAAAGAACACATATCACCACATATTTATCACCATCCACATCAATTTTAAAATTGTATTAGGACATTACTTATTCTCACGGTCTAGGGTCTTATTGGTACTTATTTTTATATTAATCCCTTGTATTAGGGAATTGGTTATTATAGTTCCCAAATTAATCACATGTAAAAATTCAAATTACAAGTGGATCCTTATGGGTAATTTTTTTTAACACCATAGTGTTAAATTAAATTTTACTTTTTATAAAAATATTGTTTCCTTATTCTCTCTTTTACTACATATAAATATTCTTTTATCACTATTGAGACATTCCCATAGGTTCCTCCTCACACATTATAAACATGAATATTTATAAATTCATTCGTTTATCATCTTCATCACCTAAAACACCATGAGGCTTCATATTTCTATACTTTGGTGAATTTTTTATTTTAAATTTTATAATATCCAAACATTTTTAAAAATATATTCATTAAAATTTTCCACATGTGTTTGATATCAAACTCCACATGAAAAACCAAAAAATAAATGAAAATATTATAAATTATGATAAAATAAAAATATTTAAATACCGATATAAAATCCTTTCCATTTAATTTTGTTGAATGAATTGTAGTAACCAATTTATAAAATATATGCATATAAAAATAAATTATTCCTTTAATATGAATTATTTTAAATTATTTTAGCTAATATTACTAATAAAATAAAAAATTTAGCAATGTATTTTTCTATAAATTTCTTTTTTATGAGATTTAAATTTCTAGTTCTAGAAACTTTTCATTATGGATTATAATATATATTTCATATAAAAAATTGGTTATTACTAATTTCATTATTAAGTGATATGAATTATGATTTATAATAAATATTATTTTGATGAAACTATTTTCTTATAAATAATAGTCCTCATTATATATTATCATTTTATTATAATTTTTTATTTATAAATATTATATTATTAATATAAATAAATTAAAATAATTTTCTGGATTTAGAAAATATATATTATCTTACAAATATTTTTGTTGTTTTTTTGAAATAAATGGATTTTATATGAATGGTAAAAAATGCTGATTTTTCTAAGAAGATTAAATTCTATGATATTATCATAACACAATAATGGAATAAATATATTTCAAAATTTTTTATATAAAATATATATTAATAATAAAAATATCATTTAAAATTAAAATTTGGTCTCATAAATTCGATGAATATTATTTTGGAATCATAAGTAAAATGTTACACTAAAAAGCGTGTTTTATTCCCTTATTTAAAAAACTAAATTTTATAACTTATTGAAAGAAATTATATAAAGATGGATTTAATTTTTTTTATTAAAAAGATCATTTTCTTTAATTAGTTTTATTTCTATTTTGTTCTAAAATTTGTTTTCACTAAGAATAATGTTGTTGACAGTGATTATGCTAAAGCTCTTATCTTCAATGACTTGTTTTATCGATATTATGTAATTTTTATGTTATAAATTAAATTAATATATTTTAAATCGTTAATATATTGTTATTTTTAAACAAATATATATTTATTTTAACATAAATTTTATTTTTAACCATTTATAAATATTTTTATGAACACATAATGGTCGAAACACTATTTTTCAATGATTTTTTCTATATCTAAAATAATTTAATTTAAAATTAAATAAATAATTATTTAAAAGTTTAATTATAATAAATTGATATTAAATTTTTGTTTAAATCATCAAAATTTTGTAATATGTGTATCCTTATATTTTGAAATAAATTTAAATTGTTTATTTAAAAACTAGTTACTAAGGTAAACATTTAAATGCTAAAAAATTGAAACCTTTGTTGAAAGACATAAAATATGTTTAAAAAATGTGTGTAGCATATTTTTTAATAATTTATAAAACCAATACCACACCACACTACATTATTATGAATTTTTTTCATTTCCTATAGAATAGTTTAATGACATCATATAAGTGTAAAGGACATTCCTAGTAATTCCCTTTCACAATATATAAAACTAGATCACATCCACCCCTCCAGGGTCAAATATCGCAATTGAAATTACATTGAAAATATAACTAAAAGGTTTATCCTATATTTATATTATTCATATAAAATACCATTTTCAATATATATTGTCTTAAGTATTTCACATATAAGGAGGTCTCTAAAGGAAGATCAAGTATCTAATTATTGTATTACATTGTTCATAATATTTTTCCTATAATATTCCTCTTCATAATAGCATATATTAATAAAAATATAATTAAATATGTATCAATATTATTCATAAATTACCTTATATAAATATAATTTCAATTATTTATTCCTTCCTATTCTCTAAGAAAAACAAAAACATTATTAGTGAGTTGTATAGATTACCACCTCCACAGTGTGATTCCGTCTTCTTTCCATAACTTCTATTAATGGATATTCAAAAGGATGTAATGGATGAATAAATATGAAATTTATAATATTAATATGATTATAATATTTAAAATGTATCATTTCCTCTCATTCCCTCCCAATCATTTAGAAATTTAATATTAGTCATGTATATGTGTAGACTACCACATTCAAGAGAAATGAATTTCATTTGTCATCACCACCCATCATGGATAGAATTAAAATATATTTAAAATATATAAATTATGTCCATATTAATATGAATTTTCTAATTATTTTGAAACTATTTTATGATTATTTCTACCATGGTCAACATACATAATAATTTACAGAAAAGTTGACGTAACCACATTAAGCAAAATACATAGGAAAGAAAATAATATATTGAATAAACAACATATGATCATAAAATTTCTAAAATAATATTAAAAAAAATAAAAAATCTTCTAAGAATATATCTGATGATAATAATTTCATTATTCAATATGTAGGGAACATGGGAAGAACCAATCTTGATTAAGCTAATAGTTTTCATTAAAATAATTATCTTTAGTACAAGATAGATATTATGCAACTAATTTCATTTTTTTTGGTTGTTAAGGCATTGTTTTTTTAATATTTTAATATGTCATTCCATATTGTATTTTAATTTTATGAGTTTATTCATGTTTCTATGTGACCATGTAATCTTTCTAGTATGTTATAAATGTTTTTTTGGAGATTTTTGGTCAAAATGTTCTACACCATATCCATGGTGTCTCCTATTTGGATTATATGTAAAACATGAATGGAGAATGGGTAGAAGTGGTCATGGATATAGGTGTGGATAATTATTGTATTTCCTGAGCGAAATAGATAGAAAAACAATACCGTTCATGAGGTAGTGGTCATGGTGATGAAAAATATCCCGGATCTCTGCATGAAACATGAGTGAGTGTCATGTTAGGATATCATGCTCAAAGCCACCATGAAAATGGTGGAGGTGTTGGTTGTGATCACATGGATTTTTAAATGGAAAATTCCATCACATTGTTTCTTTTATATTTATAATTTTTTAGGGGAAACACATGAAATATTTATGAGGGTTATTTAATGGGTTATTAATAAATTCATTCCCTATTAATATATTATCCCTTCCTCTCTTGATACTTCCTTCAATATCGAAAATATTAAGATAACATCCTAAAAACCCTATGGTGATTTTGGTTGACCCCAGATACATTAGGGAATATTAATTATATATCCTCAACTCTTCTAAAACATCATTAATTTAAAATTATTTAATATTGAGAAAATAAATATTAATTTTGTTCTCATTCATTTAAAATAATTTGATTCTTATATATATATTTCTATAGTTCCTTCAAAAATAGATTTATCCTTGCTTAGAGAGACTATATTTATTTTTTGATGGTGTTGAATATTGGGTAAGTTTTAGTTCTACCATTTTATTGATTCATTCTTGACTCTTATTCTATATTCCATCATATATTGTTTTATAATCGTTTATAGTAAATTTTAGTGTTCAATATTATACTTCTTCTTGTGTGAACATTATTTATTTGACAAAAAATTTGAAAAATTGTGATTTTAAAATAAACAAGCTTGATTTGTGATGTTCATCACCTCATACATTCCATTAATATGATTCATATATTGATCTTATTTTTTATACTTATATTCATATACCTTATTTGTTTTTGATCATATGTCCTTGTATGTGTAGCCTATGAGACCCATGTTTCACTTTTATCACTTGTTTGTGTTTTATGGTTTCTAGATATTGATACTCTTTATTATTAATCCTTTTATACCTTAATATATTATTCATATTCTATGTGATGTATGTCCTTAAGAGTTTTTTCTTCTAACAGAATATGATTGGTGGATTGTTGGGGCTTGGTTATCCAATAGAGGTGTGGATCTTGATATGTGATGATGAAGATTATGAAATGAGGTGTTGGAATGTGTAGGGAAACTATCAACCTAAACTTTTGGTTTTTCCATAATAAGACTACAATGTGGCCCAAAAAAATATAGAGATGGTTTATAATAACCTTATGGTCAGACGTATGAAAAATTAATTACTTGAAAGTTCTATAACCCAACCCAATTTATATTATGCATTTGGATTTCAAGAGACACATGGTAAAAATATTTTTAATCCCATTTCGTGACATATATTATGATTATATTTGTGGTAAGGAGTCTTAAAATATATGGATAGTTTCTTGTAGTGGGTTTCTTACCTCATGACCACAGATCACATGACTTTTTGATATTTTCTTTCATGTTTATTTATTACCGTACAGTACACTTTTATTTATATGAACTCATGTTAAAGACATATATGTGGTGTCCTACTATGTTTTTACTAGTATTATTCATAATAATATTGATGTACATACATAATTAATGTTCAAGGATATACGATGGAAAATATAAAAGAGGAATAGATCTTGGTGATAAAGCATGGTGAATTCAGGCATACTAGAAAAATATCTGGAGTGATGTTGTAGTGTTTTATTTAGACACCTATATTTCTCTCACTTATGGTTAACCATCAAAATTAAGGGTCCTTGGTTTATTGTTCTATATTTCCTGATATACATTTCATGAAAATTTATATATTATTGTTTGTTGACTATTTTGAGATACTGTGTGTCATTATATATATACATGTCTTTATTGATAATGAGGGTATATAGTATCCTTGCTGAATGATTTTGGTCCTTAACTACTATTAATTAACCTATTATGTATATGGAGTAATAAATTAGTCAATGGGGAACTCTAGAATTGACCTCATGATTGGGGCCCGAACATTACAATGTATTATGAATGTGGGTTTTCACTTTTATTTCTTCCTGACAGTTATTTGAGAAATGTAAAATGGATATAGGGTATGTGGAACTCAGTTAAGGTGCATGGTTTCTTATATTGTTCATATATAAGATATATATAAGTTATCATTGCTGGTACTACAATTATAGTAATGGTTTTATAGTATCATGTTGATTATAATTGTATTTGTATGTTAATATTTATAATGTTGGGTTCTTTCATAAATAGTGATTAGGAAGTTATGATCCCATGTCATATATATATATATATATATATATATATATATATATATGTGTGTGTGTGTGTGTGTGTGTGGGTCCATGTTGTAAGCCTTATGGTAGTTTTTAATTAAATTATTTTATATGACCTAGCTATTTGATGATATACATATTTTCTATTCTATTGTGAAATACCAATTTATAATTTACATATTCAAACTAGAATATATGGTTATATATATATATAATGGAATAAATTTTTGGAATGTAGAACTATGTTTGATCATTGAACATAACTAGGGGTTATGTAACTTCTTTTAGTGACTAGTCTCCTAGGGTAGTTTTTAACATAAATTTCATTCTTATACTCTTGATATTCATAGGATATTTTTAAAGTATATTTCTCTAGGTTTTATAAAATTATAATTCAATTTTATATAATATAGTTATGATGATATATTATGGGACCACCTACTAAATAATATATGGAAGCTCCTATAATGGATGAAATCCAAATTCTACCATAATAGATATAATAAAATACAACTAAGAAAGCTCTATCACTAGACCTGTGGTTAATGTAGAATTTCCACATCATCCAAGATTCATCTAAAACGTTTCTATTTATGGAGGAGGACATTCTAAGACCATGATCATCTTTTATAGTGACTTTTATCTTAAGAGTCCTCCATTATTCTAAGGAAATAGATTCCCTTAGGATGATAAAGACTGTAATGAAATAATAGGTGTAATCTGTAATATAGTTTAGATCCAAAATTAAATACATATATGGTTTCAATTATTCATGATTCAATGACTCAATAGGCGGTCTTGGGGAATTACCAATTAGACTTAGATACATGAAGGTCTTACTTGGATGACCTTCAAGGACCTTTTAATGGAAGAGTTATTTTTAGGTATGCTAAAGCTGGATAGTTATCCATAGCTCATGGAGTTTTGTTAGGGATCAATGATGAAATATACATACATGGAATATTTCATTCATTTTCTATGATTTACTCTTCTCTTTACTAGGAATGAGACACATAAGGATAAGATGTTTGATTTCATCCTCTGACTTGAATTTATAATAATTTTTAATAATTTATAATGATAATATATACAACGTTTCTTCACTATATCACATTGACCGGGACGGGTAAGAAGGTGGATAGAGATATATAAATTTTTATAAAATTCAGTATATATATTAGAAATAATTATGATCATATGATGAATACATTTTATTCATTTTAGGGTGGTGATAGATATCCAAAGAAAAAGAGGGATACATCAGTACCTAAAATGGAGGGGGGGACCTCAGTGATTTAGAAGTTGAATTCTTGGGAATTACCACACACTATTCCCAATTCCTTCTATAATTTTTTTCCATTGCGGTAAGATATGGAATTGTTATCCATTATATGTGTGAGAATTTGAGACAGTTTCTCAAAGGGGTAATGAATAGACCTAGATGGTGACCCAGGGTTCTAGTCTAGGTCCTTAATAGTATACTCTATCCCCATATACTTTAGCGATATAGATGAGTCACATGAATCTTTTGAAAGACCATGGTTATTAATCTAGAATGATGTATTATATAGACTAGGATCCAGATGATTTTGTTGATGGAAGACTTCCTGAGTAACTTCTATTCTTAGTTATAATATCTTGATAGATCCTTGGGGATAAATATGGATCATCATTAGAGGCATACATGATTTATCAAAGAAGATTATATCTATGATCATTTATGTGATTTCATTTTACAGGAGATGATTTTCTTCAATGTGGTTTATAATATTGGTTAGTTGGAAAGTAATGATTCCTAGATCAGCTAATATAGGATATGAGTATCATTTAACATAAATAATTGAAAAAAGTTTGATTTGAAGGCTTTTTGGGATTTTGGTGCATATATAGTGGGAAACAACCTAACTCAAATTATAGATATTATAGAAAATGTACCTAGTATAATTCTTTTAGTGTAGGTAGTGGCACCATAATCATTTCCTCCATTAGTGGACCATTATTGGGATGCATTTACTCAATATTTTCTTTGTCTCACTCCTTATATGGGAATTTAACTTTAAATATAACTTATTATTAGAGTGACAATAATATCTATTCCTCTATATTCCATGGTTCCAAAATAATTTAAGGGACCCATGGTGAAGCATGAGGATTTGATAGTGAAAGGGTTTATTAGACCTAATATATCACTCTATGATTCTCTAGTGATTTTTTTTCAAATAAGAAGATGGTTTTATACTAAACTCTATATACTAGAAGAAGCTATATTAGGTAATCGTTTATAACAAATATCCTTTACCCTTGATTTATTATCCATTTTATCAGTTATGTGGAGTCTTGTAGATTACCAATATTGATCTATATACTATCTACCATCAATTTTTGATCAATGAATATGATGTCACCAATCAAAATTTAGGATTAGTTGTGGACTATGTGATCATCTTTCCCTGACTTTTTAATTTTAAAATACTCTAATAATTTTCATGGATAACATGAACATTATTTTCTATTGATATATTAGCATGTTTTCTATTGTATTCATGGAAGATATCTATATATACTATAAGGAAACATAAATTCATGAAATAAACCATGAAATTGTATTCATTACAATTCAACCACATCAGTTATATGTCAATATGTCAAAG
Organism: Viscum album; assembly: GCA_963277665.1. Taxonomy (NCBI): domain Eukaryota; kingdom Viridiplantae; phylum Streptophyta; class Magnoliopsida; order Santalales; family Viscaceae; genus Viscum; species Viscum album. The sequence continues at coordinate 741,742,369 of OY728138.1, read as the reverse complement.
TGTCCCTTTTTAAATTAGGAGGTGTGTTTCCTAGAACATGTGATTTATGGGTCTGAGATCTTAAGAGATCTAAAGAATTTATATGAGGGGATGTATTATGATCACCCTTATAATTATTACAATATATAGAGACACTTGTAGTTTTCTAGATATGTAAATTATTCATCCATGAATACTTTAGTTCAGTATAATTAATGATAGGGATGAACAAAAAAGGGGGCGAATTATGAGAAGTTTGATCATTTTGATGAGGTTTCCATAGTACAAAAATGAAGATTTATGATTTCCATAATTTTGAAAAATACAGAGCCTAGGACTAGGTATAGGTTATATTATGATTCATATATACATTGTTTGTGAGCTTTGTTGATGTAGAGAGATCTGATCACTGGTTACAGTTTATGTCAGCTATGACCACATGAGTGGTACTTCTCGATGTATGGATGGAATTTTGAAGTTTTGGTCTCCTATCTGATGTTTATATGAAATTATATATTCATTTAGTGAACTATTGTTTACATGGGACACATGATCCATGAATAAAACTTCTATATAATCGATATAAACATGACATGAAGGTTTTATATTGTGTTTTTACAGACAATACACATCATGATAGCCACTACTTCAATAAAAGGTAATGTAATTGAAAACTCTCAATTTAAGAAAACATCTGAAACATAGGGATTATGATTGTCTCCATCACATGAGGATAGTTTACTCATGGATTTAATGTTGGATTTTATAGTGTATGAATCATAGGATCCTGGATTACTATCATGTACACCATTAGTGATCATGTTATCTTTTGTGGACCATGTGAATGGGAGACAGGAGCCTGACACCATGTTTGTAGTGATGTGATAAATTTTTTTAGGTAGTGACCCAGTTCTAGTATAGTGGATAGATGATGATGATTTGATATCCATTAATGGGAGAGATCTCATTCTATATTCCTTTAGGGAGGATACAATGGGAGGCCACCGTGCTTCAAAATGGACAGTGCCTCCAGAGTTGATGAATATGTACCGCAATATCCAATGGTAATTTTTGTGTCCATGTATGAAGCTCGATATCACTAATATTATGACACTATACATAAATGAAAAGATAATAATTTTTGAGAATCATCCTAATGGTGGATTTATTAATCAAGTTCTATTTGGTATTTTCATGAGGAATGAGGTGATAGTAGACTTTGTAACAAGGTTACCCAAAACCACATGATGTCGAGATTCCATTTGGGTGATAGTTGATCGTTTAATGAAATATTTTCATTTATATATACTATGGGAAACTAACTCTATATATTATTAAAGAAATATTTATGACCAAGATATAATATGACTTCATGGAGTTCCTTCTATTATTGTATCTTATTGAGACAAGTGTTTAAAATCATAGATTTTTCGAGGATTACAAAAGTCTTTGGGGACTCTACTGAGGCTGAATAGAGTGTATAATATGTAGAAATATGGATGGTTGGAGAGGATTATCTAGATCCTTGAGGATATTCTTTGGTAATGTGTTCAATAATTTAGTAGAACATCATATTAGAAACAATACATGAAATAGTTTAAAGACAACAATATTTTGGGTCTTCTATTCATATAGATCCTTTTGAGGATATGTATGTATGGATATACTCCACATTCTGGAATTAGAATGAGGAGGTGAAATATATTTTTTTTGTTTAAGTATGGTATAGGGGACCTCTTAGATAGTGTAATTGATTAGGAAGTGTTTGAATACCATAAAGTGAAAGTAGTGGTCATATTCCCACTATAGGAAACAATATTTAGGGTTATCTTTTGGTAACTGAGTTTTGTAGTTCGTAAAACCTAGGTTGGGGGATCATCATTCTAGGAATTAAGGGAAGTAAAAATGAGGTTTTCTAGGACCATAGTATATCACTAGACATATCAAAACAATGGGTTACTGACTGTACCATCCCCCGTATAATTGATGATTTCATCATATGTTCCATGTTCCCCAGAATCATAGGTACATGCCTAACCCCATGTATGTAATTGATTATAAGGATGTTGAGTTATACCTTGAAACATATTTATTTGAGATCCATGTGAAGATTATCGACTAGAGAAAGATGATATTATGGAGGAAATGATGAAACTCATTAGAATCTTTTGGAATCATGGATAATCGTAATTGTAAATGTTTGTTGGGGTGTCTAATGTTCTATTTAAATTGACATAGTTATACAAGAAGGATGTATAGACATGATTATATAGGATGAGATGTCCATATAGAAAGATATTAAAAATCTTTAAATTTTTAGTTCATAGTATATTGATCATTTTTCACCTCATTCTTTAATTTTTTTGCATTGAGAAATGTTTGTATATAACAATTTGATCATTAGTGTAGCTAATAATTGTTTTTTTTAATTTTTTGGTTCAAAAAAAGAAACACCATATATATGTGGAAATACATTGAGGTCCCTAGATAGAATAAATATTAAATGTTAAATTGGAATTGACTATATGTGGGAGAGGCCATAGGTATAGAGATTTTGGGCAGGACTAATGGGAAATATATATTCAATCCCTACAATACTCATGGTGGGGGCTATATTGAAGGAATAAATATCAGATCTCATTATCATAACCTATTTAGATCTATGTTGGGTTGGAGTGCTAGAAACCACCATAGCCATAGTGGAAGATGTTTTGGAAAACATGTGGATTTTATAATGGATTCTAGTTCCATTATTGTTCAAGGCCCAAGATTGTTTCTAAGGAGAAACGTGACCATTATGAATGGAATTTAATTAATTATTAATCGATTTATTCATGATTATTTTATTCAATCCTCCTCTCATGATCCATAATTCAGTTTGGGTGATTTCTAGAAGACATCAAGATGAAAATAGGGTTATTTTTGATGACCTATCTCATGTTAGTATTTCTACTTTGGATATCCTCAATTCTTATCATCTCTCCTCATATGACCTTTATGGAAGATCAAAACATTAAAGATGCATGTTATTCTTATTAATTCCGATTCATATGATCCTTGAACTTCTTATTTATTCTCTATTCCTGGAGTAATATATTTATCCTTATTTAATGGGACTAGATTTATACCATTAATAGAATTTAATATTTTTTATGTTTTAGTTATAACCATAGAATCATTCTTTATTGAGTTAGTTTCTATAACGCTTCTTTTATTGGATTGTAATTCGTTCTAGGAACAATTCGAAAGTAAACATGTTCTGTTAAGTATTTTAACAAGTTTCAATTGATGAAACTATTGATGAATCATGAAATCTAATTCAAAACATATCTGGAAGGAAGTTTTGTAGCATGTTGAGTTCTTCCATAAGATTGTTGCCAGGAAATGTTGATATGTTCTTACATGATTAGATCATGTTTGATGTTACTCAAGTCTGTGTTTGTGAATTCCCCATGAGACCATTATCTGGTTGGGATTAGATTTGTGTGTGTGTGTGCAGATATTGATACACTTTATTGTTATAGTTTTTTTCCATGTTTTTTTTATTATTTTTTAATGTTTGGAAATTGGAGGATTTACTTCCCATATAAGATTTTCTGTGGAGTTTGTGGCTTGGATTTCCCTTATAGGTAAAGTTTGTTGACATTAAATAATGAAAATTATGGACTGACATGAAAATAGGGGTATGATGGCCTTGAGTATTGACTGAAGGTAGTGTTTGGAAATGATGGTCTGGTGGACTAACCTATGATAGAGATACATTAAAGTGACTTAATGGTATATACACAGATATATTTAGAAATTTATGAGATATTTCTTGATCATAGACTCATTTTACACGTGGATTCCAATTGATACCAAGTGACATTATGGGTGACCCGAGATCATGAATTCACTTATAATTTTCCTTCTAAAATAAAGTAGTAACTGGTATAGTCATTATCTTTCCAATTCATCGATACTCAAGATTTATTGATAAATTAGTTTATGATGTTTTCTTTAAAAATCATTTATTTTCATGAACTATTTAGTTATGCATGTCCACTCATGTTTAGGATGTATTGGTGATGTCTTAAAAGGATTATACATAGAGAATTCATAGTCAACTCTATGCACGTGAAGACATCATGATAAGGGTAACGAGAAAGGGAATATACCCATAAATAGATATCTTGAAGATAGATCATAGTTATTGAAGAAAAATGTTGAGGAACTCTAAATTGATGGCATAATATTTTATAGACTTGCCTTTCTCACACCCTTGTTTGGCCTCCTAATATGGGGATCCATGGTTTATTATTCTTTATGACATGAGACTCTTTCTATTACATGTGTTATTTCATTGTTTTTTACACCACTATATTAAACTATGTTATTATTTATACTTATATTTTTTGATATTGAGGGTATTGTTTCCCCACTAATGAAATTCATACCTACACTACTTGCCATCAATCACTTTCATACTGGGTGGAAATTATGAGGAAATGTGGAACTCAAACCCTGAACCATTGATTAAGGTCAAGGAATTACAGATATACTACATATTTGATATATCATTTTAGAAAATATATTTTATTCATTATATTTTAAATTCAATTAAATTCCCTCACTTTCAGGGTATTTTGATTAAAATTATACTCAATCCAAATGGGTTCCTTTCCTCAAACATTAATTCCTTATGACATGATTATGTTATTCACAATGTTTTCCTTTTAATTGATTACTCACTTAAAATGGATGTATCATTATCATATAATTTTTTTATTCTTGGGAAATACTAATCACTATTAATTCTGATTAATCAGATGAATTTTACTAAGTTGTTAACAAAGTTGTAATGATTTTGGTATCCAGATTCACATTCAATGGGTTATTATTATCCTAGATGAAATAAAATTTTGTTAAATTATTCCAATTTATTATATAATGTGGTATTCAATTTTTTTTTATGAATTAAAATTTCTACCACATTATACACATTTTGAATAAAAATTACTTAAAGAAGAGTGTTGTTCATAGAAATATTGATAACTCATGTATCCATTCATTGAGTTTCATTGATTGATCATAAACTTCTTTATTCTGTACATGGTTCCTACCACCAAAAATATTTTATTTTATCGTAATACTATCTATTTCAAGTTAGGAAATTCTATTTTTATACAAAATAATGTTTTATAACTTTTTTCAATGTTTTTTTGAGCAATGATATATTTTAAAATGTGAAATATTGATTTTTACATTAACTTTTTTATGATTTATATCTAAGTCCACATTTCCACTTGATAAAATTTATTTTTTTTAAATAAATATTAATGAGTATTTATTTTAAATAAAATTTGTTTCAATTTTTTTAACATTACCTTTTGGTAATGAATTTTAGAAGTGACCCACAATAAAGTGTTTTATATCAATATAAAAAATATTTTCTAATTTGTTTCTAATGAATTCACTTTTAATTCCCTTTTAAATTTCAGAATGATTCCACATGACAGGGTTTAACTTTCAATATTATAAGTCAATTATTTTTTAGGGAATTAATTCATGGTACTAAAAAATATATTTTGATTACTATTGTGGGGTTTCTTATATTTACTATTTTTCAAGGATGTGTTTTATATATGTCAACATCCATTTATGTTTCATCTTCTATAAAATGTTTTTGTTCATTTACATCCTTCCCCATTATCACTAATAATTTGTTATGATCATGTTTTCATTATTATTGACATTGGTAAATGAATTGGAACTATTTATGTTTTCATTCTAATAAATATTATTATGGGAATGATTACTATGTATTGTTTTATAATAATCCTTCTTCCCATAGATGGGTTATAATCATGTTACCCACTCTATTAACGCAGGGAAAAGTGTTTTCATTCTATATGTTTTTATTTCAATATAAGTGATTATAAGAATTATATGTATGTGTTTTTTAAACATAAAACTTATTCTTCAAGATTTTTTTATGATCATGTTTTACATTTTATTAACACGGTGGAAAAACAATTAGTGTTTTTTATATTGTCATTCAAATAAAAATGATTATTAGAATTTTGATTATGTATTACATGACCATACACATTATTATTTTGAATGGGATATTATATTTTTATAACTTTTATTAGAATAAGGAAATGTGTAGACATTTATGTTGAGTATTCACTGATTATACATGCTAATAATGTAATGGTATTAAATATTTTTTATTATACATATATTGATTTTTTATTCAATCTAATATTTCTCAAGGAATGTAATGAAATGTCTTTACGCCTATTATAGATATTGAAATTCACTAAAATGATTGATTGGTGGGAACTATATTTAGATATCCCCTTAATGAATTGATATATATCATTTGGAAAAATAGATTGGGTTTTTTGTATAGCTCTCCTCATATTAGTATTGTGTCTAGGAATAAATAATTTGCAATATTTCATTGATATCTAGAAAAAATAATTCCATTGGTATGCGAATAGTAATATATATTATCCATGTTTTCATTCTTATCATTTATATAAAACGAAATCAGTTTATGTTGAGTATGGGACTATTTCTATTATTTATTTATAACATATTATATATTCTATGATTATGTTATGGACACATTTATTTATATATTTCATTTTATGAGTGTTTTGTATCTACCCTTTCTTATGATTCAATTCCATATGTATTGAGGAAATGTATTAAATTGATATTCATAACATTATAGCTATTGTGTAATTTTTTAAGATATTTCAAAGACTTATTATGATTATTTGGTTTCATTTACTATGAATGTTGTGTAAAATAGTTGAGTAAGACATGAGATTTATTAATTTATGTTTTCTTCTATTTCTATAAATCACTAAACATAAATGGTATTTTAAATGTATATAGTGAGAAATTTTCTTTTAGGGTGAAATTATTGGATAGTTATGTCTGTGAATCACTAGATGTAATCAAATCAAGAATGTAATATATGTGTTTATGAATGAAAATTGAGTAAGTTGTGTCTAGGGAATCCAAGTTTGTATCAGAACATGGTTTTGATAAAATTAGTGATTATGATGTTTTTTATGATAATTAAAGGGTTTATAAGATATGGTTAATCATAATTTCATTGTTATAAAAAACTATTCTGGGATATTACATGATTCAATGTTAAATCAGTAAGGAAATTTTTTGTTATTAATTTCAATAATAGAACTTTTAATAAAACATTATGGATTTCTCTAAGAGATAATTCAACGTATATGATAAGATCTCAATGTTTTGGTGAAGTAGGGATTGTGTAGTTCTCCTTGAAATTACACCCCTCTCTCAATAATACTAGTGATAACCCTAAAAGGGAAGATTTAATATATCCTTGATCACCACTGTGTTTATGAAAAAGAGGCCTTACTACACACCTTATTTGACACACATATATGATGTGATTTGGTTAATTAAAATTCTATTTTTTAACCATTATTCATGACATGGTCATATTTATGTTAAATAACTTAAAAGGAAAGTTATCAATGACAACATAGATTGAAACATAGAGTCTTATGTTATGGAACATATTAATAGATATGTTCTCTCATGAATAATGGTTATAAATGATATAATATATTATAATTATTTTGTTTATTGAGTACTTTTAAAATAACCATGGTAATTGTACACCTCTATTTGAGGACTATGTTATAATTTATGAATAAACCCAACTCAATGTTATATATTATTAAAAAATAGAGACATTTGTTGATCCTGGAATGATATTGTTTAAATTTATGGGAATATAGGCTGTACCATGTCTGAATTATGATGAGTTGTTATAAGAAAAAAATAACATGGTAGTGTGAAAAATTGATACTTATTGAGTTTAAATTTTACCATTGTTATTATGATAAATTTCTTATAATGATATCATTTCATGTTAACTCGTTTGGTATTTAGAATGGTTGATTCCCAAATGAAAAAAATAACATTAGATTCCCTTTACAATTCATATAATTACAATCAAATAATCCTATTTGTTAAGGTATATTGTGAGAAATCTTGTTATTATATCAATATATCAAGAAAGAATTATTATTAAAAATGAGAACATAGTTGAAATTTCAAACAAACTAATGAATAAAATGTTGAAATTTCATAGTAATTGGTGTGAAAATGTTATGAAGGAAAAAATATTTAGTCTTATACACATAAAAAATATTGGAAGAGAAAATGAGAAAATTTACACATAGAAAGTAGGTCATTATTCCACTAAATGTCCTAATGTAAGGGCCAATATTAGAAATAGTCACTGATAACCATGAGAACAAGGAGTCGCATATGAAAATACTAAAAATATACATGATATTTAGTTTTAACTATATATTTTCTTGGAACCAATGTCATGTATGTTTTCAATAACTATTGGATACTGATTCATAATAAACCCCATAATGGAATGATTACCTTATATATAAATTTTAGAGTTTGTGGATGGTTATAACTTATGGAAGTAGATCTTATTACCCTACTAATATTATTATTAATATTATAAATGGGATAAAAAAATTTATACATCACTTATAATAATTTTTTAGGTAGATATATCTCATTCAACATCCCTAATAAACCATTGACCATCATGAAATGTATTGTTAATTATGTGTTCCCTCTAAACATTACTTCTTTCTATATGAAAAAAAGTTTCAGGCTTCACTTTATATAGAGAGAAGGAGAATTTAAAACCCTTATATTTTAATATACAAACTCCTTTAACTGATTCAAAAGTGTTTGATAGATTTCTCAACTTACAACACTGAACATAAATTAAACCATTACATATATTTATATAAAAAATAAATATTCATGTATGACCATGAAAACATATCCATGTAATTATAGAGATTGAAAAAGATTAAAAGCATTATAAAACATATGCATAAATAAAATAATTATACATTTATATGAATAGAAATTTTATTAGTTTACCTAAAAATACTAATAAAATTAATTATTATTTAGAAATATATTGTTCAGAAGATTTCCGTTTCTTAGTGATATTCATTTCTATTTCAAAAAAAAGTCAATGTTGATAAAATATATTTTATATAATTATTTTTTTATTTATTAATTTAATTAGTAAATTTTAGTATATAATAATTATAATGGTTAGTATTCTATAAAAACTATTTTCTAATAAAAATATTTTTCATCCTATTTTATGATTTTATTCAAAAAATGAATATATAAGTTGTAGAGATTGAATATTAATACAATTAAAAATAAATTTATTTAGAATAAAAATATTATATAAAGATGAATTTTTATTATTTTTCTTGAATAAAAGGTTTTCCAATGAATAGTGAAAAAATGGATTTTGCTAAAAACTGTATCATATAAGAAATAATGAAAAGAAAATATTTAATTAAATATTTTTGAAACCATTTTACAACAAAAATATTTTAATATGTAAAAAATATTAAATTGAAATTTTGTTTTATAAAACCAATGTATATCATTTTGGAATATCAAATAATATTTTATTCTACAAAACTGTTATTATTCCATAATATTAAAAATTTCTCTTCATATATTATAAAAATTAAATCTACAAGAAAAATGAAAAAAATAACATATTATTTTATATATTTAATTTCATTTTTTGGAAAAAAAACATTTATTACTACATTTAAATTCAATGACCATTATAATTGTAAAAAAGTTATTAATAATTTTTCTTATATTAAATTTTTTATAATTTTTATCTAATCAATTTAAATAATATATTTTAATTTTTTATGGTAATATAATTTTTAGACACATATATAAATATATGTACACACCTTTAACTTTTAATAAATTCTAAATAAGATTAATAACAAATAAAGTATAAAAAATTATTTTTATAAAAAAATATTTGATTTAAAAAATATTTTAAATTAAATATAAATTTTGTCTTATTTAAAAATTTGAATAGGATAAATGGATATTACATTTTGGTTCATAAAATTTAAATTTAGAATTATTTTTTAGATTATATTTTTTTAAAAAATATTAATTAATTTATATAAAACTAGTTAGCAAGGTTAAAATCAAAGTTTTAAAATGTAAAAACCTATAGTAAAAGATTTTAAAAAAGTTTAAAAAAAGCATGAAAAGTCTTGTATGAGTATTTAGAGATCCAATAACACACCAAATTCCATTATAATGATTTTTTTGGTCATTCAAAAAGGAATACTGTAATGATATCATGGATGTGTAATGAGACTTATAAAAAGAACCATTTTCTTTTCTTATAAAATAGTATCAAATCCATACCCCTATATGTACACATAGAATTTGAATATATCATGAAAAAATTATAAAAATAACTCTCTTATAATTAATTTATCCACAAATCAGGCTCTAATATATAGATTTTAACTTATGTCATTCACATCTAAGGAAATCTCTAAATCAAGAGAAAGTCTTCAATATAAGTACTACCTTTGTCATACTATTCACTCCAAAAAAATCCTATTCCAAATCTAATATACCCAGAACAATACAATGGAATCAATATAATTATTTTTATGATATTTAATTATATCAATTGAATACCCAATATTTATTGCAATCAATCGGTGAAGAAAAACAAATGGGTCATTTGTGTCATGCATGAACTACCACCTCCACAAAGCAATGTCTTCCATTTTCTATCATTACCAATTATGTCTAGTAAAATTATTTTCACGGATGAATTACTATTATTTCAATATTGAAATTATGATTATAAAAGTTCAAAATCCTTATTTAACATCATTTTAGGTCATTCACTGAGAAATAGATAAATTAATTGTTTGAATACAGACTACCACCTCAATGAGAAAAAAATTTCATTTATCATTAAAAAATATAAAGGGAATAATTAAAAATAAATTTAATAAAATTATAAACTTCCATTAAAATTTTAATTTTATGGGAATTGTGGAACTATTTTATGATTCTTCATACCAAAATCAATATATAAAAGAATTTGTAGAATAAATGAGAGAGCAAAGTCAAGTAACTGATAAAGGAAAAAATATATAATAAATAAATATAATATTATTTAAAATAGTTAAAAATAATGTAAATATAAAAGAATAAGGTTAAAAATAGTGTATCTAACAAACCTAATTTTATCTTTCAGAATGTTATGGACATTAGAAGAACAAATGTTTAACATGGAAGTATTTTTATCTCAAATTCTTCTTTTCAAAAAAATTCAGAATTATGAAATAATTTCAAATATATGGAGAAAATAATAGCTATTTGAGAAATAATATAATGAAATATATTTTAATATTGGTATTTAATGTACAATTTTATGCCCTTAAATTTAATGTGGTTTGATTTAAATGTTACTTCAGTTGTGGGGGATGTTTAGCTAAGTCAATAATTTATTTAATACATGTTCATTATCTTCACTGTGATTTCCATTGAATGGTGTATTTAATTCCCATGGATGTATGACTGTTTCAAATATTTTATTTATGGGAAATACTAATATAATTTATATAGTTCTCATGAAATCAATTTAATCTAATTATTTCACCAATTTTAAATATTTTGGTAACCTAAATTCCATTAATTGAGTTATGATCATCCTCTTAGATCCAAAAGTTTAGGTCAATTCAATCAATTGAATATATTATGTGTTATATAATTTCTTTACAAAGAATATCCCTTACTTCTATAAAATAATTCTTCTAAAAAAATTCTTACATTATGAAGCATGTTTCTCATAAATAATATTTATAACTAGGGTCAACATAACCTGAGTTTTATTATATAATCACTATGACAAGATAATTGATAAAATATCCAACCAGATTCTCTACTGGAAAAATTACTTTTTCCATTAGCGGTCGTATAACCTTGGTTAACATCGTCCTCACCTCCATCCCCATTCTTGTCCAGTCTTCCCTCGTTGTCCCTAAGGCTATCCTCTAGAGCATTGAAAAAATCCTTAAAGGTTTCATTTGGGATGCACATAGAGAAGGAAAATTCCACTGGGAATCCTAGCATAGGTTGGCCCATGATGTTGAGTGTGGAGGAATTGTCTTACGAAGTATCACTATTTCCATGGATAGTCTCCAAGAAATATTAGCATGGGATTTTATGAAAGGTGCATCATTATGGGAAAATTTGATCCATAGAAAATATGAGAATGGTACAATTGGTTCATAGGGTAGGAGCTCCAAACTATGGAACTCAACTCAGCATTACATACTTTCCCTCCAACATCACTCTCATTGGATTGTTGGATGGTGATCTATTGGATCCTGGAACAAAAACTGGATGGGGATGACTCTTGCATTTTTGGACTACCCTGTTTATGATATCTCATTTTTATATTCCTTTATGTATCCGTCTATTATCCATGCGACCCTTGACCTCTAGGAGTAGGAAACCTTCAACAACATCATGCCCAGTTCGGAACCTGATCGACTGGTCTTCACGCCTCCTTCTTGGGCTCTTCTCAATGAAATTTTATTAGCAGTTTCTTCATGGGGCTTCTGAACTTGATGTGTAGGGAGCATCTTTATGGGTCAAGGAAATTATGGATAAGATCTCTTTTCTGCTTTGGCATATCCATAATCATGCCTTGCTGATTGATGATCAGGTGCGACAGTGAGGTATCTCGCTGTCCTCACAATGCAGATGTTTCCGATATCATAGTGAGGATGCTATCAACAATATTTTCTTCGAGGGGGAATGGGCGGCTGCTGTGTGGTATGGTCTTGGAGTATTATACGGAGAGATTGATTAGGAGTTCAATAGTAATAATTTTATGCATTGCTGGTTTCACAATATATAGGCCAACTCTCAGGAGAGAAGGGCGCAAATGATGTTCATGGCCGCAGGTTGCTGGACTCTATGGACTTCCCACAACAATTGGTGGCATAGGGAGAAGAACAACTTGAATCTGTTTTTTCTCATTCAGGATTTTTCATTAGACTTTGAATTAGATCTTCTATTTAAGCACTAGGAAACTTCCCCTTCCCTTTGTCAGTTCTAGTAGGGTAAATCCTCACCTATCATCACTCACAAATCTTCTTCATAGGGAAAATATGTGTGATGGTTTCCTCCTTATAATGGCCTCAAAATTAATATTGATGGGTGTTACATCCATGGTATGATTAGAGGGGAAGTGGTTTTCCACAACCATGAGGGATCTGTTATCTTTTCCTTTAGTATTTATTTTGGCACTTGTGACTCTCTCCTTGCTGAAGCGTTGGCCCAGAATAAGGTACTGGAACTATGGCCTTCTCAAAATATCTCATTCTCATGAGTGGAGAAAGACTCTTCCATTCTCTAAGGGTCTATCAAAAATTCTATCCCAATCCCCTGGTCTATCATCTATATTGTTCATATATGTAGAAACATGATTTATAGTCACATGGTTATTTATCACAAGTGGAGAGAGGGTAATATGGTTGTAGACTTCCTGGCCTCCCGTGTATCTTTGGTCAATTAATGTTCCATTTTTACCACCACTGGGATCCTTCCCCAAAAATGTGTAAGTCTTGTATTGGATAATGCTCTCGAATGTCACTATTTTCTCCCCTCATGACTTTTTTCGATTTTCTCCCCCTTTATCAAAAAAATATCTGAATGTTGGATGGATGGATTCGAACAACTTAATATATTTTCATAAGGTACTTTTTCTCCCTCTACGTGGAAAAAATATCTTGATAATAGAAAATGCTTTTTTTAGAATTTTCACATCCTTAGTTTTAAACAATTATATTTATCAAGATATTAAAACAGGGGGTTCCCTTTTACGTTCACATATTTTTTTCTCCAACTCTATATTTCCCTAAATAAAACCTTTTTTCTCTTAAAAAACCCATTTTTGATGAAATATTATACAATTAATGGCTTTTAAATTTTTTTAACCTCAAATTATGAATAATTATTTTTAATGTTACATATAACATCATTTTTAACTCAATAATAAAAATTGATTATTAAATATATTTTATTTTTTCACATATATTTATTTTTCTATTTCAAAAAGGATTCACACCAATAGGGTTTTTGTTTCACTATTTATACTGAAATATATATTTTCCATTTATGGGGGTGAAATAATTGTATGAGAATATTAAAATTCTAGATCTATTTTTGGATAGAATAATTAAACAATTATTTAAAGTATTATTTCCATTAATATAAACAACCTTATATGTTTCATGTTCTACATATTGGTAATTTTATTTTTAATCCATCCTCATTTCTCCTCAAGATGTCTTCTGATCATGTTATTTCATTTATTTCCATTGGAATTTTTTGGGCATTAAGTATGTCGATATTTCAATAAAGAGGATTATATGAATGTTTTATATGTATTATTTAGTTATTAATTTTTTTTATTTTTGTTGGTTTATGATCATATTATCCCACCTATTCACATGCATAAATGTTGCAACATTATATTTTTATTATTCCAATACTGATGAATTTTGGAATGTTGAAAATGTAATTATTATCCATGCACATTATTCTTCAAGATAAGGATGGATCATGTTTTTAATATAAGATATTTTTCTCAAATACCACATCAATAGTTTTATTTATGTAGTATTATAATATTGTGTTCACAATATGGTTGATCTCTCTAGGAGGCCAATCATAAAATTTAAATTTCTATTTTCAAAACATAAAAAATTAATATAAAACTAAATTATACTAAAACATAATAGGGGTTTAGAAATTCATAATATATATATTTTTTATTTAAAAATAAAGTAAGAAAAAAACATAAAGAAGTTATTGAATAAGAAATAAGTCATTATTCTTTGGAGATCAAATTGATATTGTCATTGCAATTTAAAATACGAATTCCCAATATTGTATTTAGTATTGAGATGAACCCTATCACTTAAAAAACTTATATATAATTATTATAACCAATCATTGTTCTTCTGAATGAAGGATAATATCCCTCACCTAATTAAAGAAACTACATGAACCCTATTTATGTACAATCATTATTACGAAGGTGGGGAATAATGAAAAACTAGTAAAAGAATAGAATAATAGAGAAAATGGGGTAAAACATGCACCAAAACTAATTTCACAACTATATAAACTATTAGAATAAAATATCAAAAAAAATTGAAGTAAAATGAACTCAGTAATCCCCCTCTCACACACTCAAACAAGTGGCACATGTTTTTCTCTATATTCATAGAGCTGATAAGGGCATAGTGTAATAATCAAAAAATGAGAAACTAAAGAATATAAAATAAAAGATAAGTGAGAAATAAAATTAAATATATAAAATATTAATATAAATAATATAGTATTAAAAAAAAAATATCCCATAAATTTTCTAAATACAAAAATATCTCATTTAATGAAGGGAGTAATCAAATATTTATAAATAAGGGAGTTGATTTTTTTCATCAATTATATCCTATAAAATATTACATGTTTCTAGAAAATTTAATGGTTTATGAAAGACATGATTTATATATTAATGTTTTTTATCAATGTTTCTTAATTTTTCCCTCAAACATTGAGCTCATTATCCCATGTAATGATTTTATTATGTCAAGATCATTAAAGAAAATATTTCCTTCTAGAAAGACTGAAAAAAATAAATTTTCACATTGTCCAAATGTTTTTGGATATTTTATTTGTAGAATATTGTAATTTAGTTTAATGTGACCATGATCCATGATATATTTTTCATCAAAAATAAAAATTTCATCTTCTTTAATTATTTGTTTATGTTTTAAAAATGAATCATTGATGATAGTTTTTTCATTTGGGTAAATTAACTGAATCTGGATGCATTGACTTCATATGGGTTTTTATACATGGTAATGTGCGAACTAAATTATCCTTCAGTTGTATGAAATAATAAAAATAATATATTATAACATATCTCCAAATTTCATGCCAATCAATGTATGGGAAGAAATATTTTGGATGACTTATTGTGGTTGGGCCAATCTAGTCAGATCCACATCTACATTGACTTCATTGAAGCTTCTAGAACCATAAACTCTGGATCCATATTTCATCATCTAAATAATTTTTTCTAACATTAATGTAAAATAATTCCCCAAAATTTCTTTAAATAATTCATCAAAAAAAATTGTATGATAATATTTTTAGAGTTCTCTTAAATGTGCTAAACCTAATTTTCAATGAAAATTTAAACTTCATACTAAAATTATATTTTTAGTTAAAAATTACAATAAATTACAATGTATGGGAATAAAATAATTATAATTACTAAAATATTTAATTAAATTTATGTTTATCAAATCCGCAACATTTTCCCTTTTTTACATCATCGTCATCATTGTTTTTTATGCTATTATAAGAGTTTATAGAACATACAAGGGAAAAATATAAAAAAGAACTAAGGAGTCGTAAAGTAGTGTAGACCAAGGGAGTCTCCTATAAAAAGAATATCTCCCTCAAGGCTCCGAAATTTTGAGCATGGAAAGAAGGTGGCACAATATCATTGATGTTCTATGTATTCTAGGTGATCTGGAACCATCTTTCCATCCAATATTGTTTTCAATACATGGGTATTCATACAGTGAAGTAATGTTCACATAATGATTATATATGATATTGGCCATGTAATATTACTAGTTTCTTTTATATAACTTCAAAGAATGATGGGGTATGTTTCCACATCTTTTATATCAATATTTCACTCCTGGAATAAGCACAACCTTATGAGCATAGCCATGGATTCTGCATGAATAGAATGACCACAACTGAAGTGGGTTATAAAAGCTAATTAAATTTCTCCCCTAGAGTTGTGCACAAGACCCCATGCTTGTCTTCAAGGATACATGAGTTGTACATGTTATGTTTTAGTCTGGTAGCTTGAGGGTTGAAAAAAACCCAATTCCCCTAGTAATTTTCAGTTGGAGGATGAGTAGGAGGTGAAATTTCTTGTAATAGAATCATGGTTGGATATCATGCTAATTCTTGAAGAGTTTCCCCATATTGAGCATCATGTTTTGTGTTCTGATGATAAAAACCTTCCCAACTACAAACACCTCCTCATGAGGAAATCAATTTCTTATATGCTAGATTCTCCCATAACCAACAATAAACACTATACCTTTCACCATCCTTTTCGGACAAGAATCCCCACACCATGAAACCATTGATCCAAAAATTGTGTTTCATGATTATCTATGGTAGATATTTCCATAAAATAACCAAAAAAGTTCAATAGAAAATTAAACAATATGTCAATATTCTGAAAATTTAAAATAGACTTTTCTAAAAAAGAACCTATCATGTCCCATTTATAAAAAACAATATGGTATGATTTTATTATCTCACATTTAAATTTTTTTCAACATTAAAATTTAATCCATGGCCTAATAACACCTACCTCACATTTAAAATCATACAAATCCTCACTCAATAAAAATTAAATTTATAGTTATTCTCACTGTCAAAATGTTCTAATATCACCAGAGGCTTGGTAAATTATTATAATCTCCATACGATGAGTCAAAAAATAATAATTCATTAATTATTTTTTTTCAAGGATAATTCTATGTTTCATGGTTGGGTGTAAAAATAATTAAAATTTTTAGCATGAAATGTGGAGGATGATCAATTAAATACCAATTAATGAATATTCACGTGAAACATAAAAATTATATCTCACTTAATTATTATTACATGTCAATCAAAACACCCCATCTTTAAAACATAATGGGTCAGGGGTCATGAAATGAACACAGCTAATGAAATCATCATAATTCTCCATTATTTATTTATTTATTTAGTTTTCATCAGTGTTTTTCTATTTTTAATTTTTTAAATGATGAACATGGAACATATCTGACATCCACCACCTATGACCATATGATATTATGATAGTAATTTTGGTAATGATTATTTTTTATCTACCTAATAAATGAACCACATTTTTTCTTTTATTTTTTATAATTGGACTAAACAAATGAAATATAATGAATATTGGGTCATGTCCATTTATCTCTATACTTTTCCAATAATAATAAAAAATAACTAACACAAATGAAAATTAATTTCATTCCCTTCATCACACATAAAAGGACATTTTCCCATATTGAATCTGGAAATATCCATGAAAAAATATTAAGGTTTACGGTAGCTAAGGAAACTTTTTCATGTAATTTGGTATAAACTTATAATGAAATTCATGGATTCTATGTTCTAAGAAGGATTCATATAAATATTAGTCTCAAGTCAAACATTTTATTTAGAAAATAAACTCCTCAATAAAATCATAAATATTTCCTGAACACTATATCTTCAAAAGAGAATAATAAATAGTTGTAAATTGAACAAAAAATCTATGCTTCTGTCAATAATTCAATGGAATTAGGAGGAATATATCAAAATGGTTTAGAATAACACACAATATGAGAAAGAATAATCTGAGTTAGTTTTTTATAGACCTAGATTTAAACAATTGAAAAAACTCAAATAAATAATTGAAAATAAAAATACATTATTTAGAGTTCACATTAAAAACATTTAAAATACATATTATACAAACTAAAATAATTTCTCTAAAAATAAAATAATGTGAGAAAATTTAAAATTAATAATCATCAATGCTCAATATTCTATAAGAAAATAAAATAAAAATATAATGACTTTGGATCAGGATGGCTCTCCCTTCATAAATAAATATAAAAACAATTAAATTAATCCTAATAAAATAAATTTGTGAGGATAGAAAAAAATAGATGTAAATATTTCACATGAGTTTATTTCAATAAGTAGTATAATTAATTAAATATCCTAGATAGGACCACTTCAAAACTATGTGGAAGAAAAAGAAAAAGAAGATTTTTATTGAATATAAAGTAACCAAGAAAAAGATAGTGTGAAAGATGTAATTGGATAAAATTTGGTAATGTCCCCAAGTGGATAGTGGTTTTTGACTGCCTCCAGTTGGGATGTAATACCCTTAGTTGTTATGAATTATATTTTTTTCGAATAAATTAAATATCATTGATTTCTTAGATTATACGCTACACTATTTTAAGATTTATTTATATACAACAACAAGATTATATTTTTCTAGACACAACACATAGATTAGTTTTTGGTAAACACAACACTATGTTTTTATTTTGTTACACATAATTTTTATATTATTTGATATATTTCATTACATGAAAAACAATGTTTTACCAAAAAACAATATTACTATTAAAATAGTTTTATATATATCAACTAGCCCTTAAAATGGAATATATGAATAATATTAACTAAATTATGCAACTGTGGTTTAAATTTGTTTATAAAATTAAATCTTTGGTTATTAATTAATTATAAATTAAAATAAAAACCCACAAAATATGGGGGAAGAGTTTTTCTGAAAAAAATTAATTTTATACACACCAAGTTATTTTATATTAATAAATTAAATTAATAAAATTTTGTGAACGATATTAATGAATTAAAAATATTATAAACACAAATATTTTTTAAAATTAACCCAATATGCTTTATTGTAATAAATTAATAAAAATCATGTTTTAGGTACAAAAAGATATATTATTCTAAAAGGCAGTTTTACTGCCTTTTAGTGGAAGACTTTTTCTAAAAATAATTTTTAAATATTTTATAGTTTTTATATTATAGAATAAAAACAGTTTCTAAAAAATGAATATCAAAATTTTCTTTGGGTGTATTTTTGGTATTTTTCTAAGAAGTTTCATTTTATGATTAATAGTGAAAAATAATGAAATTTAATTGAAAAATTCATTTTCACCTAATTTATTAATAGAGTTAAATAATATTATAATTTATTTTTAAAGTATTTTTAGATCAATTATTAATATATTGATACAATTTGGGTCATTATAATCAGTTTTACATTGAAATTAGATATAAAAACATTTCAAACATTTCAATATTTTTAAATTAAAAACCCTTTTTGTCTCATTTACAGATGTTTTTTGAATTAATTTCATCCACTAACGTGATTGAAATTTTAAAAAATAGAATAATTATTTTTATTAATAATAATTTATAATTTATGATATGGTTAAATTAATTTTTGACCAAAAATATTAGTGAAAATAGTTAAAATTAATTATATTGGTAATGAAAATAACGAGTTTACCAAGGGACTAAACCTTTACTAAGGGGCCAAAAATTCCTAGAAACATCTAAAAATACAATTTTTAGACATATATATACCATAAAAACTTTTTACCTTAAATTATCATTATTTTACACACATTGTGTAAGGGATACCATGAAATAGTGTTTACCATTTTTTATTTACAAGAATATCACTCCCCCTCCACTATAAAAAGGGAACTCACCCCGCCCACACTTTAAAACCTATAAATACCTTTGGCTCATACAAAACCTAAAATAATTACATCCCTAATTCCCTCTTCTCAAACTATAATCCTATCGTTGAGTATAATGAAAACCTATGATTTCCTTTATTGAAAACCAAAATCAGTTACCCGAGGAACAGGTGCCGCTCTTCACTGAGCACATTTGGTTATTTCATTATAAAACCCTTAAATTATTCTTATTATATGATTATATAATAAAATAGGTATACTAAATATACATATATGATTTTATGTTAAGGTTAAAATCTACACTTTCACACATTTCCATAAATTGGGATATGCAATCATCATTTGGGTGTGGGGAAGACTACCACCTCACAAAACGATGTCATTCGTTCTTCCATTATGACCTATCAAGGTTGGTAATAATGATGTAATTAATGTTTTACTATGATATATATTATATTTATTATTTATTTATACAAATTTTAATATTATATAAAATATAAATTAATGCTCTCCATTTTGTGGAAATATGATAATATTTTTTGTGGACATGTGGACTAACGCCACTTCAAGATAATGCGATTTGTTCACTCATTACATGGAATGTATTAAGGATGGGTTTATTAAAAATGTTTTACATTCAATAAATTCTAGTGATAATTTAATTAATATATATGTACATTATTTCTTTTTCTTTATTTTAATACGGCAGGAAAGCTGAATTGGTATTCATGCATACATATGACTTGTCATCTCTACGAATGGTGTATTTATTTTATTATTTGTATATTTTATAGAATAATATTAATATATATATAATGAATATATAATATATTTATATCCTATTATATATTCTTTAAATTAGTAAATAAGGATCTATATAAGAATACTAATAACGAGAATTCAAAACCAGACAATTATTACTCAAAACATAAAATTAACATGGAATTGTTATTAAAAATGTAATATAAAATCATAAGTATATCATATATGGTATTATATAAATGAATATTATTTTTGATATATTTAAACTAAACTAATATTTATAATATGGTTGGTTTGAAATAGAACGATGATAGTCAAGACTTAAGGTAAGGGAATTTTGTCTCTATTTTTATATCTATTAGATACATGAAATATTCACCACTTGATTCTTTTATATAGTGTATATAATAACTTATGAAATGATATATCATGATTTTTTTTATTTTATGATATTAAATGTTTCAATTTATTTTATTCTTTCACATATATCATGATTCTTAATTTACTCAAGTAGTAAGGGTGTTTCCAGTATCACTTTTATTTATAGGAGACTTATTCCATATTCACCACTCATTTATAGTGTGTGGATTATATTTTTACCTATAAAATTTTATATCATGAATTTAGTTTATTTAAAGATATTAATGTTCTCATTTTATTCTATTCTTTCATAGATCTCATGATTCAAAAGTTACTCAAGTAGCAATGGGTTTTCTAGTCTCACTTTTATTTCTGTGAGACTTATGCAGTATTCACCAATTGTTTCTTTTTTTTAGTGTATATACTTCCCTATGACATGATTAATATGGTATTTAATTTATTTATTAATATTAACAATTTAATTTGATGATATTATTTCATATATCTCATAATTTAAAAGTTACTCAACTGTTAATGGATTTACATCTCACTTTTTTACTTTTGTAAGAGACATGTCATATTCACCACCTATTTCCTATATGTGGTGTGTATACTATTCATGAATTTATTTTATTATTCCTCTATATACCATAATTTTAATTTACATATCAATTTTAAGATCTATGTTTCATTGGGTTTATAGTTCAAAATACCAAATCATAAATGCATGTTTTTCTCAATTTTCATTATTTGATACACATATTAGGTTATGCACCTATATTATTTTAAAAGGTATACATACTTACCATTTGAAATGTTATATCATGAGTATCCTTATTTTAATGATATTATAAGATTAATTTAATTTTTGTATTTCATGGGGATAATGATTCAAAGATACCAAAGTTGTAAGACTTTTTTTTACAATCTCATCGTTTATCATTATTTTATTATGATTATGCTTCATTTGATGAAATTTTATGATCCATATCTCAAAAATTCTAATAAAGTATTTTCTACGATAGATATTAATAAAATATTCATTTAATGGTACCAATTTTTATCTCTTGGTAACTTAATATAATTAATAATTTTTTAAGAAAATATAGCTTTATTTCATTTTTGGATGGAAATATGCTATCATTCAGAATCAATTTTTTTCTAAAAAAGTTTTTCAATTTTTTTAAATGAAATTTTATGAACAATTCAAAGTAAATTTATTTAAAAAAAATATGGTTTATAATGTTTTTAAAATGGATTTCAAATGTTTCTTTATATCCTTTCAAGGTTATTTTAAATGAAAGAATGTTTTAAAAATATTTTATGTTTTAAAAATATTTTTTCAATGCGGGAAGTATATTTTCCATATAATTTTTTTTAAATTACCTTCTAGAATTATTTTCCATTTAAGATATTTCCCATTGTTGGTACTCATTCCTTTATAGGAAAATATTCCAAGGAAACCATTATTATTCATTATTTGAATGGTTTTTTTTAAGATGCCAGGTTGGTTATGAAACCCTCTTCCTTTAACAGGTTATTATATTATGAAATGATTGTGAAGCCTAACTCTTTTACATAGGTTATGATATTATGAAATTTTATGATACCCATTTCTATCAATTGGTTATGATATCATATTTATGAAATACATATCTTTTTATGGGTAATGATATGATAATTATTTTATTACTTGTAGAATACATATGTATTATTCAATTATGTGTGATACAGGATATCAGAGGGTACATGATTTCTTGAAAAATAAAAAAACAACAGGTTCCATGGGTTTTATCCCTTAATTGAAAACAATAGGGTACACAGGTTTTATATCAATCCTAAAAACAAGAGGAGGGCAAGATTTTATCCCTTTCCAAAAACAAAGAGGTTACATATTTTGTGTCTATATCTCAAAAAAATAGGGTACACTGGATGTAGTTCAGGCATATAAACAGGAGGGTAAATGATTTGTAGCCTAATACTGAAAACAATAGGGTACAAGACTTGTATCCCAAGCCTGAAAAAAAGTGGGTATACATGTTATGGACCAAGAGAGAACAAAAAGAGGGTACACTTGTTTCACCTAAGCCTGGAAAAAAGCGTACATGGGTTGTATCCCAAGCCTGAAAATAAGAGGGTGCATGAGTTTTTATCCCAATTCTGAAGTTGGTAGATAAGTTATTATCATAGGACTAACATGTTCTGAATGTATTCTTTGGTTTAAATGAATTAATATTTTATATGTTTATCTGTCTTCCACAATTCCTTGTTTTATTCCTATATTATGATTTTATGGATTATTCTCTTGGCTCCATTTTGATTCATTTCTTATAAACTACCAATCATTATTCCCTGACTTAGGAATATGATATCTGATGTGTAGGGTGAGATATTTAAATGTTATTCCCATGATCTCATACCCTTATACATATGTTTTCTTACATATCTACTTTATTTACCCTTAATGAGCATTTAAGATAACCCTTTCTTATGTTTTCGTTCACTAGGTTATGAACAATGGTTTCAAGTAAGAGTAATAAAGGGTAAGATATTTACAAGATATTATGAAGATATTTTACCAAATTATAAGAATGTGTTCCACATTTCCAAAATCAATAAACTTTTACTTTCCTTAGGAATGTAATTTTATAAGGTTCTGAATATACAACTAAAATGATGCAATATCCATCTACACTAATTATAAATTACTATAGTTTGAATCAAATGAATGGTTTAGTTATCCTTGGGAAACTAGTATAAGAATAAATTAGTGATATCTCTAATGATATTTATAAATATATGATTATGGATGTCTCTATGGTTAAGCATAAGGATGTGTCAAAGTTTATGAAAATGTCCTAGAATTTTAGTAACGGATTGAGAGAGTGGTTTCCAAGAAATTACACACCTATCAAGATCTACAATTGGATGTATTAGAGTAATAAAAAGTTATCTTGACTTTGGAAATGAATGAAAAAATTAATTTAACTACAAATGGAAAATGAAAAGTTTAGTTAATACAATTGATGAGAATAATTTCCTCCTTAATTTATCATAAATAGTAAAATTACTTAAATATAGAATGTATGGAAATTATGAAAATAAATGTATGAGGGGGAAATATAATGAAGGAAGCTAGGGGGCATAAAATAATGGTCTTGATGATAATGATGACAAATAGATGGAGAGTGACATATGAAAGGTATTTTTTTGATATAATAGTATCATTTATAAGAAATGTTAAATTTAGTTTGATAAATGTTAAGACATGATTACTATTTCATATATTAAGAAAGGGGTATTAAAGAATAATATGAAAAATCTTAGTTAATGGTTTCAAAAATAATTGGTATGATTAAAGTGAACAAGTGTTGGAATTCAAGAATAATATTAGATGAATCATGATGTACATGTTCACTAAGGGTTCTGAAAAATATATTGAATTGTGCTGATGACCTATAAAGGTGATTTAATGGAAAGGTGATATTGTGATCAAGGTAAGTTAACCCTTAATGTGTTATGTATGTTGAGAAAATTTTCTTTATCTTGGATAAATACACGATTAATATGGATAATGTAAATTGGATAACGTTTTTGATATTAGAATTGATAAAATATTTTTTGAAAATGTTGTTTATGTTATCATTAATGATGTTTACTATGTTTTTGTAGGTAATGAATATATCCAATAATATATGATCTATGTAAGGAGTGAATAAGAACATATGTTTTTAATATTTTTTATGGTAATTTAGGTTATTACCATGTTTCAAGAGAATACATGATAATGGTATTAAATTTGTTGGAATGTGAAAACCAAAAACTACATTATGATATATGAGGGACCGATGCTATAATGATTTTTAGAAAATTATTTAACTTATTTATAATGTTTTTTACATTCATATTTAGGAAGGGTTATATGGATAACCAATTATGGAGTAGTTTGACTCAATGTTTGGATGGGATTTTGGATATTAACATATTAATTCACCGTATGAATATTTATTCATATTGAATAACTTGTGCTAGACATTATTTTTGATGATAACTAAAGATATACATAATGAATTATCATTCTAAATATGCGTATTATGATAAGTTAGTGATTCGAGGATATCAAATTAACTTTTATTTCTTAGAGTAAGAGATGAAGGGGAAAATGATCAATGTAAAACCAATATGTGATATTATGCTTCTGAATGGGAATAATGTAAATTAAGCATATCATATCTAGAAAATCCTTCTACTTTTGGAACAGGGTTTTTAAATAAAATGTTGTTCCATTATCATCATTTCTTATTATATTAATGAAAATTTTAAAATAATCTCTCATTTATGAATTTCTGATCATTATCATTCACTTATCTATGTTCCCTATCACTCTACATCAGAAATTTATAGTTAGATTTCACTTCCATTTCCATGTATTCACATTCCATCTGTGTTCTCTTATTTGTAATCCTAGTTATGAGTTATTTTGGGAACCATTATTTTTTAAAAACTTCCTTTTTAAAGGAAGTTTTAGTATTTAGTTTTATGATATGGATTTCTAAAAATGGAACTTTCAATTATTAAACCTTCTAAACCCAGATGAATTTCGAGGTAGAAATTAATTTCAAGGGGGTATAATGTTACTCCTTAACTTTTTATGAATTATTGTTTTTTGAATAAATTAAACTTCATTGATGGATTTCATTTAATGCTACACCATATTGAGCTTCATTTACACAAAACGCCAAGATTATATAGCACTACATGAAATACTTCGGTTATCTTTCAATACACAAAAAACTATTTTTTCTTTTTATACACCCCATTCCGAGTTCATTTGATTTCTTTCCTTACAAACATGACTAGTTTTACAAAACAAAAATATTATTGGTAAAATATAGTTATTGTCATCACCTAGCCACTGAAAAAATATATATGAATAAGATTAACTAAAAAATGAAACTGTGGTTTACCCATGATTATAAAATGAATTATATTATTATTAATTAATTACAAATGAAAATAAAAACTAATTGAATATAAAAGAAGTGCCTTTAAAAAAATATTTTTATTCAAAAAAATGTGATTTATTATAAAAATTTAATTTAATCACCATTACTGAAAGATCATAATGAAATTAATATATTATAAATTCAACAATTTTTTTTCATTCATATAATAATTTTTAGATTCATCATATACCAAAAAATCTACTTTGAGGTATTAAAAGTTATATTACACTAAAAGAAATTTTCCCCAAAATTTAATGGAAGACCTATTTTAAAAATAATTTTTACACTTTAATTATATTTTTTGATAAAATAAAATTCATTTTTTAATTTGAATATCAAAAATTACTTGTAGTTAATTTTCGTTATTTTCTTGAGAAGCATGATTTTTTGATAAATAGTCAAAAACACTGAAATTTAATTGAAAACTACATTTTTGTCTAATTTATTTATATAGAAAAAATTATATTTTAAATCTTATTTATAGTATATATACTAAAATTATAAATTTATTAATAAAATTTAGGACCTTATAATCAATTTAACATATAAATTAGAAATAAAAACATTCCAAATGTTTTAAAATTTTCACTTTAAAAATCGTTATTTCATCATATTAGCAGGATTTTTTAAATTAATTTTTTCCTCTTATTTTATTAGAATCTGGAAAAATAGATTTGATATTTTTAATAAGAATAATTTATAATTTATAATATAGTTATTTTTATTTTGTACAAAAAATAGTGAAAACGGTTAAAATTTATTACAACGATTAAGAGAAAATTGAGTTTACAAATAGACTAAAATTTAAATTAAGGGGCTAAAATAACCTAGAATATTGAACAAACCCTTTTTTTCAGATTTATATAATATATGAAAATTTATCTAAAATGAGATATTATTACAGGATCACGATGTAAGAGTCACCATTAAACATTGTATACCTTTTTGTATTTACAAGAATGCAACTCCTCCTCCACTATAAAATAGGCACCCCCAACTCCATTACAACTATAAATACCTGTGGATAATCCAAAATATTTCCATATAATATCACAGATTACCTCTTATCAACATATAATCATTATATTGGGAAAAAATAAATCTAGATAAGTCCTTGAGTGCATACCAAAAAGAGTTACCAAAATAAGAGGTAATGTTCTTCAACAAGCAGTTTTGTTTTATTTCATTATATAACCATTAAATTATTCATATTACATGATTATATAATAAAATTATTATCATAAATATAGTAATATCATTTTATTTTTAGGTTATGACTTTCCCCTTCACACACTTCCATCAAATGTGATACAGAATCATCGTTTGTGTGTATAGATGACAACCACCTCACTAATTGATGTCATTATTTCTACCATTACCCCCTATAAAAATTGGAAATAATGATGGAAATACTTTTTTATATGATATATATTATATTTATGAAGTGTTTATACTTCATTAGTTATTCAAACATAAATACCTTTATTCAATGCATTTTATGGGAATACGATAACATCATTTATGGACGTGTGGACTACCGCATCCTCAAAGCGATGTGATTTGTTCACTCTTAACATGGAATGAATTAAGGATGTGTTTATTTAATATAATGTGACATTTATGAAATTATTATTATATTGTAATTAATATATATA
This sequence comes from Viscum album, assembly GCA_963277665.1. Taxonomy (NCBI): domain Eukaryota; kingdom Viridiplantae; phylum Streptophyta; class Magnoliopsida; order Santalales; family Viscaceae; genus Viscum; species Viscum album. The sequence goes on along the minus strand of OY728138.1, from coordinate 741,714,292 downwards.
TATATATATTATTCATTTAATTTTAATTCTTTCAATACGATAGGTAAATTGTATCTCTGTTCATACATATGTACAGCCTACCATCCCAATGAGCAGTGTATTTCATTTCCTAATCATATATATTGAATATTTATGATATTAAAATCATGTTTTAAATAAATTAAATTAGGTAATCATTATTTATGTAAGAATACTAAGAATGAAAATTTAAAACATGATTGTAAAATAAAGCGGTTATTACCCAAAGCATAACATTAACATGGAATTATTAATAAATAGGTAATATAAAGTTGGTAGCGAATCCTATATAGTATTATATATATTAATATTGGTCTATGATATATTTATCATAAATTAATATTTATTATACATGTTTTTTGAACATGTATGATGAGACTCAAGACTTAAGGTAAGGGAAATTCAACTCACTTTTTATATTCATGAGATACTTTCCATATTCACCACTTGATTATTTAATATGAGGTATAAAAATAAATATAAAAATCCATATGATGTATTTAATTTATTTCATAACATTTAATATTTTAATTGATGTAATTATTTCATAGGTATCATGATTCAAAAGTTACTCAAGTAGTAAGGGCATTTCATTTCTTAGTTATATTTCTCTGAGACATATGCCATATTCAACACTCAATTATTTGTGTGGTTTATATACTCCCATATGACTTGATAAATCATTAATTTAGTTTATTTAATGATATTAAATTTTTTATTTTATTCTATTGTATGATATATCTAACGATTTAAATGTAACTCAATTGGTAAGAGGATTTCTAGTCTCACTTTTATTTCTGTAAGACTGTTACCATATTCACCACTCCTTATTTGTGTGATGTACATACTAATCGATGACATTTTAAATCATGAATTTCATTTATTTCATGACACTACAATATTTATATTATTCTATTATTTCATATATCTCATGATTCAAAATTTACTCAAGTAGTAGGGGTTTCCATATCACATTTTACTTCAGTGAGAAAGATGTCATATTCACCACCTATTTAATAAACTTGGTGTGTATATTAACAATTAATTTGTTTTATGATGCCTTTAAATAATATTATTGGTATTTAAATACCCATTTTAGGATCTCTCTTTCATTATATTTATGGTTCAAAAGATTACCAAATTGGTGAAGTGTTTTTTTCGAATATTTGCTTTTTTAAGAAACATGTTATGCTATGAACCTATACTATTTTAAAGGGTGTATATACAACACCTTTGACATGTTATATCATGGTTATAATTAATTTAATAATATTATATGCTTCATGTAATTATACTCTTTTATGGGTATTATGAATCAATCTTACCAAATCGGTATGAATCTATTGCTATAATCTAATCGTTTGTCAAGATTCTTTATGACTATGTTTCTATTGATGAAATATTATGACAGATATCTCAATAAGCCTAATTAATTTTCTAAAAATATGGCTACTCTTGATATATTCATATAATGTTTCTATTTTCTACTATGTGGTACATAAGATAATTAAGAATATATTTTTATGAAAATCTGATATTATTTCTCTTTTCGATCGGAAATCTATTTTCATTCAAAAACATTATTTTCTTAAAATGATTCCAAAAAATGATTTTAAATGGAATTTTATAAAAAAGTTCATGAAAAATTATTTTAAAAATATTTTGTGTTTTTAAAAGTGGTTAAAATGGCCTTAAAATATTTCTTTATAAATTTTCACGGTTATTTTCAAGGAAATGGGTTTTCCAAATGTTTAAAATTTTAAAAAATGTTTTTTATAGTGGAAATGATTCATTCATCAAGAAATATTTTAAATGGTAATTCAAAATTATTTACAATATAATATGACACTAGATAGTGTTACTCATTCATTAATGAGAATATGATCCTTGGACACCATTTTTATTCTTTCTTTTAATGGTTTGTGTTTAAGATGACACTTTTATTATGAAACCTGATTACTTTAATGGGTTATTATATTATGATGTCATGAACCGTCCCTCGGGGCCCATACTATGACTACCCCAAGCCCTCCATCCATAGGCCAGGGGCTGGATACTAGCACCAAAGGAATAAATCCATAAAACTGGGAAGGCATTCCCTTTATATCCTAAAAACGCACACAACAGAGTACAAGCTGGAAACAAAACACTAAGTAAAACTGTATAACAAAAGAGTACTGAAAAGTAAAGAGGTCGTAAATACAAGCCCAATTGTAAAGTACAAGTACTACTGGAAAAGGAAAAAACAACTGAATAAAGAAAAGCAGCTCTGGGATCGTCCACCACGGATCCTACCTAAAGGGTAGTTACAGATAGACTTTTTAGCACTCCATGTCTGTCAGTATACTCCGGGTACCAACTCATCGTGAGGTCCACCTATGGGAACCGTCCACTCCTAGAACACTTAGCCTCGGTCAGCGCTGTCTTTCGTCTACATCCAACACAACAAGGCGAAGGCGTATCCCATGCCGGGGTGAGTATAACGACACTCAGTAGAGACCCCGAGACCCTCAACATATCAAAAAATTCAAAAAGGATAAACCACAAGGTATGAAATCAACAAATAACCCCACTTAGGTATATTCCCATACATATACCTAAGTTATCAAGTAACCCAACTCAATCATGAGATAAACAGAAAAGTTACTGACTCAGCTCACACAGGTATACAACTTTTGTAGAGAGATAGAGATGATCAGATGTAGCCACTAGATCTTCTATTCTGTCAAACCCACACATGATCCATGATCAAAATTCAGAACTCTCAATCCCACATAGGATCCAGGAATAGTAAACAGATCTGTCGAACCGACACAGGATATAGGAACAGTCCTCGAAGTTGTCGAGCCCACACAGGATCCAGGAACAATCTTCAGTGTCGTTGAACTCACATAGGATCCAGGAACAGTCATCAGTGTTGTCGAACCCAAAAAGGATCCCGGAATAGTCCTCAGTGCACAACCAACCACATCGTTCCACACAATGCATGCTTGATTCCGGTAGGGTCCTCTCCCCAAGAAAAGTGCTGATACATCAGCTTCCACGAAGTCCTAAGTTTATGTACCCAAAAGATCTGTCTCCCCAAAAGAATCCCAATGCGATAGACAGTGCATCAATCGGACGCTCGGTCTGAGAGTTATTCGCATTTTCGTTCCGAGGGCCTAGTTGGAATTACGTTCGAATCCAACCCAGACGTACCGCAACTATGTCCAAACCTTGTTTAGGGTAACCAAAAGAACTGTCTTCTTCCAAGGTTTTCGTAGCCATAGACGGTTCGTTGATCGAGAACCTGTAGCTCAAGTTACTGGAAAAAGAGTAGAAACATGTCGAATGGGTATGGGTCCGGTCCACCCCTATCCAACCGACCAGGCCCGACCCAGGTCCATACTGGGGTCTGACCTGATCCACAGGGGTGGCCTGGCCCGTGAGGGTGGCCCGACCCACACTGGGTAGCCTGACCCACACTGGGTCCGGCCCGCACTCGGTCCGGCCCACATGACCCGCTCAGCTGGCGGCCCACGGGGTCCACCCAAGATGCGTCCAGCGGGGAAGTCGCCACCTCTGGAAATCCAGAACAACTATGCAGTTTGGTTGGGAGACAAAATGGCGCCATGTGGCGCCGCCCCGCGTCACGCAGTACCCAGCGGTGGGTCCCGCTCCTCCGGACTGGCCGAGCGGCCTGCTGACTTCCGCAGGCCGTAGATGCACTGCGCCTCTTCAGGTGACCCAGCGGCTCGGGCCGTCGGACTTCCTCACATCCGGTCTTGCACCGGCCACCGCTGCATCACTGCGTCCAGGGGCCGTGACGCCCTTGTGCTCCATCGCACGACACGGTTCCGCCACAACTTCTATGGCGACCCAACAGCTCGGGCCGCCATTTTCCTTCATGGCCGGGCTTGTGCTGGTTGCCGCTACATCGCTGTAGCCCGTCGGCCATGGGTTACTCCTCCTGTGGTGTGGTTACACCACTGCCATCCATGCGGTGATGATTGTCATTCCATCCGTCGGCAGACTTTCCAAAGGTCACCAGATGAGTTCTGGTGGCTCGATTATCATTATAGAAGTTTCTGCACACTCCTTAGGACATCTCCTTCGATCCGCAACCATTTATGCCAAGTAACACTCATCCCAGACTCATTCCGCATTTAGAATCATATTCTATAAAGCAGGTGGAGGGGTCGGGCCGTGTTTGTTCGGCCTGCGCCCTCCGCATTAGGGTGATATCAAGCGGCTACGAATTCTAATCCTCAATGGAAAACAAAGAACATGCAACAATTTAACCAAGATTGAACCCCTACCTTTATTTTCTGATTGTTGATGAAGTCGCGGAAAAGCGAACGTCGATTCGTTGACGTCGGGTAAGAAGATGAAGAAGCAAAGGATGACGTCATCAGCGTTCTTCGAGGATAATGCTTCCTCCTTTGTTCCGGTTGAAGATTAAAGAAGAAGATGTCCTTCATTGGCAGATTAAGAGTTCTTCGTGCTTCGGTGGTCGTTATTCGTTGAAGAGAAATAGTTTTTCCACATTTTCTCCTCTTCCCACGATCCACCAAAAAGACCAATGCCAAAAAAATAATAGATTATGATATCCTATTAAATTGTTGGCATAAAATTCAAATGGTTTAAATTAAATAATTGATTGTGTTGACTCAATTAATTAACTTAGAGGATAAAGAACATTAAGTGTTAGGGGAGTTGAAGAGGCTCCCCTACACTTAATGGAAGTTCAAGAGTTTCTCAATTAATGGGGTGTTTCAAGGGGGATTAAATCCCGGGTGGTCCCCACCATAAAAACATGAAGAAGTGGTTAGGTTCGGGCATTCCCCACAACCATAACCTCTCATGGAAGGTTAAGGTTTGGTGGTCCTCACCTCCAACTTCAACATGGTGGATATAAAAAATAAAATAAATTAAGACACAAACTTAAATTATTTTATTATTCCCACGTAAAACCCAAAAACTAACTTTCATTCTCGACAAACTTCCGTCGAGGTGAAAGTCTTGTTAAGTGAATACCATCATTGCGAGTTCAAAGGTGCCCTTAGATTTCAATTCTGAGAACTCTTCAAAAGTTATAAAATTCTGCTCACACGTTTACTGAACGTACCCAAACAAAACTTTAGAAATTGATTCTGGGTACACCGGGCCTCAGAATCATGCACCGTCAGTTTTCATGGACTCGTCAAATTTACAAGTATATTTAAAAAATTATTCCATGGAATTTCTGGGTTTTTACATTCTCCCCACCTTAGAGCTTTATGTACCCGTAAGCTACAACTCAAACTAAGAAAACAAATGGGGGTACTAAGCACGCATCTGAGCCTCCAGCTCCAATGTACTCTCCTGGAGGTTCCCGTGATGCCAACGAACACGCACCAGAGGTATCGACCATCCACAGTGGACCCGCTATTGTCAATCCTCAATCTCCACTAGAACCTCTGTAAAATTTTCCCCATCGTCGACGTCCATATCCCCATGGTCGATGATGTAAGAAGGGTCATGTAGGTGTCTCCTCAGCTAGGATTCATGGAAGACGTCATGCACCCAGTGCAGCTGAGGTGGACGATCTAAGTGGTATGCCACCTCGCCAACTCTACTGAGGAAAAAGAAAGGTCCAATGAAACATGGAGATAACACGTTGTCTCGGCCGAATTTTCTCAATCCTCATCAACGTGAGACCCGTAGAAATACGTGGTTGCAATCCTCAAACTCTAGAGGTATCTGTATTCTGTCAGCATATGACTTATGTCTACTTTGTGCAATATTCATACGCTCCTAGATGATCTGCACCTTCTATGTGCTAGCTCGTATCATCTCTTGTCCCACTAGTGCTGACTCCCCTGGGGATGTCCAACATAGTGGCGATCTACAAGGTCGACCATAAAAGGCCTCAAAAGGTGCCGACATGATGGCGGAGTGATATCTTTTGTTGATGGAAATCTCCACAAAATATAAGTGATCCTCCCTGCTATGACCGAAGTCGAGGACACAAGCACACAACATGTCCTCGAGGGTCTGAATTGTCAGCACAGTCTGACCATCTGTCTGAGGATGGAAGGTAGTGCTCAGATGAAGATGTGTCTTGAAAGCCTCCTAAAACCCCTTCCATAGTCGGGAATTAAATCATGCATCACGATCGGAGACAATAGAATAAGGTACTCCATGTATCCACAAAATCTCCTACACATAGAGGCATCCCAAGCTCTCTACTGAACCCCGCTCTCTGATCGGTATGATGTGAGCCGAATTGGTGAGTTGGTCAACGATCACCCAAATCGAGTCATGACCTATGGATGTACATAGAAGTCTTGTCACCCAGTCCATGGATATCCCATCCCACTTCCACTTTGGGACCTCTAAAGGCCGAACCAAGACTGCAGGTACCTAGTGCTCGACCTTCACTTGCTGATAAGTGAGGCATCGAGAGACAAACTCTACAACTACTTTCTTCATACTTGACCACCAATTCCATTGTCGAAGGTCATAGTACATATTTTCCACTCCTGGATGTACCTCTAGAGGGAATGTGTGGAACTACCTCAACACTTCCTCTTGAAGTGACACTAGTACCATAATACGTTATCTAAAGAGGATGACATGCTCCCCACCTTCAGAAAATCCATCAGGTGCCTACCCTGTGGATATCTGAGCACGTTGTGTCTTGCTGTAAGAGTCCCCATGTTGTGCCTCCTGGACTTTCTGAATAAGTGATGGGGTGACTGTAAGAGACTGTAGAAAGGCTACTCCATCTCTATCCACAATGGATATCTGTAAGGCAGCCATATGCTCTGTCGCCTCTCCTAGAAGCTGTATACCAGATCTCCTGCTGAGTGCATCTGCTAAAACTTTCCCCATCCCAAGAGTATAGACTATATTTAAGTCAAGGTTCTAGGGGAACTCAAGCCATCACCGTTGTCTCAGGTTCAGGTCCTTCTGAGAGAAGATATACCTCATACTCTTGTGATCAGAGTACATGGTAAAATGCTCTCCCATCGGATAGTGTTTCCACATCTTCAAGGAGAAGACCACTACTGCCAACTCTAGTTCATGGGTAGCGTAGTTATTCTCATGATGTCTCAGCTGCCAAGAACCATATGCGATCACTTCTCGCTCTTGAATTAGGACACACTCAAGTCCGGTCCCTGATGCGTCGTAGTAGACTACATACCCTATGCCTTTCTCTAGAAGCCTCAAGATGGGGGCACTAGTCAGCCTCTGTCTTAGATTCTAAAATCTCTACTGACATCTCTCTGACCACATGAAGGGTTTCCTCTTCTTCTTCAAGGCAGATAGTGGTGCTGCAACTCTAGAAAAGTCTGACACAAATCTTCTGTAGTAACTAGCCAAACCCAGGAAACTCTGTACCTCCATCACACTCCTGGGTGGCTCCCAAGCAAGTACCACTTCAATCTTCGCTGGATCCACTTCAAATCCAGCCTCTGAGATGACATGTCCCAAAAATTGAACCTCTCGGATCCAAAACTGTCACTTTAAGAGCTTACCATAATGCTGGTGCTCTCGGAGCGTGTCTAGTACTACCTGCAAATAGTAGGCATGATCCTCCTCAGTAGTCGAGTAGATCAGAATGTTGTCGATGAAGACTATGTCAAAGCGATCGAGGTATGGTAGGAAGATCCTTTTCATGAGTCCCATGAACACTGCTGGAGTTTTGGTTATTCTGTATGGCATAACCATGAACTTGTAGTGGTCGTACCGACATCTGAATGATGTCTTATGCACATCCTCATCTCAAACTCTGAGATGGTGATAGTCTGATCTGAGGTGTATCTTTGAGAACCACCGTGCTCCCTTCAGCTGATGAAAGAGGTCCTCAATCCTTGGGAGTTAGTACTTGTTCTTCACAGACACCTGGTTCAGGTGACTGTAGTCGACATAAAGCCCCAAGCTTCCATCTTCCTTCTTGGAAAGCAGAATCAGGGCTGCCCATGGAGAAACACAGAGCTAAATGAATCCATTCCCCGGTAAGTCCTCTAGATGTACCCCCAGCTTGAGAAGCTCCATGGGATCTATTTGATATGTTGGTGTAGATATCGGCACCTCCCTGGGGTATAGGTCAATGTATAAGTCCACCTCTCTGTGAGGAGGTGGTCTAGAAACATCGTTAGAGAAAGTATCCACGTATCGGTCCACCACTATTGGATAGCTCGGACTCTCCACATAAATTTCTCCAAGGGTAAGGCAGGACAACTGATGAGTGATTCGTTGCACCCTCCTCTGAGTAAGTCTGTCATGTGCTGCAAAGGCTCCCTTCTCGCTTGTGAAGGTGGACCTGGCCCATCCGTGCGGACACACTGCACTTTGCGCCTAATACATTTGATCAGAGCATAGACTGTAGATAACCAGTCCATACCCAAGATGACTTTGTAAGGCCTCGAAGCCGCTACTAGGAGATCCCACTCGAAGCTCTTACCTCCATAGTAAGCTCACACTGCCGACAACAATGTGTAATCGTCGATTCTTCTCTCGTAGGAATATCTAGCTGTATGAATCGAGCCAACGGCTCTGTCAGCATCTCTGAGCTCTGAACGAGGGCAGTGGAAATGAAAGAGTGACTGGCACCTGTGTCTATAAGAACAGCAGCTAAGGTGGAGTATACATGGACCATACCTCGAATCATATCTAGAGTGCCGTGATTGTGAGCCTCAGCTTCCTGGAGCTGAGATATCACCTGTCCACCTACTCACTACGGTGTGGTAGACCTCCTGGTGGTAGTGGTGGTAACACCTCAAAACGTCGCACACCACCAGCTGCATGAACAGATCCTCTTCAACATCTGCATGTGCCCTGCGGATCGCCTTGATCAAACCATTGCCTCTTCCTGGGAGGTCCCTCAACTGTCTACTGATCATCCGAACGATAGGTCGGAGAGTCACGAGCCATGTGACCCTGCCTGCCACCTGTGAAACACTCCCTATTCCTTGAATGACTGACACTGTCTCGTGTGCCTCTCAAAACCGAACCTATGTCCTGAGGTCATCCACCGGATGGTTTGGTCTGCTTGGACTTCTACGACATCTGTTTTCTTCCTACTATAGAAGACTCCGCTACATGATGCCCGGTGGTGGGTCTCGCTACTGGTGACTGCTCAGAAAGGAAAATATCCACTAAGAGGGCTCACTCCAACACCACCACCAACATCGGGATGCTAAGGGAGATCATTGAATCCTTGATCTCTCTCCTGATCCCCTGCTCGATGGTACGAGGCTTGAAGAATGGGTCCCACACCTTATCTGTGGAGTAGTGTGAGTGGTTGGTGAACCTCACTCTGTACTGAGCTACCATCATACTACCCTTCTGTAGATGAAATAACTCTTGTATCCGCACCGCATGTAGGGTGGCTGGGATAAAATCTGCCTGAAACATGCACCCAAAGTCTGCCCAGAGAAGTGTTGCCTCATCATGCACCTGGAGCATCAGGCTCCACCATCTGCATGCTGCTGCCTAAAGGAGACTCACAGAAATGATCACCATAAGGTCTGTTGGTGTCCCTACCGATTTAAAAACTCCCACCATAGCCTCCAGCCAATACTCAGTTGCCTGCAGGTCCGTCTCGCCCCTTTACCTGGGTGGCCTCTGACGCTAGAACTCATCCAACACGCTCAAGCAGTGTGCACTCTATGCTACTGGGGCTGGTGGAATTAGTGGCTCAATGGGTATTGGAACCGCTGGAACCTCCACTGTAATAGGACCCTGCACCTAGGCCTCATCACTCTGTGGGTTGTCATCTCATACAAAGCCTGGAACCCCGGCTAACTGTCTGCGTGGGGCCATCCTGAAAAGAAACAGGTGCGGCATGGTCAATAAGTTATACTCGGTGAGCTGACACAAAGAGATCACTAAGAAAACTCTTGAAACACACATGCAATCAGTGTTTTTGTGCACTAAGTCAAAAATCAGAATTCAGGGTCCTGGTGTATAGATTTGTTAGTCGCCGCACCAACACTGGACTCCCTGAACTGAGAACCACACTCAGTACCCTTAACACTATTGCTTCACAAAAAAGAAAGATCAGAGTCCTATGTTTTTCAGTAGAACCGACTCCTCTGATACCAATTTGTCATGACCCGTCCCCCAGGGCCCATACCGTGACAACCCCAAGCCTAGCTTTCATAGCCCAGGGGCTGGTGACTAGCACCAAAGGCATAAATACCTAAAACTGGGAAGACATTGCCTTTATATCCAAAAAACACACACAACAGAGTACAACATAGAAACAAAACACTAAGTAAAACTGTATAACACAATAGTGCGGAAAAGAAAAGGGGCCAGAAATACAAGCTCAACTATAAAGAACAAGTACAACTGAAAATGGAAAAAACAACTAAAAGGTGAAAAGAATCTCATGGATTGTCCACCACATATCCTACTTAAAGGGTAGGTACAAATATACTCCTTAGCACTCCATGTCTGTCAGTCTCCTCTGGGTACCGACTCGTCATGAGGTCCACCTCCGTGCACTGTCCAGTCCTAGAACACTCAGCCTCGGTCAGCGCTGTCTGTCGTATGCATACAACATAACGAGGTGCGGGCATATCCCGTGCATGGTTGAGTATAATGATACTCACTGGGGACCCTGATACCCTCAAGGTCTCACAAAATCCAATAAGGTTAAACCACAAGGTATGAAATCAACAGATAACCCCACTTAGGTATATTCCCATACATATACCTAAGTTATCACGTAACCCATATTAATCATGATGTAAACATAAAAGTTTCGGACTCAGCTCACATAGGTATACAATTTTTTTAAAGAGATAGAGATGATTAGATGCAGCCACTGAATCATCTATTCTGTTGAACCCACACAGGATCCAGTAACAGAATCCAGAACTATCGAACCCACACAGGATCCAGCAATAGTAATCAGAGTTGTCGAACCCACACAGGATCCAGGAATAGTCGTTAGTGCTTTCGAACCCACACAGGATCCAGGAACAGTCGTCGGTGCACAACCAACCACAGGGTTTCACACAAAGTATGATTGATTCCCGGAGGGTACTCTTCTCACGACAAGTACTGATACATCAAATACCAAGAAGTACCATGTTTATGTATCCAAAATATTCGTCTTGCCAAAAGAAACCCAATGCGACAGACGGTGCGTCAATCGAACGCCTGATCTGAGAGTTATTGGAATTTCTATTCCGAGTGCCCGGTTGGAATTATGTTTGAATCCAACCCTATCATATCCCAATTGTGTCCACACCTCTAATGGGGTATACCAAAGGAACCGTATTCCTCCAAGGTTTCCGTATCCATAGATGGTTCGTCTATTGGGGGTCCTTAGCTCATGTTATGGGAAAAAGAGTGGAAACAGGTCGAATGAGTCTGGGTCCGGTCCTGTCGGATCGACCCGACCCACCCCGAGTCCGGACGGGGGTCCAAACCAGGTTCGGACGAGGGTCTGACTTGGCCTAACCCTGGTCCGGACTGGGGTCCGACCTAGCCCGCGGGGGCGGCCCGGCCCATGAGGGAGGCCTGGCCCGCGCTGGATGGCCCGACCATCGCTGGGTCCAACCCACGCTGGGTCCGACAAAGCGGCCCACGCGGCTGGTAGCCTACGGGGTCCGACCTAGCCACATACATGGGGGAATCCATGCCCCTAGAAATCCCAAATAGCTATGCCGTTCGGGTGGGAGACAAACCAGCGCCACATGGAGACGGTCCGCGTCACGCGAGACCCAGCGGTTGGTCCCGCTCCTCCCGGCTGGTAGAGCGGCCAGCCGATGCCCGCGTAGCGTAGATGCTCCGCACCTCCTCCGGTGACCCGGTGGCTTGGGCCACTGAATTTCCTCACGGCCGTCCATGCGCTAGATGTCGCTGCATCGCCGCGACCCCCTTATGCTCCACCACGAGGCGCGGTTGCGCTGCGCCTTCTCCGGCGACCCGACAGCTCGGGCCATCGGTTTCATTCACGGCCGGGCTTGCACTGGCCGCCACTACATGACCATGTCCTGTTGGCCATGTGTTACTACTCTGGTGGTGCGGTTAAGCCGCCACCTTCCATGTGGGGACAATTGTCATTCCATCCATCAGCGGACTTTCCGTGGGTCACCAGATGAGTTCCGGTGGCCCAATTCTTGATCTAGAGGTTTCTATGCATTCCTCGGGACGTCACCTTCGATATGAAGCCATTTTTATGAGTAAAAATCCTCTTGGACTCATGCCTCATTTATCATCATATTCCAAAAAGAAGTTGGAGCATTTGGGCTATGTTTTTTCATCCTGCACTCTCCGCGTTAGGGTGATATCAAGCAGCTTTGAATTCTAATCCTCAACTAAAAACGAAGAACATGAAATAATTTAACCAATCTTAAACCTCTAAATTTTTACGTTGATTGTTGACAAAGTTGCGGTAAAGAAGACTTGGATTCATTAACATCAGGTAATAATATGAATAAGTCGAGGACAACATCATTGGTGTTCTTCAAGGACGAAACTTCCTCCCTTGTTTCGGTTGAAGATAAAATAAGAAGATGTCTGTCATTGGCAGATGGAGAGTTCTTCATGCTTTAGTGGTCGTTCCTTGTTGGAGATAAATTGTTTCTCCTAGTTTTTTCTTCTACCCAAGATCCACCAAAGATACCAATACCAAAAAAATAATAGATTATGATATTCTATTAAATTGTTGGCATAAAATTCAAATGGTTTAAATTAATTAGTTGAATCTGTTGTCTAAATTAATTAACTAGGGGGATAAATAACATTAAGTGTTAGGGGATTTGAAGAGGCTCCCATACAATTAATGTAAGTTTGATAGTTTATCTATTAATGGGGTGTTTCAAGGGGGTTTAAATCTCGAGTGGTCCCCACCACAATAAACATGAAGTGGAGGTTAGGTTTTGGCAGACCACACCACCATAACCTCTCATGGGAGGTTAAGGTGTGGTGGTACTCACCTCCAACTTCCACATGGTAGATATAAAAAATAAAATAAATTAAGACATGCACATAAATTATTTTATTATTCCCCCGTAAAACCCAAAAAACTAACTTTCTTTCTCGACCAACTACCATTGAGGTGAAAGTCTTCCTAACCGAATACCGACACTGCGAGTTCAACGGTGCCCTTGGATATTAATTCTAAGCACTGGTTCAGAAGTTATAAAACCCTGCTTGTATGTTTACTGAACTTACCCAAACAAAACTTTAGAAATTGATTCCGGGAACACCGGGCCTCGAAATCATGCACCGTCTATTTTCGCGGACTCGTAAAATTGTCATGTGTTTAAAAAAGAATTTCCATAGAATTTCCAAGTCTTTACATATGAAATGATTATGAAACCATTAAATTTACTATATGTTATGATTTTATGAAATTGTTTTGATACCCATCTCATTTTTTGGTTCATGATATGATGTTTATGAATCCCATACCTTTTTATCAGTTGTGATATGATGAATGTTTTATTATCTTGTGAAAAAATGTATGATTCAATTATATGATGGGTAGAACCTATATCTCCCACTAATTAATTGGGTATTGATATATAGTATATAATCTCAGAGGGTAAATGGGTTGTACCCATATTCTGAAAAAAATATTTTACATGAGATGTATCCCAAACCTAAAAATAATAGGGTATAAGGGTTATAGCCCATGTTAGAAAAAAAGAGGGTACATGGGTTTTAGCCCTAGAATAAAAAGCATAGGGTAAATTGGATATATCCCTATCCTGTAAATAATAGTGTACACAGGTTTGAGCCAAAGGTCAAAAAAATATGGTACACAGTTTGTATCCCAAGAATGAAATAAGAGGGAAGACGTGTTTTAGACCAAGCTTGACAACAAGAGAGTTTATTAGTTAAATCCCAGTCCCAAATATGAGAGGGTACACTGTTTGTAGCCCAAGTCCAAAAAAATAGAGGTTATAAGGGTTGTATACCAATACTAAAAACAATAGGGTACATGAGTTGTTATCACATACCGGAAGTATGTACATGATTGATTTCCCCAATCCTAACATATTATGAAGGACATGGTAGGAATCATTGACATAATATTTTATATGTTTATCCTTCTGCCACAACTCCATGACTTATTCTTATATTATTATTTAATGGAATATTCTCTTGGTTCCCTTATGATTACTGACTTATGAAGTACAAATACATGTGCCATGAATCGTTTTTATGATCTTTGATATGGATGGTTTGATCATTAAAGGTTATTATGTTATTATATACCCTTATGCTAATGTTATGCTTACTTATCTCATTTATTTACCCTTACTAAGAATCTGAGGTCACCCATTATTATGTTTTATTTTCCCAGGATATAAAGAATGGATTTATGTAAGAGTACTATAGGGAAAGATAATTATGGGAGATGTTTAAGATCTTTCAACAAATTAGAATAATGTGTTTCATGTTTTCATATACACTAAACTATTATGGTCTTTAGGAATGTAATTTTGTAATGTTTAGAATATTCATCTAAAATGATGTAATATCCATATATGTTAATCCTTTTTCGCTATATGTAAGTTCCATCAGTAACCCAATGTTTGATTATGGATGTGGTTTCTATTATTTCATTCACTATATGTTCTTCCTTCCAATGTAAACTCCATTGCACTGGGTGTAGTTTAATCCATGAATAATATAAGAAAATTCAATGTCCTTATAAATTTATCATATTTGGAAATTTGGGGGGAAAAATAATGGGTACAATTAATTTACTATCACTACTTATGTTTCCTCTTAAACATAAAGATCCTGGGATTTATCTTGTAATTATATTTTGTATATTTTAGCAAAGAGAATGTATTAAAACAATTCAACTTGAATATTTTTGAAAGATGAAGAAACAATAATGAAATATTTCCCTTAAATTAAGTTATCTTTGAATGTAATTTATTATTTTGGGCCATAGGTAACTTAGTCTATAATGGGGTATTATATTCTTCATCACTATACTAAGAATAAATAAATGCATTAACTGATTCCATAGTAATATCATATTTTAAATCTTCCTTTTGTTATCATAGTGCCAGTTGGATTAGGAATTTTTTATAAAGGTAGGTATTCAATTTATTACAGTTTTTATTCAAATTATACCAAATGGGTGGTGTATTCTTTCAAACATAGTGAGATTTATAGAGGTATATATATTTTTTATTTAAAATGGTGGGAAAATAACATAACATTTTAACTTCTACAAAAATTAGAAAAATATTGATCTAATTCATATTTATCTCTCACATGCGAATTAGTTGAAAATTCATCGTTCAAAACGTCATATTGAAATTTTATTTACATCTTTGAGTGTAATTCATTCATAATTTCTTCCACACATTTCTCTTAAGTTGAAAATGATAGAAAATATTACTTTGATTCCTCCTTTTTTGAGCCTCCTTTTAAGATGAAAATTCCCTCATGAAAACTAAAATAATTTCTATCTAATTCCATAATTCTTAATACATTTTCAGAATATCTTAGAATTCAATTGTCTATATTTCTTCCTTTTTAGAATCATTAGAATATTTTAATGTATAATCATTTGAAAAATCAAGTAAAAATTTCATTTGAAAATAAGGATTTGCAAAGATGTAGTCTTTATTTGGTTTTTGATATATATATATATATATATTTTAAATCATGTCTAAGTAATTGGCCTCCATAAAAAAATTTCAAAATTGTTGAGTCGTATTTTTCACAATTCCAATGAAAATAATTTTATTTACCTTTTATTGTAGTATAATGTGAACCCTAGGTTTGATCTATCGGGGATTCCACTTGAACATTGTGATTCTCTATTTTTACAATCTAAAATGTAATTAATATATGAATTTTTTTATAATAAAATAATATTGTTTTGGTAATATATAAACTAGATATATATATATAATTTCACATTGAAAAAAATAATGAATATTTTCTTATGAATAAATAATTCATTGTTCATAGGATTTCAAAATGATGGTATCATAGTTTTATAATATAAATTCACAATATTCTATTCATATATGATTTCAAACCTATCACTTGACTCTAAACAATTTATTTTGTTATTACCACTTAGTGACCCTCTAGATAAAGGACATTCTATATCTATTAATCACAACAACACTACACTAACAATCTACATATAGCATTACAAAAATGAGGGAATGGAATAATTATTAATAAGAATCAGAACCCTGTAATAAATTTTTTTTCACACTACACCAAATAACAAATCACTACTACTAGAATCCATATAATAAAATAATAATAAAAATTGAAGCCTAATGAATTCAAGCATCCACCATTTCCCCTTGAAAAATGAATGAGGTTAGTTCTCTATTTTTAGGAAGTTGAGAAGGCCATGAAATAGAAACAACAAAACTAAAAAAAATCACATGGGATGAGAGAAAGAAAAATAATTTATATTTAATTGATTAAAATATTTCAGCACAAAAACCACACATGTATCTGATGAAATGGATCACAACAAATTTGGATCCTTCTTACGGGAGAGGAAAAACATAATTATAAACCAGGAAGATGGAATACAATTTATTATATTCTTTCAAATAATTGTTAATTCCTTTTTTGGACAACTAAATGGTATAATATGGACATATTTTATCTTTAGTAAACTTTTTTAAGTTGTATCTTCTATTATCTATCAATATTTCTACCTATTTGGCCCAATATTGAAGATGTTATGATGATATCGGAAACATAAATATTTCTTATAAATAGAGACTGTCTAGAGTCAATATACCTAATGACCATATGTTTATGGATATTTTATTAGAAGAACATTTTAATTTTTTATTCTATGAAATTTTTCCATGATATCATGCGAGTCCGCCATAAATTGGTCAGCCTCTTTAATGATGTTTTTAGGTGTTATTTCCAAATCAAACATAGTACTATTTCTGGATATAAAAATTAATTAAATGAGGACACATCAAATTAACATAATTTTTAGACCGTAATAATGTGTCAGTAAGACGTTTCAAATTTTTTATTAAATTATAAATTAAATATCTTTTATCATATTTTAATATTTAATAGAAATCCTATTATGGGATAATTTGTTTGCCAAATTATTGTTTTGGGACCCTTCTAGTCAAATGCACATCAGTGTTGAATATAGTTTTGATCCTCACCATATAAACGACGGATCCAACTTCTATTATGTATATATAAAATGTACAAATATTATTATATAATCTACGAACCAAATTTTATGGAAAAATTAAGCCAAAAAATAATGTATGTTGGAAATTATATAGTTCTCTTAAAAGTGTAAAAACTATATCTCAATGAAAATTTCAACATCATTTTGAAATTATAATTTTTTGATTAAAAATTAAAACAAATAACAATTTATGGAAATTTAAAAAATTAGGATAAATTAAATTTTCCATAAAATTTTGGTTTATCAGTTATCAATTTTATTCACATAGGAAAATGAATTGGCATTCTGAATATTGTTATTTTAAAATTTTATGTTGTAAAATTTTTGACAATTAATTCTTTACCATACAACTTATTTCTCTAGATTTGTAATAATAATGGTTTGAGTTATATTGATATATGGAACTATATTGAAATTTCTTATATTTATTGACTATTGACATATGATGATTATGTATTAGCATTCTATTTTATTTTTTATTTGGATAGTTACATTCTTATTAAGAAAGAGGATAATTATTTAGTGGAGTGAAATGGCATATTGAATCTTATTTTGAATGCATTGGGCATGAACATCTAATTCAACATGCCCAATATTATATATCTCTTCAATTAATTGAAAGGCATCATGAGATAAGAAAACATAGATTTTCTTATATAACATTCCCTATATCTGTATAGAGTCTCGACATAAGGTCTTGGAATCTTGTTCCAAATGTATGAATTTATGAATAATATAAGTATGTTATTATTAATTAAGGTTATTCTGGTTTTCATTTATATTTATTGATATATAAATATCTAGGTTTTAGTTGAATATAAAATTTTTCAAAATATTTATTCTTTCCAAATTATGTATATTATTCTTATGTTTTCGATAATATTAGTTATATGGTCCAATTACAGAGGTTTTGAGCTCCATCGTTTCATATGTTCCCATTAATGATATTAGGAGTAAAATTAGTACACATGAGATACCTAACAACACGGATAGTGTGGATAATATTTGGGAGATATTGAATACACATTACAGATTATGTAGTTTGTTATATAGTGAAAATATGTCCAATAGTAGAATATGGATTTAGATTTATTATATTATATTTTTTTATACTTCAAAAAGTATATAAATCTAAATGGGTTTTTGAATATATATAATCAAAATTTTTCATTAAGGAATGTACTTATGGGATGGTTAGGTTCATGAAACTATAGTTTGTATTGAAGCCTATATATAATTTTAGTTTTTAGGGAACTAGATACAAAAGAGTGGATTTTGGGCTTCGTGGATATGTTTCTTTTGTTAATAATATTTTTTGATATCTAGGTTACATTAATAATAATAATTATTACTCAATTTATTGAAACATTATTTTTATCATTTTGAAATTATTTACATTATTGATTTCAACCATTGTTAACTTGGATCCTTTGGGCTTTAACCACTAACAAATCTAAATGGGTTTTATGTGAGTGAAGAATAATTTACATCATAATCCAATTATCATAAATTATCACCTAAACAACAAAACTGAAAAATATCTTACTCTTTAAAATCATCAAATTAGAAATCAATTCAATATAAATCTCACCTATTTCAATCAATTTTACTTTAGGTTATGTTATCTTATACTCCATAAACAAATTACTTATCATAATGAACTATTTATAATGTCTCATAAAAGTAATTTTATTAACTATAGTATATTTTTTGGAATTTTTTGATATGGCGTGAAGTATTAGTACCACTCATTATATATTGTGTAACATTCAATTTGATACCTAATAATTTTTTTTAAAATTATTTTCCATTAGAGAATCATTTCCAAAATAACTTCCACTATCCAATATCATGAATGGGATAGAATTCCTCCTAAATACAAAAAATAAATCATTATAAAAATTCGTTGATGTTATACTACATAGAAAATCAACCCTTTGACTTATCTCAATTATTATAAATAAATTTAAATTATACTAATTAAAAAATGACATAAAATATCCAATACCACAAAAACTAACCTATTTGGTTATCTATACCATGAAATTATAATCAAATTTAACCTATCAACCCTAAAATTATATTCAACTAGAATACTAACCTTTAATGTTATCTAAAAATTACTTTCATACTAACATTTATGTTATAGATATACACCCATGGAATCTTATGATCATAGAGATATAATTTATATAATAGATTGGAAAAGAGTCAGGATGAAACAATATGAAGCATCTATAATTAAAAAATCACTAAAATAATTTATTCCAATATATGATCAAGATTAATTTTAGTTTATTATTTTAGTGAATTTGAAAAAATTATTCATTTATTGAAAAACTCCATGTATTTCTAATGAGATGGAAACTTTATCCTGGATATTAGAAAATAAATAATACATGATATGTTTTCAAAATATCCCATATGCTCTACATAGATGACACACACACACACACACACACACACACATATATATATATATATATCATATTTAATACTTTTCTTTATAAACTAGTTGAATGGAAATATAATAAGGGTGATATAAAATAGTTAGTCTAAAAAATTAATATTTGAAGCTATCAAATCATATACCTGGAATAGATAACGTTGATAGAATTTATAGGGATCAAATAATTTCATATGATTAATGACTTGGTCCTGAAATAAATCAATTGATGTAATAATAATATAAGTAATATCATGGATAACAATAAATGCATTCATGTTGATAAAATTCATAATGCTAATGATATTGATCTTTACAGTTAGGACCTCAGCCTTGATATTGTTCCTTCCATCATGAATCTATATAGGATATTATTCTTATCATGAAGGCCACAATTGAGACATCATGTTTTCATTATGTAAACTTATAAAAAATACCAAAAACATTGTTATCATGAAAACTACCATTGCGTCGTGGGGCTATATAATACATGGATCCACCCTCACTTAATTATATCCAATGCAGTCACTATATAAAAGATGAAACAATAAATATAATACATAATCAATAGCACTTAGGATTAAATAATAATGTACATTGATATACTCACAAACATGAAATCAATGAAATCCTAGTAAATAATTTGGATAACAGTGACATAATATATTCAAATAAATAATGTGTATGGTTAAATAATACACAATAAATATTACTTTTTATATGTAAACACACCCATATTAATAAAAATTTATGATATTTAAAAACCTTATCTACTGAATAAATAATTATATATTATCTATAAAATGAAAGTTGATGGATATAAAATTTATATCCAAGAATTACACTAGTAATTTTAAATGTATTAACATTTATGAATAATAAAATAATAATAATAAAATATCAAATGGTGTCACAAAATAAAGTAATTGGATAGAAAATAATTCCAAAAATATATGATGATTTGAAAGAAAACTAAGAAATCGATCAATATCAATATTTATATTTGTTTCAAAAATTTGTAAAATTGAACAATATTGTAGTAAATTAACTTAATCAGTTATTTGGGAACAGACTTGGAAATTCATAATTTGATCTAATGATTATGGTTGTGGAAGACGGGGATTCACTACAAAAAAATTTGGTTAGTTCAGTTTCATTAGAACATGTAAATAATGAATTAAAGAGAAAAATAAAATAGTTATAAGGCATATGAATCCCCAAAAATATATAGTGGAATAAAATAATCACTGTTTTAGAAAAACAATATCATTCAAATTTCCAAAATGGATTGTCTTCTGAAATATATCATAATTTTGAAATTGTTTTCTGGGAGAAAACCATTTCGGATTGGGTAGATTCTTAATCAACAACCCATTAAATTGGGAAGATGAATTCAAACATTTAATTTCATTAATATAACAATATTAATGATATAATACATATAAAATAATTCATTAAACCATAACATAAAACATTGTTCACAATATGTAACATGTCTTAAGAAAATATAAAGTTAAGAAAAAGATCACTTATCTTATGTATCATTCATTTTACATGCAAAAATATTATATTGGATAAAAATGATATTATTAAAAACATTATTTATAATTTTTTCATCAATTCATCATTTTATAAGGTCCATTTTTCATTTTTTTATTTATAAAATTGTTTTACCATTTTTTGGTTGCATGAGGTTGTACGATCAATTTATCTATAACTACCTTGGTATGTTGAATATTGTAAATTTTTTTAATGTATCACCATAATAAAAATAAGTGTACATGTTTATTTCATTTATTATTTAGTTATCTCAAAATATATACAATTATTCTATTTTATGAAATGGAATCAAAATATTAAAAATTCTTTAATATGTACCTTTAATGGGGGTAAATTTTCTATAACTTTTTATTTTTAGTATTTCATAGATATTATTAAATATTATCATACAAAATATGAATATATATATAAATATAATTTATAACAATTATATTTATTTTTATAAACTCCAATTTTATGTCAAAATGGAAAAATTAAATATTTTATTCCGTACAGGTGATAATCAGTACATACACAAACAATGATCTAATTTTTTATAGAACATGATAAGGGTATTTAAAATAATTTAAAACCAATAAAAATAATAATAAGAATATAATAATTATTTTTTTCATTAAATAAATATGTTAGACTAACTTAGAATTTTTTTTATTAGAAATATAATATGTTTTTCCAAGAGATAAGAGTCAATAAAAAAACATGACGATATCCTCATTTTTCGAGTTCTTTTGGATGAAAGTATAAATGTGATAGTACATTTATATAACAACATTTAATTACATTGATAATACTTATTTCATAATACATTCATGAATATATTATATTCAGTAGAGGTAGAATAATAAGATAATTATAATCAACATGTATTCCTCACCTAGAGAGTATACAATTAATTTATAATGTCATCTTGGAAATAAAAGGATTTATAAACCCACTAGAAACTATGAAAATGTGGAAGTGAAAATTACTTAAAGTAGAGGTATATTTGAAATAATATCACAATATTCTTCAAGCGAAAGTGGGACATTGAAAGGGTGTGAGTAATCTCTTTAGATATGTGGTTGAAAATGGATATTTTGGAAATACCGATTAAATTTAAATGACCCCATTAAACTATTATAGGTTCAATTAATCAAAAGTGGGCTATAATTTATTGGAGAGGGGTTTGAGTTAATAATTTGTAAAATTTTTTTTTATATTGTTCAATCAGTTATTCATAAAATTTATAAATGGGAATTCTATTTTCATATGGGGTATACCCCTAACTTACACTTTATTGTACATTTTAATTCAGTGTTGGATGACATATCATAATTTAAATACATTTATCAAGATATGTAATTTCTTATTAGAGTGGCCTGGTAAGTTTATTTCAACCCATTTATAGGGAAAAATTTAAACTTTTGAATTCTCTAATTCCAATTAATTACATCAAACACATTACATACCATATTTTAATTTTCTAATTTTTATTTTGGAATTATTAATTTTAATTTTTTTTCATCCTTGAATTATTGATGTATGTGTGTGAATGATGGATTAAAATGAAAAAAATGAAATGAAAGACCACATATATACATATGATATCTAGAGGACTATACTTTATGGTTATAGTAAAACATGGAACGATGGATTG
The DNA here is from genome assembly GCA_963277665.1 of Viscum album. Classification (NCBI taxonomy): domain Eukaryota; kingdom Viridiplantae; phylum Streptophyta; class Magnoliopsida; order Santalales; family Viscaceae; genus Viscum; species Viscum album. Next base: position 741,691,474 of record OY728138.1, on the reverse strand, counting down.
AATAAGGAATTAAATTGAATAAATCACACTCAAAAGTGAAAAGAAAATTAAATAATCCTAATTAAAATGTCAAAAATTAACTACGACAATAATAACAAAAATAGTTTTGAACCTTCTAAATTAAATATTGGATCGATAAGAACTATCAATTGGATATATTATTTATGAAAAGGAATAAAAAAATTATTAAAATGTTTAATGGAAAAAAATTAGATTAATCTTTCAATCTACGTTGATTTGATCAATGAAAATTATAAAACGCAGAATAATGGAAAGTGATTTTTAAAAAATACTATATTAGATACTAATTTATATTTTACATTGTGATATTTCTTCCAAAGTCATAATATAGTGATTGTAACAGCCCTAGATTTTATGAAAAATATTCTTTTTAATTTTTTTAATGTCTTGTGTTGTACTCTACACCAAAAGGATCTTGCACAACACGCATCCTTGACTTTCCTTGTATTACATGCAATCACGACCTTCCTCGATAGCGTGTGTAGTACGCAATACCGAGTTTCACTAAACAACGATATGCTATTAAAATATTATTAAAACTAGCCGTTATGAATTGTAATAACCACCTTTTAAAATTTTAGAAATTTTAGCTCTCAAAATGGACTTCATTTTTGGATTCGGAATATCGAAATTAGCTTAGGGTGAAATTTTGGTAATTTTCGGATAACTTTCATATTTTGATGAATAGTGAAAATTACTAAATTTTAGTTAAAAACAACTTTTTCAATCGAAATAATTAATAGTGATAAATTATTAATTTGAGTGGTTTTAAAGTATATTTAGAATATATTTTTACAATTTAATACAATGTTGGTCATTGGATGTAATTTCACATTTAAACCAGACATAAACAAGTGTCAATCTTTTGATAGATATTGTTTCTTAAAAACACGCTATTTGTTTTAACAACGGGATTTAATTATAAAATTAATTAATGCAACTTCTATGTTATGAATTTGGTAAAATAGAATTCATTTTTATATTCGGAATATGAAATATAGCTTAGGATGAAATTTTGGCATTGTTCTAAAAAACATCAATTTTTGGTGAATAGTGAAACTACTAAGTGGTAGTTAAAAAACTGAATTTTTCATAAAACTTAATTTTACCGCTTCTGTGAATGGAATTTCTAAAATCCGAGAGACACGGTTGATGTCAGTAAGTAAAATGTGGTTCAATGAGATGAAAATAGTTTTTGGTGAATAGTAACTTTTTACTTTTATTTACCACGGTTAAAAGTAAATAGGATAATTAAGGGTAAGAATGATATTAATATTACACTAACACATGTCCTAATTCTATTGGACAAGTGTATCTTGACCAAAAACAACCTTAAGTGTAAAATATTATCACTTAGGCCCACTTGAATTAGATTAGGACATTTATTATTATTTAATTCAAAGAAGAGTTAAAAGAGTTAAAATCAATGTTTATTTACTAAAACATTTTTAATATAGGGTTATACATAAGATAAATTAGATTGTAAATATTCATTAGAAATATAAAAAGATTTCCTACATAATGGTATTTTATTTGGAATTTTTAGACATCCAATAATTTAATTTATAACACAAATATGATGCAGTAACTATCTTATTAATGAAATATTGACATAATTGATGTTATAAATACCAAAATAAAGGTAATTTAAGACTTTTTATGAATTAAACTAATTTTATAGGTTAATATGACATGTTATTATTGATTTAATTAACTTTTTTCTAACTTATCATTCTGTTATGATTTTCACAAAAATCAATTACTAAATAGTGTCAAAATTGGCATAAAATAGTTTTTAAAACAAATATTATATTATTAATTGTTATTTTATTCCTAAAAATCTAAGGTTCAGACAAATGACTTAGATAAGGTTATATATATTAATAATAAACAATTTGGGGTTCGTTTGGCTTCTTATAGTAAGTTTATTAACCTTATAGTGTAAGAACACAAGAAGACACAGTAAAAGTAAAATTATTTAACTTAAGGTTAAATCAAAATGATAAGGTTAAAATAGGAACCTAAACTTGTCTAAATTGTATTGGATGGGAGGATTTAGACCCATCCCCACCTTATCCTCTAAATAAATCAATTTTTAGCTATTTAAAACCGAACTTGACTTTATAATAAAATAATATTTTTAGTTTTTCCTAAGATGCCCCTCTCCTCCCTTATAAAAGGGCACCGCCTCCCTCTCCTCCTCACACCAATTTGAGCATTACATCTCGGCCAAACCCTGAAAAAATCTCTTCTCCACTTCCCTAGTATCATCCTAGAGGTCCTGGTCCTCTTAAAAGGCCAATTTTAGTGCCCTAAAAGGAGGTCTCAAAGAAGCACTTGAAAGAAGAGGTAATATCCATTACCGATCCTTTCCAATTTCTTTCTTCTTCAACTTCTTCTTATTTAGTTGTTTAATTATGAAGTAATAACATCAGTATCACTCATATAATTATATGTTATTATAAGTATGAAAAAAACCTATTTAACCATCTATCCATCCTACGGAAAATGAAATCACCGCGCGTGCGTACGTACAGAATACCGTCTCCAAGCCGTGGTGTAATCTATTTTCCGCCACCACCTTAATAGGATGGGTATAATGGTGTAATGAGTAACTATATATGATTATTATAAATTGATATTGATACTGAAATAGCATACATACACTTCAACACAATTCCACGACCATGGGAACGATATCATCGCTCGTGCGTACATACGGACTACCGTCTCCACGACGCGATGAGATTCATTATCCATGTTAACCATTCCATAATGATTATAAAGTTTATATAATGAATAATAATGGAATATATGACATGGTAAATCTACTAGATTTATGTATATATATATATATGTCATCTACTTACTTCCATTCAAGACAATAAGGAAAGGAAAGCAGCGTTCATGCGTACGTACGGACTACCATCTCCATGAACGGTGTGTTTCATTTCATTTATCTATCTATTATATATATATATATATATACTGAATATATATGATATATAAATCATAATTTATATTCTGGAAGTAAGTAAATCATGATATAAGTAATAATAATGTCAAGAACAACAAGTCCAAACACCTACAATAAATGAAACGATTTTACCCAAGACGCTTCTTTAACATGAATTTACAAAAGAACGGGTAATATAAAGTCATAACTGGACCATATATGATATAATAACAATGAATATGATTCTTGAATAAGTCAATAACATGATTTAAATCATTATACAGGAGGTTCAGACACGTACAAAGCAAGTCGGACCTAAGGTAAGGGTAATATCACAATCTCATTTTTATCCGAGATTGTTTATACTTTGGTATTTACTGGGGTATATTTTATCATCCACATCCATTTTTCCTCAACATGTAATATTTATATCCTTATACAATAGTTTATATCCAATTTTACCCTTTGGTGAGTTTTTAGTAAAAGATATGAAAGGAATCTTTTGTCGTTTTCGTACGAGGTACTTTTTCACTTTTTCGACAAAAGTACGATAAGAATGTTTTTTTAACTTATACGAAATGAATGGATTTTTAAAAAAATTATTTCTAAGAAGCTTCCTTTAAAAGTTTTCAAGTTTATTTTTAATCAACTTCTTTTAGTTTAAAATTGTATGACATGTTATGAAAGGATAAATGTTTTTGAAATAGAAAGGATATTTTTCTCAAGAATGGAGTTCAAGTGTTTTATCAAAATTATTTTCCATCTAAGATAATATAGGGTTCTGATTCTATCCCTATCATTACATTGATTTGATTATGTTGTGATGGAATTATTTTTATGAATTCATTTATCTTATATGAATTGTTTTATGATGTCCCGATGTTTAAGAATTCCATTTTTATTACATGGGTTATGCAATGATGTATGATTTAAGATTTTGTGGCACACATAAGAATAGCATCATTAAGAGATGGGTGGGACCTATATCTCCCTCCAATGAATTGGGTAAAGATTTTATATCTCATGAGATAGACATGGCTGGAATGGTAGGTTATACAGGTTCAGTGAAACAGGACTGAAACGAGGGTGACTCGGTTCAGAAAGGGACTTTGTCCACTAAGATAGTCTTGACAATGAGTCTTGACTAACAAGAAATGATTCTCTATGATTGTGTGTGTATTACAAAAAGTTTCGTGTTTTAAGTTATGATTATTGGGATTACATTTCACTTCTATGATTTATTCCATGTTATGAAATTATTATTTCTTTTGCAGGTTAAGATTTCCAAAAGTTATGTTCTTACGTGTATGATGTGATTGATATTTCTTTTTTTTTACCCTTACTGAGCATTTGAACTGACCCTTTTTATGTTTTCTTTTCCCCCAAGATTAAAAGAAAGGTTTTAGGTAAGGAAACAAAAATGGGAGAATCTTTATGGGAGATGTTGAAGATCTTTCAATACGATTATAAGATTATATTCCGAGTTTCCAAAGACACTAAAATATTATGGTCCTTGTGTGTGTGTTTTCCGAAAAAGTAATGTAATGTCTATGTACGTCAGGCTTCGGGTCTCTACAGTTGGTATCAGAGGAAAGGTTTAGTCAACCTTTGGAAACTAGGATGCAAAAACGTTAGTGAGATCCCTAGAAAAATTTCTATGGTATGTCTAGGGATGTCTCTAAGGTTAAGTATACGTATAGGTTATAGTACTAGAATTACGCTAACGATCATAGAATTAAACCTAAGATGTTAGATATTTAAGGTACTCCCCCTTTATTATGTTGTTTTATCTAGCATGATTTTTGCCTCTCACAAGATTCTTTTTGTGTTTTAGTTAATGGAGGGAACCAGAAGGAATTCGGTTAACATTGAATCCAATGGACAAATTGGTGACTGTGAGCAAAAAAATTGTGTATTTACTAGAGAGAAAGATATTGTGATTATTCCTAATCAGTCATCGCGATATATGATTAACAAGGTGAAATTTAGTGGTATGCCTAATTCATCAAGGAAGAGGAAGATAAACTATTATGCATGTTCGCATGTTGAGGAGCATAAAGAAAGGAAGATTGAGATTTCTAAAGAAGGGAATAAGAACCTTGAGGAATACCTCAAATGGAGGGACTGATGTTATCTGTGTGGAGAAAAGGGTCATAGAGTGACAGACTGTTATGGAGTTCAATGTCTTATTTGTGGAGAACATGGGAATTACCCAACTCAATGCCCTGACCTAAAAAGTTACTTCTAAATCAAGGAAGGACTTATTCCAGGACAATCATTGAAGTGGATGGACTGAAGTGTTTATGTATTGGTATTCAAGAATAATGTTGTTGAGGTACTTTTATGGTGTATTGAAATATTTATGTATTGGTCTATTGTGGTTTTAAATAATTTTAAGGTACCGTTAACCATGAAAAGTGATTCAAATATTTTGGAAAGTAGATGATATGCGCATAATGAAGGGATAAGGAGAAAATTAAATGTTTGAAAGTATTCATGAGCTCATGATTGATATAAGGACTAAGTGATATCATGGTTTGAGTCTATAGAATTTTGAGGATTTTGGTATGTGTAAAGTGTTAACTTTTAACTGCATTCGCGTTTTCACTAAGGTTCAAGGGGTATTCAAGAGAATACATGATTAAGGCCTTTGAATGTTTGGAATGTGACCAACAAGACATATCTTATGATATATGGGGATTAAAGATGGTATTAAATGTCTGGTAATCATTTTCACTATATTATGACAATGGACTGCAGTATTATGGATAAGCCTAAAGACTAGAATGGATTATGTTGGACATAAATTAGTATTGTTTAAGGATAGAAGTTATTTTTTCGATATTATTGATGGGATGTTATAGTAATGTAGTTTTAGAAAAAGGACAACCTGCAGGACGGGCGACAGACCATCGCGTCGGACAAGGCTGTGGGAATCGAACCCACAACCGAAGTGCAACTGGCCTTTATCGCCTACCACTGGCCTACAGGAAGTCACTGTTTAGTAGAAACTAGTTTTATTTTATTAAGCAGTACGATATATGATGTATAAGTCCATTTTAGGAACCATATATGATTAATCTCACTATAGATGGACTTATGTATTTGTTGATAACTTTTCTAACCTTTTGTTTGAGACAGATGGAATGACCCATCATTCTATCACATGATCTGCTAACAGATCATGAATGACAAATTCAACTTCATTTCTTTAAGAGATGAAGTGGAAATTTTCCAAAGAACGAAAAACAGTGAGACTATACCAAAATCACGAAAGTATTTCTTCTAATTCCAATTTCATCAACTTTAGGGAAATGATCTTGAAAACCAAAAATGTTGTCCTAGTGCCCTTATATCTGATTAATCAGATGGTACCTTAGATCATCTCAAATCTATGGCTTTATGATTGTTGGCTATTTCATAGCCATGTTCTCAACCACTCTCCATCAGAACTTGATGGTTAGATTTTTCTTCCATATCCATATTTTCACCTATGTTCTCCAACGTGGAAACCCAGTGATGAGTTAATTAGGGTAACCGTTACGTTTCATACTTTTGTTTTTTAAAATATTGGTTTTGGTATTCCTTTTTACGATGTGGGTTTCTATTAAAGAAACTTTTGAATAGTAAACCATTTATAACCCCGACGAATTTCGAGTGCGAAATTCATTTTAAGGGGGGTAGAATGTAACAGCCTGAGATTTTATGAAAAATATTATTTTGATTTTATTAATGTCTTGTCTTGTACGCTACACAAAACGGAGCTTGCACAACACACATCCTTGACTTGCCTTGTATTACACGCAATCACGACCTTCCTCGATAGCGTGTGTAGTACGCAATACCGAGTTTCACTAAACAACGATATGCTATTAAAATATTATTAAAACTAGCCGTTATGAATAGTAATAACCACCTTTTAAAATTTTAGAAATTTCAGCTCTCAAAATGGACTTCATTTTTGGATTCAGAATATCGAAATTAGCTTAGAGTGAAATTTTGGTAATTTTCGGATAACTTTAATATTTTGATGAATAGTGAAAATTACTAAACTTTAGTTAAAAACAACTTTTTCAATCGAAATAATTAATAGTGATAAATTATTAATTTGAGTGGTTTTAAAGTATATTTAGAATATATTTTTTCAATTTAATACAATGTTGGTCATTGGATGTAATTTCACATTTAAACCAGACATAAACAAGTGTCAATCTTTTGATAGATATTGTTTCTTAAAAACACGCTATTTGTTTTAACAGCGGTATTTAATTATAAAATTAAACAATGAAACTTATATGTTATGAATTTGGTAAAATAAACTTCATTTTTAAATTCGGAATATGAAATATAGCTTAGGATGAAATTTTGGCATTGTTCTGAAAAACATCAATTTTTGATGAATAGTGAAACTACTAAGTGGTAGTTAAAAAACTGAATTTTTCATAAAACTTAATTTTACCACTTCTGTGAATGGAATTTCAAAAATCCGAGAGACACAGTTGATGTTAGTAAGTAAAATGTGGTTCAATGAGATGAAAATTGTTTTTGGTGAATAGAAACTTTTTACTTTTATTTACCACGGTTAAAAGTAAATAGGGTAATTAAGGGTAAGAATGATATTAATATTACCCTAACACATGTCCTAATTCTATTGGACAAGTGTATCTCGACCAAAAATAACCTTATGTGTAAAATATTATCATTTAGGCCCACTTGAATTAGATTAGGACATTTATTATTATTTAATTCAAAGAAGAGTTAAAAGAGTTAAAATCAAAATTTATTTACTAAAACATTTTTAATATAGGGTTATACATAAGATATATTTTATTTTAAATATTCATTAGAAAGATAAAACGATTTCCTACATAATGGTTATTTATTTTGAATTTTTAGACATCAAATAATTTAATTTATAACACAAATATGATGCGGAAACTATCTTATTAATGAAATGTTGACATAATTGATGTTATAAATACCAAAATAAAGGCAATTTAAGACTTTTTATGAATTACAGTAATTTTATAGCTTAATATGACATGTTAGTATTGATTTAATGAACTTTTTTCTAACTTATCATTCTGTTATGATTTTCACAAAAATCAATTACTAAATAGTGTCAAAATTGACATAAAATAGTTTTTAAAATAAATATTATATTATTAATTGTTATTTTATTCCTAAAAATCTAAGGTTCGGCCAAATGACTTAGATAAGTTTATATATATTAATAATAAACAATTTGGGGTTCGTTTGACTTCTTATAGTAATTTTATTAACCTTATAGTGTAAGAACACAAGAAGACACGGTAAAAGTAAAATTATTTAACTTAATGTTAAATCTAAATGATAAGGTTAAAATAGGAACCTAACCTTTTCTAAAATCTATTGGATGAGAGGATTTCGACCCATCCCCACATTATCCTCTAAATAAATCAATTTTGAGCTATTTAAAACCGAACTTGACTTTATAATAAAATAATATTTTTAGTTTTTCCTAAGATGCCCCTCTCCTCCCTTATAAAAGGGCACCTCCTCCCTCTCCTCCTCACACCAATTTGAGCATTCAAGATCGGCCAACCCCTGAAAAAATCTCTTCTCCACTTCCCTAGTATCATCCTAGAGGTCCTGGTCTTCTTAAAAGACCAATTTTAGTGCCCTAAAAGGAGGTCTCAAAGAAGCAGTTCAAAGAAGAGGTAATATCCATTACCGATCCTTTCCAATTTCTTTCTTCTTCAACTTCTTCTTCTTTAGTTGTTTCATTATGAAGTAATAAAATCAGTATCACTAATATATTTATATGTTATTATAAGTATGAAACAACCCTATTTAACCATCAATCCATCCTATGGAAAATGAAATCACCACGCATGCGTACGTACGGAATACCGTCTCCACGCCGTGGTGTAATCTATTTTCCGCCACCACCTTAATAGGATGGGTATAATGGTGTAATGAGTAACTATATATGATTATTATAAAGTGATATTGATACTGAAATAGTATACATACACTTCAACACAATTCCACTACCATGGGAACGATATCATCGCTCGTGCGTACGTACGGACTACCGTCTCCACGACGCGATGAGATTCATTATCCATGTTAACCATTCCAGAATGATTATAAACTATATATAATGAATAATAATGGAATATATGGCATGTTAAATCTACTGGATTTATGTATATATATATATATGTCATCTACTTACTTCCATTCAAGACAATAATGAAAGGAAAGCAGCGTTCATGCGTACGTACGGACTACCGTCTCAATGAACGGTGTGTTTCATTTCATTTATCTATCTATTATATATATATATATACTGAATATATATGATATATAAATCATACTTTATATTCTGGAAGTATGTAAATCATGATATAAGTAATAATAATGTCAAGAACAACAAGTCCAAACACCTACGATAAATGAAACGATTTTACCCAAGATGCTTCTTTAACATGAATTTACAAAAGAACGGGTAATATAAAGTCATAAGTGGACCATATATGATATAATAACAATGAATATGATTCTTTAATAAGTCAATAACATGATTTTAATCATTATACAGGAGGTTCAGACACGTACAAAGCAAGTCGGACCTAAGGTAAGGGAAATATCACAATCTCATTTTTATCCGAGATTGTTTATACTTTGTTATTTACTGGGGTGTATTTTATCATACACATCCATGTTTCCTCAACATGTAATATTTATATCCTTCTACAATAGTTTATATCCAATTTTACCCTTTGGTGAGTTTTTAGTAAAATATATGAAAGGAATCGTTTTTCGTACGAGGTACTTTTTGACTTTTTCGACAAAAGTACAAGAAGAATGTTTTTTAACTTATACGGAATGAATGGATTTTTTTAAAAATTATTTCCAAGAAGCTTCCTTTACATGTTTTAAAGTTTATTTTTAATAAACTTCTTTTAGTTTAAAATTTTATGACATGTTATGAAAGGATAAATGTTTTTGAAATAGAAAGGATATTTTCCTCAAGAATGGAGTTCAAGTGTTTTATCAAAATTATTTTCCATCTAAGATAATATAGGGTTCTGATTCTATCCCTATCATTACATTGATTTTATTATGTTGTGATGGAATTATTTTTATGAATTCATTTATCTTATATGAATTGTTTTATGATGTCCCGATGTTTAAGAATTCCATTTTTATTACATGGGTTATGCAATGATGTATGATTTAAGATTTTGTGGCACACATAAGAATGGTCTCATTAAGAGATGGGTGGGGCCTATATCTCCCTCCAATGCATTGGGTAAAGATTTTATATCTCATGAGATAGACATGGCTGGAATGGTAGGTTATACCGGTTCAGTGAAACAGGACTGAAACGAGGGTGACTCGGTTCAGAAAGGGACTTTGTCCACTAAGATAGTCTTGACAATGAGTCTTGACTAACAAGAAATGATTCTCTATGATTGTGTGTGTATGCCACAAAGTTTCATGTTTTAAGTTATGATTATTGGGATTACATTTCACATCTATGATTTATTCCATGTTATGAAATTATGATTTCTTTTGCAGGTTAAGATTTCCAAAAGTTATGTTCTTACGTGTATGATGTGATTGATATTTCTTTTTTTTACCCTTGCTGAGCATTTGAGCTCACACTTTTTATTTTTTCTTTTCCCCCAGGATTAAAATAAATGTTTTAGGTAAGGAAACAAAAAGGGGAGAATCTTTATGGGAGATGTTGAAGATATTTCAACACGATTAGAAGATTATATTCCGAGTTTCCAAAGACACTAAACTATTACAGTCCTTGTGTGTGTGTTTTCCACAAAAGTAATGTAATGTCTATGTACGTCAGTCTTCGGGTCTCTACAGTGATTTAATATGAAGGGGTGATATAAACAGTTCAGATTGGTTATGTGAAAAATGAAAAGAAGTTATAGTTTGTCGAATATTATGAAGTTAATTATTAAAAATATACCCTATACAATGATTAAGTTAAAGATTGAACTATTAAATTTAAATAAAAGTTTAAATAATATAATAAGGATCAGAAATAGATAGGGATAAAGTAGGATTATAGTTTTTTTTCAGTTTTTAAATTAATTATTCATTTAATAAGGATCTACAGGACATTGTTTTCAACCATAGAGTGTTTTTAGTTTATACCACATAAAAGGAGAAGAAAAATAACTATTAACTGTAAGATATTAATGTGGTGGTAATAGTTATACTATGTAATTTTTTCGGTATTGTATAAAATGATGCATAGTGAGATAATAACTAACTAAAAGGATTAAGAAAATAAATGGTAAAAGATAACATGAATTTTGGGGATTGGAATGACCTCTAAAACTTTGTAGAATTTATTTTTCATTAACCTCTTCTGATGAATCTAGTTTTTAGGTCGCCACTCTTTCTCCCATGATGTCCTAGACTATTTTATCTGATATCTCCCCCTTAATTATTCTTTTCTAGACCCTAGGTTCATCACAATCTTCATGATTCACTAAGGGTCATAGGGAGCAACCTCAAGATTTCTCAGGGCATGCGGTGGGACCTTTTCTATTTTTATCTTTTCTTGGATGTTTTCTAATTGTTGTTTTTTGGATGGTGATTGTGGTTCTGATGGGGGTTCAAGAACTTCTATATCTTCTGAATGTGTTTTTATGGTTCACATTAGTTCCCCATTCCAATAAATGTTGAGGGTTCCGGTGGACTTTCAACAGTCAATGATGATGTGTTTGTTTATGGTTCTAGAGGTGGGGGTGCACTGGCCTCAGTGAATCTGGTGCAGTGTCGATGCAGATTAGTGTGGCAGTTACTGGTGATTTTTCAACCTCAGTGGTGGTGTTGGTGTGGCAGTTGCGTGGCTCAAGGTTCTTGGATTCAAGGTGACCCCAGATTGAATTTCATGTTGATGGGTGATGCGGGAACATGTGAGATGGTTTCATATTGGTGGATCTCAAAGTCTTCCCTCAATTTTAATATGGGTCTGGATTTGGGTAGGATTCATCGAATGTACTATTTGTCTTTCTTTTGGAGTGCTTCTAGTATATGATTGGGCTCCAAGACAGGCTTTATTATGATTTTTTTATGGTTCTTTGACTACATATTATTGTATTGTTCTGAATAACACAAAAAATTATTTTTTTAAAAAAAAAATTCAAGGTTCATTATAAGAACTATCAATGAATAATGAAAAACAACTGTGGAATTTCATTTAAAGTGGAGTATAATTTAGACTTTTATTTTTTTTTTATATTCTCATTATTTATTATTAATGAAATTAAGAAATATTTCTATATATTTAACAACGGATTCAAATATACCTATTAAATAGTTGGAAATTTACAATGAAATCAGTGGTTTATAAGACATAAAAAATTACGAAATATTTTTTACAATTGAAATTTTGTTTATTGATCATGATAAAAAAATTTATTGATATATAGTGAATTTGTTCTTATATTAATTACTTATTAAAATTTTAGGATGACTGATCCACATTGATGGAATGGGCGGTATATAATCCTAGGCTTAATATATATGGGTATTAAATTTTTTTATAAATATTCATCATACTAAAAAATTATTTTTCTAAGGACCACAATAGTTTAGTGTCTCTAGAAAATTAGAACCAAATATTCTAACTTTTTGAAATATCTTCAATGTCCTTAATATAGATCTTAAACTCTACTAATTATACCTAAATCATTTCTTCGTAATCTAGGAAAAGAAAACATAATAAAGGGGTGGGCTAGAATGCTCAATAAGGATAAATAAAATAAATTTGTAAGCCTAATAGGAACATAAGGGTATGATAACATGAGAATTGCATTTAAATATAATAACCTACATATAAAACATCATAATCACGAAACATGGCAAAAATATTGGCATTTCATAAGACAAGAATCCTAAGTAAATAGAGATCATATTCCATTGAAGCATAACATGTGAATAAGACCTAGAATTGTGGAATGCACGTCAACCTATAACATCACGAACACATATAAGTAGAAGTTGTTCCACACATAAATTAAGGAAATAAATCAGGAACTCTCATAAACTTATGGACATGAAATCTGGTCCACGAATAATTTTGTGAACATAAAATCAGGTTCACACATAACCTTGTGAACGTGTAATCAGGATCACACATAAAATTATGGAATGAAACCAGGTCCATTCATAACATAGTGAATATGTAATCAGGTTCATGCATAACATTATGAATACATAATAAGGTTCACTTATAACATTGTGAACATATAATCATGTTCATGTGTAAACTTATGGACATGAAACCATGTTGATTCCTGACATTGTGAACATGTAATCTGGTTCATGCATAATAATTATACTGTTGATTCATCCCTAATTATCCAATGAAATGGAGGAAGATATAGGTCCCACCAATCTTATAATAAAATCCTTCATTCATGTACTACAAGATAATTGAAACATTCATCATATCATGACCCCTAAAAATATATGTCTTTTATAAACATCTTATCATAACCCATTAAATGAAATATGCATCATTAACATTTCATCACATCATACCCTATATAAAAGAGATAGGATTCAAAATTATTTCATAAATTAATAACTCATGAAAAGAAGTAGGTTCCAAAATCATATAACCCATGGGATAGAAATGGGTTCTATGTGTATCATTCTATAAAACCATTAACCATTTATGAAATTATATGAATTGAACCTTTGGATATTTACCTAGAAAGGCATGAGTTACATAATAGATTTCATTTCAGAAGTAAAATAACTTCAAATGATATTTTGATGAAATTTATTAAATAAAATAACATTACTTCATTGAAAATAATGTTTAACACATAAAACCATTAGAAACCCATTTTCATCAAAAATGCAGTAAAAACATATAATAAAGGAATTATATAATTTTTAAAAACTTTCCCTTGAAAACATTTAAAAGAATCATGAAATAATTTTGAAAACCCTTTTCCTTGAAAACATATAAAATAAGTTTTAAAATATTTTGAAAACCACTTCATTAAAATACTTTGGAAAATTATAAAGAATTGAAGAAAATGTTTCAAAAACCACTTTCCATGAAAAATTTTAAAATATTATTGAAAAGGTTTTTAATACTATTTATTTGAAAATACATTGAAAACTTATAAATAAGGATTGAAATTTTTTTGAGAACCATTTTCCTTTAAAACTTATAATAGAAGCATGAAAACGTTTTGAAAACCAATTCATGGAAGATTACTTTACTAAAATTTTCATAAAAATTATCTTTTTAAACATGAAAATTATTCTTTACATAAATGATGGAGGTTTAATATGTACATTCCATATGAGGTAAAAATAAAATTTATTTTTCATGGTAAAAAGGATAGAAAAATTCCTTGTTTGTATTGTGACAAGAATATTCCTTTTAAAACATTTGTAAAATAAAAAAAGTGTAAAAATGTCTTTTAATGATTATATAATATTATAATATTATTGTAATCCCTTTTTGAATATTTTTTTTGAAGGAAAATAGATTTTTGATCGAAGGGAGAGGTAATGTCATACTTCATTAAAAATACATTCTTGACTATCTTATTTACCAAAGAGTGAAAAAATGGAAACATTACATGGATCTGACATAAATAAATAGATGTTAACAAAAATAATAAGTGTTCTTGAGATATGGATCATAAGATTTAATCAATGGGAGCATTATCAAAAAAAATCTTTATAAATGGTGAGATTATAGCCACAAAATGTTACCAATTTGGTAACCTTGGATCATAAAAAATGAAAGAATAACATTACCTGAAGCATATAATATAATTATAATAAGTATATTCAAGTTGTGACATGTAAAATATTGTATATACACCTAATTAAAAAATATAGTTTTTTAATAGGGAATGTATCTCAAAGAAGGTAATTTGAGACAAAATCACATTACAGATTTGGTAACTTTTGAAACATAGACCTCATAATATTTATATAATTAAATGGATATGTAAATTACCATATATTAAATTATAATTATCATATAATACATCTATGGTCATTATAAACACCACACAAATGAAATGAGTTTTGGTTAAGGCATATATCTCATCGAAATAGGAAGTGAGATGAAATCTCCTTACCATGTGTCTCGACTCTCATCATAATCATTAAAACCTATTATATAATAAATACCAATTTATTATAAATTTATAAAAGAACCATAATCCTATATCTAGAACCATATATGGTTTTATTATTACTTCATATTACCCAGTTATTAATATTTCGATGTTAGGGATTCACTTTGGGTAATATTCTCTTTGTTCAAATTTATATTAATTTATTTTATATTTTTTTCTTTATACATATATCATGATTTAAAATATTTGAAGAATTATATAAAAATAATTTATATTCAGTATATTTTTATTATAATAATCTACATAATATATAATTATGAAATAGAATTCACTTTTCATGGAGACGGTAAGTCGTACGTAAGAGTGAGTGTTCCTTCCATTTTATTGATATATTAAAAGAATGAAATTAAATAAAATATATGTATATATGTCTATATTATAATTAAAATAGTATTAGTATATCATATATTATATAATTTCATCAAACACTTCCTTAACTCATTCAATGTAGTGTGTGAATAAATCACATCTCATTGAGGGGGCGGTAGTCCACAATTCCTCAAACAAAATTATCATATTTACACCAAATGGAAGGTATATTTATATGTGTAAAAATTTATAAAATAATATTTAATACATAATAAGTATAATATATAACATATATAATCATATATCTAATTATAATTTCTATAATGATTTGTGGTAAAGGAAAAATGAACAATCAACATTTAGTGAGGTGGTAGTTTTCTGTACACATAAATAGAATGTTTGTTACTCATTAGATGGATGTGTGAGTAAGTTTAGATCAAAGGATTATCAGAAAAAATCCTTTTACACATAGGGTAAATGTTTTTTATAAAATAATGTGATAATAAATTTTTAGGGAGACCATAAGGAAAATAAAATATTAGTGTTTTTTAGGGAGGGTGTTATCTCTTTATTGGATAAATTATTTTGGTTTTCACTAAAGGGATTAACTAGAAGAATTTAACATAAAATTGAGGATTAAATAGGGAATGAAGGATTTTTGGGATGATATTTTAGAAAATATTGACTTAAATTATTAACTTTTAGAGGTGTGAAGAAGTAGGAGAGGTGGTGGCTTATTATACGGAAGGGAAATGACACACTTGGCATTTTTGAAAACAAGTTCATTGTACGCATGATTTTACCTAAAAAGTCATAAAAACCCAAAAAAAATAAAAAATTTAAGGTTTATTCATAATATATGACCAGAAAATGGGATTTGGAATAGAGGATTGGTTATTTGGGCCCTTAATCTTATGGATTATTCCTTTGTTAGGCTTAATTTTACCTTAATCAGTCTTATTATTTTTAACTGTATTCCATAATATTTGGTAAAAAATTAATTTGACCATATTAGACATTATAAATAATTTTATTCAAAATATGGAAGCCATTTTAAAAAATTAAAAACTCAGAAATAACAGAACTAAATTTAAATTTAATCTGAGAGACGAGACAACAATGCAGGTTTTTATAATAAAAATGATCCAAAGTTTGATCTGTGTTTATATCCAATTCCAATGTGAGGTTTATCAATATTTAGTACATTGTATTAATTTATAACAATATTATCATATTAAACTTTTAAACCAATTTAAAATATAATTTTCCCTTATAAATAAATTAGATTAAAAATAAGTTCTCAATTAATATTCCATATTTTTAACTAATTATTAAAAAGTATAACCTCATTTAAAAATAAAACAAATTATCATAACCTAATTTTTATGATTTATTTCGAAATAATAAGTGTATTGTTACATATAAAATCTATAAAATTTCCAAAATTTTGGTTTAAAATGGGTTCTCCATTGAAATCTAGTAAAACTACCATTATAAAAATATCAGTTTTAAGCATATAATTGGGTCTGTTCTTATATTATATCTATCAAATATATTTGATAAATTTCAAAAATATTTTATTTAAAATATAAAATATATATATTAAATTAATAGAACTCACTAATTAATTTAAATTATTAGGGTAAATTAAATTTGTGACCATAAAAATAATAATATTTCCCTTAATACTCATTCGTTTTTTATATTCATTTCTAATTAATTGGTAACCTATGAATTAATAGTATAGTTTTTTAAACTATATTTTTTCTTAAATTAGTTAATACTATTCATTACCACTAATTTAAAATTATAGGTCTTATCTTATTATACTAAATAATAATATTTTAACAATATATTATTTTTCCGTAAACATTGGTCATGTATATTATGTAACCAATTGAGGAAAGCCGTTATGGCATGTAACAAAATATTTCCTCAGTATTCTATGTAGAGTTAGATAAAATTTATGTTTCATGTAGTGCATGATTAACTTGTTGTTGCATATAATTTAATCCAAACATGGTTCTTTAATATAAAATATACTATTTTTAGTGTTGCGTGAAACACAAAATACAAAAATGATTAAATTAATTTGAAAATTAATAATTCACTGAATTTATAGGTGTTGCATTCTACCCCTATAAAATGAATTTATCCATTGAAATTATTATTTATAATCAATGGTTTAATAATTGAATGTTTCATTCATAGAAATACACATCATAAAAATAAATAGTAAAACATACCTTAAAAGGGGAAAGTTGGAACCACAATGGTTACCCGAAGTAACATATAAATGGGTTTCCACATATGAGAGCCTATGTTGGGATTGATTATTGGACATGGAATAGAAATATCACTATCATTTATTGGAGGAGAGTGATTGAAAACTTGGTTGGGATAACGTTAAAAATCAAAAATCCATAAATCCGTGATGATCTAAGGGACCATTTGACTCATCAAAAAAGTAGGAACCATGATAACCATTTTAGTTTCACAATTATTTCACTAGAGTTGAATAATTTTTATAAGAATTTATTCTTAAATTATTTTATTTCCTTTTATATGCACAATCTTACCCTTTGGTTGCGCCTTAAAAAATTTCCACTTAATCTGGTACCCTAAGAAATGAATGGGATTTTTTTATTCCGGAAGTACTAACAGATCATTTGATCCATGATAAGTCATCCCATATTTCTTTAGTTAACATAAAAAATAGGTTATCATATATGTATAATTTATCATGTGGTGATATTATATGTTAATCTCAAAAAATATATTCAATGTTTGACATAAACATTCCATAAATTGTTAACCTTATAACACTTACAAAATATAATTCACCTTTTCATTCTTAAATATGATCTTATCTTCTATAAAATCATATTCTTTGGATACCTGGGTTCTTCATTTCACCGATAAAACATTAAATGTGATTTTATTATTCAAAAACTTATGTAGAGGGATATAATCACATAAAACTTCACCAATGGATGAACAACAACATTATCATAGGGATTATTTATACAAAATCAAAAATGAACGTCCTGTATAAAGGTGGAAAGGATAAATTTTCCCCCAATTGTCATTATTTACTTCATCCATTGTGATTGTGTAATATTTAACTTTTCCCATATTCTTTTTAAGTTTTTGTGTCTTATCATCAAAATTAACTATTGGATTGGGGAATTACTTCACATAATTCCCAAACTCCACTCACTTGAAACATTAATGTGTGGGTAGTTCATTCTACTAACCATTATCTCAACTAATTTCATTGAATTTACACATCTAGTCACTTATATATTCGTTTTCTCAGTGTCTAATATTCCTACACTTAAAACTTCATTTTTTTTCTTTTTAGGCTCTCTCTTAGGTTCTCTTTCCCATTTTTGGAAAGTATGAGTTTTAATATTTTTCTTTTCTCCATGGTTTTTATATTAACATGTATCTTCCATCTTCACATTATTCTCAAAAACAAGATATTGATACCAAACTCTAACCTCTATTTTATCTTCTATTGCATAATACAAAATATTCTCATAGATAATAAAGTATCTTATGGACAATACCCTTCTAGGACATGCCTTTAGGCCACTAAAAAACCTATCAAATTTACATTTGGGTTAGATGAAAATAATAGGAGAGTACCTTGCATGTTGTATGAAATTATCACCATAGGTACCAATAGAGTCATCATCCTTTTGCTTCAACCCAAAAAACTCCTTTTCCATCTTGATATGAAGGACACTAAGAATGTACTTATTTAAGAATAAGTTCTTGAACTCATCCCAATCTTTCTTCCTCATATTATTGAATATATTATACCACTTGTCTGATTCACCTTCTAAATGATAAATATACAGAATGACTTTCTTCTGACCTAAATACTGGATAATAGAGAATATTACTTTATTGGCACTGATCTAGTGTTCATCAACAAGTGGATTAGAAGACCCACTTAAAGAATGTGGATTTTGCCTCATGAAGTACTCAACAGAATGTTGTTACCTCATTTTCTCGTTTGGAATATCATCATGATTCGTATCTTGAGAAAGTTGTGAGAGTACAGAAAGAAGATTTATTATAAAAATAACCACAACATTCAGTTCATTAGGTGAAAAATTAATGAATTATTCTTCACAATCACTATTGATGTCATTCCTTTAGGTTCCATCAATTGACTATAACCAAAATCATAGAGTAAGAAAGAATTATCATAATGAGGAGAAAAATAATATTGAAATTTCACTTATATGAAGTATAAATTATGAAACCCTCCATAATCAATGACACCTTAGGTTTACCCTAGTTTATTCATATCTAACACCTATTTGAATAATTCATGTTGGTTCTAGAAGATTTCAGGATTTCCGAAAGCATACCCCTTGGTAGTTTCAAACCAGGCATGTAGCAAGGCCAATTGTGGTATAACAGATTATGTCGAGTCAGGTCTAAAACATCTTGTTGGAGTTTTTACACCAAGGTACATCAATGATAGATCCACATCCACTTTTAGTATCTAGAGAGGGATGCATTACAAGTAAACCACATACTCTATGCTTTACCAAAATTCTATGACATTTTCCTATACTTTTACTTATCCATTTAAATATCCCTAGATATTTCCATAGGGTTATCACTAATTCTTTATCATCCTATCTTGAAACGGTTGACTAAACCTTTCCATTGATACCATATATAGTTACCCAAGCTTAACATACATGAATATTACATCATTTTTTACAAATATTCATCATATTACAAAAGTATGTGCCCGAGGACCATAATAGTTTTGTGTCTTTAGAAACATGGAAAAAATATTCTAATTTGGTAAATGATATTCAATGTATCTAGTAAAGATATTCCCCCCTAGTATTTATACCTAAAACATTACATCATAACCTTGAGAATGGAAACATAAAAAAGGGGTGATCTTGAATGCTTAATAAGGGTAAATAAGGGATATGTGTAAGCTTAAGATGAACATAAGGGTATGAGAATGTGATTGTAACATTTGGAGATAATACCCTTCATATCAAAGAACAAAATCATGATACTTGGAATATAAATCATAAGTCCATAAGATATGAATCATAAAGAAATCAAGAGAAAAAAACTTGGAGGAATAACATATTAATAAAACATGGGGTTTTAGAATGCACATCAACGTGTAACATTAGGAATATGTATAACTAGAAATAGGTTGAAACATTAAGTTAAGGACATGAAATAAGGCCCTCTCATTGTCTTATAGACATGCGTCCTGGTCCATGAATAATTTTGTGAACATGAAATCAGTTTCATGCATAACATTGTGAACATCTAATCAAGATCACGCATAAAATTAAAGTCATGAAACTAGGTCTATGAATAACATTTCAAACATGTAATCAAGTTCACACATACCATTAAGAAATCATAATAAGGTTAACTCATAAAATTGTGAACATGTAATCAGGTTCAGGCATAAACTTGTGGACATGAAAATAGGTCTATTCATAACATTGTGAACTTGTAATTAGGTTCACACATAACAATTATACTCATGAGTCATTGATCGTTATCCAATGCATTAGAGGGAGATATAGGTTCCACCCGTCTCATAATAAAATCCTCCATACATGTTCTATAAGATAATAAAATCTTTAATCATATCATGACCCAGAAAAAGTGAGGGATTTTATAAAAATCCTATCATAACCCATGAAATGGATTGGGATTAATTAACATTTCATCACATCATAATCTATGAAAAAGAGATAAGTTTCATAATAATTTTATCAAAGTGTAACCCATTAAAAGATATAGGTTTCAAATGAATATAACCTATGTAATAGAAATGAGTTTCATATACATAATTCCATCGAAACATATACCATTTAATAAATAATATTAATGGACCTTTTTAATTATTTTTATAAGTGTATGAGTTATATCAAGGGCTGTAATCTTATAATGAAAATAACTTAGATTGATTTTTTAAATCATTTCTTGAATAATATATCATTTCATCATTGAAAAGTATTTTTCAAACATAAATCCTTTAAAAAACTATTTACTTAGAAAATGCATTCAAAACATATAATAAATGAGTTAAATCATTTTTAAAACTCTTTCCCTTGAAATCATATAAAATAATCATGAAAACAATTTTAAGACCTTTTTCCTTGAAACATATAAAATAATCTTGATTTTTTTTTGAAAACCATTTGTTTGAAAATATTTTGAAAACAAATAAAAGAGATTTAAAATGTTTTGAAAATTTTTTTCCTTGAAAACTTTTAAAACATGCTTGAAATCCTTTTAAAAACAATTTAATTGAAAATACATTGAAAACATATAAATAAGGCATGAGAACATTTTGAAAATATTTTTCCTTGAAAACTTATAAAATAATATTGAAAACGTTTGAAAAAACACTACTTAGAAAATTAGTTTCAAAAAATCATTAAAAATAACCTTTTAAACAAGAAAATGATGCGTTAAATAAATTATGGTGTGTAAATCCATACATATCATACGAGGTAAAAATAACATTACTTTTTCATGGTATAAATGGATAGAAAAATGTTGTATTTAGAAAGTAATAAGAAGAATCCATTGTAAACATTGGTAAAAGAGAAAATGGGTAAAATATTTATTTATTATTATGTAATAATATAATATTCTCAGAAACCCTTTTCAAAAATATGGATTTGATGGAACACAGATTTATAACCAAAGGGAGAAGTAAAGTTGGACTTTCTTAAAAACACATTCATGACATTCTTTTGTACCAAATATTGAAAAAGTGGTACCATTACTTGTATATAACCTGAATAACCAGAGGGTATGAAAAATAATAACGTTTCATGAGATATGGATAATAATATTTTAGGAATAGAAGCATAATAATAAATAGTCTCGATAAATGGTGAGATTGCAGCCATAAATCATTACAAATTTTGTAACATTGGATCATAAAAAATGAAAATAATAAAATTAAATAAAGGCTAACATTAAATTAAAAAAAGGATGTTAATTATGTAAAATTTCAATGGAATTATATACAACTTGTGTAAATATAATGGTTCATAACATGGAATGTATCTCAAAGAATGAAAATAGAGAAAACATCACTTTAATATTTTGGTAACTCTTGAAAAATAGACCTGGTGATATATTTATCATTAAATGGATATGTAAAAAACAATAAATTATATTATAATAATCATAGAATAAATCTATGGGATGTATAAATTCCACCAAAATTAAATAAGTGATGATTAAGGTACATGTCTCATGGAAATAAAAAGAGAGATGAAATCCCCTTACCTTATGTCTTGACTCTCATCATACTTGTTCAATCATCTCGTATAAGAAATATAAGTTCATTATACATCTATCACATAATCATATTATTATATATAATACCAAATATGGGTTGATTATGATTTTATGTAACTCGATTTTTAATATTTCTATGTTAAGGTTGGACTTCAGGTAATATTCTCTTTATTTTCCACATGTGTCTAAATTTTTATGTATATTGGGTTATTATACTTAAATTTGTGTTTTTATATCATATATAACACTTATTTTCAATAAAACCATCTTTAATACATTCTTGTAGTGTTGGAACGAATCACGTCACTTGGTGGGGGGCGGCAGTCCACACTTCCTCAAACAAAATTATCATATTTATACCAAATGGAAATTATAAATATATGTGTTGAAAAATAATTTAATAAGAATAAATAAAAAATATTATATAATATAATATAAATATATAAACTTAATTTCTATCAAAATGTCCACCATGAGATTCGGTAAAGAAAAAATAAATAATTATCGTTTAGTGAGGTGGTAGTTCGCGATACACATAAATAGTATGTTTGTTACCCATTATATGGATGTGTATGTAAGTGTAGGTAGAAACATTAGCATAAAAACATCCTTTTCTCTTTAGGATAATTGTTTTTTTATACAATCATTGGATAAAAATAGTTGTGGAAAATAAATAAATGAAAGGAGTTTGGGGGTTGTTACCTCTTAATGGGGTAACTCCTTTTAGTTTTCACCAAAGGGAATACTTGGAAGAAATTATGATAAAATGTAGGATTCAAGGAAAAATTTAGGATTTTTTAGAGGATACATGGTCATATTTTATTCTAACCTAAGTGGTTTTAGAGGTGTTAAGAAGTGGGAGAGGTGGCAACCATTTAAAGGGAAGGGAAAGTACACACATGGAATTTTCAAAAATAAGTAAGTTTTACCCACGTTTATTGCAACTAGAATTCATAAAAAAACCAAAAAAATAATGGAAGATTTATGTTTTAAATATTTCCATATAATGGGTGTTGGATAAGTTTCATGTTCATTTGGGCCCTTAAGTTTAGGTTTATTCCCTTGTTAGGGTTAATTTTACCTTAATCACTATAATTAATTTTAAATCAATCACTAATATTTTTGTTCAAAAATTAATTTTATGATATTTTACATTATAATTTAGTATTATTCCAAATATGTAATACATATTATGAAATTATAAATTAATAAGTGGTAGAATTTAATTTAAAATTTTCCCCATAGACGGGATGACAATGCAGATTTTTAAAGTAAAAATAATAACAAGTTTACTATGTTTGTATATCCAATTTAATTTGAAATTGGTTACAATAAAATAAATTTGATTAAATTATAATAATATTATCCAATTAAACTATATATAAAATTTAATATATAATTTAACATAAAAAATAAATTAAATGAAAAATCAATTTTGAATTAAAATTTAGTGTTTATAAATATTCATAAAAAATAAAACTAATAGAAAATACCAAAAAATTATAATAACCTAATTTTTATGTTTATATTTCAAAGAATAAGTTAATTTTGACATATTTAATCTATAATATATCATAAATTTGATCTTAAAATGGGTTCCCCATTAAAAGATGCTAAAACTATCATTATAAAAATATCCATTTTAAGCATAAAATTAGGATTGTTCTTATATTTTTTTTATAAAATATATTTGATTAATATAAAAAAATGTTTTATTGAATGTATAACATATAAATTAAATTAATATCACTGAGAAATTAATTTAATTTTTAAGGGTAAAATATCTTTTTTACTATAAAAATAATAATAATTCCCATTATTTTCAATCGGTTTTCATATTCATATCATACTAATTGGTCACCAATGAATTAAAAACTTGGGTAAACCATATATTTCAATGAATTAGTTAATAATATTAATAACTACAAATTTAACACTCTGGGTTATATCTTATTATCTTGAATAATAATACATTAATAATATACAATTGTTCGGTAAACCCTGGTCATGCATGTTACGCAAGCAATCAAGGAAAGTCACTATTATATGAAACGAAAGATGACCATAGAGTTCCATATAGAGAAATCTAAAATTCATGTTGCATTTAGTGCAATATTTACTTGGTGGTGAATATAACATAATCCAATCCTACTGATTTAATATATAATGAACCATATTCAGTGTTGTGTGAAATGAATAATATCAAAATGATTAAATTAAATAAAAAAACATCACAAAGTCTTATGGTGTTATAGGAAGAATAGTTGTTCCACCACCTCCCCTCCTCACCCTTTCCAAATAGGGGGTGAGGATAATCCTCTTCCACCCCATCTGAATACCCAAATTCGAATGTTATTTTCTTTCATCGACCCTTATTATCCTCCGATATTCCACACTGTTTATGTTTTCCCATAAGTTTATTCATGCAACGATGGTGTTATTTTGATTTAGACTTCGTACGTATAATTAATTAGAACCCCAATGATTCTATATATTCCATTGGTGGATCACTTCAGATAGAATCGACTCTTAGATGATGCCTTCTACAGATTATTATTAGATTCTTAGAAGTTCCAAAAACAGATGATTGTAAGGATTTTTGTATTGATGACATTTTTTGATCTGGTTCACAACAAAAGATGAACTAATGTATTCATAGGTGAATGATCCATTATTTATACCATATTTTAATTTTTCTCACTATGAGTATTATTTTAATTTTCACCTGATGTGAGATCTACAAATAACAATGATATGGATCTCCCTCCCTAGTCTTCCCATCCTATTTCAAAAGATGGTGATCCATCGGTTGATGGAAAATATTGTGGACCAATTCCTTTAATTTGATCATCACACCCTTTCTATTTCCTATCCAATCACTCCATGTCTTTTCACTTAAGTAAACATCTCTATGTATCATATATATTTTATCTATATTAATATTGATGGGGGGGGGGTCATTGTAACTAACATTTGTTTATGAATCATATGTTTCTTTTTTTTTATTTTATAGACATATTTTGAGTGATATTTAAATATTCCAGCATGAGAATATAACCAACCCTCATGGGGAATGTTTACCAGGTACCTTGGGTTATAAATTCATTATTAATGGTTAGTTCTTGGAATGAAGGGGCTATGTGATTTGGATATTTTTCATTCGATTTCATGGAACATGAAAGATAAAAATAAGTTAACATGGAATAATGAAAAGGATGAATGGATGAAATGAATAGACCAAGTCCTAGAATAATCTATCTAAGTCTTAATCTAAGAACTCTATTTGAATGTTTAGATGTTAATGGTTTGTATCAGGATGAAACAGATGGAGAGGATATTGATCCTAAATGGTGGTATTTTTTAATTTCAATATGAATGAGGAAGAAGTATGAGTCTAAGATCTAGAGGGATCTTTAATAGAGTGATAATGGTTAAAATTTGAAATTAGATAGGAATTGTGAGAATGTTCATCATATATTAATTGTTTTTATGGTGAATATTGAAGAATTGGATGAAAGTAAATATAGATTCTATAAATTATCTAGTCAAACAAAATAAAAATTCAAACAAATGAAATGATTATTCTAAACATATAAATACCATGATCTCTAGATCATCTAGTTTACTAATGAATATTTAGGAAGGGGAAAAGGATATTTCTCTACCTCACGAATATGCAATCATAGGTAATCCATATACACATCTTGCTATGAGGTTCAGGTTTTTAGTGATATGGTTGAAGAAATAATATTTGGTAGGTCAGAAGATCCTAACAGGTTGTTGGAACAATAGTCATTTTATGCTATCCTGAAGGAGTTAGGGAAGGAGGATGTCGACATAAAGATTATCCTATATTCTAATTAATCTATGATGTAAGATTATTATTATATCATCTTTCCAAAGGTTAATGCTAATAGAATGGACGATAGATTGATTATAGTTGATCATAATAATGATAAAATTGATTGTATCAACAAGAAGAATTAGATATTGGATCTCATAATCAATACAGGGAATCTAAATATAGGGTAATATAATCTAACATGGGACAAGTTGTCCTACCACATCAATGATATCGTGAATGGTGACCAAGACATGATGGTAAGCACTATAACATGGATCATACAGAGTGTCAAAAATTAAAACTACCTAAATATTTTATGTAATAGCATCGTAATTTCCTTTTTGGATTGAAATTTGGTACGTCATGTACACTTTTTAGGTTATAAATATCCATAAAAATTGTTTTCAGAAATAAAATTTTTTAATTGGAATGAATTTTTATGTTAACTTAATGTGGTTGCTAATATAATTTCTTTTATTTATTTTGATTCATTAAACAATGAATTTATTGAGTAATTATTATAATTTATTTCATGAATTAATTTTCCAATATTATATTTCTAATTCCTAAGATGTATTGTCATAAAATTGAAACACTCTTTCTTATTTTGTCTCTCTTGAGGGAACTCATGATATAAATTATTAACAGATCATTAATCTTATTCATATTAAATAATGATGTCCCTGATCCAAATTAATATAAATGTGGCCATTTATTAGATACTACAAAGTATATATGATCATGGTACCTATCTATAATTCATCTTCTATTAATAAAATAAATCTCATGAATATCATTATTATAATCCACATTAAAAGTCTATTTTCCCTTGATCCCTTAATTTTTATTTTTATTTTTTAATGATCATAATATAACATAAAGAATGTTTTTTTGTTTTTTTGTGGAACTAATAGAATATTATGCCTCTAAGTTATAAATATATATTCTATATTCTCATTTTTTTTATAGAAAATATTTTCAAATATACAATTCTTTATGCTTACATTATTCAAATATTATTTTGGAGGAATTTTTGGTATAATGGATTTTGTGTCGTAATTTTTATGATTTCTCAAAATGGACCAATGATATTCTCCAAACTAATAAATATAGTTTTATTATTGTGTAAAACTATATATGTATGGATGAAATGTGACATAATTCAATTATATTTTCCAATGGAAAATCAAAAAAATTATATAAAATAGGTTCAAAATTATTAACGTACTGATTGATATGGTATATGATCCTATAATGAAAAATGGTTTTTATGGGAAGATTAAATCAATTAATGTTCTAAGGGGGGATATTTTTACCATTTCTCAATTGTATATCAATAATTATTTAGTAGTAATTTATCATTACACTTCAGTCAATGATATTTAATTTATTAAATTATAAACCATCTACCTATACCTTCTATTTGTTTTTGATTTTTTAGGAAGGTTATCATAAAATTGGTTGGTTTTATTTCATTTTATATAAGAATATGTCTTTAAAAACTATGGTTTTATTTTATATACCTGATATTGAGAATAAAATTAATAAAATTATTTTGAGTGATAATTAGAATTAAATCAATGTAAGGTGTATCATAATTGGCATGGATATTAACGAATTGATGAATAATTTTAGTGGAAAATGAAAATTATATTGAAAATTTATTGTATATAAACCATACTTTTTAACATTTTATTGGGTATATTTTTTGTTTTATATTTCTTCAAAAATTACTTAATGTTTATGAGAATTTAATATTTAGTATTTTGAATTTTAAGGTATAACTTTGTTTTTTGAATATTAAAATTTATGTTGACTGTAATTAAATGTATGTGAGTGTTGGAGTTGATACCATTATAAATATATATATATATATATGTTTAATAGATTTTGATTCAAAAAATGGATTTCATTATAAAATTTTATTTGGTTTTTGTAATTTTATTTTTTGATATATATTATTATTAAATAAAAGTATAAAAAATATAAAATATTGAAATCATCATCCATCAACTTCTAAATCACCATCCAAAGATAAATAAACCCCATGAGGTAGTGGTAATAGTTGTACGATGTGTTTCCAATGATAGAGAAAATAGAATAAATTGAACTAGGAGCCACATCATTGTGAAACCCTGTATATATAATTAATGGGTCACTAAAAATGGAGACAAAATAGATAACAATTATATAAAATTGTATTTTGAGCTCATATGATTAAGACTTATTTGTGTGCAGAAGTTTCACATTGGTTAATTTCATGACATTAAGTAGAGAAATAAAATTATTAATTACAAAAAAATTCATGAACCAATGACATTTCTCGGTTGATATCTTATAAATGACATGAAGCACTTCATTCCAAGGTGAATTTATATATGTTGTAATTTAATTAGGATAATCATAATAGTGTAGAACCAAAAAAACATACCAATACTCATCCTTCTTCCTTCTGATACATACATGATGAAGAGAAGAAGATGTGTTATTTACGAAAGATGATTTAACAAAATTATACTTTGATTTTCAAATATTTAGAGTTATAATATAGGGGATATGGATATTATAAAACAATAATAAGCATTAATACATGATAAAATTTGTTTACTAGATAACATATGGATGGATAATTTTTTATTTTCATGAGATACACACAATATGGGTAATAATATGTCTTCATGACCTAATTTAATGTATATAAATAGTAATAGATTTAAAAAATTTGTAATATTGAGTTTTTTCAATATGTTGGTTTAAATTATCGATGAACTTCCATATGACTACATAGTTTTTTTTTAAAATCTTTGGTCAATTATTTTTATTCTGAATAATTTATTATTGGTTTTAATATTTTGGGGTTCCATAATGGGTGATGAATATTGATTATTTTTTATGTACACTCCACCCAAACCGTGTCCTCATGATCAATTCTATCATACAATGAGACACTTGTAAAACCCATTTTTTTATTTGTAACAAAATGAATATATTTTGGAACACTTATATCATCGATGGGTGGATTGTGGGGAGCCCAAAATGTAATTTAAGAACAATGTTTAATGGTATATCCACCATTAATAAAATATTATATATAGAATATATTTGAAGAAAATTTTGGATATGGTTATATATAAATAATAATATATATCTTTTTAAAAGGCGGGACATGCTATAGGGAAAAGTAATCATCTACTATCCCAATCATAAATAGGATATGATTCATTTAGCCTTTTATTATTTTCATTATGTAAACCTGGGATTCTTTTATTGTAAGTTTAGTTTTTAATTAGAGTATTTTATTAATTATAATTAGGTTGTTTATGATTTTATAGTAATATTATATCCACTATCATAATTTTTTAGTCATTTAGGATGATCATTCAATAAAGAGACATTAAACCGAGATAAGGGAGTGGGGCAGATGGAAAATCGTGTGTGATAGATGTTTCAATTATTTTTCAACCCATGCATTAATATTATCTCATTTTATAATGATAAACTTAATGGATTAATCATAAATTTTATTAAATCATTAATAAATAGTTTATGATTATAAATTAAAACAATATTATATTGGAAATTTTTTCTTCAACATTCAGTTCCTATGTTTTTTCACATTAAATTTGAAAATAATGATATTAAATTTTTTATATTCTTCTACTGATTAATATTTGAGTGTTTTATGAAGTAATATGGAAAATATATCACATGGATACAAATTAATTTTATACTCATAAAATAATCAGTTTTATTAATCTAATGAGTGAAATGGAATTTTTTAATTTAATAAAAACCTATATTTAGAAGTTGATTCCTCTCTCTCAATTATCATCATTCATTGATAATACATTAACCATCATATTTATTTTAGAATAATTTAATTTATATTGTAATTCATGTTATTGATGCCACTATGAATGTATGATAATTAGTATTAAATTTTAAACTGAGATACCTTGTTTTTTATGTGCTCAACCTCATACTTATAGTATATTATATCTTTATAGTAAGTATTGATTTGGTTATAATAATTTCTAAAACATTCTCAACAACTATAATTAAAAAATAGAAAAGATATTATTCAATTATCATATAGAGAGAAACAATGAGACTTAATTCCATATAATTCTTCTATATTAAATTATAGAGATATATTCATTCAATTATTATTTAATTGGATTTAAAAATATAAAAATGGATTCTTAATGAAAATATTATATATTCATTTTATGTATTTATACTATAAATAATTTCAATTAATTGTATGATGAAATGGTTTTGATATGAATACATAGATTTATTATATCAAAATGAGTCAAAAATCATTATTAGGTAGTATATTTATTATTTTATAGAGGGTATATGGTTATCTTTATTCTATCTAATAGAAGAGATATTAGTGTACTATGATGGACCTAAAATTTATTTTTATAGGAACCATCTTGATAAAATCTTTATTTTTGAATGGTTCTAAAAATATATGAATTTCTGAATGATATAGAAGTATAATTATGAATATATTTAAACATTGGATGAATGCATGGACCAAACCTATTGGTATTATAATATAAACAAGATATTTTGATGATTTAATTGAAATTATAATGCTCTATAATTTTTGAATTCCTCTTCTTATAGTTATGTCCTTTGGTTAACAGTGGAGGCAACACCCCTCTGATGGAGGTGACCTCTTCCTCATATCCTTATTCCCCAGGATATATAATCTTCTCGTTGATGAAATCCCATGAATTAATCTACTCTCCTCTACAAGTACCTACTCCATTGACTCAAAAAATCCTATAGATCACGATCTAAGGTAAGGTATTAATGATTTGATATTAAATTTGATTATCCCCCTCCTTTGGGTATTAAATTTCATTTTAGATTCCATTAGGAGACCTATATATGAGTGTTTGGTTTTATTCATCCAACTCTACTAGTAATAACATTATGGGTAACACAACATGGGTGATTTTGTCTCAAACTGCGGTTCATAATTTCAATACATGAATTTCACTATCCATATATTCATTGATGACTGTACTTTTATTTTTTGGTAATGTGAGTAATTAATATAATATAAACTTATATTCATCTTGTTACACTAATTATATTATTTACATGAAATAAAAAACTACCAAATATTGTTAGTCTTGATTCAAATGTTGGTATTTCTTTTCAAATTAGAAAACCATTATTTTATCAATGAATTTTTTAATTAATTATGTTGAATCATTTCTTTCAACAAATCTAGTCTTCACATGGTGAATAGGATGGAGTTGTTTTCACGGGATGAAATAGATTTCCCATATTGGATACATGAATAGATTCAAATGATTTCAAGGCCAGACACCTCTCTTTTAACAAAATTATCTTCTATCTATTAATGTTTTTGTTAAATTTATCAAATTTAATGATATATAGATGTTATGTACCATAGATTTCCTTGATTTGTTTCCCCTGATCATGATTTTAATGGAGTGATCCCATTATATAATATATATTCTGAAACTGAAATAGACTTGCATCTTCTTCTAAATCCCCTAATAACGAGCATTACTTCCAACACGGTAACAATGTTGAATGGGGTCCTTAGTAAAGGTTTTGTACTTAGTCATTTTCCCTATGGTATGAGAATGTAGAAACCATACTCAACCATGATGATAGATAAATTTCACTACAAGGATCATCATTGAAGCTAGATCCCCACATTTTTTCATTATCCATATAAAAGCATTAAATTATTATATTTTCATAACACATGTTGTATAGATGTTGTTATACTATATTAATCTAAGTGGACTGGTCCTTCAATCCTTTCTCAGTATGGGGAAGATCAAGTTATGAATTCCCCTAAGATTATTCAGTTTTATTACAATTATATTTTACTATGATCATTATATAAGACTATGGTTACTTTCAAGGATACTATTATCATTAAATTTATTCCCTTTTTAATGAGGTTGTAAGGACCCATGTTTTATCATATTTTAAATTTGATCATAAACTTGATTTTTTTATTTCAGATGATTATAATGGGTAAAATTGTAATTTTCTTCCCTTGCATATTATCTCAGACAATTTTTTTTACCACTCTATTGGTCCCATAATAGAGTGTTCACCGTAGGATAGGAGTTTGTTATAATTTCAAGCCATTCTAATTTTAGAGAGATAATTAATATTTAACATTTAATATTCAATAAATTAAATACTAATTTGTTTGTGCAGGTTTTATTAGTTATATATTTTAAACAGAGCATAATATTGAGATTCAATATTCGTTGTTGATTCCAATGTATGGAGTTTTTTTAGGTAGGGAATAAAATCTTGTTGGGCATTGGGCCCTGGCCAGGCCACAATTTTTTTCATTTCTCTTCTTTTTTTCTTTTCTTTTCATTCTTTTCTTTATTTTCCTTCCTTGGATTCTTATGTATGATGCTACAGATTCCCCTTCACATTACCGAAAGAGATAAGTGGTAGGTAATTAATATAATTAATTGGGGATATAGAGTGGTACCTAAATGGGGATTGAGATGTGCCAGATCATTGGGTGGCTACTGTCGACTAGGTAAACGAGAAATGCTTTGGAATATTCCCCCCAAAGGTATGATATTATTTGTATTTTTCTATAAATTACCATATTTTTTTCTTTTCATGTTTTAAATGGGTATTATGTTTTATTGGATCCCCTTGAGGTCTAATCTACTACTTTGTGGTGAAAATTGGGGTTTTGGGGTGATTCAATGGTTTTTTATTCAGGAAAACTTGTGTACACAGCATGTGGTTTAGGGAACACATGTCATGTGTTCTTCCCCTTTAGGGAAGATGAAAAATTCAATTTAAATTCCATGTAGGGTTCATAAACATCATGTAAATGAGCTCGGCCATATAGATTAGTACCCATCCAGGTTGGGTGTGTAAGGGAAACGTGGATGTCTAGAGTACACGATTGGACCCCATGTGGGTTACACACTATGTAGAAGTGCATGGTAATTCCATATACATGGACATGCCATGTGAGGTACATTGGAAGGTACCCCATGTAGCGTATATTCCATGTACCATTGTTTAACTCCATGTACATGAGAAATTTAAAATCCAAGTCAGGTGGGAGTACACTTCTAGGTGGGTACATGTTGTGTTCTTAGGAAGACACATCATGTAGTGCCCCTTTTTCAACCCTTTTGGGGGTTTTCATGTATTTTTATCTAGATTCAGATTTGAAAATACGATTACCTCATTCTGAGTATCATTACACATATATCGCGATTGGGAAACACTTGTTGTGACTATTACTAAATATATAGGTTCTTACTTTAGGGATCGAATCATGTTTTCTCTAGAGATTGATACATGGAATGAGAATGAATGCTTTAGAATTTAGACCAATCTAATTATAGAACATGATCTAATATGGTCCATGATCCATCTCTTTTGACCTTTGATTTTATATATTCCCTTTGTATACATCTCCCTTATGAGATGTTCACTTCAGGCTGAAGAGGTCATGAGACTTGTTGTCTAAGAAGATACTATGTAGGATACCTCTATCTTATTTATTGTTGTAAGGATCCCGTATGGGATTCCATTTATTTCATGCTGACGTAGTGAATTCCAAGTAGGATTTATTTACATATGTACCATTATGAGGATCCCATATATTATGCCTCTTCCTTCATATCATTTTGTGAGGTTTTAGTATAGGATGCCTCTTCCTATGTACTGTTCTGAGGATCCCTTTTTGGATTCCTTTATTTTTAATTTCTTTGGATCCCATGTAAGATTCCGCTTTTTAACATCCCTATTTTGGATCTCGAGTAGGATGCCATCACTTATGTGTAAACCTTGTGGACACCAAGTAGGATTCTTCTATTGTGTTTGAATTGAGGGACCTGATGGGTACCTTAATGTTTGAATGGCCCTGAGTGTGTACATCAGGTTTGGCTATAGATGATTTTAGGTTTCACCTTAGAAAACATTCCAAAATTTTAAGCCCATGGGGCTACAGATATAGTGTTTGTTTTATGTGTTCAGACAACTGCACTAATTCCTTTATGCTTCACATTTTTACTGTTGATGGATATATGATATCTAAAGGATCTTCCCAGTTGTAGTTGTTCAGCGGGACACGAGGCATTTTTGTTTCCCTTTGGGATTCTCAAAATTTCTTCCAATTATCCAACGTCTAATCAATGTTATATTCATATATTATTTCTATACAAAGTGGTACTACCTGGGATCATGTTTTTGAACCTCTATATTTCATTATTATTTTATTGAGATTTTTAGTGGTGTTTCCTAGTATCTGGTTGTTGATCCTATGAATATGATATACAAGCATGACATCCCTAGTTTTGATACTCATGGATGATTCATCTCTCTTGAGTGATGATGGTGATTATGCTCTCCACTGCTCATGGGTTAAGTGAGGATGATTATGCTCTCCTCAACCCAGGGTTGTCAGTGTATGATTATTCTCTCCTCAAATTGTGTTATATAAAAGATGATTATTCTCTTCTCGACTTGTGTATTGTAGAGGATGACTACACTTTTATCAATTTTTCATATGATGATGATATCTAGACATTCTCTCTAGAATCGGGATTATGAGAATTTTTATTATTATTGTGGTTGAGCATGGTATACCACACCTATTATTGGAATAAATATTTATATCTCTATGGGTGGGAATGATATATCACTGAAGATATCTCCTTATAGATCACCTAAGGTCAGACCCTTAGGGTTTATCCGAGTCTCAATTTCGTGAGTTCTTATAGACGGATACCTATGGAGCATTCATTGGATTGGAATTACATGGAATGATTAGTGTGGAATCAATCTCTTTGAAATTTACATGATATATGGATAAACATAATTGGAATTTTATGTTACAATGATTGGACACGAGTAAGGGTAAACCCAAGTGTAGGACAATTACCCCCTTATGGTGATGAAGTTTTCCTAGACATTTTTGGCATTGGCTAAAAAAGGTATATGTTGATTAATATTACAAACACAAAGATTGAATTAATTATACAGAACATAAGTGGAATGACATCCATCTCAATACCCATGTGCAAGATTTGGAAGTGATCAGGATTACGAACCCATGAATCAATTATTGATTGGTTTTATGTTATTTCATTCACTTTAACAATGAATATTAATATTCATAAATATATGTATTGGTATGGTAATATACATATATATACATATATACATGGACATCCATGGTGTAACTTTCCCAGTTAAAGGGTATTACTGACCTAGGGTTCAAATGTGGTTACTTGTTTTTTGGATTTATTTATCTTTTTTGTTATTTATCAGCTAGGTTGATCATTTTTATTTTTCATGCACATATAGAATAATATCATTATGTTCATAGTTATGGTGAAGTACCGATATTATCTCTCACCCATGCATTTGAAACTCAATATTCGTTTAGACATTATTTCTAATTTTTAGGTTGACCACAATTTAATAGTGGATATGGTTGAGTTCCAGAGTTGCATGCTCGAGAAGAGCTGCTCATGTGAGTTCTTCTATTTGGGCTGGTTCAGTTTGAAGGTGTATAGAGAATAGATATGTGGTATAGCTTAGATTTAGTATTATATCCCTATAATTTTATTTCAATTTCTTTTTTACTCATGTATCTATATTGTAGGAAAAGTGAGTGAACAATGTTGTATGTATGACATAGTTGTTCGAGCATTTAAAATGTTTCATTTATTATTACAAAAAGTTCTATTTCAGTTTATTTACTACTTCCAAAGTTTATTTATTTACTATTTTGTGTGATACTTATCTATTGTCATTATTTTATTACTCTAATATGAGGGTAGAGTCTCTCCACTCTATCACATTCAGACCCATTCAACTAGTTGAAATACACTGGAATACGGGGAGGCGTTCCTGTGGCCTCATAACAAACAAGGTTGGAGAACTAATTTAGTGGCATTCTGGTCAGGATGTTATGAAGTTGTATAAGATTTGTTCTTTTCCAAGTCTTTACTATTTGGCATATTTTTGACATGAGTAGTAGTAAGTTGTTATAACCTTAAATGGACATTGGACTAGTGCATCAAAGAACACTTATTTAGGTAAGAAGTCCTATTTTACTGGGTATGAGATTGTTGTTCTGATCTGGTATGTTACTATTTTATGTGATTTTCACCTTGATAAATGCACATGTTGTGGGAATATTATGATTTACTTTGGATATCTGGTTCTTGGCCTTTGGAAAGAGGATAGTGATGGATATTGACACTTGGATAGAAAAGTAAAGAGGCATGTCATGAATCATTTTTGTCATATAGGATTCACATCATATTGGCCAGATCGTGTGTGATTTTACTAAATAAAGAGGACTATTTAATTATTTATAATTACATGTATATATATTAAATTTTGATGGCAGGTTATGTGGATCTAAGTTGAGGTGTTGATGTTGAGGCTGATGACTCATTCCTCATGCATGGGAGGTGTAGTGACCCTAATAGGTCGATAAGGCTACGTGATTCTCATATGTTAGAAGCTTTTGGGGGTATCTTTTTATTCTGGTTATATAGTCAGATTCCATTGTATGACGCTGATAGGTAAAAAAAATTTCATGGGAACTAGACCTCAAAGGGGGTATTATTGTATACAGATGCTCATTGAGTGTCATTTTAGTCTCTTTTTCTGTATTGGTATCATCGCCTCTATGATGAAATTCCCTATGAGGATTATCAGTGAGGATGAGGGCCCCTGTAGGTTGTGTTTTCAGTTTTGAAACTTGTAGGTAATTATGATCATTACCTTCTATTGAGTAGTTTGATCTTTTGGTCGTTGATGTTAGACCTAGATACCCTTATTTTGACTCATACCCTTTTATTTCAATGCCCATTTTTTTGATGGAAACCTACATGAGAGGTTGGTCTGGGTTTTTAGATGCCTTCTTAGGTATTGATCATGGTTTTATGCTCATTTTGAGATCAATGAACAATAGGTGCTCAAATTTTTCATTATATGCATGATGATTCCTTCTTATTTTGACAAACACCATTCGTGATTTGGTATGAAGACTATATTTGATGGGTATGATTTTTTGGGTTCCTATCCTAATTGACCATTGTTTTCATTGTTTCTAATGTATTCAGAGTGTGGGTAGATTCTCATGACTAGAATCATGTCGGGTGATGGGAGGGAATACACTTATATCATGACAATGGTGTGGTGCCATATTTTGAAGAGAATATCCAAAGGATCTTCTAGATTAACGAGAATTATGTTTTATGTATAAAAGTCACCTTAGCCTTATTTTGGATGAATCTCTATAGCATGATTTAGGTCATAAAGGCATACACTTGTTCTCTTGATGTTGTTAATCGGTCAGTTTCTGAGTGCGAGCTATATACAAATGGTTTAAAGAGTTTTAATAGGCTTGGTTTCCTGGGAGTTGTGGTTAAATGATTAATATCTTACTATGTTAGAGGTGACGGTGATGATGTTTGGGGTACCATAAGATGGTGGACCCATGTTTGAATCCGGGTCTTGTGTTGATAGGAGAGTGAGTGTGGATAAAAGAGTGTTATACATGCCTTCGATGAAATCATAGTGTACTTCAAGTTTTATATAATGATAATCAATATGGAATTTATCTTGAGTACATTAATAGATCATTTACCCTACACCTATATTATTTTCTTTTAAATGTCATATTTTTTTGTTGAAGGAAACCCATTGAGGTTGTGTTAATAGAGTGGTATACGGTATGTCATATGTTGGGGGGTGCACCATTGGTTGTGTGAGGGTATTGAATCTCATTTTCCTTTTTAATTTATCATTTTTCATGGGTTGTTGTTCTAATAGTTTGGTTTTGAGATGATGATAAGGGTATTCCAATGGCGGAGTTTGCCTGATATGTTTCATTATGCATCTCCCTTGTAGGATATAGTTTTTAATGCTATGAGGATGGTATTCAAGCATACCAAATAGCATGTTGTGGAGATTCTCAGGTTGAGATCTTATTTTCTATTCTTACCACCAGGCTTCTCAAAAAAGATATGGATTATGGTGGAGAGATTTTAATAACTGATGATTTTTTGGATTGTAAATTTGAGTTGAAATTTTAATATTTTTCTTTAAAATTCTTGTAAGGGGGGAAATTGGATTTTCCCTTAGTAGATGATCTCAAAAAAATGTTATTCCCACTCTATTGTTCCTAGAATAGGGGTTTTACCTAGTAAAAGAGTTTGTTGGAATTCCGAGCTATTCGAATTTTAGAAGAATAATTAATAATTAATATTTAATAAATTAAATATTAATTAATTATTATGGGTTTGTTAAGGCATATCATTTTAATGTTGCATCATATTGAGATTTGTTCTACTCAATTGAATATAGAATAATGATTTTTTCTTAGGCATGGCGTAAAATTTAATTAATAGATGTGGACAAGTTGGCCCCCTTTTCTTTTTTCTTTTTCTTAATTTATTTCCTTTCATTTCATTCATTATATTTTCATGTACACCCCATGTGACCAAGATATAGGTGATGAATATGGATAAATAGAAAGATATATGTGGATATAGAGGTACTGTTGTGGGGATTAGGATGTGCCAGATCAACTTGCGACAACCGTTGACTATGGAAATGAGTGAAGCTTAGGAAGATTTCATCCAAAGGTAGTCCATTTTTATGTTTTTCCACAAATTATTTTATATTTTTTATTTTATAGTTTTAAATCCCTATTTTTTTGGGGCCCCTTTAATGCTGATCTAGTACTTTTAGAGTGATAACGGGGGTTTCAAGGTGATTTAGAGGGTTTTCATTCGGGAAACCCTGTCTAAACAGCATGTGGTTCAGGGAACACATGTTTTGTGTCCTAACTTTTTGGGGAAGATAAATTTTTTTTAATTACATACCATTTATGGGTCATACACACCATGTATAGGGACTCATCAAGGTAGCCATGTACTCAACCAGGCTTCCTGTGAAAGGGGCACGTAGCCATATAGAGTATAGAGACAAAACTCATGTGGGTCGCATGCCATATAGAAGTACACAAGTAGGCCGAATACATGTATAGGACATGTGAGGATCATGGGTAGGACCCACTATAGAGTACATGTTAGGTACACTTCTTTTACACCATTTACTTGTGAATTTACATTCCATGTTCAATGGGATTACATGCCCTAGTGGGGATTTGGGAGTACACATTGTGTACTCAAGGAGATATGTTGTGTATTATCCCTTTTTTATCCCTTTTTGGATTTTTCATGTCTTTTTCGGAGATCCTAATTTGGATATAATATCAGTCCATTCTAGGTATCTTTCTGTAAATATCATGATGGAGGAACCCTTCTTGTGTTTTATAGACTCTCATATGGTATTTTAGACTATTCCTAAATGTATAGGTTCTTCCATTGGTGACCAAATTAAATTATCTCCTGAGAGTGAGACATGGAATTATAATGATAGGTTTGGCAGTCAGATTAACCTAGTCTTACAACTTGATCTGAGATGGCCGTTGATCCATCTCCCATGACATATTTCATTCAGATTCCCTTGGAGTAAATATCCATTGCAATATGTGACATTTTTACCCCAAGATGTTGTGATGCTTTTTGTCCAAGAGGATCCCATGTAGGATGCATCTATCTTCATTATTTTACTAAGAATCTCATAGGGGATTCATTTTCTTATAGGATGAACTAGGAAATCCCATGTAGGATTCTGACCTGTTTACTATTCTAAGTATCCCATGTAGGATTCCTATTCCTTCATACCATGTTTTTAGGGCCCCATATTGGATTCCCCTTCCTATGTACCATTCTGAGGATCACTTGATGGATTCCTCTATTGCTTACTATTTGGCGATCCCATGTAGGATTCTCTTTTTAACTTCTCTATTGAGGATCCCGAGTAGGAATCCTTCACATATATATAGACCTTAACCATCCCATGTAAGATGAAACACTTTTTTATGTCTTCAATGACCCATTGGTTTCCCTGATTTTTGACTAAACCTAAGCTTGTACTCCATCTTTGGGTATAGATAGTAGTAGTAGTCACCATATAACCCTTTCTAATTGTGAAATCCCATGGGGTTATGGCTATAGTGTTGTGTTTAGGCATTTTTACATCCTCAATATTTTGTTTATACTTCACTTGTTTACTACTGATGCAGTGTTTCCAGCTAGAGGTGTTTCTTAGTTGGTGGATGTTGAGCCTAACATAGGGCATCATTCATTTTTTTAGGATCCCTAGTTATGATTTCTTATATCTAAATTCAAATCCATGTTATTTTTTATATTTTACTTTTATTACAAGAGGTAATACATGGGATCTATATTTTCATCATGTATATTTTATTGTAATATTATTAGGATTTCTAGATGTGTTTCGTGGTATCCATCTATTGAGCCTATGAGTATGATATACAAGCATGGAATACCTAGTTTTGATACTCATGGATGATTCTACTGTCATTAGTGATTGGAATGATTAAGCTCTCCCTGGGGTATGGGTTAACTGAGTATAATTAGACTCTCCTAAACCCAAGGTTGTCACTGGATGATTATTCTCTTCTCGACTTATGGTCTATAATGGATGATAACACTCTCCTCGACCAGTGGATTATAGTGGAGGACTACTCTCTTCTCAATTTTTCATATGATGAGGATCTTGATACATTCTCTTAGGAATTATTCTTATGATCCTTTTTTATAAGGATATTTTAGCTTGTAATCTCACATCTATGATTGAAATTAATATTTGGATCTGGAGGGGTGGAAAATATATCACATCTAGGACATGTCCTTACAGAATGCCTAAGGGTAAGACCCTTTGGGTTCATCCGAGATGAAATTTCATGACTTCTTATAGACCTGGTCCTATGGATCAGACATTTTATTGCATTTACTTTTCATGAGAAATATGAAATCTAGCTCTTCTCCATTTACAGTATATTTAAATGTACTTCCCTACAATCCTTCATTATAGTGATTAGAGGCAAGTGCAGGTGAACCTACGTGTAGGGTGAGTATCCCTTATAGTGACTTAACATGTTCAATGAAATTTTCAATGTTTTCAATAGTAGGTATATGTTGATTGGTATTAAGGAATCATAGAATGACTTAATTATTCATGGATTCAGTGGCACAACATTCATCTCAATTCCAATACATTTGATGTCTAGGAGATCTAGATTACGAACCCAAGAATCTAGTTGTTATTAGTTATATGTTTTTTCTTTCACATTACTCATTAATAGTCATATTTATGTATATATGTATAGGTATGGGACTATGCATGTATATTAATTTAAAAATAGAAATCCATGGAGAAAATTATCCAGTTAAACATAATTACGGACCCTGGGTTCAAATGTGGTTTCATGTTTATTGGATTTACATGTCTTTTGAGTCGTGTCTCAATATGAATGAGACATTTTCTTTTTCATGCATTTAAAATAGTATATCATTACGTTTATTATTGGGGTGTATTAGCGAGATTATTTATCACCCTTGTACATGAACCTTAATGTTTGGGTAAAGATTATGTTAGATTTTAAGGTTGAGCACAATCTCATGGTGGATAGGGTTGAGGCCCAGAGTTGCATTATCAAGTGGATATTATCATGTGGGTAATATTGTTTGGATTTTAGTAGTTTGAAAAGGTATAGAGACCAAGTATGTAGTATTTTGAGGTGTTAATACTAGATCCATGTACATTTAGTTTAGTTTCTATTGTACTCGTACCTATTTGGGGTCAACCTAGTGGGTGACCAGGGATTTATATATTAAATAGTTGTTTATGATTTTACATAATTTCATTTTTTATTACATAATTTTATATTTCATTTTATTTACTACATATACAATCTTTTTATTTACTATTATGTATGATACTTAGCTATTTATTCTATTTTCATACTCTGATATGATGGTATAGTCTCCCCACTAAATCAAATTTCGACCCTCACTACTAGTCGGAATCCTATAGTGCATGGGGAGGTGTGATTGAAGCATTGTAATAAACTACCTCAAAGCACCAGTTTAGTCGAATCCAGGTTAAAAAGTTATAGAGACGATCATTATTCTTGGTTGTATTGAGAGTACATTAAATTTATATATTAGCTAAAATAATAACTTTATTTAAATCAAAAATATGAAGATTTATTCAAAGAATAAAATTTACATCAGTGATTCATGAAAATTAAGACATATAAGGATTTATACAATGTTAGCACCCCATAGCCAATTCATAATAATTTATCAACTATATTAAAGATGTAAAATTTTAATAACTATTTCTTCCATTTTCCATTCTAATAATCTATAATAAGATAATAAATTCTTTGATAATTTGATTCCAAGATAAAGAAAAGTTCTTTAACTATAGAAATAAAAAATCAAGGGTGTCTCTATAATTGATTCTCATGGATAAACACTATGAATATTCCCTAAAATTCAGTTAAATAAAATCATGTTCGAAATTATTTTTTAATTTATATCCTATAAAAAATAATATTTAGTTATTCTAGAAAATATGAAATTTCCATTATTCAACTTAATTATTTATCCCAAAAGGTGAAGTATAATTTTTCCTTTTATAGTGTAATATTCATCTCAAAAATGATTAAGAAAATTAATATTAAGAAAATTTTGGCCCCTTCTCATTACCTATCATCTGTCATTATAGGCCCTCTTCATCAATATATTAATGGATATTTCAAATCCACCCACAATTGGTCAGGTTATAATTCTATATTTTCCTTTTTGAGTAATGAAATATATTATTTTATTATTTTTTATTTTTTACCATAAAATAGATGTTTATTTTATGTTCTGAAATTATCATTGTGCAACAAAGAAATATGAACAAAATAACATGGGCATGTATAAAAATATTC
This sequence comes from Viscum album, assembly GCA_963277665.1. Classification (NCBI taxonomy): domain Eukaryota; kingdom Viridiplantae; phylum Streptophyta; class Magnoliopsida; order Santalales; family Viscaceae; genus Viscum; species Viscum album. Next base: position 741,647,915 of record OY728138.1, on the reverse strand, counting down.
CTCACTAACATAAATGAGATATCTCATTTTATAATTTTATCTAGTAATAGTTCCCTAGAAATCTTTCAGAATAGTCACCATTTCTCATGCAAATTGGTTGAGGGGACTCATCGAGTTCTACCTTTAATTTATTTTACTCTTGGATTCAAAAAGATTAATTTTTAAAACTAACAATTGAATCATTGAAATTACCCATCCAATGATAGCATCCCGTCATTCTCAAAACTATACTCATGTAGTAGATTTCAATGAATACAAATTGTTAAAAGGGAAGGCCAAAAAGTAATGTATCCCAGAACATATAATCTAAGAAAATTAATATCCTCAACATCAATCCAATTGATAAATGTGATGATTTAATTTTGAAATTCTTCAATGAAAATATTATAGTGTTTTATTATTATTAAATTAGTTTAGAATGATATGATCTATAAAAATCTATGTTGATATGTTTGCATGAATGGAAAAATATTTCATTATTTCATGCAAGAATCAAAGAACAATGATTCATGGGTATCATATACCTCTAAATGGAGGATATATGTTCTTATATTGACATTAAGATGATGGGTCCCCACAACAGATAAAATATTTATTCTATATTAATGTTTCATATGGGGAGTAATTCCCATATAGTAGGCATTCTAGGAAACATATAAAAACCACATTTCAGTAATATCATCCCACACATAATCACTAAATAGGATAACGAATTGGTTAAACTCATACTAGAAGGATACAATAATTTATCTACAATAAAAAAATATTAATAAGGATAGTGATCTTGATGTATAAAACTTACCGAGAACCTTTTTATAGAGGCATGAGATATGACAAGATACATGATTTTTTGTATCTATGAAGACCTCCATAAATTTTGAGCTTTAACAAAGTATAAAAGAAAAACTAATATATCATTCATTATAAATAGAAACAATATAGTTTCCCTAATATAATAACATCTAATTATAACGTGATACATCTCTTAAATAAATTAGAAATTTTCATAAGAGAATAATTTCACTTCTTCCATGAAGGGTTATCTTAATCAAAATAAATAGCTATACTAAGGGAATAACTATACTTTTTTAAAAAAAATTGGGGCCAAAGTCACATTTTATTATTAAAGAAAATCAAAGACCCATTTTAACTGGGTAGAGGGAGACCCATTAAATATCCTGAAGGCCTGGTGGGCATGTATCCCATTACATGGCCCGTAGGCCCAAAATTTTGGCCTAAGGCCCATTGTGTGAATAATGCTGCTACAGTACCCACGCTGCTGCAATACCACACAGTACCCACCATTGCTACAGCACCACACAATACCTACCACTGCTAGAGTGTTCTGCCGCCACTACAGTGCTTGTCGCTGCTACACTACCCACCGTTGCTACAGTTCGCCGCTGCTTCAATACCACTACAGTACTACTATAGTACCTATGCCCAATGTGTTTTTAACCCACATGTTTCATATAGGATTACGGGGTGCTATTATCTATTCATTTTATTTATTAAATTATGTATGAATCATAGGGGAATATTAACAGTAATAATATAACTATCAAATGAATCATAGAAAAATAATAAATTTTTGTTTGTAATTGTGATTCCTTATATTTTTTCACTCATATATTTAGATAAACAAAATGGGTTTTTGATATCTTAGTTTCCTACAGATCTCTTCTATGGATCATATTTTATATCCATGGATATATATTTTGTTTTGAAAAAATCCATCCAAGGATATAGGTAGAGAAACCACATATGTACTAGTCTTTTCATAATGAGTCAAGATTCATTAAATAGTGTTTTTAAATGTAGTAATGTCGGATTATCCATCAGGATATTTTAGTGGTCATCATTAACTCCAAGGTTACTCACACCTCATATTTTATTATGATATTGTGGTATTCTATAATGAGAAAATAAAATAAAATAAAGGACATAAATTTTATCCTAAAAAAATATAAAACCTAGATAATTTAGAAGGGAAGTGTCAGTGAATATAATATTCATGAATAATAAAAAATGGCATATAGAAGATCATAGAAGATTGATTATTTAAGGTAAACCCACTATAGGTTTCATTTTAATATTAAAACCATTTAAAAAATTATAATCATGAATCCTAATCACATCATGGAGTGACCATTATTTATAGTCCTGAAGAGGTATATTGGTGGAAAATGGATATTGTTTAGGGTTAATGTATACACATATTTTATGAATAATTAAAGTTACCAATTCAAAGAAATATTAAAATGAAAAAACCATTCAAAACATTCTATGAGACTATTATTAGTTGAAAATATTCCATTAGTTTAGATGGTATAATATTTTGAGGCCACATGATGATGGTTGTTTGTAAATTTATTTATCTAAAGGCACCATGAAAGACATGTAATTAAACTTTTATTTTGATTATTTTGAATAGTTCTTCATATTGTATTACATTATGAAAAAATCGATAGGTTTTGGATGATTTATAATATGGAATTCCTCAATTATATAATATATAGAATTATTTATTTGTCCAATTTCATGTTATATTAAAAAACCCATAAAGAAATATTAGTAGAGTTGATATTAGTTTTTTGGAAGGATAATATGATTAATACAATGATATTTTTTTATCGTTTCCTATTTTACAACAATATACTAAAATTTGTGGTTAAAAATTATATATTAACTAATTTTGGGAATCTCATTGATCAAAAAATATAATTAAATACATTTTCATCACATCATCAGAATATTACATGACGTTAACCCCGCCTTTTTAGGGGAATTCTTAATCAATGGTTACAACAAACATAAACATGGTCCAACTGAGCAGGATTGATGTGGTAATGTTATAATAGATTAAGATATTTAAAATTATACTTTATTAGGTGGGTTTTTTTCATATAAAATAACTCCAAAATAATATATATTTTCATTTAAGTGTTATTTTTTGTAATTTATGACTATTATTATGGCATAGTATCTCATGTAGAGATGATGGATCATTTTTTATTATAGGGGGAGTGTGAAAACTTCATCTAAAACTTTCTAATTCAAATCCATTGAGTTTAGTCTTACTACATTTCATTTTATGAATTCCTATCTATATGGTTATATAGTGTTATTTGTTATTCATTTCTATTTTATGTCAAATTCAGGACCATTAAATAACGTAATTTGACAAAATGTGAAGCCCAAAATCTCATAATGCATGAGTATATTTAGGATAATTAATTCTACATTAGAACTGGAATTGACAATAGAGAGAATGAATTATATATAGATATTTTCCTATCAAATCATGGATTATTTACATTCATGAAGGAACTATTATTGGGTTTTCTTCACATTCCAATATTTGAATGGGTGGTGGTGATATGATCTTGATTTTATGGAATACATTATTGGATACCATCCAATGGATAAATATTTATTGGCTATCAGATGGAATTAGGTATGGTTCCTGACACATATAGCTCAATCATATTGAATTAAAAACCATTATAGGAACATTTATATCTCTTTATAATGAGGTATTATTTTTTCCTATGGATTATCCCTCTATAAATTAAGAGGCATTTCAAAGGAATGTGCAGAGTTGGATTCAGAAGTAGTTATGATGTTTGTAGGGAATTCTTAATCATATCATTATTCTGTATCTTTTCTTATAATAATTACCATAGTGTTTACTATCAATAAAAAGAAAATAAAAAAATATTGATTGTGTGAAATATAGAAACATGTTATCAAGTAGTTGGGGTGATCCTACCAAGGTGTTTTACATGTACGGACACTTTTTTTCTGTCGTATTAGATTTCAAATGTTTTATTTGAGTACATACCCAAGAAATATGTTTTAGTCACTATTCATTATGATGAATTTTATTCTATTATAAATAATTTCAATAAATTTTTAGAGAGAAAAATTACAAGAATAAATCACATTTCATCTTCTATAGTGAACAGATATTTATTTTCCCATCACATATCACCCAAACCCTATTCTATTTTTGAGGATCATATTATATGTTATGGTTATTTCATTTAGATATATTTTTAAATATCAAAAATTCCCAAAATTTATCTTTGATAAGACTTTTTATGAATTCATAATATGAGCTATTAATTATTTTAAATAATTAATATATAGTTCAATTTATACTAAAAAAAATCAAGTAAGTAGTAATTAATTTTACATGGGATGATAGAGTGGCTGAAGTTTTCCTTAATATATTAGTGTTACACATTTAAGAATACATATTTATGATAATTCATTTTATGAAATTTATAATTTATAATTTTTAGACATTTTACAAAATTATTTTCTTGAAAATAAATATGTCTTATGAATTTAATTATTTTGATGACATGTTAATAATTTTCTATTGCCTATGTGATATAAATTTATTTAAATATAAAAATTTGATTAAATTTTACAAAAAAAATCTATAAATCATAGATCAAACATTTAAGGGATGATTAAAAATATTTCAGGACGCTTTCAAGAACTTATATTTCAAAAAAATTATAAAATATAAAATTATTTCTACGTGATGGATATATAATTTTTATTTAAAATAAATGAAAAGACTAAATGTTAGATATATACTAATATACCATCAAATTATAGCTGAATCACATCCCGTTGGAACTGAAATATAGTTAAATTAATTTTTCAAATTTTTTTTAAAGACAATTAAGAGGATACAAACTAAATAAAAAAAGTTATACAATGCATGTTTTTTCAGTAGAAAACATAGTGGTGGAAAATAGAATTGTGAAATTAAAATAATTATTTTGATCAGGTTTATAGTAGTATGTTTGTACATTATTATATATAATCTCATTTTAAAATACGTAAATATAAATTTAAACATATTAATTTTTTTCATGCTAAAAAAATTAAAGAAGATTATAATTGGTGGGTTAAGGTATATGTGGTACTATGGTTGAAATTTATTTTATAATAAATTGTATTTTCATTGATAGGTATGAAAAAATAGTCCATCATTTGGGTTAAGGTTCTATGAACCCATAAGGGGATTCTATGAATGTGAAACCTTTTCACATATTTTTAGAAGGTAAATCATGATAATTAATACCTCATTTTTTTTGTAAATGACTAACTACCTATTGAATATATATATATATATATTCTAATAAATAATTGTTTTTTCACAACATTCAAAACAAAATGAAATAAACATTGTCTGTATATTTAAAGGATAATTTAGGTATAATATATTTTTCACTTGGTTATTCTTGGGATGATGAAATGAGGATGAAATAATGATATTGTAACTTCACATTACCATTTTCCTGTACTAAATGACACTCCTTTTTTATCATGAATTGGTTGGGATTTATCTCGGTTTTCTTCATGTGAAAAGTGGTTTTTTTTTGAAATTTTTGCGATGTGCATAGTTGGCGCATAGTTTTCCCAAACTGTGTTCCATCTAGTGTAAACCATTAAAACCTAATCTTTGATGGTTTACAAGGTTGGAAAATGGTTTGGGAAGACATGGGCCCACATAGAATAAATAGTTCACTCTAGAAGAGGGGTGTATGTTCGGGATGCACATTTTGTCTAACGATGTGTCCCTTCCCAGCTAAATGTGCGCACAAGAAATTTTATTGATGAAAATTATATTAAAAATTCTCAAACTAGTATTTCTTGTACCACTGAACCCTAAATCAATATTAGAATAAATCCTAGGTAATTTTGGATATCAAGGAATAATTTCATCTCCTATGAACCTCATTCTATATGGATCGATGATTGATGAACCTTATTCGATTCCTCTAATATAAGTGATCTTGTCATGTTTCTTCTCTCCCTCCCTATTCCCCATTCCTCCATAATGATTGTTAGATAATATTGTTGTTGATGGATGTAAACTCATTCTATTTGGATATTGAATCTTGGATTGATTCCTTGATATCTATTTTTGAAAATATTCATTAGAAGAACTCATTGCAAGTGTCGTGATCTGTGATCTTCATGATAAAGTTTGGTGGTTCTGTGAGATTGACATTTAATAAAACATTGATTTATTTTATTAACATTGATTATTTTAAATTAATTTATGAAAAACCAATTCAGTATTAATTAGGAATTTAAATTTTATTGGAATATATGTTTGGGGTGAAAACCCCACATTCCAATGGAATTATAAATTGTGGTGTGATATGAATTTGATAGAAATTTTGAAATTGATTTATGAATTTGGATTTTTGTGAAAAAATGGCCTAAATTTAGTTGAAAAGAACCCATGATTGGTTTTATATTGAAAAAATTAATGAATTCATTAAAAAAATCTATTTTCATTTTAAATCACTATTGGAAAAAACGTTTAACACGTTGGAATTTTTCACGTCAGTTCTATATAATCAATGTGAAAAGCTATAAAAATCGATTTTTCACATCGGTTATTGTATAAAAGAAGTTATAAATCGATAAAAATCACCTTTTTACATCAGTTATTTTATAACAGTCATACTAAAAACTGATATTAGATTAATCACATTAGTTATTCTATAACCGATGTAACATATCGAATCTAGGTGCTTTATCACATCGGTTATAAAATAACCGACGTGATAAAGTGCCATTTATAACATCACTTATTTTATAACCAATGTTATAAATAATTTTATACATCATCTATTAAATAATGGACCTTATAAACATAAAAAAATTGTTTTTTCACATATTTTATTAAATAACCAATATGGTAAATCTTTTAAATGATTTATCACGCCTTGTATTTAGTCATTTTGTTTTCTTAGATCGGGCGACCTATGACTCATATCTCTTGCATGGAAAAAAGAGAAACGATTATTCAATGTCGTGCCCTCCAGCCCCGTTTTTCCAACATCATTCATCATCTTTATTATCACTAGATCTATTAGGTTGACTCGCAACACTCAAGTAATCCTCACATGGCTTGGTTTGATTTTTCATTTTTTCGTGATGCCCTAAACTAATTTTTTGAGATGTTATTTTTCCATCTTTGTTCTTTCTATCATGGTAATTTTCATAGTGTTTATTTATACCATGATAAATTATTTTCTGGTAAAATAAACTATGGAAGTGATATTATGGAAGTTTATGATTTTTTTGTGTTCTATCAATGTGTGTGTGCAAGTACAGGGGGTGTCCAAGGGGGTGGGGGATGTCAAAATTGGTGGGGGGGGGGGTGTCCAAGGGGTGGGGGGATATCCAGGGGGTGGGGTGTCTAGGGGGTGTCCCAGGGGGTGGGGGTGGTTTCCAGTGGGTGTGAGGGCTACCCCAGGGGGTTGGGGGTGTCCAGGGGGTGTGGGTGTCCAAGGGGTGCGGGATTTCCAAAGGGGTCGGGGGTGTCTAAAGGGGTGGGGGTGTCTAGGGGGTGGGGGGGGGGGGGTCTAGAGGGATGAGGGATGTCAAGGGGGAATTTCCAGAGGGGTGGGTGGCTTTCCAAGGGGGTAGGGGTGTCCAGGGGATTGGGGGGGGGGGGTCTCCAAGGGGTGAGGGGGCTGTCCAGGGGGTGAGTGGGCTGTCCAAGGGGGTATGGTGTATCTAGGGGGTGGGGGTGTCCGGGGGGGGGGGGGTGGGGGTTTTGAAAGGGGTGTGGTGGTGTTTAGGTGGTGGTGGTGGTGGGGGGGGTGTCCAGGGGGTGGGGGTGTCCACGGGGTGGGGTGTCTAGAGGGGTGGGGGTGCTGTTTAGGGGGTGGGGGCTATCCAGGGGTGGGGGTGGTGTCCAGGGGGCTGAGTGGGTTGTCTAAGGGGGTGGGGGTATATAGGGCATGTGGGTTGTCTGGTGTGGGTGTCCAGAGGGGTTGGGGTGCTATTTAGGGGGTGGGGTCGGTTTGGGGGGGTGGGGGTGGGGGTGGGTGGGGTGGTGTCTATGGGGTGAGTGGGTTTTCCAAGGGGGTAAGGGGTATTTAGGGGGGTGGGTGGTGTCCAAGGGTGTGGGTGGTGTCCAGGGGGGTGTGGTGTCCAAAGGGGTGGGGGGTGCTGTCTAGGGGGTGGGGTGGGGGTGGTTTCTAGGGAGTGAGTGGGCTGTAAAAGGGGTAGGGGTTATATAAAAGGTAGGGGGTGACTTGAGGGGTGGGGGTGGTGTCTAGGGGGTGAGTGGGTTGTCCAAGAGGGTAGGGGGTATCTAGAGGGGTGGGGCTGTCCAGAGGGGTGTGGGTGCTATTTAGCGGGGGGGGCTATCTAGGGGGTGTGGGTGGTGTCCAGGGGGTGAGTGGGCTGTCTAAGGGGGTAAGGGTAATCTAGGGTGGGGGGTGTCCAGAGGGGAGGGGTGTTCAGAGGGGTGGGGGTGTTGTTTAGGGGGGGGCTATCCAGAGGGGGAGGGGTGGTGTCGAGGGGGGGGGGTGAGTGGGCTGCCCAACGGGGGGGGGGGGGTGTCCAGGGGGTGGGGTGTCTAGGGGGGGTGTCCAGAGGGTGGGGGTGCTGTTTAGGGGGTGGGGGTCATTCCAGGGGGTGGTGTCTAGGGGGTGAGTGGGCTCTCCAAGAGGGTAAGGGTATCTAGGGGGTGGGGGTGTCCGAGGGGGGGGGGTATCCAGAGGGGGTGGGGCTACTGTCTAGGGGTGAGGGTGTCCAGGGGGTGGAGGTGGTGTCCGAGGGGGGGGGGTGAGTGGGTTGTCCAAGGGGGTAGAGGGTATCTAGTGGGTGGGGGTGTGCAGAGGGTTAGGTTTAGGGAGTGGGGGTTGTTTTGGGGGGTTGGGGGTGGGGGTGGTGTCCAGGGGGTGAGTGGGAAGCCCAAGGGGGTAGAGGGTATCTAGTGTGGTCGGGGGTGTCTAGAGGGGTGGGGTGGTGTTTAGGTGGTGGGGGTTGTCCGGGGGTTGGGGGTGGTGTCCAGGGGGTGAGTGGGCTGTCCAAGGGGGTATGGGGGTATCTAGAGGGTGGGGGTGTCCAGGGGAGGTGGGGGTGTCCAGAGGGGTGGGGGTGCTGTTTAGGGGTGGGGTGAGGGCTGTCCAGAGGAGGTGGGGGTGGTGTACAGGGGGTGAGTGGGCTGTCCAAGGGGGTAGGTGGTATCTAGGGGGTGGGGGTGTCCAGGGGGTGGGGGTGTCCAGAGGGGTGGGGGTATCTAGGGGTGGGGGTGTCTAGGGGGCGGGGGTGTCTAGAGGGGTGGGGGTTATCATTTGTGTGCGCGTGAACATGGGGTGTGTGTGTTTGTGTGTGTGTGTGTGTGGGGGGGGGGGGGTCCAAGTTGGTGGGGGTGTGTCCAGTGGGGGCTATCCATGGGGTGGGGGTAGTTTCCTGGGGGTGCGAGGGCTGTCTAAGGGGGTTGGGGGCTATCTAAGGGCGTTGGGGGTTGTCCAAGGGGGTGGGGGTTGGTTCCATGGGGGGTGGGGGCTATCGAGAGGGGTGGGGGTGTCCAGGGGGCTGTCTAGAGGGGATTTGGGGATTTCTAATGGGATAGGGGTGTCCAGGGTGTGTTGGTGTGTGGGTGGGGGGGGGGGGTCCAGGGGGTGAGGGGGTAGTCTAGGGGGGTGGTGGGTATCCAAGGGGGTTAGTGGGATGTCCAATGGGGTAGGGGGTATCTTGGGGGTGGGGGTGTCCAGGGGGTGGGGGTGTCTAGAGGGTTGGGTGTGCTGTTTAGGAGGTGGGGGGCTATCCACAGGGGGGTGGAGGTTGTGTCCAGGGGGTGAGTGGACAATACAAGGGGGTAGGGGGTGTCTAGGGGGTGGGGGTGTCTAGGGGGGATGTCTAGGGAGTGGCGGTGTCCAGGGGTTGCAGGGGTTGTCCAAGGGGGTTGAGGGTGTCCAAGGGTGTAGCGGTGTCCAGGGGGTGGTGTCTAGGAGGTGAGTGGGATGTCTAAGGGGGAAGGGGTGTCTAGGGGGTGGGGGAGTCAAGGGGGTGGGGGGCTGTCAAGAGGGATGGGGGGTGTCTAGGTGGGGTGGGGGTGGGGGTTGTCCAGAGGTTTTGGGGATTTCGGGGGGGGGGGGCAGTCTAGGGGGTGGGGGTGGGGTGTCCAGTGGGGTTGGGGGGGGGGATTTCCAAGGGCATAGGGGTGTCCAGGGGGTGGGGTGGTGTCCAGGGGGTGAGGGGGATGTCCAGGGGGTGGGGGTGTCTAGTGGGATATCTAGGGGGTGAGTGGGTTGTCTAAGGGGGGTAGTGGTGTCTAGGGGGGTATCCAGGGGGTGTCCAGGGGGTGAGTGGGCTGTGCAAGGGGGTGGGGGTGTTTGGGGGGGGGGGTATCCATAGTGGTAAGGGTGCTTTCCCCAGATATCCCTCGACCCCCGTGGAAACCCCCTTGGTATATATATATATATATCCCAATGGTCCATTGAAACCATTTGAATATTTTAAATTCAGGTAGTCTATACCAATTATTTTAGGGGTTATCCCAATGGTTTGAAATCATTGGGATATGTGTAATTTCCAGTAGTGAATGTATACATATTTTAATATTTATCCTTCATATTTATTTTTTACGGATGAGTGAATTTCGTGTCTAGTTGCACCAGGATGTATTCTTTGTGTACCTTAATAAAAATGGATCCAAGAAGAATTTAAAATTGTTATATCTAACTATATTTTCTTTTTAAAATCATTTTCATGCATATATTTTTCAAATACACATAGATTTGTTTTATATATCAAAATTCTTTTACATTAAAATTATGATATTTTTCATATAAATATATATTTTTCTTATCTTAACAAGTTGTATAATTTTAATTTTTGTTATAGTTAATAATGAGTTTTATTTTGATTATAGAGAATCGTATGAGTAATGAATATAAGGAAGGTGTTGATGCCTTTCAGAATTTTCTAAATGAAATTTTCCAATCAATGACATTTTTTTCTATCCATACATGAAATGTTTGAATATGATAATGTTGAAAAGTAGAGAGATCAAGGATCATCTAATTTTTCATGGTTTTAATTTGAGTTACATCCCTTGGATTTGGAATGGTGAAACTGGACAGAATGTCAGATCTACTGATGATGATGACTAGAAAGATGGTAACTCCGATGGAATTGAAGAAATGATTCATGGTATTGTAGCAGAACAAATTGAGATAGAACTGACAGATGCACATCTATATGGTGATGCTAAAAAACAATTATATCCTAGTTGTATGGATTTTACAGTTTTTTCAGTGGTGTTAATATTGATTAACTTGAAGGTGAAACATGGATGGAGTGACATAAGTTTTACAGAGTTTCTACAATTGATGAAAGACATTCTTCTAAAATACAAGGATCTTCCAGATTCACATTATAAGGACAAGAAAATATTATCCCCGATGGGATTGGGATATAAGAAAATTAATGCCTGGCCAAATGACTATATGATATATAGAAAGGAATATGAACTTCTATCAGAGTGTCCTAAATATGGGATATCATAGTATAAGTTGAAAGGAAAATCACAGGATTACTTAGAGATTACAAAGATCCCATACAATGTATTTTGGTATCTTCCTATAATTCATTGTTTGAAATGTTTATTTTCTAATTCACATGATGCAAAAAGGTTAATATGGAATGCTGATGAGTGGATATGTGATGGAAAAATATGTCATCCAGCTAATTGTCTATAATGGAAGAACATTTATGATCAGTATCCTACATTTGGAAATGAAATTACAAATATCAGACTAGGTTTTTTCACAGATGAAATGAATCCACACCGAACCCTCAGTAGCACAAAAATTTCATGGTATATTTTATTGGTAATTTACAACCCCTCTCCAAAAGTTTTTATGAAGCGAAAATATGTCATGTTGAGTATAATGATCTCTGATCCAAATCAACTCAGAAATGATATTGATGGTTTTTAGTCACCATTTATTGATGTTTTAAAACTTTTATGGGATGATGGTATTAGGGTGTATGATTCTTATAAAATGGAATATTTTCAACTGCATTCAGTTCTTATGTTAACATAAAATGACTTTCCAATATATAGAAATTTTTCTGGATACTGTATTAAGGGGTATAAAGCACGCCCAATTTTCAAACAATAGACTTCATTTTTTCAATTGCATCATGGTAGAAAAATAGTATACATGGGTCATCGAATGTTTTTGCCTATGGATCACTCTTATAGAAGAATAAAAAAGGAATTAAATGGATCACAAGAATTTGATATTGCTCTAAAACCATTATCCCCTAATGTGTATTTTGAGAGGGTGCAAAACCATGATGTGAAAATCGGAAAGACACAAAAATATGGTAATGATAGACATATTTTGAAGAAACTTTCAATATATTTTGAGCTACCATATTGTAGATACCATGAAGTGAAACATAATATTGATTTCATGCATGTGGAGAAGAATATCCATGACAGTTTGATTGGAACATTGTTAGATATTAAAGTAAAGACAAAAGATGGGTTGAATGCAAGATTATACTTACTATCAATGGGAATACGTTTGGAGTTAGCTCTCAATCCTAATGGAAGATGAACATTTCCTCCCCTGGATTTTCATACATTATCCAAGAGGGAGAAAATTATATTTTTTCAGTATCTTCATGATATAAAAGTTCTTAAAGGTTATTCTTCAAATGTGATTTTTTTTTCTATTTGAAGGATTTGAAGTTGATAGGTATAAAATCTCATGATTTTCACGTCATGATGGAAATGAAGGACCCTAGGTCACCCTAAGAGGGGGAGGGGGTGTGAATCAGGGTGTCAACTTTTCCTCCTCTTTATTGGATCTTGTTCCCACGTTCGTTAGAACTTGTTTAAGCCTGTTTGATAGATATGTGAAGTAATTGAAACATTCATAGATGGAAACCACAACACTTTTTACTTGGTTCACCACTAAGGGATAGTCCAAGGAGCATACACCAACAGGTTGTTGGTCGTACCTACATCCACTAATCTTTACTAGATGTGGATTACAAATGTTCAAGCACAATCACTCTATCCCAGGCACACTGCCTTTACAATGGTTTAGGGATAGCTCACTGCATCCCTCGGGTCACTCCCGTTGACTCCCCTTGGCTCACTAGCTTGGATAGAGTCCCAACTCAGTTTATAGACTTGAAGGTGTCTTCACCAGATAGACATGAAGTTCTTTGTCTCCTGATCATCATGAGACTTTTATTGCACCATGGTTCAGGGTTGATGCTCTTTTTGGTTCCAAATTCTTCATTAGTGCAATTACTGAATGCACTAGAACTTATTCTTGTTAGCCAAAATCACAACCACCTATGTGATTGATCAATCAATGAATCTTAGATCACTTGGCATCATTATAATCAATTCTCCTGGTATGAATTAGATCATGCATGTAGCAATTAGAAACACTTCTCTTTTTCTTCTTTTCACATGTGCACCTAATGTCAAGGTTCTTCTTTTAATGTCGTCACATGTGCATGTGCATGCAAAGGTGCATGCACAATTCTCTTCTCCTTTTCTTATGTGAAAACCCCAAGGTGTATTTTCTTCAATCATACACAGGTCCACTTCTTTACTTTTGTTATTCTTTCTTTTTTAGCACTTATCTCGGGTGTGTTTATATGTTTATTCAACACCCGAGGGGGTGCAACCCTTTCATGTGTGAGTCCCCTTGATTAACAAACCACTCAAGGACTCAGGCTTCCTTAAAACCATGCTCATGCATTCATGCATGTGTATGATGACTTTCTTCTTCCAAATAATCCTTCAAACCGACACCCCTTCAAACCAGTAAGATGTATCAAGAAAACCTTGGGGGTGTCTTCCTTGTATGGGCAGATGGCTCCACGGATCTCCTTTAGCACTGTATGTGTGTTTCTTCACAGAACAAAGATGGGTTCTTGGTTCTGTCTTCGCAGTGTACAACAAGAGTGCACATGCACCAGTTGTGTACCAGCGGAACTACAACCACACGACATGGCATGGGTTTTGGGTAAACCGGTCACATGCTTGGCGGATTTCTTCACACAGTGGGTGCGGGTTACTTATTTGACGCAACCAGAATGGTTCACTGATATCTTCTTCCTCAAATTACACTTAAAGAGTGCTAATCACTTGTCTAAGGCCGACAGAGCAATGTCTTTTCTTCTGCGCAGCGCTTCAAAATAGAAGTGTTCTATTTTTCAAAAAAAGAGACACTTGGGAATGCAGGAGGCATCACTCTCTTCTTCCTCAGTCTCTTCATTTTATAGGAGAGGTAAGTAACTTGTCCGCGTTAAAATCCTATGTGAAGATCCCTAAAGATTGAGGCTTCGAATGCCCGATATCTTCTCTTTTAATATTTAAACCATTCAACTTTGCGTCAAAGATATGCCGTGATCCACAGGTGTTTCCTATTCATCGAAGACACTTATCTTCGTGCATGGAGTCAAGACCGAGTGCAAAATTTTTGTATGGATCCTTGTTTAAGATTCATGCTCGAATCCACATGGCCTTAGAAACTCCATTTTCCTCAGAAATCTTCAAAACTTCATTTTGGATCGTGCATGCAAGTGAAACTGCATGCTATGTATTCGGTTTCTCCATGGGATATCAATGAGCTCGAAATGAGCTTGAATTGTGGCCAGATGTATGAGATTGACATTGGTTGGAGCTCCTGTATTGCAGATGGCGCTTTGATGTGGTCAAATGTTGAAGAAGACCCTTGGTCGAGGATCGGACAGCTCCCATGCTCCGCGACGCGACTTAGATGCGATGGAGGGCCGAGATTATAACACAGGACGCGGGATGAGGCATGCGGTCGAGATCTCTCGTGAGATCAGATGAGCGGCCAGGATTTCCTCTGCGTTTTTTAAAAACACGTCCCACATCGAAATGTTCCATAGTTTTCACTTGTTTTATCAATAAGCTCCTCTCGAAAGTGGCTCAAAATTCTCCTCTCCCTCCTCCGGTGCCGCCCCACACTAGTTCTCTATGGTCGCGCTTCTGTGCCCACCTATTCCTCCTAAGGGCGCTATGTTAGTGCCCTCTATGCATCCTGCACATGGTATTGATCACCGTGTGCACACTGCGGGCTTATACATGACGCTACTGCTCACGAGCTAGCTGCGCTGGCTTCCTCAAGGCGCGGTTGACCTAGTGTTCCACATATTCTAAGGGTTGAGGTCGCTGGTTGGCCAGTGGGTTGGCATATATTTTTTTGTATAGGCCAAAACACAATCCATTGAAGTACATGGCCATATGTTCATAGCCTCCTTAGAATCACAAAACAAACCCCTTATGCCTCTCCTTCATGCCCTTTTTCCTTTTGGACTATTAATTCCCAAGAACACCTCATAATTTTATTTCTCTAATAGTTTTGGTTTAGGAGATCTCCTTCTTCATTGACACTCTTTGACATCAAATACAACTCATTCATAAGTTTGGGTCCAACAATCTCCCCCTTTGTGTTTGTTGTCAATACTCAAAGTTCTTTCTCAAATGAATGTGTCAATGTAAAACATGTGGATTCTTTCCTCCCTTTCTATTCCACCTTCAATTCACTTTATCTCCCCCTTATTGACAAGAAATAAATAGTTCATGGAGAAGAGGGTATCAATCCATACTTGAGAAATGTGTCATCTATCATTTCACTCTAAGTCTAATTGAGTTGTTCTCAGTGTAGAAAACAAGAGGATTTGATTTAGACAACAAAGCTGTCCATGAGAACTCACATACTTGTCTTCAAGGGTTTTCAACATTTATTCATAGGATAGATGGTGTGAAAAGAAAACATCCAGAAACTCTTGCACTTATTTCAACAAATGGATCAAAAACATTAAATTAATATAGGCAGGATAAGTATCCTTGGCAACACTTCAATCTTCTTATGTCACTGATTGAGTTTGTTACTCCCCCTTTGTAAAATGAATTTTATTTAGAGTAACCAAGGATGTGAGATTGGGAAATGACATACATTTTCCAATGAAATGACCCTCATATAGTCTTCAGAGTATATGAATTTTATACCAACTGGTGTTGATACTGATTGAGATAGTGACTCTGGCAGATTTTTCATGTTTCTATTTCTCAAGGGAACTCCTCTCAGGTTCTCCCCTTAAGAACATGCTTCACCTTAAATCCATTGCATTAAAAACATTAATGGACAAAAATTTTAGGTAATAAGGTGGATCCTCCTTGCTTCATTAATGTGAACAGCAAGGTTGAGATGTTTTTCTAAACCATGTTATTCCATCTGATCTAGTCTTCATGCTTACACATCTGGGATTTTTTCCTGGTTTTTGTTGTGAAAAAATGGATCTCTTCACATTATCATCTTCTTTGTGTGGAGAATATTTCTTCTTACCAACCTTTATTGATGATGCAACATTTCTTCTCCTCAGGACCACTTCTTGCTCTAGTAATAGGGTTAGACAACGTTTTGCAATGTGACCAGGCTTCTTACATCTCTCACACATAACTTTTTCAATAAATGAGTTTCCTTCATCATGTGGAATCTTGTTTTTCCCCTTTTACTAGCCTTGTCTTGAGTTTCTTCAGTCATTCTCATTATTTCCAAATCTTCATACCAGATGACTAACATATCATTAGGAATGTAGTTATTAATATTGGGACTTCCCCATGGCTTCTTCTAGGAGACATTCATTTTGGATGTTCCACCCTTTGAATTAGAATCCAAGGCATCCTTATACTTATTTATTTGAATCTTCTTGGAATAATTTGAATTCAAAATTTTTTCCGGATTTACTCTCAAGGAATATTCTTATTTATTAGCTAGATTGTGTTGTATTTTGTTCTTATCACCTTTGGATATTTTTTGACATTGGAATGCACTATTCTTTTGAGCACTCCCATTTCATACTTCGCAAATATTGTCAAGAATTCCCAATCTATTTGTAGTAAAAAAATGCTTCTGGATTTGCAGATGTTTCTTCTTCTTCTCTATATTTCTCCCCCTTTATATGGGCTTTCTTTATGCTTTGTCATTAAAGGGATTGTACCAAAAATCTAGTGCACAATGCCCAAATCTGTTACAACACTAGCATTGACCAACAAACCTTGATTTTTTGCCCTCTTTTTTATAAGGTTGTTGAGTCTACTTCTTGATATGTTGTAAATTATCTGGGGAGTGAACTTTCAGCTTCTTCTTCTTTAGATCCCCTTTCCTCATCCATACTTCTTTGCGATTTTTTATCCACCCTGCACTTTTTGTAAAAACATTTTTAGAAACAATAGTACATGTTTTTATGGATGGTACCTTCACTTTCACAGATGCTTGTGATAGGTCAATGAGTGATGTCATGATCTTTTTATCACATGTTGGAGTTCTTTTGATAGTAGAATCCTCCAATGAGCATTGAGTACCAACAACTACTATTTCCTTATTCTGTGAAGTCTCAATATTTGTCTTCTCAAGATTTCTCAATTGTGCTTCCAATTCCAGACATTTCATATTGAGGATGAATTTATGGTCTTCAATCATAGTCATCTTTTCTTCACAAGACTTCTTCACTATTTCAGCCTCATCTTGATGCATCTTTACTTTGTTTTGTAATAATGAGTCATGTTCTTTTAATTTCTTTGAAGTTTCTTCCAAATATGAACTCTTGAATTTTGTGCTCTTCTTTAACTCACTTTAAAGTGCATGGATCTTTTTTTCCAGAGTATTGTTGACTTAATATTTTTCTTCAAGGTCCTTAAGTTGTTTAGAGAGCTTCATACTTTACAGAACTTTTTTTCCAATCCCTTTTCCATACTGCCAGCATCCCTTTCCTATCGAGAGATTTCAACCTGCATAGATTGGAAAAAGCTATAAATAATAACAACCCTTTCTTCAGGAATATCATGCAGATGTTTTTTGAATTTTTCATAAAATCTTGAAATAGGGGTGTCATCCTTTCCTCTGGAAGAGTCCTCTTCTTTAGATATGAGGGATTTCTTCATCTGCTTTTTCCCTTTCTTTTTCCTATTTTTTCAAAGTCTTGGTGGATATAGAAATCTACTCTGAATCTTTATCAAGACTTCTCTTCATGGTTGACTTTAGGAAAGAAACTCAAATCCTCTTCTGAATAGAATTACTGAAGAATATCCATCAAATGTTAACCAGCCTCTAATACCAATTAAAGGACCCTAGGTCACTCTGAGGGGGGGGGAGTGAATCAGGGTGTCAACTTTTCCTCCTCCTTATTGGATCTTGTTCCCATGTTGGTAGGAACTTGTTTAAGCCTGTATGATGAATATGTGCAGTAATTGAAACATTCTCAGAAGTAAACCACAAAACTTTTTACATGGTTCACCACTAAGGGATAGTTCAAGGAGAATATGTCGACAGGTTGTCGGTCATACCTGCATCCACTAATCATCACTGGATGTGGATCACAAATGTTCAGGAACAATCACTCTGCCCCAGGCACACTACCTTTACAATGGTTTAGGGATAGCTTACTACATCCCTCGGGTCACTCCCGTTGACTCCCCCTGGCTCACTGCCTTGGATAGAGTCCCAACACAGTTAATAGACTTGAATCTCTCTTCAAAAGATACACATGAAGTTCTTTGTCTCCTGTTCAGCATGAGACTTTGCTTTCACCATGGTCTAGAGTTGATGCTCTTTTTGGTTCCAACTTCTTCTCTAGTGTAAGTATGGAATTCAATAGAACTTCTTTTTATTGGCCAAAATCACAACCACCTATGTGATTTATCAATCAATGAATCTTAGGTCATGTGGGATTGTCAGAATCAATTCTCCTAGTATTCATGAGATCATGAATGTAGCAATTAGAAGCACTTCACTTTTTCTTCTTTTCACACATGCACCAAATGTCTAGGTTCTTCTTTTAATGTCGTCACATGTGCATGTGCATGACAAGGTTCATGTACAATTCTCTTCTTCTTTTCTTATGTGAAAACCCCAAAGTGTAAGTTCTTCAAGCATACACATGTCCTCTTCTTTCCATTTCTTATTCTCATTTTTTAGCACTTAGCTCGGGGGTGTTTATATGTTTCCTCAACACTCAAGGGGTGAAACCCCTTCATGTGGGAGTCCCCTTGATCAACAAACCACTCGAGGACTCGGGCTTCGTTGAAACCATGCTCATGTGTACATGCATGTGTATGATGACTTTATTCTACCAAATAATCTTTCAAACCGAAACCCCTTAAAACCACTAGGATGTATCGAGTAAACTTTGGGGGTGTCTTCCTTGTGTGGGAAAACGGCTCCACAGATCTCCTTTAGCACACTATGTGGGTTTATTCACAAAACAAAGATGGGTTTGTGGTTTTGTCTTCACATAGTACAACAAGAGTGCGCATGCACCAGTTTTGTACCAATGAAACTACAACCACACAACGCAGCGAGGGTTTTGGGTAAACCGGTCGCATGCTTGGTGAATTCCTTATCACAGTGGGTGCGGGTCACATATTTCGTGCAACCAAAATGGTTCGTTGATCTACTCTTCCTCACACGACACTTAAAGAGTGCTAATCACTTGTCTAAGGCCGATGGAGCAGTAGATTCTCTTCTGCACTGTGCTTCAAAATAGAAGTGCTCTGTTTTTCAAAAAAAAAGACACTCGGGAAAGCAGGAGGCAACACTCTATTCTTCCTCGGTCACTTCCTTTTCTAAGTGAGGGAATTAACTTGTCTGAGTTCAAATCCTGTGTGAAGATCCTTGAAGATATGGGCTTTGAATGCCCGATATCTTCTCTTTTAATATTAAAACCATTTAACTTTTTGTCAAATATATTCCATGATCCACTGGTGTGTCCTATTCATCGTGGACTCCTATATTCATGTATGGAGTCAAGACCAAGTGCATGAATTTCACACAGATCCTCATTTAATATTCATACTCAAATCCAAGTGGCCTCCGCAACTCTGTTTGCCTCAGAAATCTTCGAAACATCAGTTTGGCTCATGCATGCAAGTGAAACTGCATGCTATGTATTCGGTTTCTCCATGCGATCTCAATGTGCTTGAAATGAGCTTGAATGGTGCCAGAAGGTATGTGATCGACATTGGCCGGATCTCCTATATCATGGATAGTTCTTGGAGGTGGTTAGAGGTTGAATATGGCCCTTGGTCAAGGATCGGACAACTCCCATGCTTCATGACATGGCATAGATGCTATGGAGGGCCGAGATTATAACACAAGACGCGGGATAGGGTGTGCAGTCGCGATCTATCGCGATATCAGATGAGCGACCATGATTTCATCTGTGTTTTTTTTAAAATGCATCCCACATCAAAATGTGCCACAATTTTCTCTTGGTTTATCAATAAGCTCCTCCCGAATGTGGCTCAGAAATCTCCTCTCCCTCCTCCAGTGCCGCCCTGCACCGGTTCTCTGCGGGTGTGCTTCTGCGCCCACCTGTGTGTTCTACAGGTGCGCTCTTAGTTCCCACTATGCATCATGTGCATTGGATTGATCACCGTGCATGCAATAAGGGCTTATACGCAACCTTGCTGCTCACGGGCTAGCTGCACTGGCGTCCTCAACACGCAGTTGACCTAGTGTCCCGTATATGCTAAGGGTTGAGGTCACCGGTTGGCCAGTGGGTTGGCATATATTTTTTGTATAGGAACAAAAATAATCCTTTTATGTACATGGACATATTTTTATATCCTCCTTAGAATCAAAACACAAACCCCTTATGCCTCTCCTTCATGCCCTTTTTCCTTTTAGACTATTAATTCCAAAGAACACCTCATCATCTTATTTCTCTATTAGTTTCCATTTAGGAGAGCTCCTTATTCATTGACACTATTTGAAAACCAATAAAACTCATTCATAAGTTTGGGTCCAACAGCCAAAACTTTTACTAGTTGCATTGCATGGAATATTTTCCATCCGGGTCAGAAAGACTATAATGAAGTTGTGTTATTTTTTCAATTAAATTTGTAACAAGGTGATTGATGTGAATGCCTTGAACATTTTGGAAAAGGATGAAATTTCTATACTTTTTCAATTGTAAATGTATTTTTCTCTATGTTTTTTTGATATAATGGTGCATTTAATGATTTATCTGGTTCGAGAAATAAAGCTTTGTGGACCTGTATATCTTCATTGGATGTATACTTTTGAAAGGTATATGAAAATATTTAAGGGGTATGTTAAAAATTCATATAAACCTAAATCCTCTATTATTAAAAAGTATATATCTGTGGAAGTTGTGGAGTTTTGTACGAGCTACTTGGTTGTGGAGGAGCACATATGTTTGCCTCCATCTCACCATGAATGAGTTAATAATGCAGGAAAGGGGATTTGTGGCATGAAATTCAAATCATTATAAGCTAAATAGATAAATAATTTAGAATTATACATCTTGAATAACATAGCTGATTATCATCTGTATATCACATTGCATATTAATGAGTTGGAAAAATGTCATCCAAAGAAGAAAGAAATGTGGATTTTGAATTAGCAGAACAAAATATTTTTTTCATGGTTTAAAAAGACATTACTTGGTAGATCAGATGTATTAGAGACATTAAGCTGGTTAGTGGGTGGTCCAAGTTTAAATGTGATAACATGGTCCAGGTATGACATTAATGGCTATACATTTCATACAAAATCTCAGGAAAACAAAAGTGTAGTTCAGAATAGAGGTGTTTTAGTGTTTATAGAAGCAATGCATTTCTCGAGTTCTAATTTCAAAAACCCAATTGCTGCATCAAGTGCATATTATGGAGTCATTGAAGAAATATGAGAGGTTGATTACTTTAAAATTATAGTTCTTGTTTTTAAATGAAAATGGTTTATCTATAACAACAGTTTCAGACATGATGAATTTGGAATGACAGTTGTTGATCTGAATAGATTGGAAGACACATCAGATTTTTTTATAATGGAAACACATGAAAAACAAATTTTCTATGTCGCTGATCTACCAGATATACAGTGGTATATTGTTTTACAATGGAAAAAATATGTTACTAAGGATTAACTTGATGAAGATGTTGATTTATGTAAGATCCCTACTTCATTGGAAAGATTAGTAGAACATATTGACGAGCATTTTGAATACATGGTTTGTGCCATAAGGAATGATCCTGGTGAAGGAATTTGGGAAAACAATACATTTGTACATTGCAAATAATATAGGTAATATATGTTTATTTCTTTTTTACATTTATTATTTTCATAAAATGTTAGATATTGTTATTTTTTCCTTTTTTTAAAATGCATATTAAATCAAATAAGTATAATTTTTTGTTTAGTTTAGTTTATCATGTTTACCATTACGTAAATTATATATATATTATTTTTTGAAAGAAAATTATTCTAACTTGTTTACCATGTTTACCATGTTTACCAGGTTTTCCATGTTTTCCATGTTTACCAAGTTTAACATGTCTACCATGTTTATCATGTTTACCATGTTTACCATGTTTACCATTGTTTACCTTTATGTAACTAAAATATTTATTGATTTTGTTGAATGAAAATTACACTACCATGTTTACCATGCTTCCCATATTTACCATTGTTTAACATGCTTACCATATTAACCATGTTTTCTATTGTGTAACTTAGTTCGATTTTCCATTTTTTTACATTAGTATTGTAATATTTTAATTTGTATATTTGTGAACTAATGTTTGTTTTTTTATTTTAAGGATAATGACATATCTATCATTTGATCGACTACATGATTTTGGAGATGAGAATAATGATCATACCTCTAGGGTGTAACATTCACATGATCCTCTGAATGTTCCCTAATCTTCCTCAGGTGCTCCCATAATGACAAAGAGTTAAATGAGTTGGTAAACATGGGTGCATACATTTACCGGAATTATCAATTTCCCATACCTAGGACCAGAGGATACTCATTGAGTTTGATGAGAATGATATTCCTAGAGGTCTAAATGTAATAGATTTTAAGTGTTTTGTATCCACTCAGGGTAAGAGAAAAGTAATCATTTTGTATGATTATTGGAGAAGTGTGGACAAAGCGATAATATCTCTTTAATGGGAGACTATTTTGGTAATATCTTTTTTATTGTTATCTTATTATTTAAATTTCTATAGTATCATATTTTTTACCTCTTATTTATCAGATGACATTTGATATTCCTGACACTAGAGGAGTCAGGAAGAAATTCTTATCGATGGCTCCTAGAAGATGGAGGGATTTCAAATCAACCCCCACATCTGATTTCATTTTTCATCACATGAATCATGAAAATTAATGTCATATATATCCTTTCATATATGAAGACACATGGACACAGTTTGTTGAAAGTATAAGAAAAGATTCATTTTTGGTAAGGTCAATGTAAACTTTTATAATATTTCTTATATAAATGATCTTATTAATGTTTTATTAATGATTTATTATTATTAATTTATAGAAAACAAGGAAATATCATCAGGATATCTAATATAAAAATGTATACCCTCACAGCTTATCTTGGGGAGGGTATACATTAATGGAAGAACAAATGATGGCCAAAAAATTACATAAACTTATAGCTAAGTATTCAAGCTCTGGAGGGGTTTCCCCTCCATCCCCTCCATATAGACATGAAAAAATGGAAGAGAGATCAGATGGGAAAAAAGGCGAAATATCTTTTGGAAGAATCGATAATCATAGCTAAGAGGATTGTAATATATTTATTTTATTTATTTATGTTAACTATAGTCTTTATATAATTTGAATAATTATAGAAATGTTAAATTAATTAATACAGGATTATCTTGAGGAGTAGAGCTCATAGGGTGTATTTACACCTGCTGGGAGGAAAGATATTTTATCTGAAGCACTGGGAAAGCCTGAACATCCTGGTCGTGTAAGAGGATATCCGATGGGAGTATTGGTAAGAAAAGTTCTTCTACGTTCTTCAAATTCTTCCATTGAGGGTATTTATAAAAAAAATAGAATCCTTGGAGTCCGATGTTCATAATATTAACGAGATGATGGAGGAAAATATTAGAGAGTTGGTATATCTATGTTTTCAGAAATACAAAGACAATTTCAGACTGGAGCTCCCACTCCTCCACCTCCCCCTGCAGACCCTATTATTTATCCTCCACCTCTTCTAGTAGCTCCCACTCCCCCACCTCAGCCCGCCAACCCCATTTTTTATCTTAATCCTCTACCACAACTTCCTACTTATTGCGAGTTATATGTTGATAATTCTCAACATCATATAGTTTAATATGGATTGGTATATTGTATCGGAAATAGAGTTCATCATCAATAGTTAGAGGTAGAGAATCATAAGGTCACTTTACAAGATATTATAGATAGATCATCTTGAGTACCATTACCTACAGATGAGGTGATGATAGTTGGACATAGTAATGGCCATTTTTTAATTTGGACATCCAGACTTCAATGAATCATTACCATAGATGTATGTATCTTAAATATTCTCTTACAAGAATACTTAAAAGGTAAATAAATACTATATAGACAACAACAAAGACAAATGGCTATGACATCAGATATAGATTCTAGTAGTCGTGACAGATTGTCAAGATATTAAAATTTGCTGGCAGATCATTTTGAGTTTCCAATGAAAGCTCATGTTTGTGGACGTGCAATAACTATGGGATTGTGAAAAATGATATCATGAATCATGTTACTGGAGATAAGTTGGGCAAAAAAGTGGTGCAAATTTTTTCCATGTAAGTCTTAACACATTTTCCCTACATTATATTTATTAAAAATGTATACTTATATCTATTTTGTATTAGTTATATTTATAACATGTGTGAGAATAATGATAAGATCGATGTATATGGATTCATGGACCCACATTTTATTTCCCTTAAAGAACATGCATTGGATGAGGAACAAAGAATAATTTATATTGATGAAATATTTGAATAGAATTTAATCACAAAGTGTTGAATGGTTCCTTTTTGTGAGTGGTATGAAACATATCTTTGGAAAAAAGTTCGCTATATTTTAACATAAAAAACCTCTAACCTTAAATTTTCTTTTATCACTGATCATTGGATGTTATATGTTTTTTTCCCAAGAGAGAAAACACTTTATTGGATATGCTCTATCCATGGCGATGTGTGGGGAAGTTTTAAGAATATGTTGGAAAAATAAGTTCAATTTCTTAATATATGTATATATTATAATGAATTTTAAATTTATCCAATTCATATTATTTTCTAATAGGGGATGGGTCTACTTTCAAAAAAAACACAAAGAAAAGGAGTTCCAAGATCAAATATGTAAAAGTAAAGATAAATATCCATTTATAATTTTTACTTTTTGATGTATTTCATAAAAAAATATTTTGAATTTACACTCATTTAAACAAAATTGTCATGGACAAAAAGGATTCATCGAATGCATATATTATATGTTAATATTTATGTATGAAATAACTACAACTGGAAAACATGTGAAATTTGACCAAGTATGATTTCCTTTTAAATATTCCCATAATATTTCATTTGATTTATTCATTATACATGTTAACTACTATCCTTTTAATTTGTATCTATTTGATGAACCTAAACCCTATATTTCTCAAGAGGTCAAACACTTAAAAGTGGAATTGTCAAATTATTTTATAGGTTTGATTAGAATTTATTTTGGTTGTAGTGTAAAATGTAATTTTGAATATTATAATTTTAATTGTGTATTTGGTAGTCATTTTGGTTGAATTTGGGGTTTTCTACATGAAATTGTATGTTTTGAATGTTATATATGTGAATGTTTAGTTTTTCTCTACTTCTTGTTTTGGGCTAGTTTAGATGGTTTTTCTGGTATGGATTCTGGTCTGGGGGGGGGTGTCCAGTGGTGGGGGGGGGGGGGGGGTCCACTGGTGTGGTAGGGTTTTATAGTGGGGGGGAGGGGTCTGTGGGGGTGAGAGGGTGTCTAGGAGGGTGGGAGGGATTTCTAGGGGGTGGGGGTTGTCTAGTGGGGCGGGGGGTGTGTCTGTGTCTGTGTGTGTGTGTGGGGGGGGGGGGGTGTCTAGGGGAGTGGGGGTGTCCAGGGTGTCCATTGGGGTGGGTGGGTGTCCAGGAGGGTGGGAGGGCTGTCCA
Organism: Viscum album; assembly: GCA_963277665.1. Classification (NCBI taxonomy): domain Eukaryota; kingdom Viridiplantae; phylum Streptophyta; class Magnoliopsida; order Santalales; family Viscaceae; genus Viscum; species Viscum album. The sequence continues at coordinate 741,622,047 of OY728138.1, read as the reverse complement.
GGAGGGTGGGGGGGGGGGTTGTCCTGGGTGTGGGGGTGTCCGGGGGGGTGTCTAGGGGGTGTCTGGGGTGTGGGGGTGGGGTGGGTGGGGATCCAGGGGTGTAGGGGGTGTCCATGGGGGTGGGTGGGTGTCCACGAGGGTGGGAGGGCTCCCCACGGGGTGGGGGTGGGGGTCCAGGGGTGTGGGAGGGCTGTCTAGTGGGGGGGGGGTGTCCATGGTGTCCATGGGGATGGGTGGGTGTCCAGGAGGCTTAGAGGGTTGTCCAAGGGGGTGGGGGTTGTCCAGGAGGGTGGGTGATTTTCCAAGGGTGTGGGGGGTGTACTGGGGGGGGGGAGGGGGTCCAGGGGGTGGGGGGGGGGGGTTCCAGGGTTGTGGTAGGGATGTCTAGTGGGGTGGGGGTGTTAATGGGGGGTGTGCAGTTTCCAGTGGTTGGGGGGGGGGGGGGGTGTCCAGGGAGTGGGGTTGTCCAAACAGGCGTGTGTGTGTGGGGGGTGGGGTTGTCCAGGGGATTTCTAGTGGGGTGGGGGTCTATGGGGGTGGGAGGGTGTCCAGGCGGGGTGGAGGGCTGTCCAGGGGGTGGGTGGTGTCTAGAAGGGGGGGGGGGGTTTCCAGTGGGGTTGGGGTGGGGGGTTTCTAGGGGTGTGGGAGGGTTGTTTAGTGGGGTGGGGGTGTTTAGGGTGACCATGGGGGGTGGAGGTGTCCAGGAGGGTGGGAGGGCTGTCCGGGGGGGAGGGAGGTGTCCAGGCGGTCTGTCCAGGGGTGTGGGGGAGGGGGGGTGTCCAGTGGTGTGTGTGTGGGGTGGGGGGGGGGGGCTTCTGGGGTCCGGGAGGGCTGTCTAGTGGGGGGGTGGGGTGTCTAGGGGGTGGGGGCTATCAAGGTGGGTCGGGGGGCTGTCCGGGGGGGGGGGGGGGGTGGTTCTGGTGTGGGTTTGGTCTATTTTCTTCTTGTTTTAGGTCTTCATTGGCAAGGCATAGTAGTAGTTGAACGATTTTATTAAAAAAAATTGGGGTTTACTTCGGTTATTTTATAACTAACGTAAAAAATGCATAGGAATAGGTTTTAACGTCAGTTATTTGAAAACCAATGTAACAAATTTATGGGAATGGGTTTTTACATCGATTATGAAATAAAAAACCTAAAAAATGGAATGGAATATATTTTTACATAAGTTAATTTTAACTGATGTAGTATATATGTTTTGACATCTGTTATTATTTAACTACAGCGAAAAAATTCCTGGAAGACTGGTTTATCACGTCGGTTATAAAAAAACCGATGTGATAAATGCTTAGGAGGAGAAGTTTATTAGGTCGGTTATATAATAAATGACATAATAAAGTATATACCACATCATTTATTATAAAACTAACGTAACAAATCATGACTCTGAAGCATTTTACACATCAGTTTTTAAGGAAATGAAGTAACAAATGCTTGGGATTTTTGTTTTTAACGTTGGTTTTAAAATAACCGACGTAAAAAACAATTTATATAACATCTCCTTTAATAACTTAAACCAAAAGTCGATGTTAATAATTAAAAATAACCACTATAAAAAATGTTTTCTGCACCACTGAATGTTAAATTTTCATATTGAAACTGAGAATGGGGTGAAACAATTTTGAAATAATTCCCAATTATTGATTGATTGATTGAGAAGATGTGATCCTGGGTAGTTAGTGGGTTATTTGGGACAAACATTACCTTCTATTGGATTTTTTTTAAAATATTGATACTTTACAACTCAAAATAAACCCTAGTTCGAAAAATCATTTCCCTAATGGGATATTGATGAGTCCTCTTTGGACAGTGTTTGAGGTTCTTGTGTACACATATTATAATAATCAACAATGTGAGGTTTGTGAGGATTCTGTAACTTAGAACTTTTGGACCTCATATTAGATGAACAAGTTTCTTGGTGACATTATATTGATATATATTCCAATGATTATGGAGCTGTTTTTCTCATTCCAGGTAATTTATATAATCAGTTTTATATAAAAAAATTACTAAACCATTCTATAAATTGTTTCCATATTTTGAACTGAAAAGGAATGTTTTTATTTAAATATTAAATTGTGATGACATGCTTATTTTATTTAAACTTTAGATAATGATTCAATTTATTTGATACATTATATTATTATAGAAAGAATGGTGAGACCCTAATGGGAAATTACTTGAAACTCTACCTTTGACATTGGGTGATTATAGATTTCCTTCAAATAGGTTCGAGAAAGGGAAAAGAGAAACTTGTAGGAGATTGTTTTTGTTGATAATTAGACCTGGAGTGATATGTATATTCGAATTTTTTTTCTATTTAGTTTTTAAGTACATTACAGATGTACTATTTGGGTGTTTTATTTACCTTTTTATTTTTATGTTATTTCCCTTTTGAGTTTTAGCTTAAACATATTGATATGTGTCTCTTTCTTCTGATGTCTTTTTGGAAGAAATAATTCCATCTTTTTTATTTTATGATTTTATGTTCTAGTCTCTAGCCCTTTGGTATTGGGAACACCATTGGGCTATGTCAGTTTTGGATTAGGTATTAGGGTAATAGGGTATTCATGCTAGTTTAGGAAAAAGTGGTATTAGAGGGAGGCTAATAATCCTTCCTTGATGTTAGTATGCAGTTGGGAAATTTTTTTGGGAGATAGTAGGTAGTTGTGTGTGTGTGTTTCTGGCCTTATCTCATAGAAATCATCTTTAAGTCACTATGAGTTTTTTGGGAATATAGTCATGCAGATTAGCTATAACCTTTTCCCAACATTTTATTTTCATAGATTGAAATCCAAATATTTATTATCCATCAGGTTTGATTAATTCCCAAAATTTATCTTCCTTGAGTTATAATCTGAGTAATATGATGACATATTCAGTGTTTAATGATGTTTTTTCAAATAATTATTCTATGATGATGTGTTAATTGGATCTTGTAATAAGTTGTTGATGAACTATAGTGATCATATCCTCCCATGGACTAGAAACTAGTTGTGGTTATTGTGTATTCTGTCCATCAACTAGGACATGAACATACACCTACTCCCATTCAAGATCCAACAATTAAGACTCATAGAGATGAGCCTTGAAATCATGCTCATGAATTCCTTTTCAATAATCCACTATTGTTCCAATGCTCTAATAATACTCAATAGGTCACATATTGGTTTATTAGGAATGATTTTTTTTTTGATTTCATAGAGATTATTGATGAAATTATGGTAATATGTTCCACCATCAAGCTGGAAGGACCCACCAAGAGATGGTGATGGAAAAATAAGTATTAGGGATTATAGTGGGAGGAATTTAAAATAAATTTTACCGACCATTTCAATCCCGTGTCTATGGTGTTGGATATGGTTATGGATTTTTCAAACTCGATAAGGATGAAAAAATCATGATAGAATATGAAATATGATTCCAAGATGTTGTGAATTTTTCAATTGAGATTATACTGAATTAAAATATCAAGACATAACAATTTTAGAAGTGACTTCAATCTAATATTCTATCTTAGTTTTTATTTTTTAAGGTATCTTCTTATGCCAATGTGATAGATATAACATTGATGGTTAAGCTGGATCTAGACAGCAATTCAAAATTGATGGGAGTTCCATTTTATCCTAGTCATAGTTATGTGAGTTCCTTTAAAGTAAAAGAAATGTGTGATGAGTCTCATGGTGGTTCTCAGTAGTATGGTTCTTCTATACCTCCTACAGTTTTGATAGAGCCCCTTTGATTTTCATTTTGTGTGGAAATCATGGCACCCGAAATGGGTTTTCACTAAGGAAACCAATATTTTTAGTCCTAATAGATGATAAGGTCACGTGTATAAGTTCTATATTGTTTATTTTTCCCTAAAAAATTCAATGAGATCATCTTCACCAAAAATTACTATGGTTAAATAATATTATTCAATATTTTAGAGGTTCCAACCACCATAATACAAAAGAAAACTTCTTTCACATTGTAGAGGAGTCTTTAGAGGAAGCATATATGGATCTAGTGACTATGAGAGACACCATCATTATATCTTTATATTTTTTGATTAATTTATAAAATACAAGTGATTTTTATTTGTTTATTTCAACCTCTATTTTGTATATTATAATTCTTTTTATTTGTTTATTTCAACCTCCATTTTTCCTATTGTTATATGCACCTAGGAAAAATAAGTATGTTCCATAATAATAGGGGATGATTATGGTGGTCATGTATGATACAATACGTTTCAAACTTTGTTTCTCACTACTCTACTTGACAAAAGGTCAAGGCCCAACACCAAATACCTTTTGGTTTTCATAAACCACTTCTAGTGCAGACTTGGATGTGGGATGAGATTTGTTTTGGATATTGTGGTTAAGTTTCAAAATAACCAGATGAAGAATAATATTATATTGGTTTTTTTTGATATATTGACATAATTAGATCACATTTTACCCATTCATGAAATATCCATAGTGGAGGAGATGGGAAATATCTATGTGACACAGTTTCTTTGTTTTCAAAGAGTTATATATACTATATATTGTAATAGAGATCCCCATTTTACTTCTCTTATTTGGAGAGTACTTTAGGAGGCATTCGGATGTCAAATTCATTTTAGTACAACATACCGTCCATAGGTGGATGGATTGAAAGATATGGATATAATGACTATGGAGGATATTATTTATTAATGTGTCCGCAATTTTGGTAGATATTGGGATGAACATTTTGAACTATTAGAGTTTTCTTATAAAAATAGTTACTAGTCCTTAGTTCTAATTGGTCCTTTAGAGGCCTGGTATATCCAGAATTTAAAATATTTATTGTGTTGGTCAAATATTGGAAAAAGTGAATTAGTTATGTAAAGACCTGTAAAATTAAAGGGAAATTTTTTCTCAATTTTCATTGGGATTTTACAAGAATGCGGTTTTTGACGACACTTGATTCCGAGGCTCGGTGTGCCCAGAATTTCTATCCGAAGTTTAGCTCAGGTATGTTCAGTGAACGAACGAGTGGGAATTCCTATCTTTTGAACCAGTGCTTGGAATCGAATTCTGAGGGCACTGATGGAACCGCAACGCCGGTAATTTCTTAGGAACACCTTTTTCGGAGTTGCGTTTTCACGAGAGAAGTTGATAAAAGTTGTGGAACTTAAAATAAAAATTTAACTACAATTTTTATTTCCTAAGTGTTTAACCATTCGGTGGAAGTTGGGAAACCACCCAACTTCCCATGAGAGGTTATGAAGCTGGTGGGGCCCACACGAACCCCACCCTTTCATATTCTCTAACCCCCCTCAACTCACCATTAATTTTCGACAACTTATGTTAATTAATTAAGTGAGTTAAGTGTGAATGTTTGAATTTCAAATGCTTATGTTATGTTAATAAAATAAGGGATTAACTTATTTTATTTGGCTTGGAACCTTGTTGGGTGAGTCTTAGGAGGAATGTTGAGGAACTTCTTCTTCGTTCTTTGACGAAGAACGCGAAGAACGCACCGCCGCCGACGAAGAACGTCGAAATCTGACAACGGAAGACGGCGAGAGACACCTTCCTCGGAGATCAACTAACACCAACGACGTACCTTCCGTGATGCTTTCTTCCATGAAGATCCACTTCTTCTGTGACGGTTAATTCCGTGATGAACATTCGCTCAATGACAACGTTGATGTAGGGGTTGAAGTGTTTTTATTTGTGAATTCTTCCGTCATCTATCCTCGTTCATTTGGACCGCTTGATATCGTTTAACGGGAGGGGGGCCAGATCGCACAAACACGGCCGACCCTCCTACTTTATTATAATTATTATTATTGTTTTTGTTCAAAGGAAAGTGATGCGGTACCATCGCACCACGCGGAAACGAGCGGAAAGGATGCACGGCGCCGTCACACCGTGCATTTGGAAATTGATCCAAGCCGCGACACTGTCGTGCCACGCCAGAAAAACCCAAAGAAACTGCGGCCAAAGCGAGGCTGCAGCGGAGGGGCGCGACACCGTCGCACTGCGCTGGATGGACCAAGGCCGCGGCTTAAGCTGCGGCGGAGCAGGGGAACCGGTGGCCGGAATCGAGCCACCGACATCAGAGCAGGGGGGACCGGCCTTGCCAGTCCCGTGGTGGCAGAAGCCGGCCGGCCGGAGTGGGCTGACCGGACAGGGATGAGCCAAGGGTTCAAACCCCAGGCTGGCCGGATGTGAGTGGCCCCATTAAAGGTGCCACAATTACTACACGTGGGGGGCAGCCCCCCCCCCCCCCCCCCCCCGCATTCCGAACGGCTCGGCCGTTCTGCCGAGCCACCTGGCCAGCGCGCCGGGACGCACCCAGGCCGGGACGGGCCGTGCCAGCTGGGCCGGGCTGCACCCAAACGGGCTGGACCTGGACCCGGTTCGGTCCGACCCTGGGGGTATCGGGCCGGGTCGGACCGGGCCCCAACCCCTAATACTGAACCTCTTTTGGTCTGTTGCCCATAACTTGAGCTACAGACCTCCGATCGATGCACCGTCAGCTGCGATGTGATCCTTGGATCGAGACGGTCATTTCGGTATGTTACACTCAGAGTTTCGGAGAACTTTTTGTTTGGATGGGTTGGTTCGAACACGAAACCAACCAGGCCCTCGGAGCAGAAACAATTATAACTTGAGTTTCGGACGTCCGATTGACGTGCCTTCGACTTTGAAGGATTCCTCTAAGTGAGACAGACCTTTTGGCTTACTCCGCTTTGTATTTGGATGCAGTTGGAGTATGTTCGGGTTGGTTTTGACTTAAAACCAACCGGGCCCTTGGGATGAAAAAGCCAATAACTCTCAGACCGGGCGTCCGATTGACGCACCGTCTACGACGTTGAATTCCTATTGACGATACAGAACTTTTGGATACATCAACTTTGGACTATGTTTCAGTTGATGTATCAGCCCTTCGGCTCATGGAGCGGACCCTCCTGAACGAGCTTGCTGTGTGCGGGAACCCTAGAGCTGGCTGTGACTACGACGACGATGACGACTGTGCAGGAATCCTCCGTGGATTCGACGGCGACGACTACAACACTCAGTGATCCTACTTGGATCATTTCTACCAATCCTGTGTGGGTCCGATCCTGTGTGGGTCAGCGCTCAGCGGTCCTGTGTGGGCCAGCGCCTACAGATCCTGTGTGGGTCATTGCAGGGGTTAGTTACCTATCGATCCTTTGTGGGTCATTGCGGGGGTTAGTTACCTATCGATCCTTTGTGGGTCATTGCGGGGGTTAGTATCTATCGATCCTATGTGGGTCCGACGGCTTAGATGAATCAGTGGAAATATCTGATCATCTCTACTGTCATACAAAGAAGTATACCTTTGTGAGATGAATCTTGAATTTTAATCTTTATCTTAGATAAGATTGACTTGATATTCTATGTGGATTACGTTATGCTTCCCTGTGTGGATTGGGTTGTGAATTCCTATGTGGAACGGTTACGTTTTACTGTGTGGACTGGGTTGTACTTGGTCTCGGATGTTAGAGATGAACTGGAATTGATGACTTAGGTATATGTATGGGCATATACCTAAGCAGTGTCAAATGTTACTTCATGATTGTATATTTCCTTTGTGGATTCTATGAGACCATCGGGGGTCTCAGGGTCCCTACTGAGTAGCTTATACTCACCCCTGCACGGGCTATGCCCGCACTACATTGTGTTGGTTGCAGACGACGGACAGCGCTGATCGCGGTTGAGGCTTGCGGAGCAGGTTGGTACCCAGAGGTGGAACACTGGGCGGGACATACTCGGAGCGGACGACTGGACCCGAGGAGCTGTAGAGGCTATCTGTACTCACCCTTCAGGTGAGTCTTCTAGTGGACGGCTCGAGTCTGAAAATTTACTTTCAGTTGCTGTTTTCCCTTTCCAGTTGTACTTTACATTCAGTTTGGGTTTGTATACTGGCCCACTTACTTTTCCACACTTAATTTTGTATCAGCTTTTACTTAGTGCATACTTCTACTACTTTCTTTCTCTATGGTGTTTGTTTACTTTACAAAGGCAATTCCTTCCCTTTTTATCGGGAATTACACCTTGGTGCTAGTCGCCAGCCCCTGTCCTATTGAAGGCGGGCTTGGGGTAGTCACGGCACGAGCCCCGAGGACGGGTCATGAAAATTTGGTATCAAAGGAGTTCAGTTCTACCACAAAACTTTGGACTTTGATCTTTTTCGATGTGAAGAAATAGTGTAAAGAGTATTGGGTGTGGTTATCAGTCCAGGGAGTCCTGTGTTGGTGCGGCGGCCGACGTATCCGTACACCAGGACCCTGACTTTTGATTTCCGACTTAATACACGAAAACATTGATTGCATGTGTGTTACAAGTTTTCTTTGTGATTACTTTGTGTCATCTAACCAGGTATACTGTTCTGACCGTGACACACCTGTCTCTTTTCAGGATGGCCCCACAACGGCAGCCAGCTAGGGTTCTAAGAGTTGTGTGTGATGACATCCCACCGACCGACGAGGACTTGGTACAGGGCCCTTTGACAGCTGAGGAACCGGCAGTACCTCTACCCACCGAGCCACCGATGCTTCCTGCCCCAGCCGCTGACGATGCACATCGCCTTAGTGCACTGTACGAGTTTCAGCAGCAGCGACCGCCTAGGTTCTGTGGGGAGACGGACCCTTAGGCAGCCGAGGATTGGCTGGAGTCAGTTGTACGGTTTTACAAGTTAGTGAGGACACCGGTGGACCTCATGGTGATCCTCACAGTGAGCCTACTGCACGTGGCAGCAGGAAAATGGTGGAGCTTGATGCTCCAGGTGCATGATGAGGCATATCTCCTCTGGACGGAATTTGAGAGCCTCTTTCGCTCGGAGTTCATCCCAGCCACCCTCTGTGCGGTGCGCATCCAGGAGCTTCTTCAGCTGCGGCAGGGCAGCTTGACGGTCGTCCAGTACTTGGCGAGATTTACCGATCTCTCGCGCTACTTGACTGACAAGGTACGAGACCCATTCTTCCGGGCCCGGACCTTCAAGCAGGGTTTGAGGCAGGAGATTAGGGCATCACTGATCTCCCTCGGCATTCTGACTCAGGCAGGAGTACTGGAGCGAGCCCTTTTGATCGAGAGATTCCTTGCTGAGCCTTCATCAGCAGCGAGACCTACCGCAGGGCGGCACGTAGTAGAGTCTTCTGCAGCAGGAAGTAGATGGATGGATCATGTGTCCAGGTAGACCAGACCCTCAGGAAGACGACCTCAAGACACTGGATCAGCAGTGCGAGGGACATAGCGTGAAGCCAGTCTTTCGAGAGGCAGACCGTGCTACGCATGCGGCGGGCATGGCCGCATGGCTCGTGACTGCCTGACCCGCCATGCAGAGGAGTAGAAGATGGTTGAGGTACCAACTAGGTAGAGCCAGAGGGTCGACCGTGGTGGACCATAGGGAGTAGGCAGACAAGGCAGAGGAGCTGGCCGAGCAGCAGGTGGTGGGTGACGCTTTGAGGCTCTACCACCACCACCACCAGGAGGTCCACCCCGACTACAGGGAGATGGCGGGCAGAGACAGGGATAGCTTCAGGCAGCGGAGGCCTATGACCACGGCGTGCCTGAGATGATTCAAGGTAGTATCTGTGCATGTTCCACCCTTTCTGCAGTTCTTATAGACATAGGAGCGAGTCATTCTTTCATATCCGCTGCCCTTGTTCAGAGCTCTGAGATTCCAACAGAGCCGTTGGCTCGATCCTTACGGGTAGAGACTCCTACGGGAGCAGACTTGAAGATTACAAACTGGTGCCAGTAGTGTGAGCTTACTCTAGGAGGTGAGAGCTTCGGCTGGTATCTTCTTGTAGCGGCGTCGAGGCCTTACGACGTCATCCTGGGCATGGATTGGTTATCTACAGTTCATGCTCATATTGACTGTATTAGGCGCAAGGTGCGATGTGTACGCACCGATGGGAGCAGGTTCACCTTCACCGGTGAGAAGGGAGCCTCCACAGCATAGGATGAACTTTCGCAGAGGAGAGGACATCCCATCACTCATCAGTTGGCTAGCCTCATCCTAGGAGCAGTTGACATGCAGAGTCCTGGTTTTCCTGCTGTGGTGGATCAGTATGCAAACCTTTTCTCTGATGACATTGCAGGACTACCTCCTCACAGAGAGGTAGACTTTTATATTGACATGTACCCCAGGACAACCCCGATATCCACTCCAGCATATCAGATGGCTCCCGCCGAGCTTCGAGATCTACATGTACAGTTGGAGGACTTGCAGGGCAAGGGATTCATCCGAACCAGTGTATTACCCTGGGTGTAACGCCCCGACCCCAGCTACCCAGAGTCGGTGCATTACTTCGTAACATTGGCATGATCACAAAAGATCAAGTCTCGAAAGACCGATTAGTTTAGTCGCCTTGGAAACACTAGATACATTCATAAGTCTTTCATTACATCAAAAAGTAAACAAACTACAATAACATGGTCTTTATAGTCCACACTCATATCCTCACTGACTATTCTTGCAATTCAGTCATAATACACTTCTTCACATCCTGGAAAATATTAAAACATTGAAAGGGGTGAGCTCAGATGCTCAGTAAGGATAACAATATTGCGGAAGCTTTCATAAATAAACATAAAAATTTAAGGCAATGTATAACTAAAACAAAAGCCTTTTAAACGTGAACATCAGCATAATATGGAAAAAGTAAAATCAAATAATGCCACTTACTTACTCACATGGATATTCTACTAGACGAATAATCACATGAAAGATCAATAACCACTTTCATAATGAGGGAATGTATAATGCCGGACATTCTGAAACATTTTGTCAAGGCCTCGGCCAAGATGTCTAAAATGATTAAGGCCTCGGCCAAAACCATAAATCAAATTGGGAAAGGGCCTCGGCCAATTCCACGTCTAGTTGTCTCATGAGACCTACCGATGCATCGAGGAGCTATAGCGGGCTCCACCCGTCACTTATTAAGTCCAATACATTCCTCATATGAATAGGTTTAAACATATCATAAACCATAACATAATCGTATCACATAAAACATGCATAAAGGAAACATAACATTTCCACATTTCAATCACAAGATATCAATACAACACATTGATATAATAAAAACGCTTTCAAAACCATTTTCAATACCAAAATAAAAGAAAGTTAAAACTTTGTATTTATTTTTCATTAAAAAAAGATGGCTTGTAGAGGAAGTTGAAACTCAAATAATGGTCACGGCGGCGGAGAAGTCGTTGTCGCCGCATAAGTACGGAAAGAAAAACATTCCCTTTTGTCTTTTAGCAAAACGTTTCGTATAAAAAGATTCCTTTTGAATAACCATAAAAGTCAAAGGGGTTTATACACCGTATAAAAGAATGTTGTGTATAAAACCAAATATGCCTCAATGAAAGGGGATTGAGACGAAGTCCTTAAAAAGATCATTTTTTTATAAAGTAGGTCTATTATGTGTATTCACTATAATAACACATAAATAATGTAAAAATACAAGATAGGACATAATAATATCATGAAATAATTTGAAAGTGGAGATTAACCCAAAGAATAGAAATTGGGTTAAGAAGTTCCCTTACCTTTCGTCTTGTCCTGACTCGACCGTTCTTTAACCTCCTGAATAATAAACTAGAGTTAATTTCTATTTACTTAAGAACCATTTTCATGCTCATTATTCCTTTTATATCCATTATTACTATGTTATGAACATTATTTGATTATTTAAGTTAATAACGGTCATTTTGTCGATCTTTGGTACTTGAGTCAAAAATAAACTTCCTATAATTTCAAGTTGTTCATGTGGTGAAATATCCATTATATACAGAATTATATTCATGATGTATATATCATATATATGATATATATCCAGTATATACATTCATTCATAATGTCACGTAACATTTAGAGGTAAGAAATGAAATGCACTGTTCATGGAGACGGTAAGCCGTACGTACGCATGAACGCTACTTTCTTTTCTAATTCGTATTTAATGGAATGAAATAATAATCATATAAATTTATAATATAATTACAGTATAATATAGTGTATAATACCATTTAATCCATCCTTTATACATCCCACATATGGCATTAACGATTCAAATCACTTTGAGGGGGCGGTAGTCCGCACTTCCTAAAATGAAATTATCGTGTTTTACCCATAATGGAAATCATAAAGTATGCCATAAATGAGAAATACATAAGCATAAGTAAGACATAAACATATTATATATAATATATAAATATATTTACATCTTAATGGCCACCTTTCAAGGTGTTATATGAGTGTTGAACAATTATCGTTTCGTGAGGTAGCAATTCTCCATCCACAGAAACCGTATGTTCTTTAACCATTAGATGTAGGTGTGTGTAAGTGTAGCTCGAATACTTCTTATAACAACATCATAGTATATTGAGGATACTGGTGTTGTTACAAAATGAATTAATAAAAAGTTTTTATGGGGTTGGAGAATAAAAATAAAACAAAACAACATTAGAGTAGACATTACCTCAAAATCGGGTAACTCTTTTTGATTTGAGCCAAAGGATTCCTTGGGAAGAGTTATGCCCAAAGTTAGGCTTCTAGGAGTAAGAGGGGGAAGTTGGAAGAGTATTTGGGAAGAGTTGGGCCGAGCCAAATGGCTTGAAGGTGTGAATAAGGTGGGAGAGGTGGGGGCCTTTTATAAGTGGAGAGGAGGGGCTCTTTTGGAAAGATTGAAATGTTACATTATTACACAATGCTTTTCGGATTCTAAAGGCCCCAAACTTATATAATTCGTGTATAAGGTGATAAGGGTTCGAAATCGACCCATCCAATAGTCTTTGGACAAGTTTAAGCCTTGGATTTTACATTATCTTTTCATTTTATTAAAATCGTTAAATAATGAGGTCATCGCTGCATCATAATGATGTCATAAATAATTTAATTTATTTAATGTCTAAAAATTATAAAAAAAATACTATGATGTAGTAAATCTTTTTATCTTTCTAATGAATAATTATAGTCAAAATATGGACTTGTTTAACCCTGCTTAAAAACTGTTTTAGTAAAACAACTCATGTTTGTGTCAATTTAATTTTAACATTAAATAAATATATATTAATGTCATTTTCCAACTAAAGTGGCTCCATGGGGTCTCCAAGTTGACCCATGGGTTGTCTTGGTCGGACATGACTCATCAAATAGGAGTAGGACAAGTGTCAAGCTCATCTAATATTATTATAACATTATTTTTATCTTAAACTACACTAATTACCTCTAATCGTGATTAAGAACTTAAAAGTTACTATTCACCAAAAAATTATTTTAATCTCATTGAACCACATTTTACTTCTTAATTACAACCATGTATGTCGGATTTTTGAAAATCAAATCACAGAAGTGGTAATATTTCATTTAAACGAAAAATCAGTTATTTAACTACCACTTAGTGGTTTCACTATTCATCAAAAATTGAAGTTTTTCAGAAAAAGGCCAAAATTTCACCCTAAGCTATAATTGATATTCCGAATTAAAAAATGATGTCTATTTTACAAAATTCCAAACATATAAGTTGCATTAATTAATTTTATAATTAATTCCCGCTGTTACGACAAATAGCTTGTTTTTAAGAAACAATTTATATCAAAAGATTGGCAATTGTTTATGTCCAATTTCAATGTTAAATTAATTCTAATGACCACCATTGGATAAAATGGTAAAAATATATTCTAATTATACGTTAAAACCACTAAATAGTATAATTTATCACAATAAATTATTTTGATTAAAATGTTGTTTTAAGTATTTTTCACTATTCATAAAAAATTAGAAGTTCTCAGAAAAATACCAAAAATTCAACATAGGCTAATTTCGATATTCCGAATCCAAAAATGAAGTCCATTTTGAAATATAAAATATCTATAATTTTAAAAAGTGGTTATTACTATTCATAACAGCTACTTTGATTAGTCGCGGTGTTTTAGAACTCGAAGTTGCGTACAATGCAACCTATTGCATTATTGAATGAGAAGCGTATCATGGAAGCTCGGTGTGTTACATTCTCCCCTCCTTCAATAAATTGCGTCCTCGCAATTTGAAATTTTTCTTGGAAAATAAAAGGTTGAAAATAGAAAATACCTTTGTGGAAAACCCACATCAGAAATAAGGTTAATAAAATTTAGTCTTAATAAGAGGGAAATATATATAAGAAAGTCACCACCAAATTATGATCTCGATAAGGAGAACATTGGTGGAAATTAGAGACATATAATTGTAGGAAAAACATAAATATTTGTAGGGAGTGATTGAGGTCATCATTCACAATCAACTGTCAAATTGAGGGCCTCAAAGCCTTCAATCTATGTTGATTTAAAATATCATCAGTTCAACAAGACATAAGGTATTAGGATAACACTTTTTTTTTGATTTAATATCCCTTTACTAAAGTTTAAGAATTAATTTATTCATTGAATAAGAGATAGGTATATATATATTTATGCTTGAAAATTAGAGTTTCAACTTTCAAATCATCTTTCACTCAAAAAGATAATAGAACTAAAAAATATTATACTTATCCTAATTGTATAAGGTTCCAAATTTTAACACATACCATTTAGATTAGAAAAAATATTTTGTAAAAACCAGGGACTTCACGTAGTCCAGTGGTAGGCGATTAATCCCAATCGCACTATGGTTGTGGGTTCGATTCCCACAGCTTTATCCGACGTGATGGGTTGTCACTCGGTCTACGTGTTTTACTTTTTATAAATATCCAAAAATAACCTTAACAATAGTATCCAATGTAAAATATAATCCATTCCATCCTTTATAGTTATCCAAAATACTTTTGTCTAACTCACAGTCCAGATTTTATGAGGACGGTAAACATAATGAAGCTCCTTTTTTTTCTATGTAACAACATGTGAACACCTTCATCATGTATTCTTTTAAAACACTGCAACATACTGTATTACCATAAATCATTATTGATTACATTCATGATCCCTTATTCCTTATAGAAAACTAGATATACTCCTTCTATCCAAAAATGTATACAAATCATTAATCAGTTTCAAGGATGTTAAGAATATCCAACATAATTTATCCGAATCAATCATGTCTTATTCCAAAATCACTATCTTGGTATCAGAACCATATTATGGTTTATCTTTCTCTCAACCATATATTTTCCAAAAATTTAACCTACTGTGAAGTCACTTTTCTTGGTTCCACACAATCTCAAGTCCTAGATGAAATAGTACTGCAGTACAATCCTTATATACTCCAAAATTATTATAACAAGTACATCATTGATACAACACTCAAATTAAAAAATTCTTTAATAACAACATAAGAACTCTAATCATTCCTCCTCAACTGTGGTAGTATCATAACTTGATTATTATCCAATAACATCATTTGGGGCATACTCTGATGATTTGAACATTAGTTTGCGTAGTGTCCCCACTCCTTGCAGATGAAGCATTGTACATTTGAAACCTTTTTCTTACCCTTGCAGTCACGCACTCAGTGTCCTTTTTCTCCACACTTATAACAAACTCCCATTCCCTTCAGGCAAATTCCAAGGTGTTTCTTCCCACAGTTATCACATATTGGAAAATTCTTCTTTTCCCTCGTCCCTTTATCCATCATTCTCTCTTCCATCCTTTTATTCTCTTTCATCCCTTCAAATCCATAAGAATCAGAGAATTCTCTACTTATCTCATTAACACATGATACTATTTCTTCATATGTTGATAACACATGGGAGAATATTTCCCTTCTAAATGTTGTCTTAATACCATGAAAGATATGATC
Source organism: Viscum album (assembly GCA_963277665.1). NCBI lineage: Eukaryota > Viridiplantae > Streptophyta > Magnoliopsida > Santalales > Viscaceae > Viscum > Viscum album. Next base: position 741,606,285 of record OY728138.1, on the reverse strand, counting down.
CTTCTTACTCTTTGGATCATACGTATTGATGGAGTTCACATTCCTTCTACTGGGCGCCATTTCTATACAATGCCATAAACTAGATTAGTTTATGAATCAAAATACATAATTCCATACTTATAAAATACTTAACATAAATTGAACTATTTATGGATATAATCCATAATCATAAAAAGGTTTTCTTTGAGTAAGTATATACTCATAACCGTTCATAGTGGTTTGTAAAGAAAACGATAATTATCCTAAGCATATCCCCCTGGAGTGTCGTAACCAAGAGTGCAGAAAGGCCCGTTGTCGTGCACCAGTTCCCGTTTGAGTCTAGCTCAAAGCAGTGTTTTTGGGTTTTACCCCTAGGTACATCTGTGCTAGATCCGCCTCTACTTGCTCGTATCCAGACAGGGAAGTATTGCTCGGAAAACTCACAAAATCCCTATAATACTAAAATTATAGGAAGTTCTTCTATACTAATCTTAAAGTCTATCTTCGGGCTATGTGCTCTAATCAGAGTTTATCTAAATCTAGCTTCCAAGGTTAGTACTAAACTGCCTCTGATACCAACTGTAACGCCCCGACCCCAGCTACCCAGAGTCGGTGCATTACTTCGTAACATTGGCATGATCACAAAAGATCAAGTCTCGAAAGACCGATTAGTTTAGTAGCATTGGAAACACTAGATACATTTATAAGTCTTTCATTACATCAAAAAGTAAACAAACTACAATAACATGGTCTTCATAGTCCACACTCATATCCTCACTGACTATTCTTGCAAGTCATTCATAATACACTTCTTCACATCCTGGAAAATATTAAAACATTGAAAGGGGTGAGATCAGATGCTCAGTAAGGATAACAATATTGCAGAAGCTTTCATAAATAAACATAAAAATTTAAGGCAATGTATAACTAAAACAAAAGCCTTTTAAACTTGAACATCATCATAATATGGAAAAAGTAAAATCAAATAATGCCACTTACTTACTCACATGGATATTCTACTAGACGAATAATCACATGAAAGATCAATAACCACTTTCATAATGAGGGAATGTATAATGCCGGACATTCTGAAACATTTTTTCAAGGCCTCGGCCAAGACGTCTAAAATGATTAAGGCCTCGGCCAAAACCATAAATCAAATTGGGAAAGAGCCTCGGCCAATTCCATGTCTAGTTGTCTCATGAGACCTACCGATGCATCGAGGAGCTATAGCGGGCTCCACCCGTCACTTATTAAGTCCAATACATTCTTCATATGAATAGGTTTAAACATATCATAAACCATAACATAATCGTATCACATAAAACATGCATAAAGGAAACATAACATTTCCACATTTCAATCAGAAGATATCAATACAACACATTGATATAATAAAAACGCTTTCAAAACCATTTTCAATACCAAAATAAAAGAAAGTTAAAACTTTGCATTTATTTTTCATTAAAAAAAAGATGGCTTGTAGAGGAAGCTGAAACTCAAATAATGGTCACGGCGGCGGAGAAGTCGTTGTCGCCGCATAAGTACGGAAAGAAAAACATTCCCTTTTGTCGTTTAGCAAAACGTTTCGTATAAAAATATTCCTTTTGAATAACCGTAAAAGTCAAAGGGGTTTATACACCATATAAAAGAATGTTGTGTATAAAACCAAATATGCCTCAATGAAAGGGGATTGAGACGAAGTCCTTAAAAAGATAATTTTTTATAAAGTAGGTATATTATGTGTATTCACTATAATTACACATAAATAATGTAAAAATACAAGATAGGACATAATAATATCATGAAATAATTTGAAAGTAGGAGATTAACCCAAAGAATAGAAATTGGGTTAAGAAGTTCCCTTACCTTGCGTCTTGTCCTGACTCGACCGTTCTTTAACCTCCTGAATAATAAACTAGAGTTAATTTATATTTACTTAAGAACCTTTTTCATGTTCATTATTCCTTTTATATCCCTTATTACCATGTTATGAACATTATTTGATTATTTAAGTTAATAACGGTCGTTTTGTCGATCTTTGGTACTTGAGTCAAAAATAAACTTCCTATAATTTCAAGTTGTTTATGTGGTGAAATATCCATTATATACAGAATTATATTCATGATGTAGATATCATATATATGATATATATCCAGTATATACATTCATTCATAATGTCACGTAACATTTAGAGGTAAGAAATGAAATGCACCGTTCATGGAGACGGTAAGCCGTACGTACGCATGAACGCTACTTTCTTTTCTATTTCGTATTTAATGGAATGAAATCATAATTATATAAATTTATAATATAATTAAAGTATAATATAGTGTATAATACCATTTAATCCATCCTTTATACATCCCACATATGGCATTAACGATTCAAATCACTTTGATGGGGCGGTAGTCCGCACTTCCTAAAATGAAATTATCACGTTTTACCCATAATGGAAATCATAAAGTATGCAATAAATGAGAAATACAGAAGCATAAGTAAGACATAAACATATTATCTATAATATATAAATATATTGACATCTTAATGGCCACCTTTGAAGGTGTTATATGAGTGTTGAACAATCATCGTTTCGTGAGGTAGAAATTCGCCATCCACAGAAACCGTATGTTCTTTAACCATTAGATGTAGGTGTGTGTAAGTGTAGCTCGAATCCTTCTTATAACAACATCCTAATATATTGAGGATACTGTTGTTGTTACAAAAGGAATTAATAAAAAGTGTTTATGGGGTTGGAGAATAAAAATAAAACAAAACAACATTAGAGTAGACATTACCTCAAAATCAGGTAACTCTTTTTGATTTGAGCCAAAGGCTTCCTTGGGAAGAGTTCTGCCCAAAGTGAGGCTTCTAGGAGTAAGAGGGGGAAGTTGGGAGAGTATTTAGGCATAGTTTGGCCGAGCCAAATGGCTTGAATGTGTGAATAAGGTGGGAGAGGTGGGGGCCATTTATAAGTGGAGAGGAGGGGCTCTTTTGGAAAGATTGAAATGTTACATTATTACACAATGCTTTTCGGATTCTAAAGGTCCCACACTTATATAATTCGTGTATAAGGTGATAAGGGTTCTAAATAGACCCATCCAATAGTCTTTGGACAAGTGTAAGCCTTGGATTTTACATTATCTTTTCATTTTATTAAAATCGTTAAATAATGAGGTCATCGCTGCATCATAATGATGTCATAAATAATTTAATTTATTTAATATCTAAAAATTATAAAAAAAATACTATTATGTAGTAAATATTTTTATCTTTCTAATGAATATTTATAGTCAAAATTTGGACTTGTTTAACCCCACTTAAAAACTGTTTTAGTAAAACAACCCATGTTTGTGTCAATTTAATTTTAACATTAAATAAATATATATTAATGTCATTTTCCAACTAAAGTGGCTCCATGGGGTCCCCAAGTTGACCCATGGGTTTTCTTGGTCGGCCATGACTCATACAATAGGAGTAGGACAAGTGTCAATCTCATCTCATATTATTATAACATTATTTTTACCTTAAACTACACTAATTACCTCTAATCGCGATTAAGAACTTAAAAGTTACTATTCACCAAAAAATTATTTTAATCTCATTGAACCACATTTTACTTCTTAATGACAACCATGTATGTCAGATTTTTGAAAATCAAATCATAGAAGTGGTAATATTTCATTTAAACGAAAAATCAGTTATTTAACTACCACTTAGTGGTTTCACTATTCATAAAAAATTGATGTTTTTCAGAAAAAGGCCAAAATTTCACCCTAAGCTATAATTGATATTCCGAATTCAAAAATGATGTCTATTTTACGAAATTCCAAACATATAAGTTGCATTAATTAATTTTATAATTAATTCCCGCTGTTACGACAAATAGCGTGTTTTTAAGAAACAATTTATATCAAAAGATTGACAATTGTTTATGTCCAATTTCAATGTTAAATTAATTCTAATGACCACCATTGGATAAAATGGTAAAAATATATTCTAATTATACGTTAAACCCACTAAATAGTATAATTTATCACAATAAATTATTTTGATTAAAATGTTGTTTTAAGTATTTTTCACTATTCATAAAAAATTAGAAGTTCTCAGAAAAATACCAAAAATTCAACATAGGCTAATTTCGATATTCCGAATCCAAAAAATGAAGTCCATTTTGAAATATAAAATTTCTATAATTTTAAAAAGTGGTTATTACTATTCATAACGGCTGCTTTTATTAGTCGCGGTGTTTTAGAACTCGAAGTTGCGTACAATGCAAGCTATTGCATTATTGAATGAGAAGCGTATCATGGAAGCTCGGGGTGTTACACTGGGATTCCCCGATATTGTTATACAAGAAGGTGGACGAGAGATTGAGACTTTGTGTCGACTATCATCGCCTAAACTAGGTGACAATGAGGAACATGTATCCACTACCGAGGATTTATGACCTCTTCAATCATCTCAAGGGAGCACGGTGGTTCTCGAAGATAGACCTTAGGTTAGGCTATCATCAGCTCAGAGTTCGGGACGAGGATTTGCAGAAGACGGCCTTCAGATGTCGGTATGGCCACAATGAGTTCTTGTTTATTCCATTTGGCATAACCAATGCTCCAGCAGTGTTCATGTCCCTCATGAACAGGATCTTTCAGTCATACCTCGATTGATTTTTCATCATCTTCATCGACGACATTTTGATATACTCGACAACTGAGGAGGAGCATGCCTACCACTTGCGGGATGTACTAGACACACTCCGAGAGCACTAGCTTTATGGAAAGCTCTCGAAGTGTCAGTTCTGGATATGTGAGGTCCACTTCTTGAGAAACGTCATCTCTGAGGTGGGAGTTGCAGTGGATCCTGCGATGATCGAGGCAGTGCTAGCATGGGAGCCACCCAGGAGCGTGACAGAGGTGCGGAGTTTCTTGGGACTAGCTGGATACTATCAGAGATTTGTTCCAGACTTATCCAGAGTTCTAGCACCACTATCAACTTTGAAGAAGAAGGGGAAACCCTTTGTGTGGTCAGAAAGATGTCAGCAGAGCTTCCAGGAGCTGAGACAGAGATTGACCAGCGCGCCTATCTTGAGGCTTCCAGAGGAGGGAGTTGGGTACATAGTTTACTGCGATGCATCAGGGAACAGACTCTGATGTGTCCTGATGTAGGATCAGGTCGTGATCGCCTATGCATCACGTCAGTTGAGGCAGCATGAGCAGAACTACGCTACCCATGACCTGTATTTAGCAGCAGTGGTCTTCGCTCTGAATATGTGGTGACACTATCTGATGGGTGAGCGCTTTACAGTCTATTCAAACCACCAGAGTCTCAGGTACATCTTCTCGCAGAAGGACCTGAACCTGAGACAGCGACGATGGCTCGAGTTCCTCCAAGACTATGACTTTGAGATAGTCTATACTCCTGGGAAGGGGAACGTAGTAGCTGATGCTCTCAGCAGGAGGACGAGCATCCAGCTACTTATGGAGACAACAAATCAGCTAGTCTCTTTGCGGATATCCTTCATGGATAGATATGGTGCATCCTTCCTTCAGTCACTCATAGTCACTCCTCCACTACTGCAGTGGGTCAGAGAGGAACAACGTGGGGACACCAACTGTGAGACGCAGTGTGCACATATATCCTCAGGACAACACCTAATGGATTCTCCGTGGGAGGAGAGCATGATGTCCTTTTTAGAGGACGTACTTTGGTACCAGTTGCTTTATGGGAGGAGGTGCTGAGAGAGTTTCACACTTCTCCTTTGGCGGTACATCCTGGAGTGGCGAAGATGTACCATGATATCAGATGACAGCACTGGTGGCCGGGCCTGAATAAGGATGTGGAAGAGTTCATTTCTCGATGCCTCACCTGCCAGCAGGTGAATGCAGAGCACTAGGTACCAGTAGGCTTGGTACAACCCTTGGAGGTCCTGAAGTGTAAGTGGGACAAGATATCTATGGACTTCATGGCAGGACTTCCATGCACTTCCAAAGGTCACGACTCCATTTGGGTGATTGTCGATCGACTCACCAAGTCGACTCACTTCTTACCCATCAGAGAGCAGGGCTCAGTGGAGATCTTGGGACGTCTCTACGTTCAGGAGATTGTACAACTTCATGGTATACCATCTTCTATCGTCTCCGATCGAGATGCTCGATTTACTTCCCGGCTTTGGAAGGGGTTATAGGAGGCATTCGGGATGCAGCTACGTCTGAGCACCGCCTTTCACCCTCAGACGGATGGTCAGACGGAGAGGGCTATTCAGACTCTCGAGGATATGCTCCATGCATATGTCCTTGACTTTGGTCATAGCTGGGAGGACCACCTACCCTTAGTGGAGTTCGCATACAATAACAGATACCACTCCACCATCGGGATGGAACCATATGAGGCATTGTACGGACGACCTTGCAGATCACCGATGTGCTGGACATGCCCTGGGGAGTCAGCACTTGTGGGACCGAAGATGGTCTAGGACCTGACGGAGAAGGTCCAAGTCAACCAGGAGCAGATGAGGATATCCCAGAGCCGACATAAGTCTTATACTGATAGGAGGCGGAGGCTACTGGAGTTTGAGGATGGTGACCACGTCTTCTTGCAGGTCTCACCTCGACGTGGCATACAAATATTTGGCCGAGGCGGAAAGTTGTCTCCACGCTTCATCGGACCATTCCAGGTCCTCAGCAGGATTGGCGAGGTGGCTTATCGCCTGGCTCTACCACCTCAGTTGCACCGGGTGCACGATATCTTCCACGTATCCCAGCAGAGGAGATACGTGCATGACCCGACACATATCATTGACCATGGGGAGCTGGACATTGATGATGGGGTGACTTTTTCGGAGGTTCCAGTTGACATAGAGGATTGAAAAGAGCCAGTCCTATGTGGACGGTTGATTCCACTAGTGCGCATCAGCTGGCAGCACGAAAACCTCTAGGAGAGCACTTGGGAGCGGGAGGCTCAGATGCGTGGACAATACCCACATTTGTTCCCCTAGTTTTTGATCTATCTTTAAGGGGACGTACAGCCCTAAGGTGGGAGTAATGTAAAGACCCGTAAAATTCAAGGGAAATTTTTTCTAAATTTTCTTTGGGATTTTACAAGAACGCGGTTTCTAACGCCACTTGATTCTGAGGCCCGGTGTGCCCGGAATTTCTATCCGAAGTTTAGCTCTGGTACGTTTTGTGAACGAACGAGTGGGAATTCCTAAGTTTTGAACCGGTGCTTGGAATCTAATTCTGAGGGAACTTATGGAACCACAACGCTAGTAATTTCTTAGGAACACCTTTTCCAGAGTTTCGTTTTCACGAGAGAAGTTGATAAAAGTTGTGGAAGTTAAAATAAAAATTTAACTACAATTTTTATTTCCTAAGTGTTTAACCTTAGGGTGGAAGTTGGGTAACCACCCAACTTCCCATGAGAGGTTATGAAGCCGGTGGGGCCCACACGAACCCCACCCCTTCATATTCTCTAACCCCCCCCAACTCACCATTAATTTTTGATAACTTATGTTAATTAATTAACTGAGTTAAGTGTGAATATTTGAATTTCAAATGCTTATGTTATGTTAATAAAATTAGGGATGAACTTATTTTATTTGGGTTGGAACCTTGTTTTATGAGTCTTGGGAGGAATGTTGAGGAACTTCTTCTTCATTCTTTGACGAAGAACGCGAAGAACGCACCACCACCGATGAAGAACGCTAACCTCCGACGATGGATAGCGGTGAGAGACACCTTCCTCAGAGATCAACTAACGCCAACGACGTTCCTTCCGTGATGCTTTATTCCGCGACGATCCTCTTCTTCCGTGACGAACTCTCGTTCAACGACAACGTTGATGTAGGGGTTTATGTGTTTTTATTTTTGAATTCTTCCATCATCTATCCTCGTTCATTTGGACCATTTGATATCGTTTAACGGGAGGGGGCCGAACCGCACAAACACAGTCGACCCTCCTCCCTTATTATTATTGTTGTTGTTTCGGTTCGAAGGAAAGTGACACGGTGCCATCGCACCACGCAGAAATGAGCGGCAAGGATGCGCGGCGCCGTCGCGCTGCGCATTTGGAAATTGAACCAAGCCGCGGCTCTGTCGCACCGTGCCAGAAAAACCTGAAGACACCATGGCCGGAGCGGGGCTGCGGTGGAGGGGCGCGGCGCCATCGCGCCGCGCCGGATGGACCAAGTCCGCAGCTTATGCCACGGCGGAGCAGGGGAACCGGCGGCCGAAAACTATCTGCCAACGTTGGAGCAGGGGGGACCATCATTACTACTCTCATGGCGGTAGAAGACGGCCGAGCGAAGTGGGCCGACCGGATAGGGAAGAGCCGGGGGGTCAAACCCCCGGCTGGCCGGATGTGAGAGGCCCCATTAAGGGGCCGCAGTTACTAAACGCGGGGGGCAGCGCCCCCCCCCCCCCTCCCCACATTCCGAACGGCTCGGTCGAGCCACCTGGCCAGCGTGCCGGACCGCCAGCGCACCGGGCCGGGCCGCGCCCAGTCTAGGCCAGGCCATGCCAGCTGGGCCGGGCCATGCCCAAATGGGCCGGACCCATACCTAGTTCGGGCCAACCTTGGGGGTATTGGGCCGGGTCGGACTAGGCCCGAACCCCCTAATACCGAACCTCTTTCGGTCTGTTGCCCATAACAGGAGCTGCAGACCTCCGATCTATGTACCGTCCACTTCGATGAAATCCTTGGATCGAGACGGTCGTTTCGGTATATTACAATCAGAGTTTCGGAGAATGTTGGGTTCGGCCGGGTTGGTTCGTACACGAAACCAACCGGACCCTCGGAGCTGAAACACTTATAACTTGAGTTTCGGACGTCCGATTGACATGCCATCGACTTTGTTGGATTCCTCTAAGTCATTTGGACCTTTTGGATTACTCCACTCAAGGTTTGGACACAGTTTAAGTATGGTCATGTTGGTTTTGACTTAAAAACCAACCGGGCCATTGGGACGAAAAAGCCAATAACTCTCAAATCGGGCGTTCGATTAACGCGCCATCTACGATGTTGAGTTCCTATTGACGATACGGAACTTTTCGATACATCAACTACGGACTATGTGTCAGTTGATGTATCAGCCCTTCGGCTCGTGGAGCGGACCCTCCCGAACAAGCTTGCTGTGTGCCGGAACCTTAGAGCTGGCTCTGACTATGACGACGATGACGACTGTGCAGGAATCCTCTGTGGATTCGATGGGGACAACTACTGCACTCAACGATCCTACGTAGATCAGTGCTACCCATCCTGTGTGGGTCCGATCCTGTGTGGGTCAGCACTTAGCGGTCCTGTGTGGGCCACCGCCTACATATCCTATGTGGGTCCGATCCTGTGTGGGTCATTGCGGGTGTTAGTTACCTATCGATCCTTTGTGGGTCTTTGCGGGGGTTAGTTACCTATCGATCCTTTATGGGTCATTGAGGGGGTCAGTACCTATCGATCATGTGTGGGTCCGAAGGCTTAGATGAATCTGTGGCAATATTTGATCATCTCTACTGTCATACAAAGAAGTATACTTGTGTTAGCTGAATCTTTACTTTAAATATATATCTTTGATAAGATTGACTTGATATTCTGTGTGGATTATGTTATGCTTTCTGGTGTGGATTGGGTTGTGAATTCCTATGTGGAACGAGTTATGTTTTCCTGTGTGGACTGGGTTGTACTTGGGCTCGGATGTTGGAGCTGAACAAGAATTGATGACTTATGTATATGTATGGGCATATACCTAAGCAGTGTCAGATATTACTTCGTGATTGTATCTTTCCTTTGTGATTTATCCTTTTTGGATTCTATGAGACCATCGGGGGTCTCAGGGGTCCCTACTGAGTAGCTTATACTCACCCCTGCACGGGCTATGCCCACACTATGTTGTGTTGGTTGTAGATGAGGGATAGCGCTGATCGCGGTTGAGGCTTGCGGAGCAGGTCAGTACCTGGAGGTGGACCACTGGGCGGGACGTACTCGGAGCGGACGACTAGACATGAGGAGCTGTGGAGGCTATCTTTACTCACCCTTCAAGTGAGACTTCCAGTGGATGGCTCGAGGCTATGGCTTTACTTTCAGTTGCTGTTTTCCCTTTCCAGTTGTACTTTACTTTCATTTTGGGTTTGTATACTGGCCCACTTACTTTTCCACACTTACTTTTGTACCGGATTTTACTTAGTGTATACATCTATTGCTTTCTTGCTCTGTGGTGTTTATTTACTTTACAAAGGAAATGTCTTCCCTTTTTATCAGGAATTACGCCTTGGTGCTAGTCGCCAGCCCCTGGCCTATGGAAGGCAGGCTTGGGGTAGTCACGACATGGGCCCCGAGGATGGTTTGGGACAAGTTAGACTGAGCATGGTCTAAGAGATAAATGATAAGATTCAGTTGGTTCCTCATATGATTTTATACCACATAGTTGGTATATGTATTTTACTGATCATCATCATAGACAATTGTAATTTTTCATTGGATATGAGGTGTTATTGAAAAATTCACCCCGTTTGGGTCATCTAAATCTAGGGATATTAGGGAATCATTATCCATATTTTGTTGGAAATTTTGAGTTTATTGAGCATGTGGGGAAATTGAATTATAATTTAGAACTTACTACACAATTGATGATGATATATAATGTGTTCCATGTATCATAGCCATGAAAATATCATTGTAATCCATATCATTTTCTGAGCAAGAGTGATATTGATTTTGAGCCTGATTTTTCTATGACTGAGAATCTTGTTAGGTTTGTATATTTTGAATCAATGTTATCTCACAGGAGGAAGATACCTTTGGTTCTTGTTCTATAGAAGCACAGTTCTGATTCCCATGCGATGTAGGAGAGAGATGCCTTGATGAGAGAGCAATGACATCATCTTTTTGACATAAGGACTTCTTGAAAGGATTTTTAGGGACATAATTTGTTTATGGTGGGGACGTTATAACATCCTATTACTATTTTCACATACTTATCGAGCAACATTTTTCATCATTATTTGGTTTTGCTTAATCTTGGGTTTCATAAGTTGAAATTTTGAATAATTTTGGAAATTTCTGATTAATGAATGGTTCGTTCATGTTTTTTCTCAAACCATACAACCAACTAGTGTAAACTATGCCCACCCAAATAGTGGGGTCTCCAAGTTTGTTACATGGTATGAAAAATTATGTACCTACCATGTAGAAACAATTCACCCCATCAGAGGGGTGCATGGTTAGGGTGTATGATTTAACAAACTGTACAACCCTTCCTAGAAAACTCTAGTCCTAGTTGCTTTTAATTCTCTAAATTATTAAAAAAAACATAACTCCATATTTCATTGAATCCTTGGTATTTTGGGCTCTCAAGATCCCATTTTCTCCCCTACAAACCCCTTTCCTTGAAGATAAATCTTAGTGAACCTCATTTGATTTTTCTCCAATAAGTGATCTTCTATCGTTCCTTCTCTCTCACTCTCTTTTTATTTCCACCAATTTTTTTAGATCATACTCTCGTTAATGGATCTAAAATCATATGTTTTGGATATTTAATCTAGTTTTTATTCCTTTATCTTCATTTCTAGTGTTCTTCTTTGGAAAATCATGTTGTGGGTGTTGTGAATTGTGATCTTCATGATAAATGAAGGTGGTTCTATGAGATTTACCATTCAATGAACCCTTTATTATTTTTATTAAATTATATAAATTACAATTAAATTATAATAATCCAATTCGGTGAAAATTGGAATTTAAATTTGGATTGGCCAGAATTTTGGAGAAAACTCCCAATTCTAATGGAATTGGAAACTTGTGTTTGATTTGGTTTTGATGGAAATTGTGAAATTGATCTATAAAAATGATTTTTTTAACAAATTAGTAAAATTTATTTTATAAGAAACAATGATTTGATTTATATTTAAAATGTGGTCAATTGACTAAAAATACATGTTTTGGATTAAAAAGTAAATTGGCATATTGAAACTGGAAGTTCGGACATTATAATTTAATCTAGATTGAAATAATTTCCCCATAATTGATTGATTTATTGAGTACATGAGATCATTGTTAGTTAGTTTGTTATTTTGGACAAACACACTTGTTGGTAATTCCAAAGAAATAAATTTTCACTTTACAACTCAAAAAATAACCTAGTTTAATAGATCTTATCCCCAATTGGATGTTGAAGACTTCTATTTGTCTAGTGTCTAAGGGATGTGTGTACATATAGTATCATGATCACTATTATGATATGTGTGAGGATCCAATAACGTGGAAATTTTATACATCCAAGTATATTATCATGCTTATTTTTTTGATTATATTGATATATATGTAAATTATTGTGGAGTTCTTTTACTCATTCATAGTAATTTATATATATTCTTTTATATTAAAATTTTATTAAGTAATTTTTTAATTTATTCCATATATTTAATAGATAAGAATATTTTTCATTAAATATGAAATTGTACTTCAATTAATGTCTTATATAATGTTGAAACAATGATTTGGTTTATTTATTATGACATCTTATTATGGAACAATTGTTGTGACCCTACAAGAATTTTTTCACAAACCCATCATTTTATTGCATCTGTTTTTTTATTTCCATAGTGCAGGTTTGAGCATGTGGAAAGTGCTACATAGTAGTGGTGGTTGTGGCTGATCATTTGGACCTTGGGTGGTGTGTCTATTGGGACATTTTTGTTTGTTTTTATAATTAGATTCTAATTACTTTGAGGATTTCCAGTTTGGTTTTTTATTTACCTACTTGTTTACCTAGTACTATTTTCCCCTTGGAGATTAATTTTCAATATACTAATATTTGTATGTTTATTCTACTATTTTATGGAAAAAATATTCACTCTTTTTTCTTTTATGATGCTCAGTGCTAGTTTTTAACTCATAGGGATTAGGAACACCATTTGGGATATGTTAGTGTCATCTTAGGTATTAGGGTACCTGGGTATCTAGGCTGGTTTGTGATAGATTCATATAAAAGTAATTATTTGATTCATTCAAATGAGTAAACCTAATTTCCTTTATTATAAAGATATGTCCATTATTCATGTCCTCATAGATATACTCTAGTATGCTACATAATTTCATGTTACCATATAACTATACATTGAGACAAAAAATCCATTGAATTTAATATGTAGAACAAAAAATAATGTCATAACCTATTATCTTGGTATTAATAGTTCGTTACTTATGAAATAATATCCTACAGAGATTGATTTTTCATATATATATATATAAGGGTTTAAACTTACATTGTGTAGTATCTTCACTAAATTTCAATGGTGAACATAAATTACAATAAAAAATAACTCTAAAACAATAACACCACTCAAAATATCGATTAACACCTGATGATTAATATGTAGTTGAGTACTTATATATTAATTAACTGCATTGTGGGCCATGTCCCCACTATATCATGTGAAATTATTTTATCACCTTTAATCCAGTTTATTATATTTTTGATCCAAAATGTAATGGATCTCAATCAAAAGTTAATAAATTTAACACCATTAAATATTATACAGGATCAACATATCATAATAAGGGTGATATAAAAATATAAAATATAAAATGTAAATTGTCATAATCAATGGTATAACTATGGTATACAAACCAAATTATCACTAGAAATTAAATGAACATTAAACCTTAATATATCAATTGTAATGACTAAGAAAAACACATTAGATAGATTTTAATAATTGAAGAAGGATAGTATAGTGTATTTAATTTTTTATTAATTAAATATGGATCCTGTTGAATAATAAATTCACTAATAGATGAATTTTATATGAAAATCATGATCATAATGTGATAATATAACCATATAGAATGAAAATATTGAGGGAAAAATGTATTTATTAATTTTGGGTAAATGGATATATTTTTATATGTAGTTAATGGAATTGTGTGATATATGTTGATGTCTTGAAAGGATGGTTGAAGATAGATGAGTGGCCTGCATGATTTAAAAATTCCATCCATATTTATCTCTAGAAGTTATCTATATGTGAATAAATACCATGATTATGAATTGTGTTCGAGATACATTACTAGATTCATTTAAAAAAATAGAGTGAAGGAGGAGTGATTTTATATCTTAATAGGTATAGGGATAAATTATTTTTTCACTATATTAAAACATTTTATAAATCTTTTTTATTATTCTCCCCATTAAATTTTATTATATGTAAATGGAGTTATGCAATGGTTTCTTTAACATATATGGAATAACTGATGTGGGAATTGAATCTTATAATCCACATCAAAATATTATTATATTTTTAGTGATGATATATAGATATGTGGGATTTTTCTGAATCATTCCATTATTAAATATGATATATTATTCTATTTATCTTGTATATTAAACATTTCAAGTCAATATATTTTCCATAATATGGCGGAGTAATATGGGGTGTAGGGAGTGGTTCATTTTGATGTCCCATGTTCACATGAATTTCATATTGATTAAACATATTTAGATGTAAGTGGAATATGTTTTCTACTAAGCTATGTGATGATATATACCATTGTGAGAGGGAAAATAAAAAATTAATTAATGGAAGTATATTACCACCTATATTCATTTGTACGATTTGGAGGTAATAATATCATAAAAATAATAGGTGTTAAATTTTAGGAAAATCATCAATATTCACTAAAAATTTAATTTTCATCACATTAATTAATATTTACACTAAATTAAACATCAACATTCCCAGTATTTCGATTTACACTCATTCAAATGAATGGAAAAAAACCATCAAAATAAAAAGAATTCATCATGGTGAATATAAATCCTTTATATGAGAGATAATATATGGTCATAAACATTAGTGTAACCATTAAATAATAAAATATTTTTTAAGGAAACCTTCGAAAATTATTTAATAAATTTATGATATGAAGAGTTTATTTCCATCATAAATGTTGAGACTTTTCTTAAATGAGGTACGTATCATTTTGAAAAATATAATATTCTTATGTGCAACCCCAATATCATCCTCTTACATATTACCATATTTTTTCTTGTGATTTTAATTATTCTATACAATTTCATCAATTACATGTTACTTTTTTGTAATGTGGGAAAATCATTCCAAGTTTAGTACACAAAAACCCTTTTACAGATGATCATTATCATCGTTCTTATTATTGTTAAAAGGAAAACCATTATTTATGGACATAATGATTTCTATCTAAAAATAATAGTCAATGTATCATTGGGGAAGAAAAAATATACTCCACCACTAATGAATTAATGACCACCTCTATAATAATTATGAATTACTTTATAGAAATACAATATTATACTAGTCTACTTAATGAATATATTGAACAAATAATATCATTTTATAACAAATAACTCAATGTTTCATACCAGACTATACAACTAAAATAATATTATTGACCCTGTCATTGGGGGAAATCCAATCATAAGGTTTAGGTATACATGTTTCTCAACATATAAATAACAAATTCATAAATTATGTTTTATTTATACTCCTCTATAAGTATTAATGCAACATGATAATTCTATGGTTATTATAGGGGAGGAATCATTATTCCAGGAATCAATCATCCTATCTTATAAGGAAAATATGAGTTAAACTAATTATACCAAGGATATATAGATAACTCGGGAAAAGGGATCATCCATTGATGTTCCCCATAAAATGGTAATTTATTTAATAATTTTGAAGGTGCAAAAATCCTATGAAATAATGATAAAAAAGTAATGATATGTAAATATTTTAAAATTTTAAAATATTACAGGTTAATATAACTTTCGTTAGTATAATGTTGATTATTTAATGACATTCCAAATTTTTAATTGTAATGTGTAGTCACAAATTATATAATTGAGAAATTTAAACTCTGAAAATGGTTTGATATATCACTATTATAATCATACATGTACTTGAAATAATATAAGGATCCTATAACATATGTGATATCATATGTTATTAAGTATTTTTTTGATGTTATAACTGACTTGGGTGATTTAAGAAATGTGAGGCGTCACTCTATAATGACTTATTTATCAGTTGGGCAGTTCAATCAAATATAAATAGTTATTAAATTAGAAAATAGTACCAAAATAAACATTATTATAGTAATAAGGGACCTTTTTATGTTCTTCAATAATTAAATTTCATTGAAAATATTTATATATTAAAAAATTTGGAGGATCAAAAAAATTGATATGACCCAATCTCATTCGGGTGATAATTTTAAACAATAGGATAACTAAAAATACTTGTCACTATGGTATATTAATTTTTCATGTTTATGAGGATTTAATCATCATTATCATCATTTACACCATAAAAACCTAATTAAAGAACAATATTTACATTTTTCTATTTCATTGAGAAAATATTTATTCCCATGTATATGTCTCTTCTTCTATCTAATATATTTTTGAATTTGTTTTCATTGAAATATATATTAATAAATTAATCATGTGGGTAATTTTTATTGTTATTAGAAATTATCATATATTTTTATTAATTGATACCTTTTTATATTTTAAGGATCTAAAAAAATAAATTCATCTAATTACTTATTAAATTATAATTTTATATTTTTAGTTGTTAATATTTTCATGATATATGTAATAATATTCCTCCCATTATTTTTTTCACTATATTAACTCCAAAATCCTTAAAAATTATAATTTAAAACAAAACCATATAGACATGAAATATCCATATCAATAAAATGTAAATAATTTTCTTACAACCATTAATGGTTACCTCCTCTATGTTATATGTATAATTACTTGACCTTTTGTGATAGTATAAAAAGTAATTCTTATATAAACATTTTAAAAATCCCAATATTACACTCAAACATTTCTTGAATTGTATATTACCAAATAATTAATTAAAACTAATGTTGAAGTAAAAATATTAATAAAACCAATCCTTTGTGACATTATTGAAATTGTAGAGAATAAATTATTAGTTTCTCGAAACATTTATCCAATATCAAACAATAATTAGGATTTCCTAGTTTATGTTATACCTAATCAAAATAATCCAATTATAATTAAAAACATAAAATAATGAATTTATAGAAACCTGGAAGAAATATATGTCTATTTATATATAGAACATCATATAACAAAAAAATAAAATGGGAGTGAATATTTGGCATATCAATACAATGAAAATATTTTAATGAGGTTATTGTGGAAGTCCAACAAATATTACAATGATAGAAGATATGGATAATTATATTTCCATTTTTATACCATAGTTATGAAAAATCTAACCATCACAAACTCCTTGGATATATTTTTATATAAAATTATCATATTTGTTCTATAAATTTCTATAGGAACATTAAAACAATGTGTGGCTGCAATATTTTTGATTAGCTTCACGATTATATGGTATTGTGCATTCATGTGAAGATATATTTAGTGGAAGTGTTTGATCAAATAATATGTGAATATTGTATATCTTTTTATTTAGTTATTTTAAAAATATTTTATTTGTTTTTTGTTGTTATGTTTATGATTTAATTGGAATCTTTTATAATTTAGTTAAATTTTAACAAAAAATCATTTAATTATTATTTTTTAAATCATTTAATAATATTATGTGAAACATGGGGGGATCTTATTGGGTATCTTGTGAGACTATTTGGTCATAATATGAACCAAATATTATCCTCTTATGTAGTGTTTGGGAGTTTTTTTTTCAAATAAGTATTGTGGATACCAGTATGTACCTAGTTGAAGTGTTCTAGGTACCTAATAAGCTATACATAATGATTATTAACACCTCAATATAATAATTTGGTATCCAATAGGTAATTGGTGGCCTATAGAAAGGAGATTCTAAATATATTTATCAAAATATTAAAGTTTTCCAAATCATAACTCGACACATGTGCCCCTTATTTGGCATGACCCAGTGCCTAAGAGGGTAACATCATCCCTTCATAAAAAAGATCCCATATTCTATCATTTTTTATTCTTTCATAATTACAATCCATCTATTATAGACTCCATTAAATAGTAATTCTAGTCCCCTAATTTCCTACCCCAAATATTTTATTGTTTTTTCTAAATTATTTAACACTTATCTTGAATTTTTTTGACAAATATTTTCTTTTACATGTTCAGGTGATCACGATTGAATCCTATAGGGATAATGGATGAGTAAATATATTATAATTTATAGTTTGGGGTCCAATTTATTAATTTTTTTAAATTATTTATAATTATGTTTAGTGTGGATATTTATATGTGAGTGATGAGGTTTTGAGATAATAAATATTTTATGATTGAGTGAGATTGAGTATGGATTAACCATATTGTGTCATGTGTGATATGATTACTATATCTTAATTTTAACCATGATTACCATTTATATAAACTTTTTTAACATTGAATTTAATATAATAAAACATCATTAAAGGAACCCAACATTTTTTGACTGATTTATTTTATTTTGTGTTTTGGGGGAAATATATTAATATTTCATCATGTATAATTAGTCAATTATGAGGGGTAATATAAGTTATTTTAAATTTATTCATTAATGTATTTTATTTTATGAGCTAATATATATAATTGAGTGTATTTAAATATTTAATTATCACAATTCGATCTAATACACAATAATTGTGACCCAACCATGGGTAGAGAGGAATGGATATTACCTATTGTTGTTTTACCAAGATGGATTTATTTTAAGAATTGATGGAGGGTAGTTTAGTGGAAATATTAACAAGTAAAAGATTAGTTTTGGGTGATTTTCCAAGATTGTATGGGTATATATGTGGTATTAGTGATTTATAATAGAAATGATACTTTTTATAGTGAAAATTTGAAGGAATAGGTTATCATATAATATATAAGGGTTGGTTCATTATGATAGGGTAAGAATAACCTCACAAGGCAGGAGAACCCATTCTCTCTAAAATAAAAATATTTTTTAATGTAATTAGCATAATAATTTTAATTATGACATATTTAATAGTGGTATATCTTTTGTATGAATTTATTTTAAACATTTATAATTAAATTAACATATGGATTTATTACATAATTCAGGTTAAGTAGTTCATTGCACATGTAATGGATAGTTTTCATTAAAATTTTCATTTCATTTTTTTAGAATCTTGTTTATTTTTTTCACACCATGTATATGGCTTATTAATTTCCTTATAAATCATTTGTTGGATTTTATAAAAACTAGGTTAAAATTTATTATTTTATATAGAATAATTATATGTTCTCTAAACCACGATGATGAATAATTTTTGAATATAATAGAATTATAACATTTACTTATGATATCAAAATTTATAGGATTTAAGATATCAATTTTTTATAATATGTAAAAAATTTTTGATGGGAATGTATTATTTTTAAGGGAATCATTTGGAGTGGCCTTTTCAAACCCTCCAAACCTAAAAGAACCCTTCATACAAAGTGGTCATCTAAAGAATCCCCAGTCGGGATGGAGCTGTTTCTAGTCAATATGGTAGAGTTTCCCATAAGGCAAGCACCTGATAAGTAATGGTTCAACAAAAAATCCATTATCCATGTGGGTGGTGCCCATATACCCACTTAATGAGACACATGGTGACCCAAAAAAGTGATCAGAGCATGGGAGGTGGAATCATTTGATGGACATATACTTGAATAACCTTCTAATATGTATAATTTTCTTTAGTATATACTAATTTTAAATATAGAGTTCTATACTTAGGTTTCTAGGAACATGATATAAATTAATAGGGGTACCACATACACTAAATACATAATAATTTTATCAATTATATGTGTGTGTCCTAGAACATTAACTCCCCAAATGAGTGTAATAAACCCTTATAGATAACACTATTCCCCTGTATGAGTTCCCTTGATCACTAAAACATAGACTATGTAATCTTATAATTTAGGTAATTAGTCATAGCATGGAAATATAATGGTTATTTTTTGGGCATTGATGGAAGAAGGTATTGTAGATTATATTGAAAATTTATGATCATGTGGATATCTAAATAACGATTTGTATTTTTGTTAAATTATATCTAAAATATATAAATTTAATATTATTATTGTAATATAATTTCCCCATTTCACTATGAATATTAATTGGAGCATGTTGTTATGTGGCCTCAACCATGGATACATTTACACAAGAGGATACCGACTATTAGTGGGGAAAAAAATTAGTCCCATGGGAAAAATATACCCAAATATCATAATCTAGAATAAAATATACAATTAAAAACATCAATAATATTTGTAAGAATTCAGTGTACTTGGAAGCCATAAATATATCCTTCAATAATGTAACAACCGATGATTTTATAAATGAAATTATATTCCTGATGAATAAATAACTTATTTTTTAATTTATTTATAGAAATAAAATCCATTATATATATATTTTTATTTTGGACCACTATAAAATATAACCACTTTGTGTCCATTAGGGTTTAACAATCGTAAAGAATCATAACCATTGTTAATATATCCATTCTACAATGAACATTATTATTAGTATACAATATGGGTTTTATTAAAATATAATTGAAACAAATGGATTAAGCTATGTCGTCAAGATGTATAATTAGACATTTTTAAAACCATTGTAAGAGGTTCTACGGGAGACAAAATTACTGGGAATTTACCATTACCATGATCGAAATGAGAATAAACAATTGAAACTCAAGTGAAACTATTTACACGAGAATTTTAGTTTGATATATATCACCTCCCAAACATTGTTTATCAAACCTCTAAATTAAATTATTACATTCAAACTATTTAACCATACTGTGTACGCTGGTGTAATAAGGGTGAATGTGTCTAGGAACATGATCTATTAAATTGTATATTATTTGAAAAAAATAATTTATATATTGATCAATATTAATTATTAAATTATATATATAAATTATTAGATAATAATGTGGATTGGAAATTAATTTTTTATATGTATAAATAAAAATTATATTCTTGGGAAATATGATATTAAAAACCTCTATATGATAAGTCAAAGAGTTTTAATGTGAATGTTATTTTCATGAAATATTATTATTAAATAATATATATTTTAATATACATGTTAATATATTTTTTACAAACCCCCGTGCCATATTTATAAGGGTTTAAAAGTTTTTCTTTTCATAAAGAATAGTGTATTTTCATTCAATATGATTTTTATTTTAGATGTAGAAATTATTATATTTATTAAATTATTTTGGTAAAATAAATATCAATTTAGATTTCTATACATTAAAATAATCCAGTGTGTATTTTTACTTATTTTTTATTAAGAAATGCATTTTTTGGATAAAATTAAATTTATTATAAATATATGTTATGTATAATAACATTATAATACCCAAAACATGGTGTAATAAATAAAAAATTCATATACAATAATAAATTGGTTTTTATTTAAAATATAGTGTTTTTATGTTAATTGATTAAATTTACCATCCAATAATGAATCCTCCAAAACATATATTTTATATTTTTTAAAATAAATTCTTGTAATGACTCTAATTGTCTATGTATTATTTTTTCATATTTTGTGGGTTGTTTTTCAAACCAATCACTGGGATGATGTGTAATTATATGGTCCAGTGTGCTCAGAATAAATGGTTGAAATATATTAAATATATCCAACAAAACACATGATTAATTTTCCTAAAAAAGTGAAATAAAATATAAATGGGGGATCAAATAATAATTTGAGGGTACCATTGAGTTCAGAACAAGGGGTTTATCCTAGACGCAACATAACCTTGGTCAGCATGGGGTGTTTGTAAAAAAATCATTATAGGCACAAAACTGAATAAAATAATGAATTAAATTATTATATTTCATGTGGTTGATGTAGTTACCTAACCTCTTCAATAAATAAATAGATTGGTGGGGTTCATATATTTAGTTGCTAAACTTGGAGATCTATAGGACTGTTTGAGAGCCGTCAAATGAGGTTTCATTGAAGGATGAGGACCATATCGTAGATCGATAAATAGTGAGAGTTGAAATCGAAGGACATTTCCAATGATCATGATACATGATCATTATTCAACATAAATATATCCATCATGAGGTAAGACAATGTTGGACTTGGTTTATTTTCCCATAATAAATTACTACGACGAATGAGAATCAATCGACCAATAGATTGATTCGCATACCTTTAGAATAATTTTCTTTGTGGTTTTATAGTCAATTCATCTCTTTCAGTTCTAATGAAAATGGATCAAATACAATAAAAATATTAGATGATATTTGTTACTTATTTTTGTGGTTATGCATATTTATCCTATTTCTTCATTCATCAAAGGTGTTGTTCGTTGACCCGTGATTCGATGTATACTGAAAATTCAAAATTGGGAACCTAATTTTTGGTGAAAAGATTCAAAATTGTAAATCCATTCTTGGAATGAAATAAATTTTGTACAATGATACAGGTGGAAGTATATTGAAATACATAGGTACCCAATTATCATCTTCATTGGCGCATAATAAAGAACACCATTCAAAGGTATTTTACAGTGAATTAAATGGCCTAAACATGTTAATCAGAGATGGTGTGGCTCATTGGGATGTGGTCCATAATTTTACAGTGTGGCGGTCATTGGATCGTAGGAAGAAGTTACAACTGAAGATACTAGATAAAGATATGATAATCTAAAAAATTCTGAACTACAGAGTGTGTAATGTGGAGGCACACACTATGATGGCTCCAATTAGAGACATATAAGGTTTCAGGAAGGAGATAAGTATCACATGACATGTGACAGTATGACAAAATGTATTACCTCTCCCCTATGGCTCATCATGTATGTAAAAGGGTACACAAAAACAAGATGTATTACACGAGCATGTGCGTGCCATGTCCTCCGACATAGTCAGAGCTTTTCTTTGTAGACATGGGAATACTAGTGTATTGGTATATGGTTAGAGTACATGGTCAAACAACATGCCCTGCACTTCTACACAGACACAGTCATGGGTTATTTTACAGGGGTAGGACCCAGGTTGAAATGACATGGTGTGAAACCTTGATACATGCCATGTACTCATATATTGTAATCTTGGATCACTTGTCCTCTCTATCGTGGAAATGTTTTGTTGTGGTGTGTTACCCTTATCCATTCTCTAAGGGTTGGTATGTAATCATCGCCTACACATAAGATAGTGATCCTTTCAATTGAATTTCGTGGATACATTTTTCAGAATCTCTCGATGAGGCTATAAGTTAGACCCTCTATTCAACTTCATGCCCTTGGTCAATCTCTTAGTATCTTCATGACCAACACTACATAGGCACAATCCTCTACTTAGAAGGTTCATCCATATTGAGTTCTTCGTATACACTGTGGCCTTGGGTGTTATCTTCTTCTTTGGATTGCATATATTTTGAATTTCAGTGTTCACTTCCTATAATGAGGCACAAAAATCATGTACCTCTTAGACATATGTCATCAATGTTATTAGACTGAGGTGTGTGTTCTCTCAGATGAGTTCTTTATGAAACCATTGAGCTGGAATCCTAGGTTGTTGTTATGCTTGTGACTTTACCTTTGATACTTTTTGAATATTTTGAGTAAATATATTTATTCATTCTATATATGTATTTGACATATACCCATACAGACATGACTATATTGTTTTTTGTATGATTTGTTTTTTAGGGATTCTTACTGGGTATTGATATACTCACCCATTTACAGGATTTTCCTACACGTGTTGTGTCTTGTGTAGATGATCAAAAATTTTATAGGGTTCTAGATAGACCAAGACCATACAGTTCTTAGTGAGGCTGCACAGACCGAGGCGTGATTTAATAATATATTGACTGCAATCCCAATTTTACATTCATGTTGGACTTATTTTTAGATTCATTACGGTGGGGTTGTATTTGTTCATGTTTACATTCCGTTACATTATCTCATATAGTAGTTGTTGTATTAAGATGTACTGATTCAGGTTTTCTTAGGTCATTTTACATTTTAGAATTTAATTTTCTTGGATATGTGGGTGAAAGTATTGATAATAAGGATAAGGCCTCCCATTTTAGTGATATACCAACTTGGTGCTAGTCGTCATCCCCTAAACTATTAGAGGAAGGCTTGGGGAGTCATAGAATGGGGCCCATTTGAATGGTTTCTAACATTGTGGTATTAGAGGAGTTGATTCTACTTTATGAATAGAGTGTGTGATATTGGTTTGAGGAATCAATTTTAAGTGCTTCAAGTTCATCTTTAAGGCCAAGGAATCCAGTTTTTGATGCAGTGATAGACGTATATGTACACTATGACCCAAATCACATGTTTTTACTCGGTCCATTAAAAAATTGGTTTCATGGAAAATAATTACACATCCATCCTATAAAAATGGGTTGTAGTTTCCATGTATTTATTGAGTGAGATGTACATATATACTCGTTAACCATGGTAATCTTATTTATTTGTAGATGCCTCCATGATGTATGCAAGCTGGTGTTGAGAATCAGGATCATGAGGATAATCCACTCAATGACGAGGAGTCAAAATAAGGACTAGTTCTAGAGATGTTACCCACATGTGGTGAACCATCTATAACACCACCTATAGAATAACACATGAAACCTATAGTATCAATTGATGACGTTCATAAACTTAGTAAACATCATGAGTTTTAGTAGAAGAGAACCCTTCGGTTCCAAGGTGAGTATAACCTACAGGAAGTTGAGGGATTTCTTAAGTAGGTGATCTAAGTTTTCCATCTGCTCAGGACACTAGTAGTTTAGATGGTGGTCCTCATGGTGAGCCTTCTTCATGATCCAGTAGGATGATGATGGGGGTTTGGTGACCCATTATTATGACAAGGAAACTCTAGTGTTTTCATATTTTGGTCTCCTACTCATAAAGGAGTTATATCCATCTACACTATGGGATGCAGTTTTTTATGATCTTCTATAGCTTCATCAGGACAACACAACAATATCTTGGTATACATCAAGGTTTAAAAACAACTCCATGTAATCGATGGATATAGTTCAGGAATAGTTCATCGTGGTTCAGACCTTTGACCAAGGGTTGTTTAGAGACATCCAAGCGAGAGTTATACCTCTATTCAATCTAATTATGATTGGGTTCTTGGTCCAACATTGGTGTTCGAGAGTTTCTTTGCTGAGGATATACAACCATTGGTTGCCGGTAGTGGGATAGAAAGAGGAGAGACCTCATAAAATAGTAACTAACGTCAATAATAGGGACCTGTATGTGTGATATATTTTATGAGTACGTCCCAAGATAGAGGGTATGCAGTATAAGTATCTTAGGATGGGTCCAGTCAGCCTTGGGAGAGGTGGTTCTACTCATGTGATGGTAGGGTAAATCATGCATCAGATGGTCCGAGCTGCTATATGATTAATTTTGACATTATGGACGGGTCTTTGAGGTATAGGGAATGAAATGAATATATGGGTCCTCATGTAAGTTATTTTAGAAGAGTATATGGGTGAGTAGAGGATCTGGTAGACACTTTTACTTATTACCCCCACCACCCCCAGGTGGTCCACACTATGATTAGAGACCTAGATGAAAGGGAAGGGTACAAATACAAGAAGTTAAATTTTACAACCCATTTTCATCAAGAATGATTCAAGTTATGATATGTGTATTATATAACCTATTTTAATTACTTATAATCACATGTTTTATTTATTTCTTTCTATGCACAAATATTTTACAATATGTAGATATTATAGTTGAGTCCTAGGCTTGACCTTCGTTATTGGAGACTCTTACTTAAGACGACTCAGTGATCACACACTTGTGCCAACAGTGTGACATGAATCTCAAAGGAAAGAGATTTTTTTAGATAACTTTGTTGAGAAGATGAGTCCTTATGAAATCATTATAGGTATGGACAGGTTACCTAGAGTTCATTACAAGATTAACTCTTTCAGGTGAAGGATGCAGTGTGTCCATAGTGACAGAACTAGTTTCTCCTTTGCCAATGAAAGGAAACCTATATACTAATGGATGAACATATTCATATGAGGGTTTTGATGGTTACTCCTTAGTTGGATATCCTAAACCTTTTTCTAGTGGAAGTTATGAGTTTTTGGTTCCCTACAGTGGTGGAGAAGTATGTGGTCATCTTCCTAGAAGATGTTATATATTTAAATCCTCACTAATAGATATACTTCTACATTGATCTAAACCCCATGAAGACACTGATATCTATTCCGTCATATCATATGGCTCCCACAGATCTTCACGGGATAAGTGTATAGTTGGATTACTTTGATATGAAGGGATTTGTTAGAACTATTGTTTCACCTTAGTCAGTGCCAATTATTTTATATAAGGAGTATGAGAGCTTCATATTATGTGTGGACTATAGTTGTTTGAAATAGGTGAATGAGAAGAAAAATTATCAATTATCTTGAATCTATGACCCGTTTTATTAGTTGAGATGCAGAATATGGTTCTTGAAGGTTGACATCTGATCATGCTATCACCAACTATTAGTACGAGATGAGGATATACTGAATATGGGATTCAGATGTCTCTACAATCACTATGAGTACTTATTGATTACTTTTTGAATGAAAAATTTCCTAGTAGTGTTCATGGAGTTCATGAACCATATATTTTATATTTTCTTATATTTTTTCATGGTGGTATTCATCGATGATATCCTTGTGTACTCAGCATCCAGGGAGGAGTACGCGAGACACTTGAGGATGGTTCTGGACATAATCGAAGAGAATTTTTTTAAGAACCCTATAAGTTCTTGTTCTTGATTCATAAGGTCCACTTTCTGGGATATGTTATCTTAGAAGATGGAATGAAAGAGGACCTAGCCAAGGATGAGGTTGTTTTAGCTTGGGTGCCACCTAATAGTGTGGTAGAGCTATGAAGATTCCTTGGGTTAGTAGAATATTATTAAAGATTCATACATGGATTCTCTAGGATATCATCTCCCATGCCATATTTGACCCAAAATCGGCAGCCTTTTGATTGGATGGATATGTTCAAGAATGCTTTTAAATAGTAGAGGTAGAGTTTCAAGAGTGCTCGAATGATGAGATTATCGAAGGAGACTTTTGAGTATATATTGTTCTAAAAGGAACCTAGATCAAATATTTTTTTTAATAATGAAGAGGTGGAAATTTATTTCCTATTGGTCACCTCAGTTTAATCCAAATGAATATGTGACCCATGATCATGAGTTACCGGTGGTAGTATTCACACTAAAGATGGGGAAACACTACCCGATGAGCGAGAAATTTACCATCTATTCTTATTAGAATATTCTCAAGTATATCAATTATAATAAGGGTATTAACATGAGATATAGGCTGTTTATTTTTTTTATTATATGGTTATGTCATAGAAATTATCTATACAACTTTAAAGGGGAATTTGGTAACAAATTCTCATAGAAAGAGATCTTGTTTGCAGTTGCTGAATGAGGCATCAGATTAGTTGGCCTCATTGTATTTTTCTTTTTTAGATGGATCTAAATAATATTACCTCAAAAAATAGCTTTGAACACTATTCACTTTCCATTATTCAAGGAGGAATAACTTGGGGATTCTAAATTTGAGACCCTACCTACTAAGATATCCACTTCAAATCCTCCAAATGTATTTTTCTAATGGAGGGTAGCACGACATTTTTATCAAGGAAGTATGATGATACTAATGAAATTTTGGGAGGAGGTTCTAATAGAGTATAATATATCTACTTTGGTGGTAAATCCATAGTTGGAAAATATTTATCCGACCCTTCAACATTTTTTATGGGGCCAGGGATGAAATAAGGAGTTGTAAATTTTGTCACTTTATGCCTTACTAGTCAATAATTGAAGGCTAATCTCGATGTTCCAATGGATTGTTTTCAACCCCTAAAGGTTCTATAGTTGATGTGGGTTCTGACATCCAAATAAATCATGACCGTATTACTACATATTCCCCAGGGACATGAAGATATCTAAACGATTATAGAAAAAATTTCCAATTCATCCTGCTTCTTAGCTATTTGAGAGTAGATTTTAGTATAGAGTTTGGGATACATCATTATAAAAGATATAACCAGACTCCCTGGATTTTCATTGATGATCATTTCTGACTATGATTCTCACTTCGAATATTAGTTATTTTAGAAATTAGAGGAGGTGTTTGGGACTCAGTTATGCCTGATAATTGCCTTCTACCCCATTACTAGAATCCAGACATAGTGGACCGTTCAGGTGAGAGATTCCATGTTATGGGCTTGAATGTTATACTTTTTCAATAGTTGGTAGGATCACTTACCACTAATGGAGTTTCCACACAACATTATTTATCATTCCCCCACATGTATGGAACCATTAAAGGCTTTGAATATGAGGCCCTATAGGTTACTACTCTATTGTTCTGACCTCGAAGAGTCAGCACTCATGGCCCAAAGTTGGTGTGATCAACTACTGAGAAGGTTCATATCATCTAGGAAAATATTAATACTACATAGATATGTCATAAATCTTATGATAACAAATGATGGAGGCCTTTTGAGATCATGCAGGGAGAAAAGTTTTTCTTACAGGTTTCACCTTGACATAGATTATAGATATTTGGCTAGGATGGAAAGCTATATCCCAGAATCATTAAAATTTTCAAGATACTTTGTATAGTTAGTAAGGTGGAATTCTTCTTAGCACTAGCTCCATAGTTATAGTAGGTACACGACTTCATCCATGTGTCACATCTATGGAGGTATATGCAGGACCCATAACACATTATCGACTAGGATGAGAAGGACATCGAGGATGGGGAAACCATTTCTATGTACCCAATATAGATCGAGGATTAGCAGAATAATATTCATCAAGGGTGAGAAATTCATTCCATTCATTTTTGGTGGTAGCAAGGTAATCTCCAATATAACACAGGAGAGTGAGAGTTTTAGATTCAAGCTCAGTACCCACATCTCTGTGTTTAATTTTTTTTTTGGATTTTCAGGTAAGTAAATTCTTAAGATGGAGAGAATGTAATGAATCATATTTTCCATGTATTTTTTTCGATATTTTATGAATTATTTTCTAGAATAGGAACTATCATGGCATATGATTCTTATGTCTGTTGTGTATAGAAAAAATATTTGAAATATATTAAATATATCAAATAGAACATGTATATTGTTTTCCAATAAAAAATTGTGGAATAAAATCTAAATTGTGATAAGATTAGAAATCATAGGGCACTAATGTGTTTAGAACATGAGATTCACCCAAGGTGTTACATAACATTGGTTGACGTAGGTAGTTTTTAGAACAGTCATCATGGGGAAAAATAAAACAATTAATTAACTAAATTATTTTCTACCGTTTTATTAACACTTCAAACTAACCTATTCTATAAATAAAATTTTATAGGTAATTAATAGGTTTATAAAAAAAACATAGAGATCCAGAGTACCATTGGAGACCCATAAAATGTGGTTCCATTGGCGGATGATGACTAGATCGTAGATCAAAGACCAGTGTGAGAAGAAATCAATATACATCACCAATGATCATGAAACATGCTCATTATTCATTAGATCTTGATCAATATCAAGGTATGATGTTATATTATTTGGTTTATTTTCCCCATTCTAAATTTTTAATACCCATGTGAATCATTCCACTAATGGATTGATTCATGGATCTGTCATTTTGTGGGTTGGGTATATTGTTGGAATTTATTTTGGAGAATTTTATGTTATATTAAATAGTTCATTCTACTCTCATCATTCTAATTGAGATGGATTAAGGACAACATGATTATTGTAGGAGGTTAGTTCCTCATGTTTTTTGGTTATGTATTTCTAAATTATTTCTCCATTCATCATGGGTGTTAATCACTAACCTACAACTCAACATATACAAGAAATTCAAATGTCGTGCACTTGATTCTTGAAAAAATGGTTCAAAATCATCTAACGACATGAATATTCTGCAATGATCGAGGTGTAAGAGGATTTAATGATTTAGGTACCTAGTTTTCATGGTCTACATCATGCAATGATGGACACTGTTAAAAGGTATTTTTATAAAATAATCAATGGGTCTAAGCATATTAATCAGTGATGGTGTGACTCATCACAACATGTTTCATGATTTTTCAGTGAGTCAATCACCAAATTAAAGGCCATAGGTATGGTTAAATATACAGGATGTAGATATGAGAATCTAGAAAATTTCTCACAACATGGGGAGCAATTTGAAACTACACATAGTCTGTTCTACTATCCATAAAATCCAGGGTTTTTGGAAGGAGATAAGTATCACACAACATGTGAACCTATCACATGGTGTGTGACCCCTCCCTAGTGGCTTGGTGTGTACCTCATAGGGATAACAACATTATATT
This sequence comes from Viscum album, assembly GCA_963277665.1. Lineage (NCBI taxonomy): Eukaryota > Viridiplantae > Streptophyta > Magnoliopsida > Santalales > Viscaceae > Viscum > Viscum album. The sequence goes on along the minus strand of OY728138.1, from coordinate 741,575,917 downwards.
TAGTACATGGGGATGAGCACACCCTATACTCACATGTAGGCACAACATGGCCTTGTGTACATGGGGATACCTACATAGTGGTATACTGGAATACTCAAGTATTAGTACATAGTTAGAGTACCTAGTCAGGTGTCACATTGCGTACTTATACACAGACATGGACATGAGGCATTTTACATGGAAATGAATCAGGATCAATGGAATGGGGTGTGTAACCCTACTACATGTTGTTTCCTCCAAGAATGGTTTCTTGGAGACCTTTTCCTTTATATCTTGGGAATGTTTCATTAGGATTCATTTGCCTTATCAATTCTCTAAGGTATGGAACAGAATCACCTCAGACACCTTGGACAATGATCCCTTCTATATGAATTATTGGATAGAGTAATTGAAATCCCACTTTTTGTCCCTAAGTGATATCCACTATTAATCATTTCTCCACATTTATAGTTCTTGGTATATTTGTGACCAAAAATATGTGGTAATTGATCCTATACTTATAGGGTTAATCTGGTGTGAGTTGTGGGTATACCCCATGACCTTGGGGGTGATCTGAATCTATGTATCATATTTATTTGTAAATTCAGTGTGTACTTACTACGATGAGACTAGATGAGCATTTACCTCTCATAATGACATTATTATCTTACTAGACTCGTGGGTGTGCTCTCCCAGAGATGTTCTTGTGGAATAATTTATATATAATCCTATGATAGTGTTATAATTGTCACATTACCTTTTAGTGTGTGTTTATTTTTTAGTATATCAAAATATTTTTCTTATATACACTATAGACATAAACCTACATAGATATGTTTGAATTATTTTTTGTATGGTTTTTAGTATCGGGGTGTCTTACTGGGTATTTTATACTCACCACTATAAAATCTCTGTCTGCACATGTCTTTTGTTGTGCATATGATAAACGTTTTCAAAAATTCCTAGATAGACTAGTACTAGACAATGCATAGGGAGTCCAGGTAGACCGATTTATTTTCCTATGATATCTTGATAGATGTACATGTTTTAATTTCAGGTTGTGCATGTTTTCAAACTCATTGAATTGGTCTTTTATTTGGCACTATTTACTTTCTTTTACTTTTTTTCGTACTCCAGATGTGTGATTTGGATGTATACATGCATGGTTGTTCTGTTATTTTGACATTTAAAAATATTATGGGTTTGGATATATGTGTGTGTTTGTATGTGTAGGTACCTATACTAAGGCCTCTCAAGTTAGTGATATGTCTACTCAGTGCTTGTCTTCATCACTTGACCTGTTAGAGGTTTTCATGGGGAGTCACAGAATGGGCCCAATTGAGACGTTTCATGATAATTATAATGAATAAAAATCAATTCAACATTGTGGATGTTATTTCTTTTCATGATTTTGATTCATAACATAATAAAATATGGTAAAATAATCCACTTTGTTTGAAAGAATTGTCATAAAATAGGGCATGGTATTTGGTTTTGATTATTTTATTACATAGATATAAAAATAATAATTTAGAAATTAGTAATGAATTCCCACCCCGTTTTTCAATATAAATAACCGTAATTTCTCTATTTTTTCATTACTTATAACCCATTAAGAATAATGTGAATATCCTTATCCCTCTCTAAAACCATATAAATGTGTTCCAAAGATCATAAGATGCTCTTATCATATTTTCAAATCAACCTATTATCTAAGGTATTCTATCCCCTTTCCACTTCATTCTAGTACATCCTTTTTATTAAGGATTTGTGTCCCAATTAATAACATTTTTATGCATTTCATATATATTTTTATAGTAAAATTGTTTTCCTATTAATGGTATGTAATTTTTATACTATCGTAATAATAATTAAGAAAACTATTAATATGTCAATGTGAGGGATCTCTTTATCGATATTTTTTCATTAAATAACATCATGTTTATTTTTCCTTTTGATTTGAAATTTTCAATGATTTAAAGTATTTTTACATGCCACTTTAATATTTTTATGATAATAAAGTAATGAAATACTACCTTTCGCTCTCATTAATATCTTAAGTAATCATTTTTTTACACCTGTTATGCTATTTAAATTCTCCCATGATGTTCTACACTGAATATTTGGGTTATAAATACCCATACCTCTCTCCACTAAAGGGTATTAATCAAGCTAAACAAGTTATTCTTTGAATAGGTGAATTAATGTCAATAATACACACTAAATAAGGGTGGGATTAAATATAGACAAAGACATTTGTATATTTGATGATATTTGTGGGAAAAATATTCGTGTACATGATATGAGTGTGGTGGGTCATCTTAGAATTATATAGTACTCTAATGCATTGTGTAATGTATTTTCCTCATGATAGACCATGTGTATCACCCTTAGTTTAGATTTCATGACCCTTTATTAATTTTTTAATGATTTATAATGTCTGTGTGACATTTTTTGTGGTTTGGAAATGTTTTGGCATGCTTTGGAGGCTTATATATAAGTGCATGGTTTGATGATGATTAGTAGAAACTATAAAACACCTCTAAAAAATTATGAAAGGGGGGACAATGAGCACTATGAATGTTCAAATTTGGCACATGGTTTGGATAAACCTTGTAGTATCCCAAGAGAAACCATGAAATGATGAACATATGTGAGCTACATGGTTGGCACATTGGTTTTCTAACTATGATAGCCAAATGTGTGAGGTGTGTTTTGAGACAGTAGCTCTTTCTTGGTTAGAACATGATTTTCCAAACTCTACGCACTAACCATGCACCATGAAATTATTTAGTATAAAAATTGAGGATCTAATTCAGTTTACCCCCTTATGTTGTTGCTTTCCCTTAATCCTATTATAACATGAATTCCTTTTCGTCGCATTGATTTCGGGGTGATTCCCTTTGGTCCAGTAGAAATATGTAGGAATCAAAATTCTATTTGAGATTTAGATTAATCGATGAATGCTTGTTATTCATAATTATTTTTTAGATATCTTCTTGTCCTATATTACATAACCATAGATGTGGTCTATAGATGATATATATATAAATTGTATCATGGTAATCATGATGAGATCTTGTTCAATTGGTTAAAGGGAACATGATCTATATTCGGATATAGAAAATCTATGTCGTGTTATTAAAGTAATTGTGTTGATTATCATTTTCATTATTGATTGAGAGGTAGGTGGATTATCACTCAAATCAACATGATTAAATCATTAAGGCCCAGTTTAAAATAAATTTCTCTCTTGTATTTTTCAAGAAATTGATTAGTGATTATTGTTAGAATCATATTTACTGATTTTTTTTTTGAAATTGTGGAAATTTTTTTATTTTGTGGAAAATATTAATTGATGATAATTTCAAAATGGTGATTTTGAAATTATGTATTTGTTTTTATACAAAAAAATGGGTTTTAATTTTTTTAAATGAATAATTATTTTATATTAAATGGTTTGGAAAGGGTTTTGGCATTGAAATTGGTTTGCATTCATGTTTTATTTTATGAGGACTTGTTTAAATATTCCCTGGTTTTTTTTACAAAGGTGTAATAGGACATCATATTGGTTAAGTTGTGGTGAATTGGTATATTAATGAGATTACACTCATGGTTATGAAACTAACACCTAGGAATGGATATTTGGATGTTTGGATGTACATATGTTTTGAATCATTGAATGGTTATTCCAATGGAATTGAGCAATGTTTTAAAGGATTGTTTCAATAATTTACATTTTGAATATGATATAAAAAGAATTTCATTGTTCTTATTGTATATATGATTCCAAATGTTTTAACCTAGTGGCATAAGTTGGGAAGTCACTGGGGAAATCTAACTATAGTTTAGACTCACCCCCTATATTTTCACTAATTTTCATTTGAAAATTTAATCAATTAGGACCTAGGTAATGGTAAATTATATGAGTTCATTTGTGAGCCATCATGAAACCATGTCCCTCACTTATGGAGGTAGATATTAGAGCAGGCTGGGAGTTACTGATTTGATATCATTGGTATATTTTGGTTTTTTGGCCATGGTTTCTTCTTTGTATTCTGCTATGATTGTTGGTTTGGTGATACATTGATTTTTATTTCCTTGTACTCATGTTGCATATAGTGATTTGTTTAATTATTTTCTTATGTTTGGTTGTTTTTTCATAAATGGTAAAATCAACACCAAAATTATTATGATTCCCTTATCATTTATTTTCATCCTTTTGTTTCTTGGAGATGTCACTTGAAGCCAACAACACAAACAAATTCTTCCCATGTGAATGGTTGAGAGGTGGGATGTTACAAAGGGTATCGGTTTTTTTGATACATGTGTATCAAATTTCCCATCCTGTAGTTTAAAATTGTATCAGTATTGATAAGTTTTACTCTATATTTGGATTGTAGTAGTGAGTAGGATTATCAGAACATGAAATGTAGAGAATAAAAATTCACATCTAATATCATTATTCTTAACATAATGATACCATGGAGTTTGTGGTACATGAGTGTTTTTAGAAACTTCTAGATGTGTTTTTACCTCATCCTCATGTGTTTAACCAATGAGAGTTGAATAACATGTATTGGTAGCATAACTTCCCACTAGGAATAAATTGATCATTATTAATTTAATGTTGTATGGAGATGGTAAGAAGTAATGCTTTTGGAAAAGTGTGAAAACAATGTCAAAAAGTGTTTTTTGAAAAAGACTTATGGTGGTGATTAGAAAATTGATAAAATGGTTTATTGTGGATAAATTGGATTATGGAATAGGTTGAAACTATAATTTGAACAAGATAAGACTTCAATTTCTAAAGAGTGAGACTAAATGAAGTTTTTTTGTTATATTTAATGGAATTGGGTAAACTATGTAAGAACCAACTAGAAGAGGTTGCAAATAATGTGGATGCACATAAGCCATAGGGGAACCCACAGTTAGTCCCGAGTATTGTCCATTATTTTCAGGCCATGGATATAGGTAATAGAATTTATGAACCAAGATAAATAGACCATTCAGTTCTGTTACAAAAGCAAAATTAACACATATTTTGAGGTGATTTTTCACCAAAAAAGATTAAGTGAGGATAAATATGATGAATCAAATCTGAAAATTCCATAGCACACTAGTAGATTTAAGTTGTTGAAGTATATACTAGATGATATAGCCTTCCAGTTTTTACATTTAGCAGTTCATACTAAATTAGACAAAGGTATGAAATATAATAATTTTTAATATTTCTCAAGAAAACAAATATATCCTCATAGGATCATAATTTCTTGAAAAATTAAATCTTCATTTTGAAGAAAAAGAATATCTCTTTAAGAGAGAATTCATTTAAATTTATGATTTTATTATTCTTTTTCACCAGATGATTTTATAAATGTGTCGTTGAGGACATGAATTTTTGATTTGGGGTTCAAAATAGTAATTCTTTAAAATATTAAAGTTTTTTGAATATCATATTATTCAGAGATGGTTAATAGAGAGATGGTGGAAAAAACGAAATCATGGGAAACATTGTTGGAGGAATCATGTTTATTCATATAGGAAATTTTGGGAAATATAGTTCTAGAAAAAATTATAGGAGAGACACACATCCTCAAGGGGGTGGTATATCTCAAAATCCGACTTTGAGGACATTTAACCTTATTATGCTACCAAAAATTGAGAAAAAATGTTTTCAATGTGGTTTCTTTGACCATATGAAGTAAACTTATAGATCACCACCTAGATTATGTCATAAATAAAATAATATGGGACATCTTCAATGTTATTTTCATAGTTCTCCATGGTCTAGTTATAGAGACCCATATCATACTTCTCAAGAATCACATTCCCAGATGAGATGAGTGTAGTAGAATACCACTCATCACAAGAACTGAATATGATATGGTGATTCTTGGAATACAATAACTCCAAAACTAGTGAAAACTTAATAGAGTTAGAAAGGGAAATGAACAGTGAGTAAGAAATGTTATGATGTTCCAAATGGGATCAAGGATGATCAATATATTACTTCGATAGTGATAGATAATTTTTTTTGAATTATTCCCTTTTGTAAGATTTTTTTGATATAGGCTCATCCCATTCATCTATTTCTTCTTTTGTAGTTGATATTATGGGTTTAAATGTTGAGACAATCCATTCTATTTTGAAATTCTAAATACATTTGGGACAAGGAGACTGTATATCCTTTAAATGTGAAGTGTTTTTTATGAAAATAAATGAGACCAAGTGGGTATGGTATTTATTTGGGATGGGGATGGATGTCTATGACTTAATTATGATAATGGATTGGTTGAAATATTGTAAGGCCCATATCGATTGATTTTCATGGAAGTTGAGTTTCAAATCATCTAATAGCATTATAAATAACTTTCAATAATATTGGGAAGTCAATTTAAGAAGGGTATGTACCATGGTAATTTTTTTTTGGAACTATATTTTAACAATTGACAATAGTTGATTTAGCATCAGTAGAGGATATCATGTATAGATTTGTTCAAAACAAAGTGGATCATTTACTTTATGTTTTTCTTTTCATTTTATCATGATTTCTACCCAAAAATATAAGTGGAATGTAAAATTGATCTCCTAAAAAGTACAAGTTATAATTCATTTATTTGTTATAAAATGGTGGTAACAAAATTTAGGTAATTTAACAATCAGTTGTAATATTTGGAAAGAAAAATTTTCATCCCATCGGGCACATCCTTGTGCGAAGCACTGGTTCTCTTTGTGAAAAAAGGTTAAGAAAACCACTGATATTTTTTATTATTGTCATAATATTAAAAAAGTTATGATAAAGTATCGGTATCTACTTATACACATTGATGATTTGTTTCACTAATTATGGGTATCCTAGTCGTTCCCTAATATTGACATTTGTTTGAGATATCATCAACTACGGATTTAGAATAAAGATATCTTAAAAATAATTCATAAGCATATATGGACATTATGTGTTTATTGTTATCCACTTTGGTTGTATGAATGCACAATACTTCATTGTATAATTTATGATTAATATATTTTAAATGTATTTATATTCATTTTTGGTGGTGTTTTTGGATGACATACAGTTAGATTATAGGCCAATGGAAAATCATGATCAACACATAGTACAAGTGTTGCGTATCATTCGAGAGCATCGTCTAAATTCCAAGTCGTTAAAGTGTGATTTTTTTTCAACAATAGGTTTTTCTACATTGCAATTTAATTTATAAAAAATTATTTTCTATATATATAGAAAACTTATAAGATGTTATATCTTAGTAACTAGTAAATAACGCCTTTGAAATATGTTGTTTCCTTAGATTTTTAAGATATAATAGACTTTTTTACCTGAAATTTCATGTCTAAAATCATAAATTATTTTTTTTATGAGGAAACGAACTATAATACAATATAATAAGAATTATGGTCTATGTGATATTCTGAGATGCATCAGGATATGGTTTGGAATGTGTCCTCATGTAGGGGGATGTTTTTGTAAGTTATGGTTCATGATAGTTGTGAATCAATGAGACGAACTAACTAACTAACAATTTTGAATTAGCTTTAGTAGTCCATGTTTTTAAGTCTTAGAATAATTAACTTTTTAGTTATATATTCATAGGTTTTACAGACCATAGAAGCATGAAATACATTTTCTCACAAAGATATTTGAATCTAAGGAAAAGAAGATGGATGCAATAAATTAAAATGTTTGAATTAAACATTATCTATATCCAAAGTGAGGAAAATTCAATGGTTGATGTATTAATAAATATGTAGTATAATCTGTTGGATAAAAAGACCTCATATTAGTGGAATTAAATGTCGATCATAGAAACTATGCAATTGGATTGTACTAAATATGTTGATTTTTCTATTTTCACCCAAGTTTTTATTGTTCATAATTTGGTTTAGAAGGATAAGAATGAAAATATATATGATTCTAAATGTGTTTATATGAGGTAAAAATTCTATTTTAGGGTTTACATCAAGGGATAAAAACTGGATGGGAGTTTAGTTTTTTTATTTACATATCAAATTGAGGTACCTTTGGCTTGTCACAACATATTCTAAATTCCTACCACCATTTTAAATGGGTTGTTCATCCAATAATTAAAAGTATGTATAGATTAATAAAAGCATAGTTTTTATGTGTTTTTATGCAAATAGAAGTGTAAGAGTATGTTTTGATATTCCTTACCTGTTAGCAGGTAAAGAGGGAGAACTAACGAATACTGGGCATGTTACAATCTTTAAAAAATACTGTGCAGAAGTGGGAGTAGATATCCATGTATTTTTTGACAATATTACAATGAAAAATTATGAAACATGAACCCATAAGGTTAATTGAGCATCATATCATGAATTTAGATCATTTTATCCCTATACATGATGAAGTGCCCAGATCAGTGTGAATCACTGAGAGGGGGAGGGGGTGAATCAGTGATCCTTTAAAACTTTTTACTAATTGATTCTTAATCAATTAAACCTCTATGGCTGGTTAAAGCCTCAATCCACGCTTCTTGTATCTCTCACCTTTCCACGAATGATGCAGTAAATGTAAAGGCACTGGACACAAGGATTTACAAGGTTCGACACCAAAGGCCTACGTCCTTGCCATGCTCTCCCAGCATGGATTCTCCCATTATAATCTGTTAGTATTACAATGGTCGATACAACATCCCACTGTATCTCTCCTGAGTCCCACAGGAGGGTCTTTATACTGCGCCCCACAGTGTTACCAGAGTCCCACTGGCCTGCTCCAGAATCCCACTGAAGACTTCTTCCACCCTGAGTCTCACAGGGGGTTTCTCCTGGCTCTTCGAGTCACACGAGTATCTCTTCTTCTTGTTCAGATCTTCAAGTATCTTCAGCAGTCTGGGATAAAGACTGCTGGCCTTGCTCTGTACCTCTGATCACTTGAGTTGATCAGGTCTTCTCGTCTTGCTCAGGATTTATCTCCTTCTTCTAAGGATGACCTGGCCTCTCTCCAACTACTGAATACTCAGACAACTGATATCTTTAACTTCAGTCTGGTCCAGTCTCAGTTCACTTCAACTTCATGCACTGAGTGCATGGAAACTCTTCATCCTCATGCACTGACTTCATGGCCTTCTCAAATTCTTCAAGAACCACTGGTCTTGGAGTCCTCAAATGCACACAAGCAGATTTGAACTTTGATTACGTGCGCATGTGCATGCATGCATGCATGCACTTCCCCTTTCCTCTTCTTGGTGCAGTAGACCCACAAAGGGTATAATCCTTTAAGCACACACCTTCTCTGAACTTCACACACTTTATTTCTTTTCATTACACACTTAAAAGTGTGTTATACTTTAGTGTGGATGTCTTCTTCCTTCAACTTCTAAATGTGTACACTTTGTACACACCTAGGTTCGGCCTTATTTGTTACTTGTTCAAGTACACATAAATTGTTCTTTGTTTTGCACACACTTGACTTGGACCTCTTCCCACTTCTTGTTGCACACCCTTAACCCGTAGGTTGTTCTTCAATTTTGCACACACAAAATGTGTCTTCACTTGGTGCACACACAAGGCATGAAAGCCTCGGGTCCTCTTCTCCACTTGGCACACACCCACTGTCCGTAGGTGGTTTTCTTCACTTGATCTCAAAGGAGGCGCGCAAGGGTATGCTTGAGCCGCGACCAACTCCTTCTCCAACAGCCGCACAAGGTACCAAGCCGCAAGGGCCGCGCAAGCCTCAACCAACCTTGAGTGCGCAAAAGATGCGGCTCGGGTTGTGAAAGCCTCAAGAGTGCAAGAACACCTTGGGTGCACAAGCTTCTCCTTCCGCGCAAGTATGCGGGTAGGGAGAGCTCTTCCTGTCGCACAAGTGATGCGCACAGGGAACTCCTTCGGGCCTCGGGTGGCACCGGGACTTCAGCCGTGCAAGTGTGCGCAGGGCTTCTTTCTTCGTGAGGCAGAGAGCACTCACGGGACTTCGAATTTTAAACAAAGGATCAGCAAGAAACAATGAGGTCTCGGCCTCTCCTTTTATAGGCAGAGATGCCTCATATCTTCCGCGTGAGATAAATCTTGAATCACCGAAGATTTCGGATCTTCAATATTTTCTCCAAATCTTGTTTTCCTTCGCTGTTTCATCGCGGGTTTCTTCCTTTATTTTTTCCTCTACGTGCATGCGACTTTCAAACGCATGCATGGATTCTTTCGGTCCAAACCATGCAGAACATAGACGCTCAAGGCCTCGGCACTTCGTTTTCCTTCGGCCTCACTCGAATTCTCCCACTAGTTGCATGCAAGCTCATTATAAAGCATGGTTGTGTTCATACGGCTCAGACGAACTCAATGGAGCCTTCGGCTTCAGAAATGGTGGCCAGGAACTCAAAAACCATGCTCGGTTGGCGCCTGGTTCGTCGGCAGCTCGCGGGAGACTTCGGACAAGCTCGGGGTTGAAGGAGGTCTCGCAGCCGTTGGATCGGCGATTCAATTGATCTCGGACGGCCTGGATCAGATCATCTCGCCGCGGATCAGATGTGCGGCTTAGATCGTCCGCGCGATCAATCGTGCGGCTGGGATTCGCTCCTGGAATTTTTTCCGCGTCCCACATCGAAACGGCGAGCGGATTTTCCGCGCTTTATCACCCTGGAACTGCCTCAACCCCTCGATTGAACTTCCAACCTCCACGGTGCCGCCCCGCACCGTGTTCTCCCTGCAGGCGCGCTCTGCGCCCACTCTTCTCCCTTCGGGCGCGCTCTAGCGCCCACCATGCACTGCCTGACACTCGCAGGTGCGCTCATGCTCCCCTACCGCGCTCCTCCGGGCGTGCCCCAGATGCCCATGCGGTGTCTTGGGTGCGTCCTGCCGCCCTGGGCTCGCCCCACGGGTTCCCCCATGTGTGTGGTGCCTAGCGCCCATTCCTTGGGGTTGAACCCTCAAGGTGCCCATGGCTGGCCATATTTTTTGGCAAAGGCACGAATAAGACTTTGTCAAATACAAAGTTCTCCTATGAGTATAAGCCAAATGCCAAGCCCTTCAATCCATTCTTCCTCTTCTCCATTCTTCTTGAGAATTCAAACATTAATCTTCTTGATTAGAAACATCTCCTCAATTTATAATTCTTCTTCATCATCTCATTTTCTACTTAGGAGAGAATTCTCAAGGATCTTCATCAACCGAACTCCTGAATCAAATAACTTCTTCAGTTCTCTTTGTTGATCTAATCAGAGATCAATTGGATCTTCTTCTAATTCTCATGCACTAAGTGATAGTGCATGGACTTCATTAGCACCACTTCATCCACTTAGTGATTGTGGATGGATCCCATTCAACTCCTCATGCATTGTCACTACAATGCATGGTCTTCAAACAATGTTGTGACTTTGTATCCAGTTAATACAAGTTCTTTGAACTTAAAGACCAGCTCAACAATCGTCTGATTTACATGGAGAATGTTTCAACCACAATTTCCAATACCACTTAGTGAATCTCCTAAGTGACATGCATCTTAGTACCATGGCCATTCTCCTTCACCACCAACACCATCACAACCTTTGGCATTCACATCTTGACAATTCTTGACATCCATTCATTCTAAGACAACAACATGTCTCATTGACAACAAATGGAACACAGTGCACTTCAATCTCCCCCTTTGTATTTGTTGTCAATACACTCCTTTAGCACATATGAATGGGTCAATATGTGTGCCAATATTTTCTCCCCCTTATTGGCAATCAAATGCAAAGGTGTGGTGTGGTACTCTTCCACAATATCTCTTCCTCCCTTCGAATAGCATCTTCTTGAAAAACACTAGGAGAGGGATGATGTCACATGTTCTTCTTTAGCAAATAACCTTTAGTTGATCAACTCTAAGTCTACTTGGGCTAACCCGGTGTAGAAAACAAGAGTGATATAACCAAGGAACTCAATGCTGTCCACATTCACTGTAAACATGTGAGATCATGCTAAGGGGTTCAGATATTCAATGAATTGCTAAATCTTGCACATACTCCACAAAACTCATTAGAGAGTTTAGTGCAAAGATAAAGCTCCCCCATTCATCCATTTTCTTAAGATGATATTAATCTCAGAACATCATCTTCTTCAGATTTGCTCCCCCTCAAGGGGTGCACTCCGTTCTGTCCAAACCATCCTCCAGATGAGAATGATCATCATCTTCAATTCCCTGCAATGTTAGAACATGTATATACCAAGAGTATAGGGGAATAATATGGAACCTCCTTGGTTCATCAATGTGAAGAACAAGGTTGAGAAGATTCTCTCAACCGAGATGTCCCATTTTCACCAGTCTTCACACTTTCACATTTGATCTTCATTGATGATTGTGCTGGTGTGGTTCTCAACACATCTTCATGTGAAATCTTCTTCTTCCCTTTTGCCTTAGCAATTTCCAGAACTTCATCTTCAGCTTTTTGCAGTTCTCTGGAAAGTTGCAACTGATGTGGCCATATGACTAGTAAGTCATTTGGAAGAGTGGCCCCAGTTCTGGAAGTTCCACATGGTTCCTTAGATGCTGTCAAGATACCTTTCTTAGGCAACTTGTTTTCAATCAATCCCTTCTGCTTCTTCTGGATTGATTGTATGTTTGAGTGCAGTTGGATTCTATTAAATTTCATGGCTTGTTTACAAAGATCCATGGTATGACCATTATTTCCACAATAGAAGAACTTCTTGGTGGTCCTTCTGGATGCATCACCCTTCTTGGACTCAGACTCCAAGGACTTCTCTTCATTTCTCAAACACTTCTTGGGAGCATTTTCTACTTTCTTCTTGCTTCCCAATGGATTATTTTTGAGCCAGGTTCTGTGATCTTTTCTTCTTTTGAGCTCTGGATACAGTTGGAGATTGACATGTATCTATTTGACCACTTTTGCAATCATCCCAGATGTTGTCAAGTAATCCAAATCTATTTGCAGTAAACAGATGTCTCTGGACCTGTGGATGCTGCTTCTTTTCTTCTGGCTTGATCCCCCTTGGCATGGGCTTCCTTTGTGCTTTAACATTCAGTGGATTGTACCAACAATACTTTGCACAGTGCCCATACTTATTACAACACCAACATTGACCCACAAATCTTGACCTCTTCAGTTCTTCTGATTTTATGGTACTTTTCTGGAGCTGCTGTGTTGTTTCAGGAGAGCTCTGCTTCTTCATTTTCTTCATCCATACTTGTTTGGAATTATTTTTCCATCCTGCACTTTTTGTGGAAACACAATTAGAAGCATCAGTACAAGATGGTATGGATGGTACCTTCTTTTTAGAAGTTTTTGCACTTTCACTAGAGGATGTCTTTCTTTTAGAATCATCCTTCTCAATGCATACTTGTGTAGAAACATTTCTTCTTACAGCTGACTGGGAGGATTCAGCTTTGGGTGATTGCAAATTTGTCAATATCACCTCTAGTTCAAAGCTTTTCATGTTGAGGGAGTTCTTCTCATCCTCAACCAATCTTAGCCTACCTTCCCAATTCTGTTTCAGCTATTCCATCTGGTCATCATGCACCTTCTTTATTTCATGCAATGATTTGTCAAGCTCCTTCACCTATTTGACTTTGTCTTTGAGTTGAGAATCTCTGACATTCATTGACACTTTATGCCTCTTTTCCAGTGCATGGAAAACATCTTTGATCATTATCAAAAAAATTTCTTTCTCAGAAGAGCTCCTTTGCAATTCTTTACAGGTATCTTCATATCTTTCATTGCAAAGGGAAACAGTTTCATCTTTGGCATTCACCAGCCTTCTGAGAGTGTTGGTTATGCCAACCCTTTTAGCCAATTGTTCTTCCATTGCATTGGCTTCTTCTTCTAACTGTGATTTTTCTTCTCGAAGATCATGGATGCCTGTAGCTATACACTTTGCCACTTCCATGGGGACAATCTTCTGAAGATATTCGATTGCACTTTGAAGATATTTCATTGTTCCAACTTCATCACAGCTAGGACAGGCTTTTTTCATCTTCTTGGCCTGTTTATTATTTCTATTTTTCTGAGTCTTGGCAGATATCTCCATTTGAGGCTGGTCACTCATTTGCTCAAATCTGCTCTTCATAAAGACTCCCTTGGATCTTTTAGAGGTAACCTCCCTCTAATACCAATTGAAGTGCCCAGATCAGTGTGAATCACTGAGAGGGGGAGGGGGTGAATCAGTGATCCTTTAAAACTTTTTACTAATTGATTCTTAATCAATTAAACCTCTATGGCTGGTTAAATCCTCGATCCACTCTTCTTGTATCTCTCACCTTTCCACGAATGATGCAGTAAATGTAAAGGCACTGGACACAAGGATTTACAAGGTTCGGCACCAAAGGCCTACGTCCTTGCCATGCTCTCCCAGCATGGATTCTCCCATTATAATCTGTTAGTATTACAATGGTCGATACAACATCCCACTGTATCTCTCCTGAGTCCCACATGAGGGTCTTTATACTGCGTCCCACAGTGTTACCAGAGTCCCACTGGCCTGCTCCAGAATCCCACTGAAGACTTCTTCCACCCTGAGTCTCACAGGGGGTTTCTCCTGGCTCCTCGAGTCACACGAGTAGCTCTTCTTCTTGTTCAGCTCTTCAAGTATCTTCAGCAGTCTGGGATAAAGACTGCTGGCCTTGCTCTGTACCTCTGATCACATGAGATGATCAGGTCTTCTCGTCTTGCTCAGGATTTATCTCCTTCTTCTAAGGATGACCTGGCCTCTCTCCAACTACTGAATACTCAGACAACTTATATCTTTAACTTCAGTCTGGTCCAGTCTCAGTTCACTTCTACTTCATGCACTGAGTTCATTGCAACTCTGCATCCTCATGCACTGACTGCATGGCCTTCTCAAATTCTTCAAGAACCACTGGTCTTGGACTCCTCAAATGCACACAAGCAGATTTGAACTTTGATTACGTGTGCATGTGCATGCATGCATGCATGCACTTCCCCTTTCCTCTTCTTGGTGCAATAGACCGACAAAGGGTATAATCCTTTAAGCACACACCTTCTCTGAACTTCACACACTTTATTTCTTTTGATTACACACTTAAAAGTGTGTTATACTTTAGTGTGGATGTCTTCTTCCTTCAACTTCTAAATGTGTACACTTTGTACACACCTAGGTTCGGCCTTATTTGTTACTTGTTCAAGTACACATAAATTATTCTTTGTTTTGCACACACTTGACTTGGACCTCTTCCCACTTCTTGTTGCACACCCTTAACCCGTAGGTTGTTCTTCAATTTTGCACACACAAAATGTGTCTTCACTTGGTGCACACACAAGTCATGAAAGCCTCGGGTCCTCTTCTCCACTTGGCACACACCCACTGTCCGTAGGTGGTTTTCTTCACTTGATCTCAAAGGAGGCGCGCAAGGGTATGCTTGAGCCGCAGCCAACTCCTTCTCCAACAGCCGCACAAGGTACCAAGCCGCAAGGGCCGCGCAAGCCTCAACCAACCTTGAGCGCGCAAAAGATGCGGCTCGGGTTGTGCAAGCCTCAAGAGTGCAAGAGCACCTTGGGCGCGCAAGCTTCTCCTGCCGCGCAAGTATGCGGGCAGGGAGAGCTCTTCCTGTCACGCAAGTGATGTGCACAGGGAACTCCTTCGGGCCTCGGGTGGCACCGGGACTTCAGCCGCGCAAGTGTGCGCAGGGCTTCTTTCTTCGTGAGGCAGAGAGCACTCACGGGACTTCGAATTTTCAACAAAGGATCAGCAAGCAACAATGAGGTCTCGACCTCTCCTTTTATAGGCAGAGATGCCTCATATCTTCCGCGTGAGATAAATCTCGAATCACCGAAGATTTCGGATCTTCAATATTTTCTCCAAATCTTGTTTTCCTTCGCTGTTTCATCGCGGGTTTCTTCCTTTATTTTTTCCTCTACGTGCATGCGACTTTCAAACGCATGCATGGCTTCTTTCGGTCCAAACCATGCAGAACATAGACGCTCAAGGCCTCGGCACTCCGTTTGCCTTCGGCCTCACTCTAATTCTCCCACTAGTTGCATGCAAGCTCATTTTAAAGCATGGTTGTGTTCATATGGCTCAGACGAACTCAATGGAGCCTTCGGCTTCGGAAATGGTGGCCGGGAACTCAAAAACCATGCTCGGTTGGCGCCTGGTTCGTCGGCAGCTCACGGGAGACTTCGGACGAGCTCGGGGTTGAAGGCGATCTCGCAGCCGTTGGATCGGCGATTCAATTGATCTCGGATGGCCTGGATCAGATCATCTCGCCGCGGATCATATGTGCCGCTTAGATCGTCCGCGCGATCAATCGTGCGGCTGGGATTTGCTCCTGGAATTTTTTCCGCATCCCACATCGAAACGGCGAGCGGATTTTCCGCGCTTTATCACCCTGGCGCTGCCTCAACCCCTCGATTGAACTTCCAACCTCCACGGTGCCGCCCCGCACCGTGTTCTCCCTTTGGGCGCGCTCTGCGCCCACTCTTCTCCCTGCGGGCGCGCTCTAGCACCCACCATGCACTGCCTGACACTCGCAGGTGCGCTCATGCGCCCCTACCGCGCTCCTCCGGGCATGCCCCAGACGCCCATGCAGTGTCTTGGGTGCGTCCTGCCGCCCTGGGCTCGCCCCACGGGTTCCCCCATGTGTGTGGTGCCTAGCGCCCATGCCTTGGGGTTGAACCCTCAAGGTTCCCATGGCTGGCCATATTTTTTGGCAAAGGCACGAATAAGACATTGTCAAATACAAAGTTCTCCTATGAGTATAATCCAAATTCCAAGCCCTTCAATCCATTCTTCCTCTTCTCCATTCTTCTTTAGAATTCAAACATTAATCTTCTTGATTAAAAACATCTCCTCAAATTATAATTCTTCTTTATCATCTCATTTTCTACTTAGGAGAGAATTCTCAAGGATCTTCATCAACCGAACTCCTGAATCAAATAACTTCTTCAATTCTCTTTGTTGATCTAATCAGAGATCAATTGGATCTTCTTCTAATTCTCATGCACTAAGTGATAGTGCATGGACTTCATTAGAACCACTTCATCCACTTAGTGATTGTGGATGGATCCCATTCAACTCCTCATGCATTGTCACTACAATGCATGGTCTTCAAACAATGTTGTGACTTTGTATCCAGTTGATACAAGTTCTTTGAACTTAAAGACCAGCTCAACAATCGTCTGATTTACATGGAGAATGTTTCAACCACAATTTCCAATACCACTTAGTGAATCTCCTAAGTGACATGCATCTTAGTACCAAGGCCATTCTCCTTCACCACCAACACCATCACAACCTTTGGCATTCACATCTTGACAATTATTGACATACATTCATTCTAAGACAACAACATGTCTCATTGACAACAAATGCAACACATTGCACTTCACATGAATATCATATAGTGGAGGACTTGTCCAAAATCAATATCCAATAAGTTTTAAAGAGGCACAACATTCCATTCTAGATTTTATTTAATAGAGACCCAAGGTATATGCCTCATTTTTTGAATTCTTTATAACAAGACCTTAGGACATAGTTTAATATGAGCACACTATATTATTCTCAAATCATTGGATAATCTGAAAGGACTATCCCAACATTAGAGGAAATTCGTAGGGATTTGGTAATTTATTTTTTTGGTTCATGTTAGGATTAAATATTATTAGTGTATATCTCATATAAAAAAAATTATCAAGAAATGATACATGTGGATTCTTTAAAAAAATTGTATTGTCATAATTTTTGTTATACACTTTATTGGGTGAAAATATATGATACTTTATTGGTTAGATCATTACTTGTGAGAGAGACAAAGTTGAATATTCAGGTGATCAGAAATATGGTTTAAATTTATCATAGTTATTAGGAATCATATGAAAATTGTTTCCAATGATAGGTCTCATTTAAGATAATTGATCACGTGTCTTTAAGAATATATACAAGGCTTGGGAATCATCATTTTAGTAAGAAGGGGAAGATATTTACTCGATACATATGCCACATTTAGATACTTGAATGGGTTAGATATGTTTCATATCTGTTGGATTTTACATAATGTTTTAGTTTAGAGCATAATGTGTTTTATGTATCACAATTTAAGAAGTATCAACCTGATCCTGGCCATTTGAATCAATGTGATCACATTGACCTAGATCAAGATGTTACATGGATTCATCTGATAGTATAGTTTTTTGATAAGCAATAGGATGTATTGAATTGGAAAAGGATTAGTATAATATCAGTTTTATAGAAACATTTTTAGATTTAAGATGAAATATGGGGGTGTTGAAAGGAAATGATGGAAAATTGTCATAAAATCTACCATGAAAAATATGGATTTCAACATTCTGGGGATGGAATGTCCAATGGTGGGGGGAAATTAAACACCCCCCAGTTTTAGGTACATGACCCTTTGTTTATTTATTCTATGTATATATAATATTAGGGTTTATTTTCAAGAGTTTTGAGGGAGTTTTTCCTAAATTAAAGGCTTTCTAGTGGTGCATAATTTGAGAATGGTTAGTATAAATCATACAAATCCTTGATTTATTCATGAATTTGGAACAGTGAGCACTTGGAACAAACATGGATGGGTCATGGTTTGGCCAAACAATGTGGATCCCTATGACAAACCATGAAATTTTTTATAGAAGGTAAAAAGAGGATTTCAAAATATATTGTCTAATTGTCCAATCCAACTATATGAGGTGTAGTTTTAGAGAATATATTGGCATAGTTAGCACATGGATTGCATAACCATGCGACCTAATCATGCACCAAAAAAATTTGGATCATACAATTGAGATCTAGTTTGGTTTATCCTCTTAATCACTCATTTATTCATAATTTGTCCAAATGGTAAATTCCACCCCAAGGCTTTAGGGGTGATTCCCTTTTTTCTAGAAGTGATCCATAGCTATTCTAAAGTCCGTTGGAGATCTAGATTCACCAGGAAGATCTAATTATTAATTTTTATTCTTATTCCTCTTATTCTCATCTTTTAAGGAAATATTAATCTCATCCATTGGTTAGATACCTATGATGTATCATGGGAATATTTATGAGGTTATATTTAATTGGTTTAAGGGAAAAAGATCTATGTTAAGATCCTAATGATCGAAGATGGTATATTTATGTTGTTGTATCATTCATCATTTTCACTAATGTTTTGGTGGTAGGTGGATTCACCCTCTACTCTACTTGATTTGGACAAGAACTCTTAGTTTAGAATAATTTTTTTTATTGAATTAGTTTTTAAATTTTTTTGTGATTTTTATTTTCAAAATATTTACTGTTTTTGGAAATTATGTTAATTAGACTGTTTTGTGGAAAATCTTATTTGATGATAATTTAAAAATAGTGTTTTTTAAATTATATATTAGATTTGATTTATGGAAAATGGGTGTTGAAATGTTTTAATGGAAGAATAGTTTTATATGAAAAGGTTTGGCCTGGTTTTAGAATACATATTAGAAAGAATTCATGTTTTATTTTATGAGGCCTTGGTGAAATATTAATTGTTTCTCAATACCAAAGCTGTAATCAAACATGGGGAATGGTTTCCTTATGATTACCTGATAGATTGGCAAGCGACTTCTCATAAGTATGGAACTATTACCTGGGAACTCATGTGTGAATTTTTTGATGTCTGTATCTATGGAATCATGTAATGGGTATGATAATGTAATTGAGAATTTTATTAAAGGATTGTTTTATTTCATTCCACGAAAAATTATTTTGGATTTGAAAATATTTTTTTTATTTGATATAAACTACTCATAATTTTTTTAAAACATTTTATTTAAATTTTGAAACAAGTTTTATCTTAAGGGAAGGATTTGGGAATTCATTGGAGAAATCCAACTGAATATAGACTCACATCCCATATTTGGACATTTTTGTGTATTTTTATATGTTAACTCTCGAAAAAAGTTATAGGAACAATATTTCAATTTATTATTGATGAATCGTGATACCAAGGTTATGGGTTTTTTAGAAAGATCTTGAAGTAGTATGTGAGTTAAAAAGATTGGGTTTTAATGTCATTGAGTTATTTTTGTGTTAGTTTTGGCTTTGTAATTTGATATTTATTTTTTATACTTTGAGTTGTATTCTCTTATTCTCATTCATGCTATAGTTATTTGGGTGGTTTTAGTCTTGTGTTTGGTAGTTTCTTATTCAATGGTAATTTCATCCAGAAAATTTTTATGAGTCCCTTTGAATTTATTTCCATTTTTTTTGTATTAGGGATGCCACCTATTGTGAGCAACACCCACTACCTCTTCCCAAGACAATGGGTGAGGGGCAGAATATTACACCATAAATGGTGAATGGTTCGTTAGATAATACATAATAAAATATAATTTCCCGATAGATAACCTTGACATAGAATAATGTTGTCATATTTTAATATTTTCCCATATTAATTTGATTCTGTGATTTTTTCACTTTATATAATTCATCGACATTATGGATTATGATCCACATTTTTTATTTCACAAAGTTATTCCCCTTGACCCTCATATACATTATTAGTTTATTCTATTACTTGATTATTCCCATACTATGACTTATAAATTAACCATTTATATGTACGTTCCAAGGTTATCTCATTAATTATATAGTAATTAGTTGAATTTGAAGACATATAATTGTGATTTTAATTTATATTGTTATCTCCTGGCATTATTTAATTATTCTATATATTTAATTTCATAAACACACTAGGTTTCTTGATTTCCAATTACATTATTTTGTGTATATTTTTTATATAACTCATGAAAGAGTTATATAAAATATTTTTTTTCTTAATTAGTATCAAAGAAGGTTATTTCTATTATTGGGGACAATGTTTAAAAAATAGTAGTGAAAACCATAAAAATAAGACTATAAATAAGAAAAAATACCTAATTTTTTGAAAATGAAAATGCTTAATATTTTCGAGGAAAATTATACTTATTTTGATTTTTAGAAGTGGATTATGTTGTATAATAGATTTACATAGGTGTAATAAAAATAAAAGGTATCCTTTTATATTAAATCAAATTTTACATAGTGCATGGATAAGATGCATATGACTGAAAAACTAGCCAAAACAATCCTAGGTTATATTCTAAGGTTAATCATGTTATTTTTAACAACTATTATAAAGGGAAAAACTATTGATAAACTTACTATTAAAAAAATGATTGTGAATAACAAAGATTAAGGCCTAGAATATCATAGGTTATGGAATAAATTCTATTTATTAGTTTTACTATCAATGGTTATAGTTTCAATTTTATAGGTATAGCTTTTTTATAATTCTCCTCTACAAATATATTGTGGTTAAAGTAAATAAGTAGAACCATAATCAAGTAATGAATGGAATGCATATTATCCATTCATGAACACAAAATTTTCTATATATATATATGTAATTCTACTTATTCTGTCATATCATCAAAATTTTTAATATCTATTCAAACACCCCCATAAAACATACATGTCGATTTATCAGCGATAATAGAAAAGGGGGAACATTATTTGATTCCAAGAATAAAACATCATAACTAAAAATATTGGTTAACTAAAATTATATGATATATTTTTTATACTCTAATTTATGGAATTTGATAATATTCTATGTATTGAATGGATTTCCTTGTATAGATTTAACATAAATTTTTAGGATAATGAAATCACCTTCTATATCAAAGATTGACCTCTAATTTGATACATGTGTAAGGATGATGATGTATCTCAATTGGAATCATCATATAGAGGATGGATATTATTTCATTATGAGAATAAATATATAGATAAAATTGTAGAAACTAAGGAAAATATTTTCTATAATTATATTCTCATTATAATAGAATAAAATAATGTCTTCCCTAAGGAATTTTCTAGTAGTCCTCAAAACTAAGTGGTTGATTTCACAATCAAACTTATACTTGGTGATTTTATAATATCTAAACATCAATATAAAATATCCCATAAGGAACATTAACATTCAATTAATAAACTACAAGATAATATTTATAAAGGGTTTATATTTCCACAGGCTTCAATATGTCGGGAAACGATCTTTTTATTCATGAATAATAATGGGTCATTATGTCACAGAATTTATTATTGTGAGATCATAATGATCATGATAAAGAATAAGTATCAAATTCCACTAATTTATTCCTTTTTTATCAACTACATGGTGCATATTAGTTCTCTATAGAAGCAACTTGATTGGGATTTTATCATGTAATGGTCATGAAGAAGTATATCCACCAGACTATTTTTCATAAACAATATGGGTACTATGAGTTCATAGTGATTCTATTTATACTAAATAATTCTATAGAAATAATGATTAACATAATGTGTATAGTATTTTATGATTTCTTCAAAAAAATTATTGTATTATTTATATATTATAACACCCTGATAATTTAATAAATATTTATACGGAAAAACATTATACCTTACGATACATACAACCTATAATAATAGTGAATTTAAATATAGTAAAATGTTATAAAGAATCCATTTAATTGGTATGTATGAATTGAAATAACTATATGAAGAAACATTTATGTATAAAATTCTTAGATTAATTAACTATTGATTATAAATATAAATAAAAATTATTTGAATATATAATAGTGGTTTTTTGGAAAAGAAATATGTATTTATGTATGTAAAGTGTTTTTATGTTAATAAATTATATTAATAATTTGTGTGAATTATTTTATTGAAATTTATATTTTATATATTCAATAAAAGTTTTAACATTTTTTCTGATTTCTTGTAATGAATTATAATAAATATAGTTTTCTAAGTAAAAAATTATTTTTTTATAAAAAATTGGTTTCTCCATATATTAAAAACATATTTGAAATTTAATTTATAAAAATTATATAAATTTTATTTTATATTATGGATTTTATATTTATAATTTTAATGGTAAAATTTTTAAAATTGGTGTCTTTTATTTTTAACTTTGAATAGTAATAGTAGTAATTTATGTTACCATGGTAAAGGGTAAATCTGAAAATTAATGTTAAAATAATATTATATAGAATATAATATAACCCTTATAAAATCATTAATTTTTTTGGATAGATATATCACATCTATAATGATAAAAAAACAAAGTATATTTCCTTTTGTTGATATTTTTTATGATTTTCAGCATTAAATATTTTTTAAAGAAATGGTGAAATTATCATTTTGTTTATTTTATAATATATAATATTTTAACATAGTAATAAACATAAGATATGTTTAGTAATAAATATTCATTTAAAATATAAAGATATTTTTTCATAATGGTAATTTATTCCTAATTGTTATTAACATGGTATTTAATTTAAACCCTTATGCAAAACAGACACAATATTTATTCAAAAAATATATTCAAATAAATTATTTTAAAAATATTAAATTCAATATGTTTTTGAATAATTATTATGTTCCAAAATATTTTTATATAAAAATATCCATTTTAGGATTATTTTAAAGGCTTATATTCAAATTCATTATTTTTATTTGTGTCTATAAGGTCAAATTGAATGATTCATTCCCAAAATGAAATTAAATTTATTATTTAATAAATAAAATTTTATTAATTAGTTTTAAAATCATAAAAATATAAAATTTAGAATCTTTAGTGAGCTGCGATTTAAAATTTTAACCATTGTCCATTTTGTAGTCACATTTTCTTTTATTGTAACCCACATACTACATTAATATTGAATCTTTATTCTATCGAATTTATGATCAAAATGGTTAACAAACATGTTAATCAGAATGATAAATTTTTAAATTACACCAAAACCTATATAAATATTAATGTATTATTTTTTTTGAATCTAATTTTTTTTAAATTCACGTCTATTTTAATTCATTTATCCTTAAACTTTCTCTATTATATTTTAATCTTTTATGAAATTCTAGTTGTTTCCTCTCTATCCATTATAAAAGGATTCCATTACATTGTCTTATTTACACAAAATTAATCCATCTATATATACCAAAATATGTCCATTTATATGTTAAACTTCCAATTCAACTAATTTGAGAATAGTTTATTCATAAAATTCAATTCTAAGGGTACATAATGAAGGACCTAATGGAGGCCTATCCTAGAAGAGGTAATTTTATAACTCGACCTATTTCAAAAAAATTCATATTATAACCACTATAAATATATTATTAAATTAATATAAAAATAACTACAATATCCAAAATATACTTAAATGTTATTATTATTATAGAACCACGTTTATTTACCTTCTTTTCCATCAAATCTGAATTGAATGTATCGTTCGTGCATAGATATGACTTATCGTCTCCATGATGTGATACAATTCATTCTTCATAAACAAAATTCATGGATGGTTATTATGATGGGTTAGATATTTATAAATTATTTTTTAACATTATTTTTATTCTATAACTATAATATTACATCTATATAATTAACATTCAATCTGTTAGAAAATTCTAACACCTCTCAAGCATAGGTTTGGACTACCACCTTCTCAAAGTGATTCGATCTATTTTTCATTTACTTTTCATATAGGTGGTAAGAAAGACATATTTTATGAATATATATGATATAATAATTATTTTTTAAATTTTAAGATTTTTTCATTCCATCTGTGGAAAATATAAATAATTGTTCATGTGTATGTAAGGCCTACCATTTACATGAATGATGTAATTCATTTTTATATATCCATAAATTATTGATGATAGAATATATATATATATATATATGATAAAATTATTATATGAATTTATTTTCTAGAGATGATAGTACAATGATTAGTATACAAGGGTTCATATTTCTGAACTGAGAAATGAATTTACATTGATGTAGTTATCACACATAACTATAATTTTTAATAAACAATTATTCATAAATATGTTATAATATGGCATAAGTAAATAATTGATGTAATTATAGATATGTTAATGGATATATAATACATGTACAATAATTATATATTTTTCATGTATTATTTTTGCCCATATATGGAAAAGGAAAACACATGAGGTATGGGATTTAGGATTTAATCCTATTTTAATCGGGATTGTTCCTGCTTGAATTTCCATTGATATTTTTATATGATACATATATGATAAATACAATTAATTTTGTTCTCCTATGTTTATTTATTGATAATATATATTTTAAATTCATAATCCTCGCTTTATGTGCTCATGATATCAATATACTTTTTTTATGGAAAATGGGATTTATTTCTATCTTTGGTCTAAAATAATTTTCCATACATATCCATGTTTTCTAAAAACGTTTTCCACAATTATTTTAATATTATATAAATATTTTTTAATATAATTTTCCACAATATTTTCTTTTTAAGAAATTGATTTTAAAAGGAAATTCTTTTTGTTTTCCAAGTAAGGTTCCTTTTTGAATTTTTTTACATAAGTGTGAATGATGTGTTTTCCTTTGACATATACTACCTGAATGAAATTTTACACCATCATGACTAGTCAATATGATTAATCATCATTTATTGGTTTCCAAATTTAATTTAAAATAATTTTTTTTGCATAATACTATGGAAATGTTTTTTATTTTTAAAAACTAATTTTCATAATAGAAATTGAATTATTTTTAAAGAAGTTATTACTGATCTTCTATGGAATATTTTTATTTTATGAAATACATTAATGATAATTATTTCTTACTAGGGATATGATCTAATTGTAACATCAATATTCTTTCTCTATATTAATTTTGATTATAATTATTTTTTTATGAAATCTATTTATTTTGTCTGTTCATGCTGTGATGAATTGAGAAAATGTTACTGAAACTAATTTCCTTTGGATAGGTTATAATATAATAATATGATGAATGGTTTGTGATATTTTGGCACAAATTTCATTTTTTTCTTTATTTTATGGTTTTTTCTTGAATTATATATCCCTCTAATGAATTGTTTATAATATAATATCTTATATGGTAATTATGGGAAACAATTTAATGTTCTTAATACCCTTTGGAAAAAATTTCAATGTACTTAATACACTATGGGAAACATGTCAATGTGATTTATTAATTATTGAAAAAATGTAGGCATTATTGATAGAAAATAAGATATAGGTTTTGATGACTGATCCACTATGATTTTATGGTCTTAGTAATTAACCTTGATATATGAAATTGTTTCTATATCTATGATGGTGAGGCACATTATTAACATAATTTATGGTCCATGATTCATTTATGAAGTATTATATCTCTTATGATTCATTTATTTTGAAATAATAATTCTTTATTTCCTGACTCA
Source organism: Viscum album (assembly GCA_963277665.1). Taxonomy (NCBI): domain Eukaryota; kingdom Viridiplantae; phylum Streptophyta; class Magnoliopsida; order Santalales; family Viscaceae; genus Viscum; species Viscum album. The sequence continues at coordinate 741,549,698 of OY728138.1, read as the reverse complement.
TGATTATTATCTTTAAAATATTGGGAATGTACTTTATAAGTTATGGTTTTGTTCTCATAAATTTATTCATCATATGTGTACATATGATATTTGATTGATATTTCTAATTTTTTCTCTTAGTGAGCATCTAAGATCACCCTTTGATATGTTTCTTTTCCCTAGGCTATAAGGAATAATTTATAATTATTTTTTTCTTATGTTTAAAAGGTGGAGAGAAAATTATGATATATAATGAACAATGTGTCTAATTAAGATGTTTATATATCTAGTGCCAAAAAAATAAACAATAAATATTCTGGAAAGGATCATGTTATTATATATGTAATATTAACATAAAATGATTTAATATCTATTTATTAAAATCTTATTCCCTTATAGTCGGTATCAAAGTAGGTTTTAATAATTATTTTTGAGATTTATTTAAGAAATTTTTTATGAAAAGACCCATACAGAAAGGTCTAATTATAGGATAAAATCCTTATTTTTTTTGGTAATTACAATTTATAAACTAGGAGAAACATATTTTTTCATCAATTAAAATATGTTTTCATTATTTATATATACAATAATTTTTTTTCATGATTATGTAGTCCCATTATTATTATTCTTACTCACTCTATGCATTTCTATCAACGGATGAAACCTAAAGGAATCGATTTAAGGCCAAATGTGATGAAAAATGTAATGATTTCCCTTTTGAGGAATCAAATGTTACAGGATCCAAAATTCATTATCATGTTGACATGATCACACAAAATTATAAAAAATGAATCATGTTGAGAATCCAAAAAATCCATGGAGTTAAAATCATACTATTAAATCTTATATGAGAAAAATTTAATATTCTTTTAGCGTGTCATTTTATCCACTAGTGGCTTAGAAATGGATCATCACCATTAAGAAAGAACATTATCTTTCTAGTTTTCAAAGCATGAAAATTTTTTCCTAGGCATTTTTATTAATAACAAGAATATGATCAATGGTGTAATTTTATTCAGAAAAAAATTCAATAGGAACAAATTGAATCAATAGGATAGGAAGAGTTTAAGGGATTATTTTTTTAAATACTGTCATTGTATTCTATATAAAATTTTGGAGAATGAATTCCTTGAGATTATGAAAAATATGGATTAATGTGTTTGTATATTTGAGGAAACTTTTAGAATACATACAAGGTATTATTATGGATTAACCATTATCCAAAAGATAAAAATTTAACAAATCATTATTGGATTAAAACCATGTCTCTTAAGGGTATTAGATATAAGGAAAATTTGTATTTATTAAGAATTTATTCAATGTGATCTCACGGTAGAAATGAAATTTAAAATTCCCACCATTCCCATGGCTTTAAAAAAGAAAAGTAAGATGGTGCCTCATGAGAACTCAAATAAATGACATGGTGGAAAGAAATTTCATTCATCTAAATGTCAGAAATGTCTGAAGAAAAACTATTATAATTGGTTGAATCAAACATAGATATGCTTTAAATATTTAAAGGTATTACATGAATCCTATGAATTTAGAATGGGGATGAATATACCAGTTATTGCAATGGGGGAAAATAAGGAACCAAGTAATGAACCACCCACTTTTTAATGCTTCAAAAGAAATGAGTATGGGATTTTACCAAACGAGTGCATAAATATGAAGGTTTCGTATGATGACTAATGTCAATAACATTTAAAGACAAAATCGAAAGTAAAATATATTATTATCATGACACCCAATGTGGGTTATATGAATAAATTGATGAAAGGTACACGTTGCATCCAGTCTATAATAGAAAATTTGTTATTTGATATAGGTTTTACCTCGTCATTTATATCTACGGAATTTTATAAGGGTATCAAGTTACCACATCAATGATTAGATGTTGAGTTAGAAATAAATTCTCTTAATAGTGTGATGGTCAGGACTCAAGGAAAAGATTCTTCACCCACTCATGTTGGTGGGAGTCTTCTTCCATAAAATATCATTATTGTCCACATATTTAAATTTCATTTTATCTTAGATATGTATTAGAATTTCTTATATAAATCCCAAATAAATTTTATAGTAATAGATGTCATAGTTTATATTACAACCCAACATAAAATATTTTACAAATGTGATGTCAAATAATTAACATAAAAAAGAAACTGTATCTATTGTATGGGATTTAATTCACAATTAAAATGGGTTTAATCTTCGTTGAGTTGGGAGAAAAAAACATCGATTCTATTCCCATTCTGTGGAAACTTTTTTATATGTTTTTAGAAGAGTTACATAGTATTACTTCAAATTCAGATGCTGTATTTTCAATATAACACATAGATGGTGTCATGACTATTTAAATGAATCAAAATAGAATGGAACACATTGTATAGAATGGATTGAATAGGAATTTCTTGGAGAATCTCTAAAACGGATTTATTTGGCTATGTGTGTCACCTTGGGAAGAAAAATTATTATTTAAATGAAAATATTTGGATCAATTCAACTATGAATTGATTATCTGTAACATAAAAAGATCAAAATAAAAAATCAGTATCATCTACATGGTATTGATGATATTATTGACAAACTACATAGATATTAATACATTTCCATGATTTACCATTATTTCATATATCATCGACCAAGGTTCATGATGCAATACATACCTAAGATATCATTCCCTATGAGGTATAGACAATATTAATTTATATTTATCATCTATGGTCTTAAAAATTCCCCTTGTATCTTCACAGTTTTAGTTAATATAATATTTTTGTGTTATCTTAATAAATTGTTTCTAGTATTTATATATAATAATTTTTTATATTCAATGATTAATAAGATCATTAAGATAATTTGAAGAATTTTCTGAATACCCTACTAAGAAATATTTGTAGGAAAACCGTACATATTATGAATTATGATTATAAAAATTTTCCATTTTGGGTCACATTATATCAATATAGACTATATTAGTGGATACCTTATAGAATGATGTTTTTAAATGTTGGACCTGACAAAAAACAATCACTATGATTTGTAGATTTCATGAATTGGTCAAATATTATCATAATTCTATGTAGAATTTCACATGGATATCTAACCCACTCACCAAGATTACATGGAGAGGATCAATGTTCCATTGGATAGATGAATGTGATGAAAAATACGAGGAACTGAAGAACATGTTTACTAGAGAAACTATTATTACACTAACCAACTATGGAAAATGATTCTTTTCAATAGATGTGACTCAACTAAATGAATAGAGTGTATCTTTACTTATAATGATTCGGTTATAGACATTTCCACACACCAAATTAAGGTTAGTGAGAAACATTCCTCCACAAGTGATTTGGAGTTAGAAAAATAATGCGTTCAATGAAAATATGGACACATTTTATTTATGGATAAAGGTTTGATATAAGTACTAATCCAAAAAAATTAAAGTATATATTCACATAGAAAAAGTGTAATATGTTCCATAGAATATGGGTGTTTCTATTTAAATATTATCGATTTCCCAATACATTACCACAACTTAGAATTTAACAGGGTGTAAGATTCTCTAAGTTGGAAGTATCCTACCATCTTATCCATATTGAGGACCACAAAACATCGAATATTATTGGATTTTAAATAGATGGATCTTAAAATCTTGATGGGAAGGGAGAAATATTTTCTTTCTCAAGTGAGTTTTGAACGATCTATCTAGGGGATGATTGAAGATGTGTCGATGGAATATTTTGAACTGCATAATAAGGTGTGAAATGTTCCTGATATCTATATTGTTTTTTGTAAAATGACATGGTTTAGGAACTATTAAAGAGTTCAGTCCATATCATATATAAGAAAGTATATGTTGGCTGAGGCACACAATTCACCATTATATGTTAATCCTTAAAGTTTGATGATGTATAATTGTAAGAATGAGTATTGTTGGTGGTACATTATGAGATGAGGTATTTGAAACTTATGAATTCTGGTTATTCATATTTAAACATGTTAATTATGAGAGATAACATTATAAAGGGTTGTTATAACATTTTCACATACCAAAATTTAAATGGGAAAACATCATTATGGGTTTCACCCACTTAATTCCCAAAACATCTAAATGAAACAATGTTATTTGTGTAGTAGTCTACAATTTTACAAAGGTGTAACACTTCATTACTAATTGAGAATATTTTTCTGTATAATAGAGTGTCAAAATTTATTTTATATAAGTGGTAAGGTTATATCGAATACAAATTTTTTTTTGTATCTATTCGAGATCAAAGGTTTACCTTGACATTTTAGCAAAGACTAAAATAATATTTGAATATAGGGTTTTGTTTTATAAAAAATTATTATCTCCATATAGAATTTTATTCTGAGAGAACCAATAAAACCCTAGATGATGTGATCATACCAAAATCTATGGATTTTAATGGTATTTGGTATCAACACATCCCTCAGACCGGGTTTACCTATAATAATATCTTTCATGTAATTGTTTAGATACATCCTTTTGAATCCATATATGTTAATACTTGTAGAAATCCAACATGATTGGATGAAGTTGGAGAAATAAATCTATGGGGAGATAAAAAAATACAAGGAAATGGTAGAGAGATTTAGAGACATTCAAGAACACATTATGGTATCACAAAGTGGATAAAAGACTTATGCTAGTAATCCTTAGCATGATATGGAGTTAAAATATGGTGAGATGGTATTTATATTAATTTATACATGGAATAAGTTTATGAAATTTGGAAATAAAGGTAATATGAGACCTTGGTATATTGTACCCTTTTAAATTCTTGATTGAGTAGGGACAATATATAATGTCTTAGTGCTCCATCAAACCCCTTCAAGTTTATGACATGTTCCATATATATCTCTTAAATAATTATATACATGATCCATCACATGTACTTAAATTATATGTCTTACCACTATATCATGATCAATAATATCAAGAATAAACACTCAAAATCATGGATAATAGATACAGTGTTCTATGAAACATGACTACACACTGGATAAAATTATTTGAATGAATCAAAAATTAAAGGAATATTTTTTAGAATGTGAGGATATAATGAAATAGAGATATATGACACTTCTTATTATATTTTTATAATTTAAATAGATGAATAATTTTTAATGTGGTATAATGTAACACCCTAAGATTTTGAAATATGTTATATTCAAAAAATGTTTTTAATATCTTGTGATACATGTAACCCCATTTATAAATAAACATTATTTTCGTATACCCTTATAACCAATCTATTAGATAAAATCATTTTAATGGGACTAACTAAATTAAAAATTTATGTATAAAGTAATTCATAGATTATAAATTGATAAGAAAAGGAAATAATAAACAATTAAATGTAAAATGTTTGTTTTTTTTTGGAAAAGCTATTATTATGGAAGAAGTTTTGTTTTATGTTAATAAAATAATATTATTACTATTAGTAAATTATTTAAAAAAAATTACATTTTATTTATTAAATCAAAAATTGTTAATATTAATTTATTTTTTAAGGAATTACATAATAATAATTCTGATTTTTTTTAATAAAAATGAATTTTTTAAAATGGATTTCATAGATTTTTGAAAACATATTTCTAAATATATTTATTCCAACTATAGAAATTGAATATGAAAAAATGGATTATATATTTAGAATTAGGAGGGTAAAATTTGGTAAATAAGACCTTTATATTTAGGTTCATTATGAAAAGTAAGGATTATAATTTAATTTACCATATAAAAGGCTAAATTGGATAATAATGGTTAAAAATAATACGATAAGAACCAAATAATTACCATTAAAATTTATTTATTTTATTTTTTGACTGTATATTATATATAATCATCCAAAATTTGAATAATTAACTTTTTATTTCCATTTGAATATGAATTCAGCCTTTATAATATTTTATCTAAAGAAAATTAAAAAATGTCATTATATTTATTTAATTACATAATATTTTTGACAAATAGAAAGTAATATGTTTTGATTTTTTCCTTAGAGGTAATTTATTTATAAAATTTTGTGATCTGATAATTAGTTTAAATATTTTGTAAACACCGACAATGTATTTATTCAATCAATTGGAAATTAAAATAAATGATTTTAAAAATATTAAATTTAGTATAATTAGAATTATTTATTGGGTTTTTTTTGAAAACAATACCATGTTTGGAACGTTTTAATGGATTATTTTTGAATTATATCTTTGTCTTTTTGTCTTTAGGGTCAAATAAAATGAAAAGCTCAAAAATTGAAAGTAATGATATTTATTAAAAAATAATATTTTATTAAAATATTTAAAATTAATAAAAACATATAGTTAGTAAAGTGAGTGAAATATTGATGAATATATCTACCATGGTGAATTATTTACTCACATAAACATTGAATGATACATTAATTAATCTTTAATAGAAAAATACATAATACACTACAGTGGGAATTTCAGCGTAAATGGGAACCCCACATTTCATTATATTTAAAAAAATTGAGCCTTTTGGCATAAAAAACTTATCATTGTTTAAAAAAATATCCATTAATATTAGGTTATAGTACCTTGAAAATGGCGTTAAATGGTCTCAAAGAACAGATATAATATAGGACTGTCGAAGAAGATGTAATCATCTAACCCAAACTCTTTCAAATTTTTCATCTTATAATAAATATGAATATTTTATATTAGTAATAAAATGATAATTTCACAATCATAAATAGTCAAAAAAATTTATTAATATAGAGAAACTAGCATTATTCAACTTCATTTTCAACAAATTTAGAGGTGAAAGTATCCCTCGTTCGTACGTACAACTTACCCTCTACACCAAAAGATAGAATTCATATTTAATAAATATCATTAATGGATGGGTGTTATGATAAGTTTAATGTTTACACATTTTATTAATGAAATTATTATTAATCATTAATTATAATATCACATCTACAATTTTACCATCCAATCTATTAGAAAATGATTATGGTGTTTGTCCATACATGTGGACTGCCAGCCCCATGAAGTGATGTGTTTTTTATTCATTTCTATTTCACATGAATGGTAATAAGGATTATTTAATTAATATATATTATATAATAATTAATATATAAAAAATATTTATTATTTAAGATAAATTTATTTCATCCATCAAAATGATAAAACAACATTCATGTGAACATGAGGCTTTCTGTGTCCATTAATGGTATAATTAACATATCAATATCTATCCTATATGGGTGAATATATATATATATAAATAATATATATTATAATTATATATTAATTAGTTTTCTATAAATAATGGAAGTATGATCAATGAAAATGGACCAGGACTGCTGAACTGAAACCTAAATGAATAATAAAGCAGTTATCAATTATAACTGTTATTTTCAATAATAAATTGATAATAAATGAGACCTAATATGTCATTAGAACACAATAACTTCTTTGAAATAATTTTTTGGTTCTATAATACACTAATAAAAAATACATATTTATTTTACTGGTTTTTAGAATGCATACAGAGAAGTTCATCACTTGATGTGATGGATTTATGTGGGCATCCTAATCTAATCAGGATTGTTTGTGATTGAATTTATGTTGAGTAAAGAATATTATAATTATATGATAAATAAGATAATTTTTCATTCCATTTGGTTAGTTATTGAAAATATATATTTTTCTTTATTTTTTTCATTTTATTTATTCAAGAGTAAAATTTAGGGTTTTTACGGAAAAACATTATTTCTATCTTCAGTCTAAAATCTATTTTCATTAATATCCACTTTTTTATTAAAAATATCTATATTAATGATAATATTCCTATATTATTGTTTAAATTAATTTTTATACATGATTTACATTTAAAAAATTTCCTTTTATAAGAATTTATATAAATTTTCATACAAGATACATTTTATATTATCTTTAAAAGTGTGATAGGAATGTTTTATTTTAAATTATATATTCTTAATTGGAGTTAAAATCCTCAAAACCACTAAATAATTTGAATATTAATTTAAAATTTTTCTTTTTTATTTTCAAATAAAATTGTTTACTTGAAAATTTAGAAATATTTTCATTTTTAATAAGTGAATTTCCATGTTGAAATGGTATTTTCCATTTGAAATGTTTATGTGATATTTTTTTAAAAATATTATATATTATTACATAATTTCATGTTCATTATGATATATTAAGTATATGATACAATAGTACTATAATTTTTGTTCATTATATGGTTTAGGATTATGATTATGATATTTTTATTAAACTAATTTATTATCATTGGTTTTTCAATTTTGAATTGATGAAATGTTTATGAAACCTATTCTACTATCTAAAGGGTATGATGTGATGATATTGTGATTGTTTTATAATCATATGGTAGAATTATATAAAATTTTTAACATGTTATGGGTGATCCTGGATTTATATATCCCTCCATTTAATTATGTAATGAATTTTTTCATATGATATAATTATGGAAAATAAGTAGATGTGCTTGATCAACAATGGGAAACATGGTAGGATTCTTGATCCTCTATGATTTGACGACATCAATTTTTTACATTTTCTTATGAAATGGTTTCTATACCTATGATGGTGAAACACATTTATTATAGGAACATACAGTTCCAGAATAATTTATTAATACTTCTTAGTCTTACGATTCATGTATTTTGAAATTATTTTTCATTATTCAATTACTCATGTTTATGATCATTTAAATATTTTTTATGAACTATTTATTTTATAATTATGATCTCAACCCATTACTATTATCTTATGTATTCATATGTTCATAAATTTATATATCTCATGTTCTCCCTTCTTAAGAATCCAAGATCACCCTTTATAATGTTTTTTACCTTGAGATATGAAGAAAGGATTGTGTGGGGTATGAAATGAATGGTAAAAATTTGAAGGAATAATATTATAGATGGTGTAGAATGTATATAAATAATAATATTATATATCTAGTCTCTAAATACACAAAACATTCATGGTTCTGGCATAGATCATGATATAATATATGGAATATTATTCTAAAATGATGTAATATTTATTTATGAAATATTAGTTTGTTATATAGGTGATATTATTATTTTCTAAAAATATTAGTATAAAAATGATTATAATTGTCATTATATACTGATGACCATGTGAAGATAAATATTAAATGAAATAAATAGTAAATGTGGTATTTTGGATGGAGTGGGTATCATTCCTGAAGCCTATTATTACCAAATAAGGGTCATGTATGGTTCCTTAAAATACATAGTAAATTAAAAATAGGGAAAAACTAACATATGTGTTGATTATTGATAGTTATACTAAATTATCTAGGCCTTAAAATAAATTTTGAGTTTCTTTTCATGATTATAAAATCTATTAACCATGATAACATGAATGGCTGTAATGTTATTATGAACTATTGGATATAGGGAGAGTATTTAAGAGTTTAGGAAGAGGATTATAAATTCACCTGTAATAAAATTATTAACTAGCGGGGAAGGATTTATGATCTTCATCGATGTTTCTTAAAAAATAATTGGTTGTGTACTCAAGATTAATGTAAAATTAATAGCCTATGCATTCATCTAATTAATGATCATGAGAAGAAAAAGCTAGAACATTATTGATAATTTTCCATAGTGATCATCACATTGAAGATTTGGATACATTATATCTAATAGGATAATTGTTATGTATATGTGGATCAAAGAATCATTAAATTTTTTTCACATAAAATGGGATCATTATATACCAACAATGGTGGTTATAGATGACCAAAAGAGATTTACTATTCAATACATTTACAAAGTATAGAATATGAATAAAGTGGAAGATACATTATGAATAAATATCCCAAAACCATATACTTGATGTGGATTGAAAGGGATCATATAATATTAGAAATGAAAAGGAAATACATGTGAATAATAAAATGAACTTCAACCCACCCTTCTCAAATAACGAGTCATCCAACAATACTTGAGTGGGTCAAGGGGACTAAAAAGTCAATGAAGTGATATAGAGAAATATAGGAAAAATTATTGAGTTCATATTTGAAAAATATGGATTTATACTATTTTGAACTCGTATATGACTCCCATAAAAACAAAAAATGAGGTGTTAAATTATAGATGATACCCATAGATCATCGCTATCTATTAAAATAAGAGGGACTAAGATGTATAGAGATCATGAAAGAAACATATACTAGGGGAACATGATGATGGATATTGAATGATTTTAATCATGATTATTGTTATGACAATAAGTTAATGATGGATGATATAATTATTGATTTATATTTTAAAAACATTTATACAAGTTTTTAAATTGGAAAACATAACCATATATTTAATTAAAAGAATATCTAGGATATTTAAAGGTCATTATTCTATATCGGTGGCAGTACATTTCCAAAAATGTCATATCATTTCAATGATATTAAACAAAATTTATCTTATGAACATATTACATTGATATATATAAAGATGTTGTATGACTGCATAGAGTACCACTATTCATTGTATCTTCATAAGATCCGAGGAATACATTGAGGTTCTATAAAATCATTCATTATGTGTTGCATATAGTGATGAGTTTCAGAATAGTTTATCTCCCCTATAGGGATGGTCAGTTTGATAAATCCATTCAAACACTAAATGTCATATGGATATCATGATTAATAGATCTCCAAGTTTTGTTTTATTTGAACATTCTAGTAGTTGTGATATCATATAACAATAGATTCCATTCTGGATTTTTGATTTGGCCTTACGATTCTCTATATGAAAACATCGATCACACTATAACATGCTAGGATTATGTTAGGGAGTGGATATTATAGTTCATGGTCTTATCCATGAAATTAGAGTGAAGCTTCAAATAATTTTTCAACACATGAAATCTGTGAAATTTTTATAGAAAAGATGTGTAGAAAATTATCAGTATAAGAGATATTTTACCCCCTATAATCCTTTATTTCCTCAGAGTTGTGGCATATCAATGTTCACATAAATAATACCTATCTATAGTACATAATTTGTTCCATGTATTCGTCCTAAATAAAATCATACTAGATATATTACAAGTACTGAATCCAAAGGAATTACCTTTGAAGAATTATCATCCATATAGAAAACCACTAATGGTCATAGATAGTTTAGAACATGATCTATGAAGGAATTCACCTGGCCTGGTCAATACAACATGGTTGAACCCAAAGCATGAGGGGGAAAATAGGTTCTAAATGTAGAGAAAAATAGAAGTACCCTAATCTATTTTAGTAAACAAAATAAATTTTTTATTATGATGTTTATGAATGGTGCAGAATATCCTATACTTTTATAAATGAAAATACATTCAATGTAAATAAATTACTTATTATGTAATACATTTATAAGAATCACATTAACTATATTTCAATCTTTATTTTTGACCATTATAAAATATAGCGATTTTTTTCTATCAAGCATAAAAAACATTAAGAATCATAACCATGATTAATATATCTATTCTATATTTACCATTATGATATGTATATATTAATATTTATAGTATAATATAATTAACCAGGATGGAAGAAGTGATAGTTTGGACTATAATAATAATACCCTATAGATCCCACTTTTCTAAGAATATATGTGAGATTGAATAACTATATGATTCACTTGTCTAAACCTAAGATGAGATTCAATAACTAAGACCCAACCAATACCATTTATAGTAGATTTCATTCTTATTAATATCACTATAAAGATAACGTTTATCAAACCCTGGTAGGAAAGAGGAATTATCACATACCTTAACCTTATGCAGAATAAAGGTGTAATATGGGTTTACAAATCTAGACCCTAGTTATATGAATTTCAATATTTTAATTTTTAATATAATAATGATTATATATATATATATTTCCCTTATTATATTATATATATTCAAATGATTGTAAAGTGAGTATAAAAAACAATATATTTTTATACAAAGAAATTGAAATGGTATTTTTTTTGAAAAATAATATGAAAACATTGTTTTAGATAAATCCTAGAGTGTTGAAATTAAGTTTATCTTCATGAAATACCCTTATTAAATATTATTAATTAAAATATAAAATTGAATATATTTTAATAATGTCCCTCGTAATTTTTATATGGTTAATATATATGTTTTTATCGTTAAAACATGTACTTTTCAGTAAATAAATATTTACATTAAAAGGATTAAATTCATATATTTATAATTTTTTTTGAAATAATAAACCTTTTTTATAATAGCATATAATAATTATACAACATTAAATTTTCAAAAAAATCCAATTATAATTTTATTTTTAGTTAAAATTAAATATGATATAAATATACGATATGCATTATAACATCGGAATATTCCAAAATTGATGTAATAAATATTATATAATGTAATCCATAACCAAAAAAATAATATCTATTTAAAATAAAATGTGTTTTAGGTTAATTATCTAATTTTAAAGACCTATAATGAATCATCCAGAACCATTATTATATATTGTGTTTTAAATATAATTCATTACAATCATGAATCACTTCAACATCATTGAAGATATTATTTTTTGAGATAGGTTTTTAAAATTATGAAATATTGGAAACCGATCAACTTTTAAAAAATAAATTTGAGGACCCCTAGGGAAAAACCATTGGGAAGGTTTGTGGTATTGATTATTTAATTATATAAATTCCAAAACCTATGTTTAGAAATTAATAATGAATTATCAAATAAATCTCAATAAACACCCACACAAAATCCCTTTACTATTTAATAAAAAACCATTGAACACCATGAAACTATCCATATCTCTCTCTAAATTCTTCCCATGGTGTTCCCAAGATCTTATTAAGATCCTCACATGCTTTTAGAAGAAGCCTATCTTGTATGGGAGCCTCCTCTATTTCCTATTGATTCTGGCAATTTCATTGTATTTAGCCATTTATGTATCAATTGATTACATTTTAATGTGTTTTGATATACTTGAGTACTATTCAATTAATTTTCTTATGATGAAATTTTATTTTTTCCCCCTTATTAAATCCATCACCTAAGACATTACTATGTTACAGTGAGGTATCTCCGCCCTACATTTCCATTCAAGATCCTTCTTTATATTTATCCTTTAAATTTGTAGGTTTTCATTTTGCAATGTGTTTTTTCACACCCATTTACTTTTTAATGATTCCAAACTATTTGGAGACTAATTTTAACTCATATTAATCCCTTCAATGAACAAATATATAAACTTTTTATGCTTCCAAAATTATCTAAATATATTTCGTGTGTAAATTTTTTGTTGTAAAGAGCCCTCATCATCTTCAGTCAATGGTATTCACCAAGGTCTACCTATCCTTCATTGAACAGATAATTTGATATACATTAACTCCATATATTAATTATGTGATTAGAAGTTATGAAAGAAATGTTAATGATTAATATTTTTTATAGAACACTGATGTTTGTAAATGATATAAATGTGATGGGGGAACATTTTTTTACCCCTACAATTCATGGGTAATCTCTTTTATCTCATTAAAAAACATGTATAATTCATGGTCAATAATCCTATTCACACTATGTTATAATTTCTTAGAAATTATCCTTGATAGGTTTTTATGATATATTGTTTTATCTTTTTTACAAATTTCTATGATACCTTTGTGTTTTTATAATATGATTTTAAGTAAATTTTATGATTTTTATTATCACCTTTTTGTAACCATGTTATGACCCTATACTCACATATGATTCTTTACAATATACTAAACATAATTTACTCTTTTAATGATAATTTTATCTCATTAATTTATTCTATATATATTTTGGATATCCATTATTGTATTAGGAGATCAATAGATTTTTTTTGGGAATGTCATGGAGCTTTTATATAATGTTTTTGTATCCATATTTTATGTTATTATGATGTGTATCTAATATACCAATAGATCTGGGCCTCTCTATTTTTAGGTATGGCACTATGTGTATCATATTGTAATATATCATCAAATAATGAGTATAAATGATATGGGTTATCATTAATAACAAATTAAATAAAACGTTAAGTCTATTATAAAGAATAAATGGATATGAATTTGTTAAACCACATAAGAAACTAAATAATGAAATAAAAGGCTGGAGGCTCTTCTCCATCACTGTGTTATACCACATTCCATTCTCCAAAGACCATCAAGCCCTATCAAGCTGAATGAAAAAAATCAGGCCTCTAACAAACTAGAACATGTGATTAGTGGGACCTTCTATAGTACAAAAGATAAATTTCTACCCTTTTATATCATGGTATATATTTTTAGGTATTTCTCATGTATTGTTTTATTTTCCTTTTTTGGTGTGTTTCAGACCTTTCAAGGATATAGTTCTTTTTTTGGGGAATGTTTCCATAAGTTTGGGGATGTATTTTTATTTTTATTAATGGAGTCCATATATAAATTAATGACAATATTTTGAGGGTTTTCTATTTCATTGGACTTATTTCGAGGTGTTTGAGGTTTTTTATGAATAATAAAGACTATGTATTCCTTTTATACCCTTTCACATTATGAACTAGTTACACATAATAAATTATTTTTAGGAAGATTTATTAAACAATTTCATAGTGTCGAAATTTTATCGTCTATAAATATAATTCACAGTGTGAAAAGAATGATGGTTGGTATTCTTAATTAGAGGGAACACCATTATGGATGTTTCATCAAAATCATAAAATGGGTTCATGTTGTTAATGGTTCAAGGACAATTTTCATAACCATGTTTCATGAATGAATCTTATTTTCATTTGATGTGGAAGATTTTCTCTTGAAACATAGGTGCTCTCCAAGATGATTTCAGGGATCTCCACTCTTTTAGGTCTTTTTATTTAGACTTTGGTATTCATAGTGGATGAATTGTGTATCACCATGTATTTGATATATCTTCTTTGTCATTTTGGTTTGTTAAAAAACCACTATTTCACCGTATTTCAAAATCCTATGTTCTTGTGGTGATTGTGTTATTGATCCATTAGAGATATGATTTTAGATCATCTGTCGGGGTTTAGTCATTTATTGGTCATGGTACAGTGGATGTGATCTCTCTGAGTTATATCAAACAAAATATCACTTATCACTTTATTTATTTTGGAATAAAATTTTGTGGTATGGGAATAATGGGTAGAACCTCAGTTTTTTTACTTGATTTCATTCAATTGTTTGGGATCAAGTTTCAGACATGAGAAAAACAAGATTAAGGTTAGTGGGTTGGTCACTAGCCAATGATAGATGAGCATTTTTTGATCTATTGTTTTTAAATTTAATTTTGAAAAACTGGTATGATCGAATGATTTATTTTGGTGGGTAAAAAGTATTTTGTGAAAATATCGGATTCCCCTTCTTTTGATAAAAGAAATTTGAAACTTTAATATAAAGTGAAATTGGTACGTGAAATGGTTATCAAGATGTGTTTTAATTAAATGGTTTGAGTAATGTAAAACATGGGTAGCCTTCGGTACATAGGTGGAAGGAGTAGTAATATGAATCATCCATTGACAACATCAGTGGGTACACCCATGGGGTGTCCATATTCTCCATATGCTGGTTTTTCTAGGTATAACCTAGACAATTTTGGGTGATTCAATCTTTATAATGTTCCCCAACTCTCTAGATTTGATGTATATATCTAGGTACTTGACTCATGTGATTAATTATTCTGAGGTATGAGTAGTCTATCAATATTGATCTGAATTAGTCTTTTGTGCTATGTTACTAATGATTTTGAGTTATAATTCTTGTATTTTATAACCATATTTGATATATGTGATATGATTTGAAATTATTTTCCATGGATTAGTTGGAACTATAGAAAAGGGAAATTTTCTACATGATATTGATATAAAATTTGATTAACTAATTATTATTTCTTGTTTCCATTAAATTTAAGCATGTTTAGATTTGTTTTTTTAGAAATGTCAGGGATGAGTCCCCAATTATTATATTAAAAAAACAGAAGCAGGGGAGTCATCAAGTATAGCTATATTCAAAAGAAAATCAAAACCACAATTGTTAAGGGTGGCCAATCTTCTTTCGGATTTTATCAGCGATTAACCATTCTTTGTCCCGCAACTCATTCCAGAGTTTTACATTAATGCGCCCACATCCTCGCCCTATAATATATCGGTCTTCAAATTATTTTTCTTGATGTAGTAAAGAGTCCAGATCTTCATTTGAACTTTCCTCCTGTGCCACCTCTTTTTTCTTCTCTTCTTCAATTCTTTTAGCATTTTTCTTTTGGCTGTGCGTTCTAGCCTGTTGCCATGAGACACCTTCCATGTCTTCAAGATTAGCATCCTATTTGGTGTTATTAAACACTAGAAGATGCTCCATTTATTGTTATACAACCAGCACACTTAATAGTGGAGTGTGAGAAATAGTCTCACCCAAAGAAGTACTCACCTGCTGTCCAATAGCAGTCTTGACAGTGGATTCTGTGTCGGCTAAAACAGTCACACCATGAGTAGAAAAAAATCCTCCACACTGGACACCTGATTTTCTTCATAAGATGCAGTAGTAGAATTCACATTTAGCATATCCAAAGTTGTAGGAATATCATTCAAATTGAGCATAGCCAAATCAGAATTTGCTGAAACATTAAAAGGGGTAGTGTACTGCTCTGATTTTCTAGAGTGTGCATTCAATAAATGCCCTGGATTGGTAGTTGCGTCAGCTTTAAACCCATGGACACCTGTGACAGCCTGAGAATAAGAAACAGGCTTAGACAAAATCTGGGTCTCTTGAATTTTCTGAGCAACATCATGCAAATTATCCTCCCCATTATTAAATCCATCCTGGACAGACACAGTAGGCAGCAAAACTGAGGGGTCAGATCCCTCTTCAGCCATGTTAGTCCAGTTTTTTCTTCCCTGGCAAAGAAACTCAGATCATTTTCCAAGAAAAGGAACCTCAGGTTTCTTACCATGCTTAACAAGGTGATTCTGTTTGATATAATCAGCTTTCCAAGTTTTCTCCATCCCTACTCTAGGGAAAGATTTAAGATCATGTCTATGATGAGAGTAGTGTTTACATACAATGGACCTTATATAGTTAGATGTGTCATGTCCTATGACCCTGCAATTAGATAAGAATCCTGGGAGGCCTTCAAATTCAATCTAATTATTCTTCATCAATGGCCAAATAAACCTTATCAACCAAAGTAGAATAGAGGTCTATCTCAACAAGGCACCTAGCATAATGACCATACCTGGAAATTTTAGTTTCTTTTTCCATTTTAATTGGAATTCCAATCGCTAATGCAATATCATAAAGTATTCGAGGATTCCATAAAATCCATCTTAACCCAAAGATTTTAATCTAGATTTGAGCATAGGAGTTACCGATTTCAGTTGGGTTGAATATCATATCCCACTCTCAGATGTGAATAGCACCTGGTTTGAGAGAAAGTGATCCAAAACCCCATGCGCGCATTTTAAGTTCTTCTGAGGGGAAGATTAGATGGAAATACTCTTTACCCAGAGAGACACATTGCCAGGAGTCTAATCCCCAGATCCCTGATAGCCGTTGCGTGAGATAATCTATTGTCCAAGGTTTCTCTCATTTGGTTAGAACGAGACACGCAATAATGGAGTGTTCTCCCAGCTCCAATATTTCTGAAATCGCATCTGGATCTTCTATCACATGAGCAATAGAACCATTCCTACGTATTCCTGCACACAAACCCTTAAACTGGGAAATGGAATGGCTAGAGTCGCTAACATTGAAGGATTCATTCTTGTGACATTCACATCCACAAATCTCCGATCTCACTATTTCAATTGCAGTGTGCTTGTGGGAGTCGAACCTCCCGGGCATCAATAATACCTCCACCATCATGAATCAAAGGAAGAAATAGTGGAACCCGAGAAACCATTTCGCGTCATAGGGCGGCTCCCCCGGCTGCTCGACATCTCCCTTTAGATTTGTTTATTAAGGATTATTATAGAACACATGGGGTGGATCCAATTAATCTTGTTGGCTCACACCCTATACACCCATTCAATGGTATGTATACCTTTTTTTATTTTAATTTTGGGAACAAAAAGATTCCAAATTGAGTGGTGTGGTTTCTATCAGCTGAGTTGGGTAGCTAGTGGTGAGATAATGGGACATTGTCTGCTTGTCACATGGAGTTGTTGCTTATCATTTTGTGTTTTTCCCATTATTGTTGGACTCATACTATAGAGTTTACTTATCTACATTTAATAAATATCACTTCAACTATTTCCTTTATTATGGTATATATTTCCACTTATCTCTCACCATATTTCTTCATCCTATGTTTATATAAATAAATAAATGGCATGGTTTCCACTTCTATATGGGTGAAATCATTTCCTCTAGTTAATGTTGATACTAGTGTTCTAGTTACTAGCTTGTAGGGATCATGAAAACCATTCATGTATGTCGTGGGTTGGGTTGGGTATTGGTTTGTGTGAGAATCATGTTTGGTTTGTAATCGTATTCTATAATAAGATTTGTTGTGCTATGTTTTGGTATTTGGGTAGACTGGAGATAGAATTATCAAGACATTAGTTTTTAGTTAAGGTGGCTTTCATGCCAACTATTTCTGTAATGAGGATCATGATACAATGTGATGTTGGAATTTGTGTCTCCTTATTTGATATTATGATAGTAATCACAATTTGTTATTTTGTTTTTTGACTTTTAAGTGATATTTTATAATCATTATATCCCTTATTATTTTTAATATATTTAGGATATGCATCTGAAATGTCTTCTGTAGGATCTATAGGAGGATGAAGTGGATGATCCATAATGGAATATTCTTTGAATAAGAAATTTATAGAGATTATAATATGATTAGTTCACACTGTGGACCAAATTACACTCATGTAAAGAATAGAGCTATGTAGGTATAACCATGGGCTGTAGAAGAAATAGATAAATCATAGGAGTTATTATTCAATAATTCTACATCCTTTAGAGATTTGAATTAACTTTTGGAGGAGATGTAAGATATATGAAATAGTTATCATATCATTAACTTACTAGAAAAAATATTAATAAAAAAGTGATGTGGGTGGTGTTTAAACATTGGGGTCCCATCAAGTGATGATGGGATTCCACAATATAGGTGGATAGACCTATTGTCTTGGATTTGAAGGGTTTGAAGAATCACTTATTCTTGATTCTTTGTCAAATGTTTCAGATGATGGAAATGAATTTGGAGGTCCTATACTTGTAGAAGGGAGAGAGTTGTGTGCCAGCAGACCCATATTAGTTCTTAAAGCTACCTTGTTTTGCTCTGGGGGTAGTAATGGATGATCAACTAAAGGATCATAAGTACCTATAGGGTTTTCAATTGGATACAAGATCACATGTATTAATACTAAATAATTCTACATATATGAATATAATAGATATGGATATGGATGGGGAAATGGATATGAAAGGCATGGTTGTTTAATCTTCCCCTTATCATCCACTAAGTAGTAGCTTCATTAGCCTGCTGGTAATGAAAATGAAGTGGAGTAAGCGTCATAGGGGAGGTGGAAGAAGTTCTTAAAAATTAGTACCCTCTAAAACTTAAGTTATATATATATATATATATATTAGTTTTTCCAATAAATTTTATCAATTTGGAATGGTAGGGAATATCCAGTTTTCCAATCATTTTCCTAAAAATATGTTTTTTATTTTTGGAAACTATTTCCATCTATAGTGATTTTGTCGGGATATATCTACACCTCATTATGGTCAATGATAAATAGACCCAAAATATATTATGGTGTAGTATTATTATTCAAGGACTACCGATCTTAATCTATATTCCTCTGTAGTGAAGCATATTTATGAAGTACATGAATTTTTAAAAGTAGTTTACATAGGCCGAGTAACTGTGAGAGGTACTATATTTATTGAATCTGATCTAGTTACTTCTTTATTTGATATAGGTTCATCCAACCAGTTTTTTTTTCATTTTTTATATGATAATATATCCAATAAATATCCTATCATTTTTTTACATTTAGAGACACCTATTAGAAGAGGAAAGAGCATGGGTTTTAGAATTATTCTTGTTCTATATCTATAGATGAGGCATAGCTAATGTGGTATTTCATTATTTTTCAGAATGGATCTATTTTAAATCATCATTGGAATATATTGGATTATTTCTCACCATGAAAAAATTTATTGTTATCATCATCATGTCATGTTCTTTTCTATCGATGAGGTACCACAAGTTTTTTAGGGAGAGTGGGATATAAGGTCTAGTCATCTAGGACCTTCCATCTACTATTGTAGTTGAGTCTTGTGTTGAGTCAATAAGGTTTTCCTTATGACTTTTCCATTCCTTCATACTTGGGGTAGATTGTTAAATCATTAAGTCTTTCCTTATGAATTTACCATTCCTGTTGTTTTAAAAATCACAAACACCTTATCTTAAGGAAAATATCTTTTTACCCTATGTTTTACTTTTATAAGGAAAATTTTCCTTTTCCAAGGAAATTTATCCTTACCATGTTTTGTTGTCCATATCATAATTTTTCTAAGTGTAAAATTCTGTTGGAAACCAAAACCTCTGAATCTAATAAACACCTAAATAAAAAGCATTCTGTTATAAGATCCTAATTCTAATAATTCTTCTTATGAACTCTTATATGTTCTTACTCCAAATTTTGACTACGAATTCTTGTTATGAACTCCCTAATTTTTGACTCTGAATTCTGAAGTAGAATTCTGGTGACGAACTTTCTGAGTTTTGACTCCGAATTCTGAATACAAATTCTGGATACGAACTTTCTGAGTTCGGTCTCCGAATTCCGAATACGAATTCTGGTTACAAACTTCTCTATGTTCTGACTACGGGTTCTATGTATTTAGACTCCGAACTCTTATGAGTTCTGATTCAAAATTTTCATGAACTCTGACTCCGAACTTTTTAAGTTCTGGTTACGAATTGTTGAGAATCCAGATTTTGAATTTCCTTGAAATTCAGACTCCGAAATT
Organism: Viscum album; assembly: GCA_963277665.1. Taxonomy (NCBI): domain Eukaryota; kingdom Viridiplantae; phylum Streptophyta; class Magnoliopsida; order Santalales; family Viscaceae; genus Viscum; species Viscum album. Next base: position 741,528,639 of record OY728138.1, on the reverse strand, counting down.
CTATAGAATTCATGTTTCAAATTCCTAGAAAATAGAATCTGAATATCCTTGTATTATAGAATCCGAATTCATTTTTGTTTAGACTCTTAATTTTCACTTGCTTACATTCTGAATATTGGATTTTAGTTACATAACCATATTTTTCTTAATCCTGTTTTTTTATAAAAAAATGTTGTGCTTTCAGTTACTAACTAACCATTGATTAAGTGTCATGTATATATGTCCCTCCGAGATTCATGGAAAAATTTGACCGTTGGAGGAGGGAGCCAACAGTTGAATTCGTGCCTATAAATAGGATCTCATTTGAAAGAGCTCAATACTGTTCTACGACTCTAGAGATTACATGATGTTGATGTGATTTCTAGAGATAGACATTTATTGCTTAATGAGTATTAATCTTCTTGTTCAATTTTGATTTGTGTGACTCCGATTGTTGCTGTGTACAATTGAGGGCTTCAGGAGATAGGAAGATAGAGGTGCTAACTACCTTAAAGTTCAGGGCTTTCGGGGATAACAAGACAGACTCCGATCTTCATATCAAGGGCTTACCCTGGCGTGGGTAAAACATACTTTCTTGAAAGTATAAATCAAGGGACCTTTATCCAAGGTTTTTGGACACCCTTCTCTTTGGGTTAAAAGATTTACCTTTTTACATGTTTTGTTACAAGTTTTCCGCTACATTTGTATTTTTAAGGAAATTATAACTGTCTTATACTTACATATACTTTTACTCTGATTTAGTTAGATTCTATACACTTTAAGGTAGAATCTTCATCTTTTTAAGCTTTTATTAAGTTTCATTTCTGGAATCACTTTTCTGGAATTGCTTTCACGAAATCATATTTCTTGATTCAAGCAAGTTTTTAGATCTAGAGGTTTTGTGAATTACCTTGTTTAACCTTGTTAAATAGAATATTCTTTAGATTTCCAAAGGAATTTTTAAAGTATTCAATTCACCCCTTCTTTTATTTGAGAATCTCATCCTTAAATATTCAATCCTATAATTGGAATCAGAGGAGGTTACCATCAATACAGAACCAATATAACAATTTGCTTCAGGATTTTGGTTCAAACCTAAATCAATCTCACAATTAGATTTAGAGGACAATTATTCTTCTTTTTATTTTTGGAATTGAATTTTTCGGAATCATATTTTTCCGAATCATTTATTCTTAGAGATACTCTTGTTCATTATTTTTCTTTCTTAGGAATATTTTGATTGTTTACAAATTTTTTTATTAAAATGTTTTGTGTTGAATGAATTTTCTTAAAGATTGTAGGAATCAGTGTTGGTTCCATAGACAATCGCAATCCAACTAGACCACATATATTTGATGGAAATGATTATGAGTATTAGAGATATCACATAAAGAATTTCATTATCAATACTGGTGTTGATAAATTTTTATACTTACTGGATGATATAAAATCCCAGAAAAGGAAGTTATTACCTTTAATAATCAAGAAATGCATGAATATCAACTGAATTATAAGGTACACAATAATCTAATTTGTTCTATGACTAGAAATATATATATATCCAAATCTCATCTATTGAAGAAGAAAATTATATATGGAAGAAACTTGAAGTTACCAACTTTGGAACTTCCAAATTAATTGAAACAAGAAGATCCATGCTCAGAATAGAATATCATGGTTTTAATTTTCCTTATGGAGAACCCATATGTAAGGTGAAACAAAGGTTCATGCCTATTGTAAATAGTTTACAATCAATGGGTGAGAAAGGATTAGATGATGTAGCTCTTGTTGATAAGATCATAGACATCCTGTTCAATGAGTGTGAATCTAAGGGGACTACTATTGATGAGAACAGGAAGTTTACTCAGAATACTCTTGATAAACTATTTGGAACTCTTCTTCATTATGAGACTAGAATGAAGAGAGATGATGATAACGTAAAGAAGATGAATTGGAATGGTAGTCTTTCTTTTAATACAACTTCTAATCATATGAAATCCAAGACTCATGAAAGATTACTAGATCCAAATCTATGAATATTATTATCCAATCCGAATCTAGTGGAAGTGATTCTTCAGAGAATGAATTAGCCAATATTTCTCAAAGGATGAAAAAGATAATTAGACAGAGGAACTTTCAATCCATATATAAGAAAAATAAAAGGAAATAAATGAATGATTCAGAAGTCGCATGTTTTGAATTCAAGGGAGCTAGACATATAAGGCCTGATTACCGCATTCTTAAAATTAAAGAAAGAAATGAAAGGAATTCTGAGAAAAATAGAAATAAGTATTACAAGGTTAAAGCTAAGAAAGTCTTGAAATCTAATGAGAACTGGAGTGCCAGTGGTGGTGAATCTATGGATGAATCTTTTGATTATGAATCTTCTGGACAGAAGAATCTTGGTCTAATAGCCAGATTATCTATTGACAATCACTGTTTAATGGATAAGGTGCAGAATGATGAATCTATGTACAATATATCCTTGAATGCTAATGATAGTAAATATTATAAATATTGGGATGAAGAATCTTTTTCTGATGAAGATAATGCTTTACCTACCTATGAAGAAGTTTCTAGGTTTTCCAAACTTCATGAGATTGATAATTCCAAACTCATGAAAAAACGTGATAAGGGAAATTCTAGGAATAAAAATCATACTAAGGAAATATCAGATCATTAGAAAGATCATGATAATAAAAATTCTGATTTTGAATGTATTTTAAAAAATCTTGAGGAAGTAAATTCTGAGAAGAATAAACTTTTTAAAGATCTAGAAAACATAATTTCTAAGAAAAATGTTTTAGAGAATAGCTCTAGTTTAAAATAAAATGTTTTTGAAGACAAGAACATGGTTCTCAAACTAAAATCTGAAATCTTTTCCTTGAGGAAGTTTTTTTTCAAACTTTACCTTTGGTAAGGATAATTTTGATAAAATGTATTCACAAATCTGACCTCTAAGGAATAGTTTTAGTTTTGGTTATGCTAGTTCTAAACCCGTTTTTAGTAACAATTATTTTGTTCCCCAAAGTGATCCATTCTGCACTAAGTGTCAGAGTGGTGGGCACTGGGAAAAAATTTGATCCTTAAAAAAAATCTAGTTTTTAGGATTTCATAAAGCCTATTTTTCTAAGATGATGTCGGTACCTAAAATTTTTTTCCTAAGAATTCTATATCCAATCAGGTTTGGATTCTGAAAACCTAACTTTTTCTTATTTTAAGGAAAATAGATAAGGTACAAACAACAATATGAGGTACATGGATAGTAGATGTTCCTAGAATATGATTGGTAACAAAAGCTATTTTGAAAATATTATCAAAATGAAAGGAGGAAAAGTAACTTTTAGAGATAATTCTCAGGAAGAAATTATTGGTATAGGTAATATCATTCTTCTTGGAAAGACATTTATTTCAAATGTTTTATTTGTTAAGGGTCTTTATCACAACCTCATTAGAATAATCCAATTATGTGGTGAAGGTTACCTTGTGAATTATATGAATGACATGTTCTTAGTACACAATTCCAAGGAAGAGTTTATTCTTTTTGACCATAGGATAAAGAATGTATACACACTAATCATAGATGACCATATGAGATAAAATTTACCTTTCCTTAGTGCAATGGAAGATCATTCTTGGTTATGGAATAGAAGGTTAGAATACTGTAATCATAGGAACTTATGCAAAAAATTTAGAAGAGATTAGTTAAGCATCTACCGGAGCTTAGATTTGACTCTTCAGAAGTTTGTGACCCTTGTCAATATGAGAAGCTACATAAATAATGTTTTAAATTAGTTGGTGAAGTCACAACTACTGATCCATTACAGCTAGTTCATATGGATCTTTTTGTTCCTACACAAACAGGAAGCATTGGGGGAAAGTATTATGTATTTTTCTTTGTTGATGATTACACTAGATTTACGTGGGTCTATTTTCTAGAAAATAAATCTGAAGCTTTTGATTATTTTAAAAGTTTTAGATCCCAAGTGAAATATGAGAAAAAACTTCCATTAGAAACTTTTCATAGTGATCATGGAGGATAATTTCCAAATTCTGATTTTTAAACTTTGTGTAGTAGAAAAGGCATTAAGTATAACTTCTCAGCAACCAGAACACCTAAATAGAATGGTTTTGTTGAAAGAAGAAATAATATTCTTCAAGAGATATCTAGAACCATGTTGAGTGAGTATTTTTTAGCCAAACATTTTTGGGCCGAAGCTGTATGTACTGCTTGTTATACTATAAATTGAGTTTTGATTAGTCATTTTATTAATAAAACTTCTTATGAGTTATGGAATGTAATAAATCCTAGACTTTAATACTTTAAGGTTTTTGGTTGAATGGTATTAATTTTGAATACTAAAGATAATCTTCATTTATTCACACCAAAATCTGATGAAGGAATTTTCTTAGGCTTCTCCACAACTTCTAAGGCTTATAGAGTTTTCAATAAAAACACTTATACTGTTGAAGAGACAGTGCATGTGAAATTTGATGAAACTGATCCTTTTGGTTTTAAAAAACCCTTACCTAAATCTTCATATGTGTTTTCAAAAACTGATTATCAACCTTTGATAGAAGAACTATCTGATAATAAAAATTCCAAAGAAGATACTTTTGAAACATTTACCCCAGAAGATTTTCTATCCTATGTTGATGAATAGGTTTTACAAAACCCAAATCAGTCGTTTCTAAAGAATCATCCTAGTGATCAAATCATTAGAGATGTGAACCAACTTGTAAGGACTATAAGTTCCTTAAGAAATGAAGTAGAACTTGTAGCATTCCTTTCCCAGTTAGAGCCAAAAAGCACTGATGAAGCTTTAGGTGATGATGATTGGATTAAAGCCATGCAAGATGAACTAAATGAATTCGAAAGGAATAATGTCTAGACCATGGTTGCAATACCTTAGAAAACTTCTAGTATTGGTGTAAAGTGGGTCTTTAGAAATAAGTGTGATGAAAATGGAATCATTGTAAGTAATAAATCTAGATTAGTTGATAAATACTATAATCCACAAGATGGAATAGACTATGAAGAAACCTATGCCCCAGTAGCTATACTTGAATCAATTCATATACTACTTTCCTTTGCATCATTCTTATATTTCAAAAATTTTCAAATGGATGTGAAATCTTCTTCTATTAATGGTTATGTTCAAGAGGAAGTTTTTTTTGAACAACCTCCTAGTTTTGAAGATACAAAACATCCTGATCATGTTTTTAGACTTACCAATGCTTTGTATGGTCTTAAACAAGCCCCTAGAGCTTGGTATGAAAGACTTACATGATTTTTGCTTCAAAATAACTATGTGAAGGGAAATTCAGATCCGAACCTTTTTATAAAGAAAGATAAGAAAAATGTTTTCATTGTTCAAATTTATGTTGATGAAATTATATTTTGTTCAACTCAACAATCTTTAACCGATTCCTTTGTGAATCTAATGAAATCTGAGTTTGAAATGAGTATGATGGGTGAGTTAACATTTTTCCTTGGTTTTCTAATCTCTCAAAAACCATAAGGAATATATATATCCCAACATATGTATACTAAATATCTTCTTAGAAAGCATGGATATGATGACACTAAAAGTATAAGTACTCTCATTGGTACCTCAAATACACTTGATCTTGATGAAGCTGGGAAACTAGTAGATAAAGCATCTTTTATAGGTATGATAGGAAGTTTAATTTACTTGACAGATAGTAGTCCAAATTTAATTTTTTCAGTATGCTTATGTTTAAGATATCAATCCAATATTAAGGAATCTCATTTAAAGGCAGTGAAAATAATTTTTTGATACTTAAAGGGAACCATGGATTTAGGACACTTTTATACTTCTAGAAAAGATTTTGTTTTAATTTTTTTTCAGATGTTGAATTTGGTGGATGTAGAATGGATAGAAAGAGTACGTCTGAAACTTGTCATTTATTAGGAGATTCATTAGTTTATTGTTCATGAAAGAAGCAACACCCTGTAGTAATTTCCACTATGGAAGATGAATATGTAGAAGTTAGAATTTTTTTGTGATCAAGTGTTGTGGATACAACACACACTCACAGATTATGGTATGAGTGTTACCAAAACAAAAATTTTGTGTTATAATAAAAGTGTAATTTCCCTTAGTAAAAACCCTGCACAACACTCTCGTGCAAAGAACATAGATATTAGGAATCACTTTCGTAGGGATCACACACAAAAAGGAGATATCATTCTTCAATTTATTGGAATGCAAGATCAACTAGCTTATATTTTCACAAAATGTTTAACCTATGATAGATTTTAATACATTAAACAAAAGTTAGAAATGATAACTGAAAGGTAATTCTCCTCATTTAATTCTTGTTGAACAAATCTCTTTATATAAATAAACTTTTTTTCTTAGGGGGAGTACATTTTATTGTATGTTTTTTATATTTTTGTAATGAAATTTTTCATATTTTTGGTAATGAAGTTTGTCATATTTTTCATAATGATGTTTTTCATATTTCTCGTAATGAAGTTTTTCATATTTTTCAAAATGATGTTTTTCATATTTTTTCATAACGATTTTTTTTCATGTTTTTCGGACATGAAATTTTCGTAATGTAAATTTTTTACTTAAAATATTCGTATTGGAAATTTTTGTACTTGAAATTTTCGTAATGAAATTTTCATACCTGTAATTTTCATAGTGAAGTTTTTCATACTAAAGATTTTTGTATTGAAGATTTTTCTAATGATAATTTTCGAAATGAAGATAGGTTTACTCAATTTCTTTTTCAAACTAAAGTTTTTTTTGGAATATTATCTCCATCAAGAATAATTTTCCTCAATACGAATAATTCTCATGACAATCTGAAAGGTAAGATTTTTTCTTGAGTTTTTGTAATAACTTTTTTACTTGATGTTAGTTTATTTTTTTGTTAAAATTTCTTGTATTATAGTTTCATTAAATCCGAATGTTTTCCTTAAAAAACTTCAAATGAACAGATTCAACCAAATTTTCCTTGTTGCTATTATTTCAACCGTCAGATATGATAAGAAGGATTCTCAGCCATTGGATTCAGATGGTAAGTCGAACCTTCACTTCAACCCAATATAAAAGGGACCCCCGATGGTTGTCCCACATCGGTTCTCAAGATTTTGTGTGTCGAAGCTCTATCCCTCTACAAAATCCCGTTCCATATTTTCAAAGTTTCTCAAGTCCAAATGTCTTCTGAAAATCCTTCTCAAGAAATGTATTCTGTCAAGATGATTTCAGAGTGGAAAATTTACAGGGAGAGGTTGGTTTATCTGAACTTTTCAATAAGTATTACTCTATTATCTCAAAGAATATCAGGCTTAATGAATGGGAATGTATACCTATATCAAAGACAGGAGCTCAGGTTGTTTTGTATTCAGATTTGCTTATAGATTTTTATGAGTCAGCTTGATTCTTTAAGGAAGAATGTAGAGATAAATTTTCCTTAAAGAGTTATGGAAAGACATATAAGCTTTCATACACCAATGCTACGATCTTGGTGGGGCTTTCATATGGAGTGAAAGCCAAGTTTTGTTCTCACAAGTTACCGGATGTACACGGAAGTTTCATCAAGTTGAAGGATATGGAATGACTTGGACATACTGATGTGTAGACCGCAAAGATTTCACATCTGTCTACCAAAAATCGGATCCTATAGTTATGGGTTCAGGGCTTTATCATACCGAGAAAGGGTGACAAGGACACTCTTAAGAAAAGATATATATATTTCTTGTATTTTTTAATAAATATAAAGAAAATCAATCTAATGAGGCATATTCTCATTACCATAGAGAATATCAGGAATAAGAATTTGAGATCACAAATTATCATGTATCCTGCCCTACTCTCCAAGATGATTGGTCGGTGTCTTGAATCATTCAAGATTCCTTGCAGTTCCAAGAAGAGGAATTGAAAAGTGATGTTAGTCATTGATGACACTCTGAAGATAATGAATGTTGGATTTTCTAAGGAGGCATGAGAATTTTATGATCTTCTAGTAGAAGTGGCAGAAGCCATTCCGAATAATTTTGAAGAAGCTGAACCTAGAAAGAATTATGGAAAGAAGAGGAAACTAAAGGAATTTGAAGAAATAGAGAAAACCCCTAAGGCCAAAGAAGCTCAATCCGCACCTCCAAATCCCAAGAAATGTAAATCATATCCAGATGAGATAGTATCCAAATGGAGGGAGGATAAAAAGAATAGAAAATAAGGGGAGCCTCAATTTGTCCTAGATCCCGTAGAGGCCAAGGCTTTGATAGAGAAAGCTGCTGATGAGCTTGAGAAGCAGGCCAAGGAAAATAAGCTTAAGAAGAAAATGTCTGAGGCTGAAGTTTTTCAATCCCTTATAAGTGATACTGAAATGGTATCCGAACAAGATCCCGTAGGGAAAACCTTCCTAGTAGGACCATTGGTTGAGACTCCAGGAAAAAAGTTCATGTCTCTGGAAAAAGGAAAAGAGAAGGAAGTTGAGAAGAAAGCTATGGAAGAAGTTTAAGAATCTCAAAGCACTGAAGATACAACTGATCTGATAAAGAAAGTAGAAGACTTTCATGAAAAGGAAAGTGCTTCTGAAAAGCTGACAATCATCACTTAATTCTTCCTGAATATATTGAAGCAGGTGTAAAAAAGAGAAAATTGATGAAGATAAGATTGTCAAATTATCTGAAAGTGATCATGAGTCTCTGGATGAAGAAGCTGTTGTGAAAACTGACAAGGGAAAACAAGTGGTTGTTGATACCCCAACAAAAGCAGTTTTGAGGAAGAAGGAAGCTGGTGGAACTTCCAATAATAATTTGGTTAAGCTAGAAGAAGAATAATCACCAAGTAAAGTGTCTGATTCAGAGTCATCAGCCTTAGGACATGATTTTGTCATTCGGTTCTTGATGAAGCTAGTGGACACCATTCTGATCTTTCCAGCAATTGACTCCAGATGCCAGATGCTTCAACATATCATGAATGAGAAGTCAGTTTTTGTATCCATGTTCATGGATAAGTGTGTAAAGATTGAGGTTGATCACAATAATTTCCTTATAAACTATGAATCCAACAGAAATTCTAGCAAGAAAATGACGAACTGGTCGAAGACAATTATTGTAGATCTGAGATATCTTGATCAATTTTAAGAAGATGTCAAGGAATATTTTGATACTAAAGACACCAAAATCAAGGATCTTATAGATAACTTTGAGAAAAAGATAAATTTTGAACAAAATTCTCTGATTCAAGATGTCAAAGATCTAAATGGGAAGCTGAGTTATAATGTCCAAATCTAGAAAATAGAAAAGGATCTTTGGATTGAGATTCAAGAGAAGCTTGTGAAGAAAGATGACTTGATAAAGGCTCAGGAAGAGGCTTTGAAGGATCAGGAATACATGATCAAAGCATTAGAAAAGAAAGCATAGGAGGATAAAAAAATCTTAAGAAGCTAAAAACCATTGTGAAGAATCTAATGGCCAAGGAAAAAGAAGAAAAATAGATCCAAATCCGATCTTTTGTTGTATCTATTTTTCCTAGTATAAATACTTCCATTCTTAATGAATTTGTGGATGCATGTTTTGTTTGGATTTTTGTACTAATATTTCAGGTACCTTATTTTTTTATTCCCTAAAACAATTTTTTAAAATCTAAAAGGGGGAGAAGGAAGAATAATTCTATGTAAAAGAAGAAATATCCCTAAGTAAGGGAGAGTTTATCTAAGGGGGAGTTCTCAATACGAAGATTTACATTCTCAAGATAATGAAAATTTCTCATTCCTGAAATATAGAATACAATCCTTAGAGTTCCAAAGCCTAAGGGGGAGTTAGTCGTATTCACCATTGACCATGATTAAAGGGAGACAATTTTTATTTGAAAAGTCTAGAAAAATATTTTCTATGTCCTTGTATTCATTTTCATAAGGATGTCTCTGCTTTCCAAAATGGGGGATATTGTTGAGTCAATAATGTTTTCCTTATGAATTTTCTATTCCTTCATACTTGGGAGAGATTGTTAAGTCATTAAGGCTTTCCTTATAAATTTACCATTCTTCTTGTTTTGAAAATCACAGACACTTTATCTCAAGGAAAATCTCTTCTTACCCTATGTTTTACTTTATAAGGAAAAATTTCATTTCCCATTGAAAATTATCCTTACCATGTTTCTTTGTCCATATCATAATTTTATAAGTGTACAATTCAGTTTGAACCCAAAACCTTGGAATCTTATAAATAACTAAATAAGAAGCATTCTATTCTAGGATCTGAATTCTCAGAATTAAGGTTACGAACTCTACTAAGTTATGAATCCAAATTCTTACTATGAATTCTGGTTACAAACTCTCTGAGTTTTGACTCTGAATTATGAATCATAATTCTGGTTATGAACTTTCTGAGTTCTGACTCCGAATTTTGAATAAAAATTCTGGATACGAACTTTCTGAGTTCTTACTCTAATTTCTGAATATGAATTCTGGTTACAAACTTCTCTAAGTTCTAACTACGAGTTCTCTGTATTCAGACTCTGATCTCTTATGAGTTCTGACTCCAAATTATCATAAAATCTTACTCCGAACATTGTAAGTTCTAGTTCTGAAATTGTGATAATCCATATTCTGAATTTCCTTGAAATTCAGACTCCAAAATTTTATAGAATTCAGGTTACGAATTTATAGAAAACAGAATCCTAATATCCTTGTATTATAGAATCCAAATTCATTTTTGGTTAGACTCCGAGCTTTCACTTCCTTACATTCAGAAAAATGGATTTTAGTTATGTAACCATATTTTTCTTACACATGTTTTGTTATAAAATGATGTCGTACATTAATTTGCTAACTAACCATTGTTTGAGTGACACGTGTATAGGTCCCTTTGAGATTCAAGGAAAAATTTGATCGTTGGAGGAGGGATCCAACCATTGAAGCCATTCCTATAAATAGGATCTCATTTGAATGAGCTCAATACTATTCTACGACTCTAGAGATTGCATGCTGTTGAAGTGATTTCTAGAGAGAGACTGCCATTTATTCGTGCGTACTGAACTTTTGTTCAGTTTTGATTTGTGTGACTCTGATTATTGCTATGAACAATCGAGGGCTTCCAGGGATAGGAAGACATAGGTGACGACTACCTTAATGTTGAGGTCTTGCAAGGATAGGAAGATAGAATCTGATCTTTATATCGAGGGCTTATACTGGTGTGGGTAAGACAGACTTTCTTGAAAGTATAAATCAAGGGACCTTTATCCAAGGTTGTTGGATACCCTTCTATTTGGGTTAAAATATTTACCTTGTTACTTATTTTGTTACAAGTTTTACGGTACATTTGTATTGTTGAGGAAAGTATAACTATCCTATACATCCTTATAATTGTACTCGGATTTAGTTAGATTATATAAGATTTAATGGAGAATCTTCATCCTTGTAAACTTTTATTAAGTTTCATTTCTGGAATCAATTTTCCGGAATTGCTTTCACAGAATCATATTTCATAAGTCAAGCAAGTTTTTAGATCTAGAGGTTTTTTGAATTACCTTGTTTAACCTTGTTAAACATGATCTTCTTTAAATTTATAAAGGAATTTTTAAAGTATACAATTCAACCCCCTCTTTTATTTGATGATCTCATCCTTACATATTCGATACTACATCTTGGGGGGCATTTTATCTATTTTTGATATTCACTCTCCTTTTAGCACTGTCCAGATATTTTCATAGATGAATTCTATAGCGTTCCCCAATAGATGGATATTGAGTGTATGACTAATTTGGTGTCAAATGAAGTACCAATTGTAATACCCATAAATTATATGGATCAAGTGGATCATAGATATCTCCACATTTAGTTAGATGATCTAATGGATGGAGGTTTCATTCGACCTAGTATTTCACCATGGCAAGCCCTAGTGGTATTTACCAGGAATTAGGATTGTTCAGTCTATTTTTTCATGGACTATTAGAATCTTAATTGGTTGATGGTTATGAGTATGTATGTTTTATACTTCACAGATTATATTTTTTTCATACTAAACAAGGAAAATGGTTTTTAATATCGATCATGAGTTTGGTTATCCTTATCTCATAGTTCAAAAGTATGATATAATAAATATGACTATCTGGATTTAGTATGGCCAATAAAAATATATCTTGAATGATTTTGGTCTGACTAACTCTCCAATAGTTTTTATAGATTTTATAAACTAGATAGTCCATCAGTATCTTGACAATTTTATGGTAGTTTTCATAGATGATATTTTGTTTAACTAGAAATACGATCATGAGAAAAAGTACCATTTGAATTTTGTTTCTATAAATGTCTAGGGGTAATAGTCTATATAGAAGGGAATTTAAATGAATTTATTTTTGATAGAAGAAGGGATTTTCTTAGATAAAAAGATCTTCTAATGTGAATTATCAATTGGTACTGAGAAAGTGAAGGATTTCATTCCATTGGATGAGTCATGAATCATCCCTTATATTATAAGATTATTTGGACATTCTGGACATTGTCAACAGTTCATCTAACATCAAAAAATATTATGATCTTACCTAAGACCAATAATGGGTATGTGGTGTACTATAGTGTTTCTGGTGCTTTTTTGGATTGTCTACTAATACAAGATGATCATGTTGTGTGTTATGGATATCATCATATTTAGCTGTTTGAATGGAAAAACCAAATCATGATTTATATATTTTCATGGTTATGTATTTTAATTAGTGTTGGTGGGGAATTTTTTATGTAAAGATACATAGTCTTTTTCTGATCATAAGTGTTTGAGTTATATCCTTTCATATAAATACTTGAATAAAATCGATATTGTGGGTGGAATAATTTCCAAAAATATGACTTCAACATCACCTACACCACAACAAAGGTGGATTTCATTGAATATTATCTCAGTAGGAATGTACAATCATAGGTTGTTCTAGAATCATGAGAGAAGTGTAACCATATAGGATATGTCATTAAGTTGTATCTAGATTCTCATGAAGATATTGAAGGCATGGTTCTAACCAGTGTTCAGTTTCCATTATAGTGAAATAAACTTTTCATACGTATTTATTACATTATTTAGTTGAATATTCATTACATTACAAAAACATACAAATGAGGATCATTATGTTATAGTTCCTTTAGAGATTAGATATAAAATCTTCTAATTTTTTAATGATATTCAATAAACCCCCAAAATAGCTTCCCATTTAATACTAAAAAAATCCATCCATTAATCCTTAATTCAAAACATGTTCAAAGGAATCATTAAAAATGGTGATTTCATATTCCAAATAAGGGTAAATAAGGGAGATACATAATCCTAACATGATCATTAGGGTATGAGAGGATGAGAATAATATTTTTTAACAATACCCTTAAAATCAAAGAACATAATCACTAATTATTGTGTAAGGATTGGTTGTTCGGATGATATGGATCATAATGAAGTCAATGAGCATGAGACATGATAGAATTAAATTGAAATAATAAAAAATGTCTTACACATAAGGATATAAAATCATATACATAATAGTACTAGGTCATATTAAAGGCTATCATAGTGGAATGGTTTTACACCAAAATCTACCATAGTATTCAAGGTTCACTCCCTAGAATATCATAGATAAAAAATACTTTTATGGAGCTAGGTTTTCTCTCTATTCCATAAATATCTATCTCATGATATATAAATTTTTTACCCAATGCATTGGAGGGAGATATAGGTCCCACACATCACATAATGAAAATCATATGTTTGTGTGTCTCAGGATAATTATACTTTCCTCAGATCCAATCCCGGGAAATAAAATTTGATTCATAAACATTTAATCATATCTAAACAAACGTAATATAGATAGGTTTCATAACCATTGCAACATTTTATCATAGTATAACTCTTGAAACGATGTGGGTTTCATAATAAGTTTATCGTTTAATAACTTGTTGAAGAGAAATTTATTTTGCAAACATATTTTCATTTATAATATAAATAATCCGGATAAATAATAAGAGTGGTATCCTTATATCATATCTCTATTAAAGAATATTTTACATCGAAGGCTTTCATCATAGATGTAAAATGATTTTGAAAAGATAGATTGGATCAATTTTTAGGGAAAAAAATTTTTATTTCAAAATTACTTTTTAAAACAAAAAATTCATAAAATATATTTGAAATATTTCCTTATGAAAATAACCATCAAATCATATAATGTATTATTTAAGAATTGTTTTAAAAGTTATTGATAAAAATATAACTTTTTTCTTTGAAAATATTTTTTTAAAATGTAAAACATTATCAAAATCCTTCTCATTGAAATTAAACTTGATATCATATAAAAAAATATTCAAAAATCATTGAAAACATTTCATAAGTAAAGTATTATTTCCTTATTTAGAAAAACTTCATAAAATATTATTTTTTTAAAAATAATTATCATTTAAAACAACCTTTTAAAATTATAAATGAATCCTTGTAAATATTAAAATAATTTATGATGGAAAATATTCTTTACACTTTGAAAATTACTCTCTAAAACGTATGAAATTTTTTATATACATTTCATCGAAAATAAAATTAAAAAATTTAAATTCTTATAAAAAAAATGGTTCTAATGATGAGAATTTCTATTAAGGTTTTACACCTTAAAATATATATTCCTTTCAAATTTATAGTAAATAATAAATGATCATTTTCTGAAAAATAATAACTAAGATTCTTCAAATAAAATTTAAATATCAAAAAAGGGTAAAAAATTATTTAATAAATCATCTTAGTAATTATATTTTTTTCCCAAAAATTCTAGAAAATATAGTTTTGTAAGAAAATAATTTTTTCAACCGAAGACATTAAAATAGATAATTTTTCTTAAAGATTATTTTGAAATAAATAGTACATAAAGAATGGAAAAAGGGAAGAAATTTATTATCATGGCATAATAAGAGGATAATAAAAATAATGGGTTTGTTGAGATATTGGTTATAATATTTAATCATTGGAATTATAATCACGAGAAAATATGAAAAACCATGAGATTATAACATTAAATCATTTCCCCATTGGTAATAATGGATTTTTATCCCCAATAATGAATATCAGAAAATGAAAATTAAAATATCATGATAATAAATAAATTATTTTTATTAAATGTCAAAAATTATGTATATAACCACATAAAAATATACATTTATCACAATACATAATTCTAAAGGAATTTAAATTGAGAAAAATATCCCTTATTGGCATGGTAACTGTTGACCCCTAAACCCCATAATGGAAGTATCTGAAAATGGATTTGTAAATCCCAAAAATCTTATATATGTAATTCATAAAATATATTCATGGGATTTATATTCACCACATAAAAGAAAAATGAGGTGAATATTCAATGTGTCTCATAGGAAAATAAATGTGAGAAGAAAATATATTACTACTATAGTAATCTTTTGAATCCTAAGCCCTAAAAAATCATCACATAAAATTAAATTTTAATATCATGAAACTATTTATTTTCATGACATAACCTATAAAATAAGAAGTGTATACACAAGAAAAAATTAAATGAGTGACTAATTTTATATGCCTCCAATAAATAAAAGTGCGACTAGAAATCCCTTACCAAAAGCCTCTACTTCCTTCGTACATATTTGAACCTATTGTATAATAAATATGAGTTTATTATACATATATTAAAAAACCATATATATATATATATCATAAAATATATTATTTACTTATGAAATTTTATTACCAATTAATTAACAATTCAATGATAATGTAACGTTTTGGGAAATAACTGTTTTGTTTTTAATTTTTTAATTTTTATTTATGGTCCTATTAATTTGATGTTATTTTTTCATATCTATAATTTTATCCATGAAATTAAAAAAATATATTAATTATAAATCTATTTATTGTAATACATTAGAGTCATAAATATAAAATGAAATACAATGTTCATGGAAATGGTAGGTCATATGTATGCAAGAATGTTTCTTCCATTTTATCGATGAATAAAATGAAAGAAGGGTAAGTGATATATTACCATTATAGAATAATTTTTATTTATATATACCGCATACTTTCATTAAACCATTACTTATTATATTCCATTTAAATCATCAATGAATCACATCGCTTCGTGAGGTGGTAGTACGCCATACAGACGAGCGGTGTTATCATATCCCCCACCGAATAAAGATTAAAAACATATGATAGATATCAAAATTAAAAAGTTTATTAATGTCATAAACATCATATAAATATTCTAAATTAATCATTATAGCTTTCCTTGTAATTTTTTAATGGAAAAAACTACATCCATTCATGAGATGGTTGTTCGGAATACACACGATTGATGATTTTGTTTTACATTTGATGGAAGCGGATAGAGAAATTGGTTGTTAAATTAGTATAATTAGATTTAAGAATAATATATATATATATATATATATATTATAAAGGATGTGACAATAAATAATTTATTTTAAAAAAAATTAAAAAATTAGGTTGTCCATGAAGAAAATAACAATCACTTAGAATCACATACTTTGGATCTTTTATTTGGGAACCAAGGGTTAGTAATTTGGGAATAAAAAAATTTCATAAACATAGATATGTATGTTAGGGAAATATTTTGGTAGGGTTTGGATAAACTTTATCTTTTTATTGCTTTAAATTATTGAATATTTGTGGTGACCATTTATAATTTGGGTAAAGGAAACCAATAATAATGTACTTTTAAGTTACCAAAGAAATTATAAATTATAAATCCATTCCAAATAGGAAGTATTAAAAATGACCAAATATTAAAAAATTTGATGTATAAGATAGAAATAGTTTTAGAAAGAATTACTTATAAAATTTTGTGACCTTTTTAACCCTTATATTTTTAATTTACCCCCCCCCCCCCCGTAATCCAATTTAATCCTTAACCGCTGCAAAATAATATTAACTATTTTACTATTCACTATGGTAAAAAATTTAGTTACCATTATTATGTGATATAAATTAAGATTAATACTGAAATTTAATTCATTTTGAAAAATTTGATTCGTATAATTGTAAAATATTAATTTCAAAAATTAATCTAATATATGTGATGAAAAATCTAGTGTTCAGGGAGAGAAATGTTCAAAATTTTAAGAGGTGTTTTTATCGAAAATAAATTTAAAAATTATTACAATGAATATAATTAGACTAATTGAAATAATATTTAATTAATATTAATTTTAAAACCATTTTAAAACAAAAAAACCTTGTAATTTGTTTTATCAAAAATGATGTTTCCAATATAAACCAGTATTATTCTATATTCATAAAAAATAATTTACTAATAAGATCTCAAAAATTATCCCAATTAAAATTTCTATATGATGATTTAAAAAATGAATTTTATTTAATAATTGTTATTTTATAAAAATTCAATTTTATAATTTTACATGAGTTTGAAAAAGGTAAAAACCCTTTTTTAGAGGAAAACAGTTCTTAAGAAACAAAATTTTAATTCATCCCTCTTGTCTATAAAAAACATAGTAGTAATTTTAAAATTTTTATTGAATATTTGATATAGAAATTTAATTGATATAATTCACTAAAAGTGTTTTGTTTAATTTATTTTCGTAAAACACATTTGTGTGCATAAAAATAGTGTTTGTGTAAAAATATTTCCCTTATTTACAACAATATATTATTTTCTTTTCTAATTTATTGACCACTAGAGATTTAATTATATATATATACCTTATATTATCATATTTTAGTTAATTATATTCATAACCTCAATTCCTCTAGCTAATTGATAGAAATCAAACTAAGTAATGATATTTTTATGGTATGTTTTGTTTCATTTAGACTTGAATTTTTGCATATCACAAGATACACTCATAGTTAGTGTAACACAAGACAAACTCTGGGTTGATTGTGATAAAATCTAAACTCATTCTTTCATGTAACACAATATAAACTCAATGTTTCATGTAATGAAAAGTATCCAAAAGACTAAATTTATTTTAAAATAATAATTCCAAAAATCACGGGGTGTTATATTGATCATCTCATCTTTATTCTATTCTATAGGGTTACTAGTAAGATGGTGAGTTTAAAATAATTTGAGAAAATGTTTATGGTGGGGAAAAAAATTCTAATTGGTCACTCCCTTCAGATAGTATTATCCACTTTTAGTATCATATTTTTATCTAAAGATATGTGATGATCTCTATTTTGGGTGACCATCATAGTTATTCATGGGATATTTATCCAAGAACTATAAAGATATTTTATGACATGAGATGGCGATTCTAGTGGATGAGAATGATTTTTGACATTATTGATTATGTGTCCAATTGATATACCTTTTAAAAGATGAAATCATAAAATCCTAAACCATCTAATTTTATCCATCCTCGTTTAATGATGGTCTGAAAATTTTATGAGGCTTCCAGCAACATTATTTAGGGATTAAAAAAAATCTCTTTGGGAATAATTCTACATGGGTGGTTATTTATTAGTTATTAAATTTAATTCATTTCATTACGACAAGGGAAACCACTAATGGTGATGATTTGGGTAATCCATATTCACTTGAGATTGTGAGGTTTTATGGGGTTTCTTCTATAATTGTTTTTTAGATTGGTATCCTAGGATTAAATCATGATTTTGGAGGAGTCTTGAAGAGATGACGGGGACTCATTCTAGGTTGAGTATATCATACCATCAATAGAACGATGTTTAGAAATGGTGTGTTATTAAAACATTAATGGATATGGTATGTGCCTATATCATAGATTTTATTGGATAATAGGATAACATTCTAGGACTTTATTGGTTTTATTATAAAAATAGTTATTAGATTTCAATCAAAATGTCTTTCATATAATATTTGTTTGGAAATTCATTCTAGAAACCAATTTTTGGGAAGGGGTGAGAGATAAATCCCTTGTAGGATCAAGTCTCATTCAAAAGACATTGGTGAGGAATAGGTATATACATCAGTGTTTGGTTATTTTATAGAGGTAGTAGAAATCATATTCAGATCGTCAATTCCATCCTTTTGAGTTTTCCATTCGAAACTATGTTTTTTTAAATGTTTCTCCACACATAGGTCACTTTTTTCTTGTAAAATAGAGGAACTTGTCTTTGAGATATTTTAGACCATTTGAGGTCAATGAGTGGCTTGGGAAGATTTCTTATAATTTTTAATTATTAGTTAATTTGAAATGTACACATGATTTTCTCCATATATCTCATCTCATGAAATATTATCCAAACCCAGTTCATATTCTGAGTTGGACATATATTGATTTAATTCTAGAAAATTGTGTTTTAGATAAGCCTATGGGAATCGTTGACTAATTGATGAATGTCTTATGTGGGAATTCTATCCCACTAGTTAGAGTGTTACAGTGACATGGTTCATATTCTCATAAGACATGTGAGCAGGATGCATTATTGGGGGTTTGGTGGCCTTACCTATATATAGAGATCTATTATTCCACATCACTTCCTATGGATGGAATATCATATGTTTGTTAGTTTTTAACATCATGACACCTTTATTAATGTATTTCTCATCCGGATTTTTTATTACCTTTTTGTTTTTGGTGTGTTTTATACATTTTTAGTTTGGGGAGAGTTTTCCAAGGAAAATAAGATATTTTTTTGAGACATATATTTGTTTTAATTACTGTTTATTGTGTATAAATGTATCAAATGATATAAAAAATTCTCCTTTAGTTTTGATAGATTTAGAGGTGGTTTAGGTTTTTTCTATAATATATGGTCTATGAACTAGCTACTAGACAATTTCACAATGTGAAATGGGTAAACTAAATAAACCTTTAGTCATGTAGGTACCATAAACATGTTTTAAGTGGGAAAACATTACATTACAAGAAACTGGATGATGTCATGAAATAGTCAATCAACTTTATTTTCAATCCAATGTAATTTTTTTATGATATCATTTAATTCAAGAAATTCAAGTCATGAAATGGGTTCACGTCATTAATGTTTTAGTTCTAGTGGATTTAACCATGCTTCATATATAATTTTATTTTCATTCTATGTGACATATTCTCTCTAGAATGCATAGATCTCTATTGGGTGAATTTGGGGGTCCAAGATCCTTTTAGATCATTTCATTTGGAGATTGATCTTCATTGTGGATGTCATGTGTCTATCCATATATGTTATATTTTTTATTATAATTTTTATTTTTCATATAAGAACCATTGTGATACATCTTTAGATCCATTGATCATGTGGTGATTTGATTATTAATCCTTTCGTGATCTATTTTGTAATATTTTTAAGGGGGTTGGTCCTTTATTTTTTGTGGTTTTGTGAGGCCCAAGTTTGATTCAGGGGGTTCTTTATCTAACCTATGTTGGATGAAGCACGATTAATAAATTTTTTATAAATTTATTTATAAATATAATGGAATATTCAATTCATTTATTTCTATTTCTAAATAGATATTTGATTAATGATTTGTTTCCCTTTGTTTTGGTAAAATAAAATTGTATAATTAAATTACTATGAATTGGGTATGTGAAATGATTTTCAAGAAGGGTATTGATGAAATGTTTTGTAGAATATATTACATGGGAAAAATTGGCTAATTACATGGAAGGTGTACTAATAGGACTCTTTTGTTGATACTATTTTTCATTTCACTAATGGGGTGTTAAACTTCTTCATAGCACTATTGTTTTAGGGACTTGTTATGAACTATTTAAAATTTCACTTTTTGTGGTGTTCCTATACTCCCTATATTTAATGAATATGTCTAGGGACTTGGTACACATGATTATCTATGTAAATTTATGATTGTTCTAGATAACATGGCCATTAGTGGTCCTTTTAATGATTTTACCTATCCTTTTGAGTTATATTTATTGTCTATGATTAGTTACTTTGATATATGTGATATGCTTTGAAACTATTTTTCTAGTATTATGTAAAACTATGGAAAGAGTGGAATGTTTTAAAATTATTTTTATATGAATACTATATAATTTATTTTCATGATTTATATTATTTAGTATTTAGAACTCTCCGATTATTGTACAGATACATTTTATTGAACACATTGGCGGGATCCTATAATGCCTATTAGCTTACACCATTTCCACCCCTTCGGTGGTTAATAGGCATTATAATTACTTTTTTATATAGGGAATGGAAATGAATGACAGTGAAGCCTTTTGGATTCTATTTGTTGAGTTGGGTGGCTGGTGGTGAGATAGCGGGATGCTTTCCATTTATCACATGGAGTAACCATTTCTCATTTTGGATGTATTCCTTGTTGTTGGACTTATAACTTAGAAATTGTTTATCCACACCTATTTTGAATCACTTATTATGTTTTCTTTTTGAATAGTCAAATATTTATTGATATTAGTTCCTCTTCTCTTACTTCTATGTATATATCTATTAGATGTAATATAGTAAATGTTGGTTGAAATCATTCCCTCTAGTTTTTTTATTCCTAGGTGCTAGTCTCCATCCTGTGAGGATCATGAAATCCATTTGAGTATGTGATGGCCCGGGATAGGTAACGATTTGCCTATGTATCTATGTTGGTTTGTCACACACTCTTGTATGGTGTAGAAAAAAATACTTAGGGAACCTATAACATTATCCCCTATATGACTTGTCAATTTGTGTACACATGTGATATTACTAAAGTTAATAAGTACATTATTGACCAAAATAAATAAATAATCACTATCATTCCTTTAGTCTTGTGTAACACTCTAGATCAACCCAATCATTCATTAAGAAGTTCCATGGTGTAATTGGGGTTGTCAAATTATCATTCCAAAAAATATTCTTGTTAAGTATAATCATTATAATAACATTATAGTTTCTTATATGTCAAATTAAATGATTCTAAGGTGTCCTGGGTGATCCGGTATATTCTAGATCAATGAATGAAATATAGGTGTCTTGGAAAATCTAGTAACATATATGTCATTATTTATAGTTGACTCCTTGGAATCCATGATAATCCCAAATCTCATGTCCCATGGGTGATATGATGGTGTCCTAATAAATTAAGTTTCATACGTACCACCAATTCTTAAGAAACATAGAAAATATTTTATATAAGAATATTTGGATAAAATGTCATTTCCATTGAATTTAAGGAATCAAAGTATTAGGTGTTACATTAGAGTCAATTATATCATATGAAATCAGGTGTTTTTTCATGTATAGAATAATAACCAATACCCTATAATCCATTGAAATCATTCATCAAGTATCCTTCTGATGTTGTGGTGTCCTTGATAATCTAGTGTATGAGTAGTTCAGTATCAAATACTGATTATGTAGTATCATGGGACATATAGTGTTAGAATATCTTTGTGACACCCTTCAATGTAATATTCTCTATTTTATTATAGAGGTTTTTTATTCATAGGGTTTTGGGTGACTTGGAGTCAAAATTTTGAGTATCTGAATCTTTTACAGGGCTCCATGGATAGGAACATGATTTTGGAATTTATAAAAAAGAATCCATACCCCATAATTATTTTGTTATAGAGGTGATAACATAGTTTGTAAATGGTTTTCTAAGCTATGATGGAAAAATACATTAACTATGAGTTTTCATGGAATTATTATCTCTTGGTGCGAGTATGATTGGATAAATAATAGAGGAAAAATATTTGACCTACAAATATTTCTGATTTTTTTCATTTAACCATTAATTTAGTTAGTGATTAATCCCCAATAAATCCCACTCAAACTACATAAACCTAGGTGTCTCTCTTTTATATCTTTGTCTTTTCTAATATTCTTCATGTGGCTCTCGAGTTGATGATAGATGTATCTTCATCCATATCAAGATGTAAAGGCTTCTCATATATTTATTTCATTGTTCCATTAATTTTATCTTTTTTTAATAACCTAATCAAAATGTTGGGTGATTTAGGTTTGTTAGGTTTTTCATAAAATGGTATTTTTTCTATTATGGTCATGATATGTTTTTGAATGCATATTTTTCCAGTTTCCATAAAAGGTGACTTTTTGCACTACTTGAAGTAATTTTTTCTATCAGGTTTACTTTAATTAAAAAGTTCATTGATTTATTGATTATATAAAAGTATTCATGACCCATATTAGTTATTAATATGATACTAATATATCTGATATCAAATGTTATCCATGTTTTGTTGGTTTATCCGTTGGAAAAAATAGTGAATTCGATGGGTAAATAGAACATTCAATTTAAATGTTTTTTTATAAATGTAAATTATTCTATAAAGTTTCCCTAATGGTATTTCATGATAATTATTATTGATTCTTAGTGTTAAAAAAATTCATATTTACAATATAGGGTGTTAATTTTAAAAAAATGTTATTTCCTTATTCTATGAGGTTCTCGTTTTAAGAAAATAATCTTCTATATTTCCAATGGTTTCCCCATTAATTTATAAAATGTTGTATTATTTTAGAAAGGGAATTAATGGTTATAAAATGGTGGGGTGATTAATTTTTTTTTATTTTTATTATACAAAGCCTCCTATTAAATTTTATAGTTGATGAATTATAATTTTTTGATTTCCCCATTAGGATGTATTTTGGTGATGAATGGTTTTAGAAGTGGATTTTGGAAGCTTGTAATGTATATCTATAAAGATAACTCCATGTTTGTAGTTTATGTGATACAATTCAGCTGGTTATTTTTTCACACTATCTTATCATATTGACATAGATCTTTCAAAATTTAATGTATGTGATTGTTTATATGAAATTTAATTTGTGAATATATGATTCGGAAGGTATAAGATATCTAAGGGGGTTTTTTTGAAGGGGTATTATTATTTTATTTCTATTATATATTGACATAGGATAGTGATCTTGTCACCTAATTAGATTGGGTAAATAATAATCGTCTCCTTTTTCCATGATATGAGGATCATAGTCTTCTATAATGGATGTTTATATAATTTTATCTTCTTGTTTATTATGCTACCTTAGATAATATCCATGAGTTGAATATAGTACCTGTCTAAGGGATTTTTCACTAATTATGCTTTTAAGTACCCAACCCCAAACATCACATAATCTATTGTCTTTAGACTGGAATGTTCAGTATTTCCTTCTGACTAATGTTTTAGGTTTTTATTTTTCGATATTTAGTTCATAACACTAACATAACTTATCCACACATTAAAAAATATAAAATTATAATCGATATCGGTTTTTCTAATAATTTTTTTTTGATAATATAATTTTTATTTTCATGAAACATTTTCACAATTTTCATTTTGACATCACCATTTTCCATACTCATCCTTAATTACCCATGCTAAAAAATTTAAAAAATGGGATGAGAACAAAAATATTTGTAAGGGGAAAAAATAAATAAAGAAATTATTAGTCCTTGAATTCTTATAAAGAATTAATTTTTCCAAAAAAATACTTTGGTTTTAAAATAATTATTTTTTTAACCCTGAAATCAAATTCTATCCATAATTAATTTCATAATATAAATTTATCATTTATCTCAAAATACCACCAATCACTCTTTATGTCTCATTCCAAACAATTATATTACATACTCATATAATCTCCATGACATGATGATAATTTCTATTAGTGACCTGAATAAACATAAATTAGAATTAAATTCATATATACTAAAAAAAATTCTACCATTAATCCTAAAATAAAATCACATAAGATATTATTTCCTTTAATCATATAATGTTCCCTAAAATAGTGATTTTTTTCTAAAATAATGTTTATTACTTAATAAAAAAATCAATTTTAAATACAATAGTAATTTATATGATAAAAATCAATATCCCAAGTTCACTATAATTTCAATCTATGAAATCACTTTATGTATTAAAATAATTTTAAACTATCTAGAAAATCAATTTGGCTAGTCCAAAGGGTTTTATGAGCATTTTTTTAGTAGCACTTCCGAATTCAAATGGACGGGTTATTTACATAAAAATTTCATGAAACCATCTAATTCCATTCTTATATGGAGACTGGCTCACAAAATATTCCAATATATAAATTCCTGAAAATTTGTGGAATTTTTCTCTGTTCCATCTTTCCATTATGCCATCAAAATTGGGAGGATGTCGATCACCTCTTTCTCAGTTGTGAAGCTACCTCAGTGATGTGGAAAGTAGTTTATGACATTTTTGAAGTGTTTATACCTCATGATAACTCAATATTTGATTTCATAAAAATCTGTTCTACTCTAAATTTATCACCGCAAGTCTGGAATCTCTTTTAGAATACTTCTGAAGATCATATTGATATCATATGGACAGTAAGGAACATGACATTGAATTAATTTCATATTTTCTGGGTTGGTGCTGCTTTGTCTGGCCTTCTTGATGCTGTATGTGATAGGGAATTTCTAAGAGGTACATTTTGTCATAACTCCAAACATGATTTATCTGTTCTTACTCAGATTGGGGTTAAAGGTACATTTCAGCTGCCGCATGGCACAATTGAAGTTGTATGGGAGGCTTCCTTTTGTGGTTGGAGTAAGATCAACTCTGATGGAGCATCAAGGGGTAATCTAGGTCCTTCAGGATTTTGTTTTATCTTTAAGGATTATCAAGGTAATGCTCTGGGTTGTATTTATGGTTCATGTGGTGTTTCCTTTAAACTTAAAATATAAATGCTTGGTATTATTATAGTGGTTGAACAAGTTGAACAAAAGGGTTGGAACAAGCTTTATCTCAAGTTTGAATCTACAGTAGTGGTGATTTCCATCAAAATAGGTTTTTCACATATCTCATGGAGACTCACTTATTGGTGTACAAGATTCATGGAATTTATATATTCAGGGGAGCATATTTTCACTCATGTTTATAGAGAGTTAAATTTTCTGGTTGATGGTCTTGATAACAAATGTGTAAATGGTAATGCTTGTTATTGGGTTGATCATGTTCCAGGTGATCTCCTTCCTCTTTTCAAGAAGGATCATTATAAATCTTCTTCCTTTAGACTTGTGTAAGTTTTATTTCTTTTTTATAAAGGGATATTTATTTTCTAGGAAAGGAATCAATTTGTCTTAAAAAAATTTGTCTAGTTGTAGGTGTTTAACCATTATCTCCCATCATTTGAGGTTTCGATCCCAACATCCTTACTAGATGCCACATGTTGTCTCACAGATTCTCGGTTGTCCTTTTTGTACCACTTCACTAATTTAGTTCTAATAATGTAATTATAAATACCATTAAAATAAAAAAATTAAACTTCATTATCAAAGATCATATAAACCTTGAACATTTTAAATACTTTTAAACTTATGAATCGATCATTTTTCATTAAATAATATTTCATGTTGAACCTATGGGTTACATATACCTCCTCCCCATAAAATAACTCAATAAATATAATTTATCACATTAAAATACAATCACATAAAACTTCAAAATGGTTTTCTTAGACTCTAAATATTTGATCAACCTTTAAGTCATATTACCATGATGGTATCTATAGCCCTTAAGATTACCTCACAAGAAAACATCCTAATATAAAAAGTTGTTTAAGTTGTGAAATGAAACCAATTGTATGAGCATAGACTTTAACATTATATTATATAGTTTATTTATTCTAGAATTCACTTTTTTGAATTCCTAAAACTATCTTCGGTATTATTTTTAAAATAATTAGGTCATGACATTGATACGAAAAACCCATAAATTGTAATGTGGACACTTATACTTTAAATCAATTTTTGCACAATATGAAATGTATTCGTCGTAATATTTTTTTAATTTCATAAGTAAATTTCAAAAACTTCCTCATGACCTCATTTTACCTACTCATCCTTAGAAACTTTTGAAAAAAATTATAACAATGGATGAGAAGAAAAATTTAATTATGGGACATAAAAATAAATAACAAAAGAGTGTGTCCATGAAATATTATAAAAAATAGAATTTTCAAAATCATATTTCTCTTCTAAATAAAAGATTATTACTCAATAAATGAAGTTATTTTACCAAATATTTTCATAAATCATTACACAACAAAATTAAATGAAAAATAAAACTCATAATTGTTTTTTTCAATCATTAAAATATGAGAAATACTTTTTTCACAATGTTATAATTTCAACCCTTTAGATATAACATATACATTCATATTAAACATTATATGATTATATTATATTAAAAAATCATAATATTTCTATAAACAATTATAAATCAAGGATTTATATTGAAATACACTTGAAGAATCATTTTTTATATCTCACTTACAAATGGAATAACCAATATGGTCGACTTCTATACCCAATTCATTGGAGTGATATAGTGGATCCACCAATCCCTTGTCTATAAAAGACCCTCCAAGACATGGTTTATAATGGAATATATCATTATAATAACAATTAAAAAGGACAACTAAACACAAAATAATTCAATTTCCTTTGTTATAATAAAAAAAGTCATTGTACCCATAAAAAATCTAGATATTGAAATATCAATTGCATTTTATAGGCCTTTTAGAAAATAACCAAAACATATAGATGATTAATTTTTTATTTGAATAAAAAATAGATGGATTTAAATTAATTAAAATATAAAATAATAGATATTATAGTGGAAAAATTCATTGTCACGCTATAAAATATAATAGTTATTTACTTTTGAATTTTTTAAAGAAATTAAAAATATATATTATAAAATATGTCTAAATATTATTGTTTATAAGCATTGAATGAATATAAAAATTGAAAAAAATTAAATATAATTTAGTTATTTTAACATAAATAAATCCATAAATTTATTTTATTAATATGTACATGGAAGATAATGATTTGTAATATAAATAATTACAACATTTATGAGGTGGTTTTAGGTAAATGGGACCTTTTGAGAATCCTTAAAAATATTCATTTTAAAAACATCATAAAGAATGTAAAATATAGTGTAAAATTACCTTTAGAGTCCAATATATAATAAAAAAACTTGACATATTTAAAATAACATGTACATGGAAGAAAATGTGTATTTAGGGAATTTATAAAATAATATTTTTAAATGGATGTTCCTTACCATGAGTCTGAAACATCATGTCCGTCATTTATCATCCTAAATAAGAAACTTATGTTATTCATTTATAATCTCAATAAAAATTTTCAGGTTTATTATTCATTTATTTTATTTAATAACCTGTTATATAAAACTACATAATCAATTATGTTTACATCAAATGTTTTAAAGATACTTGGCTCATATATTAAAAATGTCTTTGGTAGGTTTAATATGGTCAAAGAGGACATTATTACATCATATCCAAGTTTATTATATTTACATAATTATCATTTTTATACAAAAATTATACTTTTAAATCTTATCATGGATTCTAATTATAAAAAATTAACTTTGTTATTGTCAAGGAGATGGTAGGCTATACATACACATGAGTAAAGTTTCTATTTTTTAAATGATCATTATAGAAAGATATTATGTGTTTTTTACCTTTCTAAAATGGTAAAAACATCATAATTAACAAATTAATTTATTAAATATACTTATATAAATATCAGTAATGTGATGTGTTTTTTTAAAAAATAAACTGCATCTCTTTATGGAGGTTGTAGTCCACATATACGCATGAAAAACATCATCACATTCTAATGAATGAAAGGTAATAAATTATATTATATATTATCTTTTCAGAATGATAAATATGTAAATAATATCTCTTATATATAAATTACATCCATCATTATAACTATCCATGCTACGGTTATTGTAAAAAAATTACATAATATCTTGATGTGGTGGTTTTTCATATGCAAGAATGATGGGTTTTCCCATTTAATATATAACAATATTTAGTATAGGTTATATTAATAGAATAATAAAATATTTGTATATGGATGATATTAGTGTTATTTATATCACGTTTTATATAAATTTTAATTAGTCTGAAGAAGAAAAAAACAAAAATTCGAGGCTGATAACTATACATATTCTGTGGATAATCTCTTATGGTTTACACAAAATACTTCTCTAGGATTATTTTCGGATAAATAAAATAATTAATGGAAATAGGGATGATTTTATGGATTATTTTTTCCATGGTTGAGAGAAAGTTTTTTTTATGTGTGACAAAAAGGTACATAGATGTACAATTTTATAATATATGGGAAGAGAATTCATATAATTTTAAATAGTATTAAATTAATTTAAAATAATTTTCAAGATAAAATGGATGTAAATTTATTTTAATAAAATTTAATATTAGGTTGAGTAAAATAATATAATAAAATAAATCTTTGACATGTATATCTGATTTAATCACCATTATATTTTTGTTTCAACGCATTCTAAAGATTTTCAACAATTACTGGGAAATTAATTTTTTTTAAAATTTATGGGTTAATAAGAGTATAGTAAAAAGGAAATTACAAAATAAATGTATAATAAAATATATTTTGACCCATATTTCAATCAACTGGATGATCCATGATTAAAGGTCAGTGGTTCTATATTTATTTTCCTACAATTGAAACCTTAATGTTCTTGATTGGTTAAAAATGAATTTTTTAATGATTTATAAACCCATAGTTGATATGTTTGATGTTTTATTTTTAAATGGGAATATAAATTGTGAAAAACGACCAAATTTAATGGTATTGAAATTATTTGGTTTATTTGAGAAAATTTATTTCTCATTTTTTAAATTGGATTGATGAGATGATTTGATGTTGATTCTTTAGAAAAATGGATTAAATTTAAAGATGATTTCAAAAGTAATGTATTGATGAAAACCTATTATTTGGTTTTGAAATGAAATGAAATGCTGAAATTAATTTTTGGTAAATTGAATTGTGAATGATGAATTTATTTCTAATGGAATATTTTCAGAAAAAAATAGTGATTGATTGATTTTATTTTTTGAATAACATGTCATCTCTTGAAGTTAGTGTGTAACATCGTACTAGAATGCTAAAATATACCTCCCAAAAAAATTATTGATGATGATAAAACCAACTAGAATAATGTTTAAATGATTGAAATTAATGGGTCCCCATAATGGAGTGTACATTTATTTACTATATGTTGTGTTGCTCCATATATGCAAACCAATCCTAAGCTAGGATGACGATTGGGAGGTGTGAGGATAATATTACTTGAAACTAACATACCCAAAGGATTATTACACTCTGTTATGATATTTGTTTTATTTAATGATCACATTAAATAGATTATAAAACATTTTTACTTATGGAAACTAATTTATATAAATTTTTATATTACATGATTTTTTAAAATTTATTGGATATTTTTATCTTCATTTTTATTTGAAATAGTGTTTTATTGAAAATATGTAACATTAATTCCATGATTTATTTTATTTAAAATTAAATAATAAATGGTTTAATTATTATGGAATTTATTATTAAACACTTGGTCAGACCCTACTAAGATTTATATATCAGACCCTACATTTTCCTTTTGGAGTTTATTGATTATCATTTGATAATACATTTAAATGGGAAATATTAATTTAGTAGTGATGGGTGTTTTTGATCCTTGGGTCCCATAATTATGTAAGTGGTTAATGGAGATGTGATACACTTGTTAACTTGGATGTATAAGATTTATTTTTCATAGATTTTATGTCATTAATGATGTGTTGTTTCATGTTTAGTTTTACCTATTTTATTCTGGTACATTCTCCTAGATTAGGGTTGACATACTATCTGGTAACATTTATCCCCTAGTTTTTATGGAAAAAACATTTACCAATTGATTCTTTTATGATTACAAGCTATAGTCATCATCATGTGGGGATTAGGAATTCCCTTTAGGCCATGTGAGGGTTGGTTCAGTTATTTGGGTACTAGGGAAATGATGATGGATCATGACATATCCTATCACTCGAACCTATTATGATATAGGAAAATTCCTCCCATTGGTGATATTTCTATACCCTTGGATCCAGTCTCCCACTTGGGGCCTGCTGAAAGTCAAAACCGGGGGACACTATCTTTCCTCTATCATTGTCCTGCCTAAGAGAAATACCTTTAGAAGGAGGGTGTCAAGACATTGTGGTATCAAAGGTTTTGGTTGAGAGGTTTGAAGGTTTTTGGAGTTATGAACTTTTATAATTTCATTGTTTGGTAGTGAAATGATGTAATTTGATATTTTTTGTGTGACATAGGACAAGGAATATTGTCTAGAACACAAGATTTTAGGGGTCCCCATGATTTTATATAAGGAATCTAAGCCTACTTAATGAACAAGTTATGTGGAATAATTTATATGATAGAACCCTCATAGATGTACAAACATAATTATGACTTGTTTTCTTGCTTAAATTTGGTGGGATTAGGAATGTTTAAAACTATTAAATATATTATTAAATATTATATTTTTTTCTTTGAATTTTTCTAATCTATATTTTTTGATGAATTTTAATAGTTTTTTGGAATTATTCATATAACACAATGGGAATGGGTAAAATGATAGTTAACTAGGTTGATATGTTTGTTAAAAACATTTTTAAGGATTATCTATTTTTTCCTTTCTTGTTATAGTATGATTATTAATAAATCTAATATCAATTCCATTATTAAAATGTATAACGTTACAAATTATTCTTCAAATGTTTGAAACTAGAAGAGAATAATTATTTTTGTACATTTTAGTGATTGACTATTTAATTTTGAAATCACTTATGAAGCATGTTATAGTGAGTAGATTTCATAAGGGTATGATAAAATGAGTTATTTTGAAACCATTCTTAGAATTCTTTTACTTCCCATGTGAGTTAGTATGCCTTGTTTTGTTTTCTATTTGTGATTTATCATTATCATTTCTTATATAAATATTGTAAAAATATCATTTATAGATTTAAATTATGAATGTTTTTAAAAATGAAAATCATGATTATTAAAAATTCCCTATAATTTGGAAACATTGACATGAATAACATGCTACATATATTTTTAGTTTGAATATTTTTTTTCAATATTGATATAATAATATATTGTAACCATGTATTAGGCTATAAATTCTTTTGAATTTTTCTTCTAAATTTTATAAAATCATAATATTTATTTGTGGTAACCATTTGATACATTATTGTTTTTATATAATTAAAATTATTCTATTAATACATAAAAAAACTTTTATGTTGAGATAATTTTTCCTCACATGATAAGTTATAAGTATTTTGTATGGAAATCATATCTAATGTTGAAAACATTTTTTCCATAAAAATGGAATATAAAATAATTAAGACATAAGAATATATCCTATTTGGAATATTGTATTTAAATATATACATAAATTAAGTATTACCTTATTGAGATATATGTGTTTAATTTCATATGGAATTAAATGATTAAATAATGTTTAGTTCGAGCATGATGAAGCACGAAACATTGTTATAAGACGTGTTAGTTTTTTATTTTGTGTTAGAAAAACATTTTTTATTTTAAGGATTCCGAAATCATGTGGTGTTTGTGATTTTTTATTTTAATTGAGTACAAGAACCCAACTTGTATTTGTGTTCAAATAATGTTATAAATCAATTTCCATGGTAACAATATAAAAATTTAATATCTTTTTTTAATAATATTGAACATGTTGTGTGAGATAATGAATGTTCAGTTTCATCTTTAACATAGCTTCATGATAGAACTATTTGAATAGATGTTTTTCTGTTTCATAAGAAAAGACATATAAATATTGAATATTTATTTTGGTTATATTGTTATCATTTCATTAGAGTTTTGATATGCCTTGGGGGGAATAATAGTTTTTAGAATCCATTCCTATACAATGAATGATATATATTATGATACCCTTGATGTGACCAATTGATTAATCGCTCTTGAATTAAATAGATAATCCTTTATATATTTTTAATGAAGGAGTTCCCCATGGAAAATTGGAATTATATGTGAATAACCTTTCTATATATTGATTAAAAGTAAGGTAATCCATTGATCAAGAATAGTGAAGGTTGGTATGTGATGTTTTGTGTGGTTTCCTTTGTTTTGTTTCCTGTTTTGGTGTAGAATACATTATGGAGATTGTAGTGAGAATATGTGTTTTTCAATAAGTGGGGTGATGATGTGATTATTGGTTAGAATGGGATACAATGCAGGTGTTTTTTTAGTGTTTGCGTGGTGTAGTGGTTGTATTTTACATTGGTGGTGATGTATATTATCTTATTGTGTGGGGTGGTAGTGATGTGAGGTGGATGAGACCTATGGTTATTATAGTGAGTTGGATTTTTTTTTCTGGTTTCATTGTGTTGATGGAATCACCCACCACCCATAAAAAGAATAATCACTTAATGTCGGTATGAAAAGAAAAGGGTTCTTTGGAAAAATATTGAAATTGATAAAGATGGGATTTCCTATCACAAATAAATTATTATTGAAGAAGTAATAAAATTTCCTAACTATTATTCCACTATTTGGGTTTTTTTGACTGATCTAATATTGGTGGAAAGAGATATGACCCGGAACATATGATAAGAGGGAAACAATTTCCCACATCAAGATGCATTATATTTGGAATTTTTTAAAACTATCTGGTCAAGTTAGTGCTGCCAATAAAAGACAATATCATTTTTTGGTGTATGGGTTCCTTTTATTTTTATACTTTCATTAGATCAATCCATATTAATGTAAGTACTTGGTCCAATTTGAAAATTTTACTAATGGGTAATGTAAATTATTTGAAACTCATGTGTTGATTTTGATGCGTGTAAATTGATTATTTGATTTTTGAAAATTTAATGTTCCGTTATATTGATATTAACATATTAAAGTTCAATTAAGATCTATGTTTATTAAACAACAATAACTTTCGAGAATCATGTAACATTTCTTTGTATGTAAGTTATTTTGGGGAGCATGTTAAACATAAATTGATAGATATTATGATTGTAATGTTTTATTTGTATTTTAAACTACCAATTATTTCAATATTAAACATGTTTTATTATTAAAATAAAGTAGAATGTGGATAAATTAAATCATCTGATTTATGCTTAATTATATTAGTCAATATTTTTTTCATCTTTGTTGTTTAATTAGTAATGAAAAGTTTTTTTTGTAAAAGTAACATTTACTTAATTATGTCATTCATGGAAGTTCCATTCATATTGTGTAATATAATTTATTGTTAATAAATTGGTAGAAAATATTTTCTAGAAAAAATGGATTCCTAAATAAAATATAACAATTGTTTTATTAATCATTAATTTCATAAGAAATTAGTTTTGATAAATGTGTTGATGTTCTTTTAAAAGAAGTTTTTTTTGAAAAATATATTGTTATAGAGAGGGATTAATACATTGAAAATAAAATTTATGTATATTAATTGTTATAAATAGAATATATATGTTTATAATTTTTCATGTAGTGATGATAATCTAATTATTCATGACATATTAAGTTTCTTGGGTTTTGAATGATATGGCATAAAAATTTTCATCATGATTAATGAAGGAAAAGATTGTATACATATTCATATGATGGTACACCTAAGAGAAGTTGTTGAAATTAAATATATGATTTAACATCTATAATTAATATTAAGAAATTAATAATGGAATATGATATATTTTATTGCAAATGATTACCTTAGAAGTGTTCTATTGTTTTAGTACGAGTATGTTTCTAAACTATATGTTGGTAATATAAGGGATAGATAACATGATATTTATTTTATTCCAAAAATTTGATATAATATTATATTTTCTAAGACTATTTAAGTAATTTTTTATAATTTTTTATAAAATGTTTTTGATAGTTTTTCTATGGGTGTTTAACAAGATTATTGTGATTTATGTGGATTAATCGGGCAATTTTTTCACTCTATGTAGAATCTACAGGTTGCTAACCTTCTAAAATGATTTAACTCTTACTTGTATTTTACTCTGATTTTAGAGGTCTCATTTATGTATTGTTAACTCTTTGTTTTGGTTGTGTTCTAAACATGGTTAGTTTCATGAGAGGTATCACGTGTGGTGGTTGTTCAGACACCATGTCTTTATCCGTATGAGATTTTTTAATTCCTTAAATTGAGAATATTTAGATCTGTATCTGATGTAATGGATTATACCACTGAAATAAATAATTTTTGGGAATTATAGTAGTGTAGGTTTACTTGGGGGATCTTTAAGGAGTTTTGGATGGGAAGAGGATGGGTTGGATGGAAAATCTTACTCAGAGGAGTCATGTAGTATAGAGACTCTGGCTACATCATATGGGAAGATGTATTGGCATGGAGGATCCAACTAAAATTTTAGAGAAAATTGAGGTTTTTTAAATCCTATAACAATTCAGGGGTAGATCCACAATGGATCCTAGGATGTGGTGTATCCACATATAATCATTTTTGGTTTGGGGAATAGAGAACACAGACTGTGTCATATTCCTCCGAAGAGTGGTTTGGCCGGTTCATCCAAAATGGTAACCCCTTATGGTGTGGTTCCCAGTGATAGGGAATATTCCCATTAACATAATATAGGATCCATGATGTGGTCCTCACCATGTTATTTAGAGGCCTGTATTTACAACACAATAATTTTTTTATAAAATAGTTGTCTTCAAATAATTTTATTTATTTGATATCTTGTGTTACACACAATAGTCAGTTTAGAATAACCACGTAACATTATTAAAATATTATGTGTAAATTATCACCAATATATTGGATTATAAGGTAAGAATATTAAAAACAATTATGAGAAATATACATTATACAAAGTTATAAAATTAATTCATTAATTATTAAATTGTTAGAATTAAAATGAAATTTGAAATAAAAGTGACTTTTTTGAGAAATTGTTATTTTGTGCTCAATATATTTAAATATTAATATATTAAATTAATCAATATTTAGAATTTATTTTAATTAAATGGATTTATTATTTACATGATCAAAAGTTATAAACATTCATGCAGTATTTTTCTAAGAATAAGATGAAAATAAATTCAGTTTTCATCTTCAAAGAGTATTTTTTTTCTAAAATGTAGTTTCTTTCATTTTGTACACATATATTATAATTAATATCATCCATGTACTGATATTTTATTGGATAAAATTAATTAAATAATTAAAATCAATATGTTTATATTTGGTAAATAGGCCCCGTTTTTTTGTAAACATGAATAGTAACCATGGTAAATCGTATCACCTACTTAAAGGGTTAATGGGGTTACTCTTGATTAAAAATAAGTGATAAGGTTATAATTTTTCCTCCAATTTTTTTTGATAAATTTAATTCTACCCTTATCATGTTAATATCTAAATTTATTTTTTTAATATAAACATATACATGAAAATGACATATATTTTTCAAAACAAAGAATGTTACAGAATGCCACTCTCATAGTTTTAAACATCCTTTATGTGTTCAAATGGGGATAAAAACTAGTTATAAATAAACAGTAATAGTAATTATTTAATAATTAATTTATATTCATGATGGAAATTCATTTATAATTTTTATGTATTATATAATTACATTAAAGTATGATAAAATTGTATTAATTCAATTAATAAAAAAATAAAATAAATGATATCAAAGATATTAAAAGTGAAATAGTTTTAGAAATTAATAGTATTCATTGAATTTTATATATGAATATGAAAATATTATTGTTGTTTTAAAGGATTATATTAAAATTCCAAATTTATATTTTTTTCATTTAAGTCAAATTAAATTAACATTTTCAAAATTGCCAATAATTATATTTTATCAAAATAAAGTGTTATGAAATTATTAAAAACATTATATTGAAATAATAAAATTGGATATTATATGGTGTAATATTTCATAAAATTTCCATTTAAGATCCAATTTTCATCTTATATATAAAAATTTATAGCCTTTTAATGTAAAAAATGTTGTTTCTATATTTAAAATTAAAATTCGTTAACTAAGGGTCACTCAAAATGATGAGGTTTAAAAAGATAAGAAATAATTTAAAAATTATATTGGTTTATCTCATTACAACCCAGTCGTAAGTTACCTTTCAACACTATCCATTTTGATGCATTTGGCTTAAAAATGAATTTATTACTAATATAAATTTTGAAAAATTTTAAAAGTGCCCCTCACCTCAATTATAAAATATAACATCTTGCCTCACTGCATTAGACAAAATTGATCCTTCAATATTGAAAAAATATTACAATTTCTCTTATAAACATTACTATACACATTATATAGGTCTTTTTCTAGCCAAAAGACCAACTCTAGATCCCATTATAGGATATCTAAAGGACTTGTTTCAAAGAAGAGGTAATTTCCTTAACTAGACACATTATTTTATACTCTCATTTACCTTATATAAATATGTGGTATTTATAAAAAATGAGAAATTAATTTTAACTAAT
This sequence comes from Viscum album, assembly GCA_963277665.1. Classification (NCBI taxonomy): domain Eukaryota; kingdom Viridiplantae; phylum Streptophyta; class Magnoliopsida; order Santalales; family Viscaceae; genus Viscum; species Viscum album. The sequence continues at coordinate 741,491,310 of OY728138.1, read as the reverse complement.
ATTACTAAATTTTATTAGGATTATGAAAATATCATTAAAAACCTTATTTTCCATCAAAGGAGAAGTGAAGGTATCTCTCGTATATACGTACAGTTTACTATCTCCATGTAGTCATAAAATTCATTTTTCATCACCATGTATTATGGATGAGTATTATGATAGGTTTAATGTTTAAATATTATTTTTATGATATAATTTTTATTTTTTTTAATTTTAATATCACATATACCCAATCCTTTGGGAAATGGTAACGTTGTTCATGAATTTGTTTGGACAACCACCTCCATGAAGTGGTGGGTTTCATTTTTCATTTATATTTAACATGGATGGTAATTAGGAATAATTTGATGAATATATATTATATATATTATATAATAATGATCTTATAAAGACGAATTAATATTTAATTTTCATTCTCTCTATCTGTTGAAAAATGAAAACGGTGTTCAAGTGTACGTACAGTCTATCATCTCTATGAAAGATATAATTTGTTTTATATATTTAGATTTTATATATGATTATAAATTTTAATATAATGAATATATATTATATTTATATCATGGTTAATATTCTGGGCCAGATGAATCCAAGATAAATATACAATTATTAAAACTACTAAACTAAAATACTATTGATTAATGAAACAGTTAACACCTAAAAATGTTGATTTTAATAACGAATTATTAATAAAAGTGGATGTTGATTGATATAAATGGATCGTATATGATAGTATAATTATGAGCATAACCCTTTTATATAATTATAACAAATTTAAATTTATTATACATGTGGTAAGAGTGCTTTTTAAGCATGGTGAACTCAAGGTAATGGTTTTAGGTTACAATTTCATTATTTATTATGTTTTTTATTACAATGTTTTGATGATGAAATATTATGATCAACCTATCAATATACTAATCAATTTTTCTACCCTTTTTTTCTTCTAAAAAATACATATCATTCATTCATTATCATCACCTTAAGTACCCAAGAAATAAAAAAAACGTTTTTAAGGAAAACAAACATTATTTCCCTCTTCATTTGAAGAACTTTTATCTCTCACATCCATGTTTTATAAAAAGTAAATAATTTTTTTTGCAATTCTCAAATAATTGTTTTAATTAAATTATAATTTTTTTTAAAAAAATGGTTTGAAAGGAGTGTTTTTTCATTTTCCAAATGAGGTACATTGTGACTTTTTTGACAAGGTTACGGGAGAAATTATTTTATAACATATACAGAATAAATTTATTTTTCCACTTTAATGAATAATTTATTTTTTAAAGCATCCTTTATAATTTTACATGGTGTATTTAAAAGAAAATTGTTTCTATTATAATTATATAGATTTTTTAATATTATATTTCAAAATTGAATTGTTTTTTCCCTTAAAACTCTATTATTCATTTTCTAATGGTATTTCAATTCATCAAATAAAATAGAGTTTGATTTTAGTTCTGATTTACTAGGGCTATAATCAAAGGATACCATCCTTATTCTTTCTCTAGATTTTTTTATGATGAAAATATTTTTCTGAAACCTATTTATTTTAAATGGTTTATTCAATGATGAAATGTTTATTAAACCCCTTTATTTTCATAGGTTATGATATGATGAATGTTTTATGGTTTTCTAAAATACATATGTATGATTTTCATTATTTTATGGGTGGGAAACATATATTCTGCCAATTAATTGTGTAAATATTTATATCTATTGAGATAAATTGGGCATAAATGTGGATCGAACCCCATTTAGTTAGGGTAATTATCAACTATGAATGTATTAGCAGTTATCCTTAGCTACTATGATAGTTTAGGGAGTGAAATGATTCCACTATGATAGCCTTGAAAATTATCCATGAAGAATAATGAAATGATTTTATATTCATAGGTGTATTCCATAGTTCCATGTATTATGTTAGTATTATTTTCTCATGGATTATTTTATTTTATTTCTTTATGATTCATGTCATAATAAATTCCAATATTTATGCCAGAAATTGTGATTATGATCTCTAATATTTAGGGTAAGGTTTTAAAAAGATAAAATCATGTTCCTATACCCTTATCCTCATGTTATACTTATTTGATCATTGATATATCCCATTTTTATCCTTAATGATCATCTGGGCTAACCATTTGGTTATGTTTCTTTTTTTAAGGTTATTAAGAAAGGTATTAAGTATGATATTTTTAAGATGGGTTCTAGTCATGAATAAAAAAGTGGGTGATGGTGTACATATTTTATGAACTAATTTTTCAGTTTTTTTATGTTTATAGAGATAATACAACTAAAATATTCCTTCATGGATCATAATTGTATCTAATTAATATTAATTTATTAAGTGTTGACATCTATTTATGAATATTATGGGTCTCTGTAGTTTGTATCATAACAAGGATTATTTATCCTTTTGAAATAATAATTATAAAACTCTACTAAAAACCCTAGGAGTAATTATTATTATAGGATAAAATATAAAAGTTTTATTCATGATCATGAATGAAATCGGTTAAACCTAATTTTTCATTGAAGATGGTTTCATGATTTATATATCCTATAAATTATGTTTCATGATTATGTGGTCTATCACCACAAATATTGATGATCTCACTATTATTTTAGGATTTATTCAATGGTTTTGTCCTGACATAATCATATTAATACGAAATATGATATTTAATGAAATGATTTTCCTCCAGAGAAATTGTATTTCCTCGGATATGGAATGAAAGAAAATTCTTTTGTCTCACAATATTCTCATGCTATGAATAATAATTAACTTTAAAAAGATAAAAGGACGGAACAATGCTCTGTTGAGTTTTTTATAAAGTAACATCCACCTTATTTTAGTGGGTCTACTAATCGCTAAGTCGCTATGAAATGGATCAGTACAACTGAAAATATATTTTCTATTATGCTATGTTTAGAAGAAGAGAACATTTTTTTTCTATTTATCATTTGGAAGGTGAATAATTTCCATGGTATACCCTTATCAAGAACATAAGGAATCATGATGTAATTGTAACGACCAGATTATTTATGAATAAAATTCACTTTCTTTTAATGTATTATAGATATAGAAAGTACATGCACTCTTTTTTTATTTATTTATTGGTCTTAAATGACCATTATGCATTATTACTATTGATAATATAGCTATTGAACAGTGATCACATGAATGATATAAATATAAGGGATTTCAAAAAATTCCTTTTGACATAGAAAAAGGAAAGGATGACCCAATAAAATAGATTTAGGTTATACGAATCTAATTTTTCAGAGCTCTAAAAGGAGGTAGAATCCCTAGTCTTCGCACTAACCATTCCCAAGACAATATTCAATACGTAAATCTTTAATGTAATCACATATGAGAGAAGTTCTAGTTAATAAATATTACCCCCGAGAGATGTTATACAAGCCTCCCCAAGAGTCCATCCCTATCTATCACCTAACCCTTATGTATTTTGTGGGTGTTATAAGCTGTTATGTAATAAGTAATTAGTTATTTATTTTTTAATCCATTTTTATAAATAAAAGTCTTACTCCATCAATTACTTTATAAGAATATTCTTTCATAAACAAATGATGAATTTAATAAATTGATTTTTTGGGTAAAAATGGCACCTTTTGATAAAAATATATTATTATATTAAACTAAGATTTTTATTAATAATATTAGAAAATAAATTATTATAAATGATGATTATATTAGTTTGATATCTATAAATGAGTAGGTATTCAGTTTGATAAGAGTTATATTTTTATATGATAAAATAGAAAGTTTATATTTTAAGGAATTAATGAATTTTTTAAATAATTAATATTATAATAAAATATTATTATAAAATTAATTTTACGAATAATAAATTAATATATAATTTTTATGAAGTCAAATTTCATTTTTATAATTGTTTGAAAACTATTTTTGTCAAAACCCTTGAATTTTTTTATAAATAAATCTTTTTATTTTAAAATTAAAATTCAAATATTTTGATAATTATTTAGATAAAATGAATATTATTTTTAAAAATAGTAATGTTAAAATTATCCAACTGTGACCTTTTCCTAATTTTCTGATACAGTCAAATTTTTGGCTAAAAATTTAATATTGTATAAATAAAATATGTGTTTTATGACATCATAGTGACCCAAAAATGATGTAATAAATACTATAATCGGTATTCTCGGCCCACTATATGTTTTAAAATTAAAATAATGCGATTAAAGATTTTATTTTATTTATTTATTCCATAAATTATTAGTAAATACTCCAAAATGTATAATAAATATTTTTTGATTTTAAATTCATTTCCTTGAGAGTGTGACTCACCTCCACATAGGAAAGGGAACTATTTTAATATTTTTGGCCATTTTCCTTATAAAATAATGCTTTTCACCATTATTTGGAAAAAACCATGGGCAAGAACCCTGATAAGGTTTGTGGTTTTTAATATTTAATTACACAGATTCATAAACCTATGATTGTGAAATATTAAAGAATTCCCCACTCATTACCTATATAAACCTACCCAATATCCCATTTATCTTCATTAAAAATACTTATATCATGTCCCAAATCTTCCCTTCCCTATCTATAATCCTCTATAGTCTCCCTAATCTCTCAATAATCCCCTCTTCAATCTTTTGAAGTCAGACACCCAAGTAAGAGATTCCTTACATTCTCATTTTATCCAAGTTTCTATAGGTTTTTATACACTTTTATTTTCAATTAAAATGTTGGGTTATGATTTCACACCACCCCCATACATAATCCCTTATGTTTTAATGATTAGATACCTCTTTCTCTCTCATTAATCCCTCCCATGTGCACATGTTACCATGCAGAAATTTCATAAGAGTTATTATATTTCTCCTCTTTCTTCATGTTTCTCTATTTTGTTACTTCTTCCATTTTCATATACCTTTTGTTGGGAGATATATTTATATGACCCGTTACATTAAATTTCATGTATATATAATGATAAACCCCTTTATCTCTCATCAACCATTTTTATAAATTTTTATTTTATGACGTTATGCTGTCGAAATTGCACCATGATTTTCCACACCAAAATCATCATATAGTGAATAGCATACCCTTTTCTCTATCAAGGGTGTTCACATTTATGAACATACAATTATTTATTATAGATATTAATCTATTTATTCCACATTACTTTATCGTGGGATAAATTATGATGTTTAATGAATCTATGTTATATGATCTATGTGTCACACTTAAGCATCAGATTGAAATGTTTATGAATGGTGCGCCCAGATTGTGCTCCAATGCATTGGGTAATATTTAGTATCATGATAATCCATTTAAAATAAGGGTTTACTCATTATAATTATGGTTAAATTAGGGTTTACTATTTCTAATCCATGTTCAATGAACCTTGGCTCATGCAAATATCATGTTGTATGTTGTTGCCACATTTCCATGTTATGATAATCATGTAACATCATGCCTTTATGATCATGTTTCTTTCATGATCCAATGATATTACTATTTCATTAAATTTATTTATGTCTTCATTTTAGGCATTTTATACTCCCTTACTAAGATTTTTAGCTCACCCTTTTTTCTTTTTTGTGTCCTCAGGTTATCCCATGAAATGGTATGTATGAAGGAAGGTTACGGTCATATAAAAGATTTTCTCAATAAAGATGTTGTATTTTATATATTAATTTGTCATGTAATGTAAATAATCCCTAAAGACACTAAACCTCTTAATATGATAGGTTTTATTAAATGAAATTTTATATAATAAATCATCTTTAAGTGTGTAATAAGGAGATGGATTGTTATAGTTGGTATCGAAGGATTGGTTGAGTTTTTTTTAGGATAAGGGTTATAAAACTGTTATAAAATACTTTGGAAAAATAATGTGTACAAGAAAATATCTTTAAATTTTGGTGAGTATAGAGTAAGTGGTTTATAAAAAAAATGCATCGCTATCTGGATATGAACAAGTGGAGGTGGCCCAGGCAGAGATGTATCTAGGTATAAAACCCAAAAATAAAACATTGAGCTAGAGTCAAACAGAAACATGTGCATCAAAACGAGCCTTAATTCACTTTTGGTTTTACACTCCTAGGGTATATGGTTTCGTAAATTAATAATCTAAGAATGAACCATTATAAAGGGAATAAAAAATCCCATAAGAATATATGTTGGGAAGTAGATCATGGATAACATAGATTGAGGCCTATAAATTCAAAAGTTAATGAAATCAATTTAATATATATATTGTCCTTTTTGGTCATTAGATTACCCTTTACGTGATTAGTAGTTTAAAATAGGTACCCAATAATTTTTCATTTATTCTATTTAATGGCTTGTAATATATATACTCAGACTGAAAACTAATGCAAAGATCAATGTTATTACTATTCTAATGAGATACCCAATCTGATGGGTGTGGAAATCACAACCTTTGTCATAATACTCTCTTAGTTAACTCATGTTTTGAATAGAATAATGTGACAAGAGAAATGTCAACCCCCCCATAAAGAACAAGATTCAAAATAAATCTTCATGAGACAAAGGCCTCCAACATTCAATGTATCATTTTATCCCTCAATTTCTAAGGAATGGATCAAATCCATTGAGAAGATATTATCTATCCTTCAATATTTTGAACAAGATAAGGTTCTTATGGATTCTTACCACATGGAAGATGAAGATAATCAATGATGTAAATTAATAAAAAATAGGAATCTTGGGGTAGAGATCAAGGTGTTGGAATGGAAGGATTTCTAGAAAATGTCTCTTAATAAATATTTTACTCGCACCCTCTGACTTAAGATGGAAAGAGACTTCATTTCCCTCACGAAAAAAACAATTAATCCATAGGAGCTTATGCGGTAAACTTGAAAAGGCATGCATAATATGTCTCCAGATTTTTTGTTACCCTTGAATGCATGGTTGACCATTTCTTTGTGGGGTAAAACCTATCCAATGGATATCCCTAGTGATCCATGACTTTGATAGCTAATGGGAAATTTTTTGATGTGCCCTCATAATCACAATGGAGATCGACAGATCTTAGGTTTATCATGGGGATAAGAAGCAGAAAGTGGAATTTAATTACAGTATTCTGATGGATAAATCCAATGGTGCGAAGAAATTCCAACATCCTACTGGAAAAAGGTGCGGAAAGAAGAACCCTGAAAATTTCTTGAAGGGTACGAGGAAATGATTTAGGTGTGAAAGATAGGGGAACCTGGAAAATAGTTGCCAAAAAAACCCAATGCTTCAATAGAGGTGAGTAATGCTCTATTTGGACCTCAACTCATTGTTCATTACTAACAATACAAAGAACCAGGGAACTTTGTGAACTAGTTCCCTAAGACAAGGATTTTCAGAGGAAACCAGCAACCTCCATGGCAGCAAGGGTTAGCTTTTTCCATAAATACTGCTAAAGTAAATCCAAACAATGAAGTGGTAGTAGGTAAGCTAGTTATTCTTTCATGAATATCAGATGTAATATTTTATTCTAGTTATGTGAATTATTTTATATACCAAAAGTTTAGTAGAAAAATCCAAACACCATCATAAATCATGGAAGTAGAGATATCGGTGATAACCACAAATGAGGTAACTGTTGCATTCCATGAATATAAATCCTCACCAATTTAAATTTTGTATATTTAACTTACTAGATAACCTCATCATACTCCCTCTTGTGGAATTTATTTCACTTCTTTACATATATTGACTTTCCATATATAAATCCAACATAAATTTCCATGAGAGGGAAATCACTCTCCATATGGCGAATCGACCCCTGATTCTATACTAGTTATTGGAGATGGATGAATCTTCTTTAGCACCATCATCTCATTCATGGATATTAATACCCCATATGCACACATATCTTGCTTAGATGATTGATTCTAAGGAAGAAACCATCCCCAAAGACATGTCTATTGTGAGGTAATTCGCTAACATTTTTCCCGAGGAATTGTCTAGTCTTCCTCCTAGAGAATATTTTGAATTCTTGGTCAATATTATACATATGGTGTTGCCAATATCCAAGACTCTGCATATAATGGCTATTGTGGAGCTTCAGAAGCTAAATAAAAAACTAACGAAGAATCTGGATAAAGGGTTTTTAGGACCAAGTGCTTCACCATGGGGTGCACCAGTCATCATCATCAATAATAAGGATTATTCAACGTGCCTTTACATTGATTACAACGAGTTCAACAAAATCATAACAAAAAGTATCATCTTCCATGAATTGATGACTTTTTTGACCAGCTACATGGAGCACAATAGTTATCCAAGGTGGATCTATGTTTAGTTTATTACCAAGTAAGGGTGAAGAAGGAGGATATCCCCAAGACTACTTTTTGAACAAGGTACTGTCACTTTGAATTCATTCTAGTTCTTTTCAGACTCATTAATTATCTGGAAATATTCATATAAAAGATGAAAAATGTCTTTAGATATTACCTGGACAAATTTGAGGTAGTCTTTGAAGATATTATTCTAATATACTTCAAAACTAAGGACTAGAATAAAGAGAATTTAAGCACTGTGCTAGAGACCTTGAGGAAGGAGAAACTCTATGAAATGTATAGAAAGTGTTAGATTTGGTTGAAGGAAGTTTCATTATTGGGTCATATCATCACAAACAATGGGATATCTATGGATCCCTCCAATTAAAATGTAATTTAGAGATGGCTGAGGCCAATATCTATGGCGGATATCCATAGATTCCTTGGGATAGATAGATATTATCACCGATTTGTGAGAAATTTATCATGATTTTAAAATCCTCTTAGCAAGATAACTTGAAAGGGAGTCATGTTTTTTTTTGGAATTATGAATGTGAAGAAAGCTTTATGGAGTTGAAAATTAGTCTTATCACTACACTTGTACTCACAGTACCCTTAAGCGGTGAACATTTCATTGTATTGACTTATGCTTTGAAGAAGGGCATGTTATGTGTGTTGATGAAAAATGGAAATGTCATTGCCTATGCTTTGAGAAAATTGATTATTCATTAGAAGAACTATCCAACACATGAACTAGTGTTTGATTCACTAATCTCCGCTTTGAAAATTTGGCAACATTACCACTTTGGGAAGAAGTGTGAAATATATATGGGAAACAAAATCCTGAAGTATAAATTCAAAAACAGAGTTGAATACGCCTGAATGAATATCGTTAGTGCTGATTAAATACCATGACTTCTCAATCCATTACCAAATTATGAAAGTGAACAAGGTGTCAGATTCTCTAAGTGTAAAGGACCTAGTGATTCTATCATTGATGAGAATATAAAAGGACCTAATCTTCTTAGATTTGATGGATAAGGAAATTGTAATAATAAATAATGGAATATCATCAATACTTTCACAAATGATTGTTCAACCATCACTTTTGGAAAGGTTAAAGGATTCCCAAAAGGATTATGCAGTAATTTAGAAGAAATTCGAAACAATTATAAATGGTAAAATCTTGGAGTTCAACATTAATTAAGAAGGAAACATGAGATTTTGGTCAAGACTATGTGTTCTATCAAATCCAGAGTTAAAGAAATAAATCATGGATAATACACAGAGTTCAAATTTCTCCATTCACATTGTAAACACAATGATATATCGAGATCTATGAGAGCATTATTTATGGGATTACATGAAGAAGAAGATCACTGAGTATACATAAATGTTCCTAGTATGAAATAATATGAAGGCTGACAGGTAAAAGTCTAAGGGGATTATGCAACCATTACCCATACCATCATGGAAATGGGAGATCTTATCCATAGACTTTTTCACCAAAATACTAAAGTCATACAAGGAAATAATGCTGTCTTATTTGTTGCATATTTTCTTATAATGAATGTGCACTTCATTGAAATTCGAGAGGATTTATCATTGGATCAACTGACACTGATATACATTAGGAAAGTAGTAAGGTTTCATGGAGTACCACAATATATTGTATCCAATCAAGATCCAAGATTCAATTATATGTTTTGGAAGATTATATAATATGCTCTGAATACTGTGATGAACTTTAGTATGAATTATCATCCCTAAATTGATGGAAAATCTGTTCAGACTATCCAAGAATTTGAGAACATGTTGAGAGAATTATCAGTAGACTTTAAAGGAGGATGGGATCAACATCTTCCTCTGGTTGAGTTCTCTTACAACAATTGTTTCCACTCATGAATACAAATGGATCTTTATGGAGCCCTTTATGGGAAGAGGTGTAGATCACCATAGTATTGGGATAATTTTGGGGAGGGGAAACTTTTATATCCCTAAAAGGACAAAGAAGTGGTGGAGAAGGTTAAGACCATCCAACAACACATTAAAGCAGCTCAGAGTTGACAAAATAGTTATGCTAACAATCATTGAAAAGACCTAGAGTATGATGGTATAGACATTTTATTCCTTTTTATATTACCATGGAAGAGAGTTATGAGATTTCGGAGGAAGAGAAACATTATTCCAAGGTACATCGGCCCATTTGAGATGCTTGATCACATCAAAGGATTTTCATATCAACTAGAACTCCCACCAAACCTATCTCAAGTACATTATGTATTCTATGTATCACTCTTAAGGATGTACATAACTGAAACATAGCATTTACATAATCCAGAGGTGGTACCATTAGAGATTGACCTCTCTTATGAAGAGAAGCCGGTGAAGATCCACGATCGTAGATAAAAAGTTCCATGAAATAAGACGATTCCACTCATCTAGGTGTTATGGTGAAACCAAAAGTTTGAAGAAGAAACATGGGAATGAAAGGATGTGATGAGGTAGAGGTACCCTTGAGTATTTTAGTCCGGGAAAAAAAAATTTTTAGGATGAAATTTCTTAAGGGAAGAATTTTTTAATGACCCAGTAATTTATGAATAAAATTCCCTTTCTTTTAATGAGTTATGAATATAGAAAACCAATGCACTCTTTCTAATTTATTTATTGGATTTAAATTACTGTTAAGTATCATTACCTTTGATAATATAACCATTGAAAAGTGATAACATGACTGATATAAATATAATGTTTTTAAAAAAAATTATTTCGACAGAGATAACGGAGAGGATGACCTTATCAAGTAGACTCAGGTTATAAGAAGCTCTTTTGTCGGAGCTCGGAAAGGGGGTTGGATCACTAGGATTTTCTCTTGACCAATCTGAAGATGAGAATCAACACATTATGCTTGAATGGAATTTCTTATAGAAGAAGCTCATGTTAATATAGATTACCACATGATCAATGTTATTCGAGCCACCCCACGAGTCTGTCACTATTTCACACCTTACCATTGGGTCTTATGTAATTTTTCTCTGGGGTTATGTAATAAGGTATTAGTTAAATATTGTGTAATCCATTTTTATAGAGAAAATAATTCTTCCATTAATTACATTATAGGAATATCCTTTCTTTAAAAATCGATGAATTTGATAAATTGATTTTTCAGGTAAAAATGGTACTTTTGAGAAATATATACATTATTATATTAAACTAATATTTTTATTAATAATATTATAAAAACAATTATTATAAGTGATAAATATATTAGTTTCTTATCTGTAAATAATTAAGTAATCATTTTGATAAGATCTATATTTTTAAACGATAAAATAGAAATTGAATATTTTAATGAATTAATGAATTTCATAAATAATTAATATTTTTAAAAAACATTTTATTATCAAATTAATATTATGAATAATAAATTATTATATAATTTTTTTGATGTCAAATTTAATTTTTATAATGGTTTGAAAACAGTTTTTGTTCAAAACATGTGAATTTTCAATAAATATCAGTTTTCATTTTAAAATTAAAAATTTACATATTTTGAAAACTATTTAGAAGAAATTAATGTTATTTTAGGAATCATGAAATATAAATTATCCAATGGTGAGTTTTTCATAATTTTTTTGAGATAGTCAAATTTTTGGATAAAAATTACGTACTGTATAAATAAAATATGCGTTTTATGATAACATAATAACCCCAAAATGTTTTAATATATACAATAATTGGTATAATAGGATCAATATATGTTTTTACATTAAAATAAATTGATTTTATATTATTTTAATTATTTTTTAAATCATTAGTGAATTTTTTGAAAATGTATAATATATTTTATGATTTTAAATTCATTTCCTTGTGAGTTTGACTCACCTCCACATAGGCCGGAAAAATATTTTAATATGTTCGGCCATTATTCTTATAAAATAGTTTTTTCCACTCATCTATGTCAAAATACATGGTAATAAACCCTGTTATGGTTTGTGGTTTGGAATATTTAATAATATAGATTTCAAAACCTAAGTTAGTGAAAATATTAAAGAATTACCCTCTCATTTTGTATATAATCCCACCCATGATTCCACTTATCTTCACTCAAAATCCTTTTATAACCTCCTTACTCTGACCAAACCTCTCTATAATCCTCCCAATGTGCCCCAGTCTCTCATGAATCACCTCTTCAAGCTTTTGATGTCATACACTCAAGTAAGAGATTTATTCCTTTATCATTTTTTCCCAAGTTTCTTTAAGTTGTTATACCCATTTATTTTCAATTAAAAATGTTGGGGTATGATTTCACGCATCCCCCATACTGCCCCACACCTTTATATTTGTATAATTAGAGACCATTTTCCTCTCATTAATCCCTCCTATGTACACCTGTTAACATGCCAAAATTTCTTAAGAGTTATTCTATTTCTCCTCTTTCTTCAAGATTCTCGGTTATGTTACACCTTATATTTCCAAATAACTTATATTAGAACATGTATTTATATGACCCCCTTACTTTCGATTTTAGATATATAATATTAGATACCCATTTCTCTCTCATGAATATTTTTTTTCAATTTTTATGTCATGTCATTAAGCTGCGGAAATTGCACCATGATTTTCCATACCAAAATCATCATGTATTAAATACCATGAAAATTTCTTTTCCACAGGTATTCACCTTTTTTCACATATAAATATTGATTAAATACTTTCATGTATTTAATATACATTCATTTATCATGTAATAAATTATGAAGAAAAATAACTTACATCCTGTATGAAAGACTTGTTTGATAAACTTCATTAATCCGAATACTTTTCCAAGATTTATCATTATTATAGATATAATAAATTAAGGATAAATAAGGATTATATACATAAGACAATATTTGATATGGGGTATGGACACCATGAATTTATAGTTATAACATTTGGTATTTTAAATTCCCCTACTTTCCATATGGTTCTAATGAATACAATCCTTAGAGATTACCATGACCATTATTGGTAGTCTTTATAGAAGATATTCTAATTCATTCAATGATAAAGGAATATTATGAAGAAAATTTTAGAATTTTGATAAAGGTATTAATTAAGGATAATATTTATTCAAAAATTACTAATTGTGAAATTTAGATTCATGATGTTTCATTCCTATGTTATATAATCACAATTGAGGGTGTATCAGTAGACCCTTCAAAGATAGATATTATTGAAAATTGGCTTGTACCAACCACTATGATTGAGATTCATAGTTTTTTTTGTTTGGATGGATATTATAAAAACATTTTGGAGAATTTTTTGAATTTATCAAATCAACTGACCATGTTAACTTAGAAGGGACCCAATTTCCTTTGGATAGATGAATGTGAAGAATGTTTTATGGAATTGAAGGGAATCCTAGATAGCACACATGTTATTACCCTATGTTTTAGTGAATCAGTGTTTGTAATATATAGTGATTAATAAAATAAGGTATGGGATATATTTTTATGCTGGTTGATACTGTAATATAATATTATGCATAAAAATTGATTGTATATGATCAAACTTATCCCAGAAATTATTTGGAATTAGCTATGGTAATTTTTTAATTACATTTACGGAGGAATTATCTCTATGGAAAATGGTGTGACATATATATTGATCAAAAAAATTTAAAATATATTTTCTCTCAAAAAGTGGCGAAAAAACTCCATAGAATATGGATAAACCAATTTAATGATCTGGACTCCTTAATACATTACAACCCTTGGAAGGATAACAAGGTAAGAGATTATATGAGTAAAAATGATCATTCTAAATTATTTATGATAAGGATCCCAAAAGATAAAATACTTCATGATATTATATATTTGGATCTTGATATGATCAAGGATGGGGGAAATAATATATTAATTAGATTAGTGTTCAAGCATCTATCTTAGTGGAGATTAAATAGGCATAAACAGTTGATATCAAGCTATAATAGAATGTAAGGGATGTTCTTAAGTACAAAATTTACTGTGATGGAATAATATGTTCCATGAACCATGTATTTTTACATTAGGTTCCATATTTTAAGAAGTATATTATGTATGGTTATCATATTTCTTCATTAACTATTCATCCTAGAAGTAAACATATGTCTTGATATTTGAAGGAGTATTTCTATTTTTATGGAATGAAGAAATATATTGAAGAGTGTGTTTCTCAGTACTTGGAATGTTAGTATATTAAGAATGAGTGACATAAGTCTAATGGTATTTTATTACCATCATAAATACTATAATGGAAATGGGAAAGCATCACCATGGATATTTGAAGGAGTATTTCTTGTTTCTGCCCAAGTGGTACAAGCTCTTTCTTGGAATCCAAAAGACCCAAGAACAAATCTGGGCAGGGGTAAAATTCTGGGTAACTGTAGCTGCATTGTACTAGGGCACTGTAGCAGTACAGTAGTAGGGGAGGAACTATAGCAGTGATGACAATGTAGCGGAAGAGGGACTGTAGTAGGTACTGTAGCACCACGGGTACTGGATCAGTAATGTTTATCGAGGGGTCCTTCGGGGGGAAAATAGGCTTTGAAGCCTTGTATTCTGGCCACTTGTCCTTGTGCCTTCGGGATATGTAATGGGTCCCCCTCTACCCATTCTAAAGATGTATTTTATTTAAATAATAAAATTGTGGCTTCGACCCCAACTTTTAAAATATTAAAAGTGGTAATATTTCATGGTATATCCCTACCAATTATATCAGATCATGATCAAAGGTTTATCATGATGTTTTAAAGATAACTTCACTATGATTTGGATATAGAGTTATGTTTTAGAACTTCTTATCATCCTTAGATATATTTTCATTCAGAGACGAAAATTAAAACTGTAGATGAAATTATTAGAGCACTATCTGTGGATTTCATTGGTGGTTGGTTTCAACACATTCCTTTAGTGGAATTTTATTATAATAATAAATTTTACTCGAACATTGTGATGGATCATTACGAAGCCTCTATGGTGGAAAATACAGAACTCCAATATTATGTAAAAATGTTGGATAAATAAATTTATTGCGAAATGATATTTATAAGAAAACAGAAGTGATGTATAGATGTATTCAACAAAATATACTCGTATTTGAGAGTCGATACAAAAATTATTTTGACAATACATTTGAAGATATAGAGTTTGAAATCTATAATAGGGTATTCCTATTAATATCTCCATAAAAGAGGTTGAAGATATTTTTAAAGAAGGAAAATCTAATCCATAGGTATATTGGTCCTATTTAAAATATTGATCAGATCAGGATAACAACTCTTTGATTAGTGCTTCCACTGAATCTCTCCCAAGTTCATGATATGTTCCATATATCTCTACTAATAAACTACACACATGATCATTATAATATATTGAACTTATAGGTTGTATGTATGGATTATGATCTATATTATATAGAAAAAAATAGTGATTATGAAACGTAGATAATTTTTTTTAAAAAAAATACCACTCACCTGGTCAATGTTTCGTGAAAAAAAGACCAATTTTAGGAAGCTATGTGGGAACCTTAGGATCTGATGAGATTGAATAATTCTTATGTATTTGTATTAGAGTGGTAAATTTTAAGGGATGCATTAAATTTATGGAGGTTAAAATTCAACACCCTAATATTTTAATGAAATGTTTATCCTGAAATAATATTATTTCATCAATACATTATGTCACATGCAATAATTAGTTTACATGAACTACATAACATTAAAAAGATATTAGATTTCTACTATCAACTATACATTGGATTGGTGGTTATGAACAGTAAAAAATAAATAACGAAAAATATATGGTATATGCCTTTAGAAATTTAATTCATTAATTATTAAATAATTTGAATTAATATAAAAACATATTTGGAAATAAAAGTGGTTTTTAAAAAAAATTATTTTCGTATAATTAATTAATTCTTATATTAATAAAAAGTTTAGTCACTATTGGGGAATAATTTTAAATAAATTTATAAATTATTTAATTGATAAATTTTTTTGAACAACCATCAAATTATTTTCCACACATAGGCCAAAAATAAATCAAGTTTTATGCTTATTTTTTTCAACAGAGTATTTTTTTTTCATTTTGCGCAATTACATTAAAATTATTTTTTTAAATTTATAAGTATTAAATAAAAAATAATATGAGTTCAATATTTATATTTAGGATGTTAAAATTTTCTAAATATCACCATTTTAATTTTTTTCAATTTTAATAGTAATCATTGTAAAATTTATCCCCTTATTAAAGGGTAAATCTTGTTAATATAGATAGAAAAATAAGTCATTAGGCCATGGTTTTTCATCATAAATCAAAATAGAATAATTTATTTCTTCCCTTATCAAAATGGAATTCAAATTTAGGTTTTAATGGAATATTTTTCATGAATATGGCTTATATATTATTTAAATCAAAGAAAGATACAAAATGTCATTCTCTTAGTTTCAAATACCCTTTATGTCTTTACATATGGACACACACTAGTTATTAATGAATAATAATAGTAATATTTTTCATAATGAGATTATTTTCATGATATTAATTTATTTCTTAGGATTTAGTTATTATATAGTTACCTTAAATTTTTTTAAGACACAAAATTGTTTTTATTTAATTAATGTAAAAATAACATAAATGATTTTAAAAATAAAAAAGTGATATAATTTGATTAACATAAAGTTTTAAAAGAATTTTATAGGTTATTATGAAATATTATTGTTTTTTAAAATATCCTATTCTAATTAATTGGTTTTATTCATGAATTTTAAGTTAGACTTCGTATCTATTTTTAAATTTGATATTTATGATATTTATCAAAATAATATTTCCTTTAATTTTTTATACAATAATAATATTGTTTAAATATTAAAAGAATGATATAATATGGTATAGAATTTCATAAATATTCTATTTATGAGATAATTATCACCCTATAAGAAAAAAATTACAACACTTTAATATTAGAAAAGTTGTTTCTATAGTTAAAATTAAAATTGGATAGCTAAGGGTTAATCAAAATGATAATGTTTAAAATGATCAGAAAAGATTTATAAATTTTATTATTTATGGGATTAAACTGAATAATATATTATATTAGTAGACCTAAACATTTTGAGGAATTTTTCTTGATAATAATTTTATTATAATTTAATCTTGTAATAAATTACAAATTCTCCCCTCATATCAATTATAAAAAGGAACCTCCTCCCTCAATTATTTAAAAACTTTTAAGCCATACATCTCTATAAAAATTCCAAATTTATCTTCTAAAATTTCCTATACACATTATATATTTTATTTTATTCCAAAAATACCTACCATATAGGCCATTAGAGGATATCTAAAGGATATTTTTCAACGATTAGGTAATTACTTTATCCAATCTATTTCTTTTCTACTCATACTTACCTCAACTAATTCTATGGTATTTATCCTTAAATAATTAATTAAGTATAATAAATATTCTAAAATTTTATTATTATTATGAAACCACCATTACACACCCTCTTTCATATCAAATGAAAAGTGAAAGTATCACTCGTGTGTACATACAGCTCACTTTCTCAATGTAGTGATACAATTCATTTTTCCTCACCATATTTTATGGATGTGTATTATGATGGGTTTAATTATTAAAAATGATACTAATGAAATAATTAATATTTGGTAAGTATAATATCATATCTACCTTCTTACCATCCAATCCTTTGGGAAATGATAAGGTGATGCATTCATACGCGTAGACAACCACTTGAACGATGTCATGACATTTGATTTTAATTATTATTTAAAATGGGAGGTAATGATGGAGAATTTGGTAAATATAATATATATATATATATATATATATGAAATAATGTGGATCCTATAGATATGAATTAATATTTACCTTTCTTTTAATTTATCTATCTAAAATGAAAATATCTTTAATGTATACATACAACTTACGGTCTCCATGAATAATGCAATTCATTTTTATGTCACAAAATTTTATGTATTACTCTAAATATGTATATAATTAATATATAATATAATTATATCATAATTAAAATTATAAATATAAAGAAACCAAGAAAAATTTATAGTTATTGGAACTACTAACCTCAAATACATATGATAAACGAAATAGCTAACACCCAGAAATAACAATTTTAATAAGGGATTATTGATAAAAGGCTCTGTTGAAAGTTATAAATGGATCATATATGATATTATAAATTTGAACATAAATTTAGTATAGATTTTTCATAAATTTTAATTTCTTATATTATAGGTTATGGTTCCATTAAATAATGGTTAACTTAAGATATGTTTTTTAGGTTACGATCTCATTATTTATCATGATTGTCTGTAAATAAGTTTTGATAATGAAATAATATGATTAAACACCCAAGATACTCCTGAATTTTATTATCATAGGTTTTTTTCTTGAAAATACATCTTTTAATTTTATTTTTACTCACCTTAAGTACTCATTATATCGAAATTAAGTTTAATGAAAAGAAGAATTTATTTTCTTTTTTAGTCAATGATATTTTATCTTTAATACCTATGATTTTTAAATATGTTTCCATGAAATTTTTTAGATACTAATATAATAGTTTAATGTCATTTAAAATAAATTAATTTCTTAAAAATATTATTAGTGGAGTATTTTCTTATTTTCCATATGAGTTACTTTATATCTTTTTTGATAAAAGAATAAGGGGAATATTTTTTAATTATACTAAATGAACATAATCTCCCACCATCAAGAATAATTTTTTATTTGTGGATAATTCTACACGTTTACATGGTTTTTTAAATGGATAAGTGTTTTTTATAATTTTACAGTTTAATTTTAAATATTTTATTTAAAAATGTAATGTATATTTTCCTCATGAATATTTTAATGGTATTTCTATTCACCAATGAAAAAACCATTGATATAACTTATTATTTTATGGGGTAAAGATAAAAGGATATAATCCTTATCATTTATCTATTTGGATTTTATTTTTGATTAAATGTTTTTTATGAATCCCATTTTTATTCCATGGGTATTATATAATAAATTTTTATGAAACCCACTTAATTTCATGGGTTCAGATAAAATAAATATATTCTAATAATGTGGCGCACATGTATAAGATTTTAATTTTGGGATGGGTGGGACCAATATCTCCCTCTAATGTGTTCCGTAAAGATTGATATATCATGAGATATGTAGGACAATGATGTTAAGTGAACCCTATTCAATAAGGGACTTCGTCCACAATTATTGTCTTGAGAATGAACCTTGACTACTAAGATGGTTTGAGGAGTATACTTGTTCTACTCTCATAGCCTTGGAAATAAGACATGACTACTAAGGAAATGATTTTAAATATTTATGTGTATCCCATAATTCCATGTATTATGTCAATGTTATGATCTCATTTCTCATTTTTTATGATTAACTTGTGATTCATGTCTTATATAATTCCAATTTTTATTTCAGGACATAGTATTATTATCCTTGATATGCATGGTATGGTTTTAAAATGTTAAAATCATGTTCGTAAACCATTACAAAAATGTTATGCTTATATAATCATTGAAAACTTTTTTGTTTACCCTTACAGAGCCTATAATTTCACCCTATTCTTATGTTTCAATTAAAACTTTTATGAAGTAAGGTACTATGTTTTATATTTCTAACAATAGTGATAGCTATGAAGAAATAAGTAGGAGATGATGTAGATATTTTGTGGGCTAATTTTTTATGTTTTTGTGTTTCCAAAGATACAAGACCTAAATAATTCTATCATGGATTGAAATTATATCCAATGAATATTAATATATTAATATGTAATATATATATATATATATATATGAAAGGTAGGATTCATTATAGTTTTAATGGATGGGTTTCAGTATGGTCTTTCCATCTACATCGTAGTCCCTTTTTTCAGCCATTCTACACCATGGGGACCATTACTAAATTGTGGTATTATAAATTTTAAACTACATAAAAATTCCTAAATCTTCATGAACCCAAAAATTATTCCAATAATTCTCTCATTTCTTGGTCGACCCAAGTGAGTCTCATGATGTTATTTTATCCCCCTTTCATGTGATTTTAGCCTCAGTCTTCCAGGATTTATCCAAAGAGGTTTAGGTGAGTCTCCTCTATGTGTTCATCTATTTTCCTCTATATTTCTTATTTGGTAGAGGTTTTATCCTGAGAAACCTACATTATTGATGTTCTTTTGTAGTTGGTTGATGTATTTTTTTATGGTTGTTAGACAATATCCTTCATTGTGGTGTTTGCTGGTGGCCTTTTTATTATTTTAACCTTGCATAATGGATTATAATTTTTCATTTGAGGTTGAGGATCCTTTTTTCCAACCAAGGGCATCATGCAAGATGTTTTGTGATTTTTTTACCATTAATAATATTATTTTAATTCCTCTTAATAGATATAATTATCTTATTTAACTATAATTTAATGGTAAATGTAGATGAAATTTCTTGATTTACATATTTTTATATTTTTGATAGTTTGATTGGGCAACTAAAAATTATTTTTTTGGGATCCTTTGTATGTGATGGGAATTTTTTTATAAAAACCCTTTTATGTTGTTTTTTGTTTCAAAATTTAAAAACATGTTAAACACATATATCTAGATAAATAAATATATCCTCAAGATATTCTTGGATTGTATTCGAATACCATTGAATAATGAAATGGAATGTGATAAAAAAACCCTGATAAATTTTTTAATTTTTTTTATGATTATGATGAGAAAAGAGTTATGATATGTGGTTTTGTTCTTGGGAGATTAGGTGTGGTTTTATTATGGGGATATGACATGAGGTTTCTTTTTGGGGTAATGATATAATGAATAGTGGATGTGGTGTATGGTGTTTATGATGTGTGGTGGTACCGTGGGGTCAGATGTGATGGTTTATGTGGAAATATCTTAGGGATGTTGTGATATAAATTATATATGATTGAGTAAATGTGGGATGTATGGAATTGGGATGATGGGGTATTTTTTTGATCATTTGATTTTGTCTTGTTTAATTTTATCAGGCAGTATTGGTATTAATTTCTTAATAATGAATAGTAATGTCATGTGTTGAATGATTTATGAGTGGTTGAATTAAATGAGTTGTCAAATTTAAATGGTTGGTGTTTAATATTAAGTAAATATGATAGAGACATGGAATTAATGGGATGCTTAAATTAATTTTTTTTGTGATGTGAAATATTGTAAATGGACTAAATTGATAGGTAAGATGAAATATAGTTTGGTGATATTGGTTTATTGTTTTTTTATGAATTATATGAGGCGAGGAAAGTGGAAATTGTTTTTATGTTTTTTGGTGATGTTATGAGTTGGTGAGTTAGTTGGTACACTTATTATGATCCTAGAGTTTGGTTTCATAAATGGATAAATATATACCATTTATATTCATATTGATTTTAATAAGTACCCCCGCCCTCATTAAGCACCATGTGCGGAAAAAAATCAGTGTATTTTTCCAACATCCTAGTGATGAGGATGGATGGTTGGATGCTCTCCCTTTCCCTCTCTTCCTCTTCCAGGCGGCATTGATATACATGGGCATTGATGGCTAGAAGTCAAAAGTTCACTATTGTGATGTGATGTGATGTGGTGGACCAGGTGTCATTGGGAAAGGTATAATGATATGAGATGTGAAAATATAAATTATAATAGGGGTCATGCATATTAGTACAATAGAAAGAGGTTGATATCGTATAAGTTTATGGTACCCTACAATTTTTGTTATGGCGAAGATGTGATAGCCCAACTATATTCAGGTTACATGTGATGTAATGGATATGGTTTATTTGGGTGATATATGATATGATGTCCTTGGTATATATGGGTGAGATATAATGTGATATGATGTGATCTAAAATTTGTTTTCAAGCGATATGTAATTCAATGTCCTGTTTCACCAATTGTTCTTATTATGATATGATATAAAGAAGAGATGGGTGATTCATGATGTATGATGTTGGTCTACGAGAGTGGAATCCTAGTTGGAATGTAGTTCATGTTACCCTTTATATATAATCTTTTTATTTTTTTATTATACAAAGATGTGTTATTTTGTGATCATTCTATAATGAGGTTGGGATTGGTTAGTAGACCATCATAGGTTTTTTGTTCCTATTGTTTTCACACTTGTGTATTAGTATGATAATTTTTACATGTCTATGAGAGAATTTGGTATAACCCTACTAAGTATACTTGTTTTCTCACGATATGTATATACAAACTATATTCTTATTTTTTTGTAGGACTTTATGAACCAAGCCTGAAATCCATTTAATGGTATTTGGATCTTTTTTTTACTGCCTTATATTTTTTTGAGTTGTTATTTAGAGACTTTTTATGTACTTATTTATACTATACATACAATTTGGGATTTTTTTGGTTTCCTTTACCTTATATAATGTTTTGGAGTTTCTTGACATTAATTTATCTAATATTTTAAACTTATTGTTATAGAGGGAAATGCCTCCCATTTCTTAGATTTCTATACACTCAATTACTATCTCTAGCCTATGTAATACATGTGGTGTGACTCGAGGTTTATTATTTATCATTGATAATTCTCAGCCCAGGATGAGTACTATTTAATGTAGAGATCATGAAAACATGAATTTAAAAGATCCCACGTACAACATACTAAATACTAGAACCAATAAACATCATTCTCAAATAAATATATTTGGATATATTTCCTCTTAATGAGATAACCAAAATAGATTGATTCATTCCAGGACTATTCAAAATATTATCTATTTGTTTAACTATATAAATATTAAATTGATTTCAGTTATTATTTTTATAGAAATCATTAAGGCAAACCTAATCTTCTTCCTCAACTACCTCTACACAATGAATATATGTAATAGAAAAAATTTGATCTATTACTTTTCTACTCAATATTATCGATTCATAAGGAATTCTACAAAATCATCTTTAGATTTATCTTTTATTTTACTCATAAGATATAAAATAATGTAAAATATTTTTCCCTTTCTTATTCATCCTTCATTGGAAATGATATTTAATAGACATTATCATATTTATATCTTTTATCATTGTTTTCTATTCATTTCATCTTCGTTATACAAATTCCGAAAAAAATATCTAATGGACAATGTTATTTACAATATTCAAAATTAGAAAAACTCATTCAATCTCAGCATCATGATTTTCATTCTAACCTCCATAATTATTTTACTTTAATTCTCATTCCGTCTTATCAAATATATTATTTCCATAATATTAACAAAATGGAAATCAGAATCATACAGATACACGAAGTCTTTATTGTAATACATCCATAAAAATAATCAATCATGGATATATAATAATAATAAAAATATCATCTTCATTGAAAACAATTATCCAACATTGGATTTATAATAATTTTCAATTGAAATAACATTATAATTTTTAATTGTGACTGAAAATAGGGACAAAAAATTTTATTTCATGTTCAAATATACATATTTATATCTTATTATCATCCTTGACTTAAATCATGATCATAAAAATAATCCTAAAAATTAAATCATTGATGTATATTCAAAAAATATCTGAATTTATCTTTTTATGGGAGAACCCATTTACTGAATCTTATAATCTTATTCGAAAACTCAGTTTCATCTTACATAAAATCATTAAGATATTTTATGTATCCTTTGAAATATAATAAATATCCTTTGGAATCATAGATTTATCTTTATATATGATTAGTTATATTTTATATATTCTCTAAAATGTCCTAATTATCACTTGTAAAATAATATATATCATCAAATAGATGTTATGTATTACAGTATTATATTTACCTTTAAAACATCTCAGATATTTGCGATATATTATGTATCTATAAGTAAAACTTATAATCTATCAATAATATTTTACTTATCACGGTGAAAAACACCTAGAAATTTTCAAATTCAGGCACTGTGATATATTTACAATGCCTTTTAAAAAATTTATGAAACATAGAGATGTTATGTTTGAGCTCCAAACATCATCAAGTCACTGAAGATTTTTATAATATCATATATAAGATTCTATAATCTAATCTAACCAATATCTTCTATCTCTTTTTCAACATCTTAATGCCTTATGTAATTCTATTAAATTATAATGCCTTCAAAAAAATCTTCAACAAAATTATATGAACATTTTAGTATGAATAAACTCAAATGTAGTTTCTTATATAAATATTTAGTTAATACATCACTTATTCAATCTTCAGCTTCAATTCTTAAAAAGCACAGATCTTTACATCTCAAGTCAGATTTCATGTATATTCATAGACACATATCATGACATCAAGAAAACTGTATTCCCCATAAAACCACTCATCATATTATTCATTCTTTCCCAAATGTGAATGCATCTCTAATAACATATCCTGTGGAAGAAACTCATCTGGACACTTCAAAATAATAAAATCATCATATTCTCTACTCAATATATATTGATATAAATACCTTTTGACTTTAAATATAATACATCACCATTGGGTTCAAAAATATATATGAAATAATGGGTTGGTCATACAAAATTGTATTTTAAAATTCCTATATCAACATTAAAACGAAATCCAAATAATACGAAAGTTCCTTTGATTATATTATTGTTTTTAGGGGATAAATATTATCTAAATATAGTGGAAACCTCAACTAAACTATTATATTACATTAAAACATTCTATTAAGTTTAGAATATATATTTAAGTAATGAATATCATATGTTTTTAATCTAATGATCTAATAAAACCAAGATCCATTACAATAGATTGATTATGATCATTGATAAAAATAATATAGAAACATTCCTCTAAGGATCCCTAGATGATATATAAATTTTCTAACCCAAATAAATGACTTCACTTAAGAAATGGTCTCCTAGAACCTTATATTTAATGCTTAACAGATAAATAAGAGTAAGATAACATGAATATTGGATTATTTCTATTATTGGAATCACCCATGGTATCTTATACTACCCTAATCTTTGAATGTAATTCAAATATAATCTTTTAAGCTTCAAATGATTCGTAAAAACTTGTTAATAAAGGTAACATTTATTAAAAAATTAGCATATTACCATAAATAATGAATATTTAAATTATTTAATGTTTAAAATTCCACCATTAAAACTACTTTTAATCATCATAACATTATAATATACTAATATATTATTTTCTGAATAGAAGAAGTAAAAAATATGAGTATTTTTATATAATGATTACATTTTCATTCATTAAGATAAGTCATAGTGACCCTCTCTACATCATTGTCTACATTGATAGAAACTAAGACCTATTTATGACCACCACATAATTATTTCATACTTCAGTGTATATTTATAAAAAAATTGAATGTTTGTTAGGTGACAGCTGAAGATCCCATTGAATATGAGTGAAGTTTCTTTCATTGTCAATGGGAACATACATATAATACATTAAAAAACATGGATATTTCAATTTAAGGAAGTGTGTTGAATATATATGATGATTTGTAAAAATTATATTAATAAACCAACAGAAATTTAATATGCATGGAGACTGATATTATCTCGTATGGTTTTATAATGTGTTAGTATGATGGATAATTTAAATAACTATAAATTTTTTTATTTGAAGAGGTAAATGTTGTTTGATTTACTGAATAACCATTCAAAGACTGTTTATCAAAAAGGATACTGAATTTAGTGAATAATATCACTTAGATGAACGTTCATAGTTGGCTCAAATTAATTTTTTTCTATTTAGATAAGAATATACAAGGAAATAATTTAAATTTATTATTTATATGTTATAATAAATGTTGGAGTTTGGTTGAAAGTCTAGAAAAATATTTCTTTATTTTTAAATTTTAGTTAATTTTATATGAGGTTTTTTGAATTTTTTTATATATCCCTCATATGAAATAAATAGGTTATCGATTAATTTAAATGGTTTATGGATGTTTTTTATTTGACGTAGAAAATGAATTGGTCCAAAAGTTTACAAAGTTCCATAACATTCACCACAAAGTTTCATAATACTAAATGGAGAACACCCTATTTTTCACAAGGATTATATGCTCTATTGAAAATATTAATAATGATACTTATATTGAAGATTTATAAAGAGTGAGTGGCTTTGTAAGAATAATACAGAAATTTGATTGAATAAAAAATAAAGGCATGAAGTTTTATAAGGTTCATTATGGAATTCATAGAGGTAACTTTTAGTTGGGGTAGGATAATTTGAAAAAGGAATAAGCTAACTAAAAACAATATGGTTCATTCGAAAAATTCATAAGAGGTTGATCAATTCATAAGAGTAATCCAAAAAAATATCAATGTTCATTAATCAATTCATATGAGTTATTTATATATTTGGTAATGGTAACTCAGGAGAAGAAAATATGTTTTGTAAAAGTGACATGTAATTCTTATTATTCCATGTAAGAGTCATCAATAATCATTTTAAATGCAATCTTAATACTTCATAAGATTTAATGACTATTGAAAAAAAGTTTATAATTGAAAAATAATCAATTAGCGGAGATT
Source organism: Viscum album (assembly GCA_963277665.1). Taxonomy (NCBI): domain Eukaryota; kingdom Viridiplantae; phylum Streptophyta; class Magnoliopsida; order Santalales; family Viscaceae; genus Viscum; species Viscum album. The sequence goes on along the minus strand of OY728138.1, from coordinate 741,464,396 downwards.
ATATGAAAACTTAAGAGTCTTTTAACAGAGTATAAGAATCATTTTATAGTATTTATATAGAAAATATAATATTTATTTACTCTTAAAATTAAGTAATTATTTCTAAAAACTAACCAAGAAATGGACTCTTAGTGTCATTCAAAAAGTAAACAAGAATGTTTCATATGGGTCACCATAATTCCAATAATTAATGACATGTTTTGAGATGAGCTTCTCAAAAGATAAAAGATGTTATAGAAGATTAAATTTATTAATTCATGGACTAATATTTAATGATTTAAATATTAAAAAAATTATTTTTATTCAATATGAATTAATAATAAGATGATATGAACACTAAGAAGAAAAATATCGAACTATGGTTATTTCCACATCATAAAGAGACATATATATAGAAACAAAAGATTTATATATGTTTTTTATATAATTTTTAAAATTATTTTATTTTAGTATTTGAAAAAATAATTTTAAAATAATTGTCCAAATACTTTTATTATATTTAAACAACTATTTTAGTCAAATGATATTATTAGAAGAAAATAACTCAAGGTGATTTTGAGGCTTTTTTGGTTGATTGTATTTTTTGAAAAGGAATGTTGACAAGGAAATTGTGGTGTTTTTGTGTGATTTTTTATGTGTTATGTTGAGAAAGCATTAATAAAATGGTATAAAATCTCTGGAAGAGGTATACCAAATTTCCTGTACAATTTTTCATCTTTTTCGACTATTTAGGATATCACTGTGGTCTAAAATTTGGATAAAGAGAAAAGATCAATTAAAGAATTATTTATAGGAATTCCACATGAAAGTATAGAAAATTCAATAAATTCATTAAATATTTATGAATTAATAATGATTTTTAATTCTTTAAATATTGGTCATTCATGGTTGAAATTTTTGAAAAATATAGTAAATTTATTTACTATGGTGATTCCATAGAAAGTCTCACTATGGAGTTGAGTTTCCTCAATATATTGAAAAACTTCATGAAAATGTGGTTTTGACCAAGAATTTTTTTGTAAAATAGAAGAAAAATATATAAATATTCTTCTACCGCATTCCTTTTAGGAATTAATCGTTAATAAGTATTCAAATTATCTGAATTCTTGAATGAGTTATGTGGAGGATTTTCTTATCAAACAGTTTCATGGGAACCATAGTTCCATGAACAAACCACTACTGTCATCCTGAAAAAGGTTGTTTTGTGTATTTTTATAGATAATAATGAAATTTTTTGAGTTTCTTGAATGGTTGTGTGTTTTCAACATTGTAAATTATCATAAAGGAATTTAATTTCTTGAAAATGTTGAGAAAGGGTTTCATGAAAGAGAATATTACATGAACCAGTTGAAATTATATTAAAAAGTAGAATTTATCTTGTGATTTAATGATGATCTTTATAGTACAAAAAACTGGTTAAAATTATATTGATTCAAGTGATCAATAGAAGAATAATATCAAAGAGCAGTGTGCATGCCTAATCTAAGGGAGTAGTTAGTAATTAGATTGTGATTGGTAGTGAATCGGGAGGGCCAATAATTCCACTCTAAACATTGTAATAGTAGTGAACTTTAGCGTATTTGGTGCATTGTAACATTTCCTTTGTTTGATCTTTAAAATTATTCCATTTTAGGGGAACCAAATAAAATTATTATATCTTTATCATTCTTTCAATTCTATGAATACATCACTACGGGTAGGAGAGATAAGGGTGTTTTGTTCAATGAAAAAACAATGTCCAATGGTTTAGTAGTTTAAATATTTCATACCATGGTTCTCCTGCCCCCCCCCCCCCACATGGTATTTCTCCTAGTTAGGATAATATAGATAAAATGATAAAATTTCAATTCTTATAATACTACTGAACATAATAAGTTAAGAATAAAAATTATTCATGAGATCATGGGATCACACCGATATGGTTTTATTGAAGAATAATTAGGGAGATCAAAAATATTGAGAATAAATTATTTTTATATATTAATAATATATAATATATATTCTATCTTATTTGAAAATATATATCTGTAATGATTAGTGAAAATTATTATATATAAGGAAAATTTATAAAATGATACTACTTTATTGAATAATTTTTCTATGTATCAAAGAAGAATTATAATCTAACAAAAATATAATAGTATATACAGTTCGATGAAGTATTTTGATGAATCAAAAGAGGAAAATAATATACTAAAAGGTTCACTAAATACATAGTATTCCAGAATATAGTGAATGTGAGGGTTTGACGAAGGATGATATGAATTCAATTTTACAAATTACTCAAAGGTAGATAGTGATATTGAATATTTTACTAAGAGAATATAGTGATCTGATTTTTGAAAAATATTTGAGAGCATACCTATTTACAAAGACAAATTTAAATTTAGTTTTATTTATTTTATATATGAATTAAAAGAAAATATTGGAATAAGGTATCATCAAATTATGTAGAGACAATTAGAATATATTGGATATCTTATTTTAATGGACGTTTGGAAGGACTATTGATGTTAAAGATGCTACTGGTATAATCCAAGACCATTATAATGACGAAATTGAAGATATTATGTATGTAATATACTATAATTGTTATTTGGATCTCAAACGATACAAAATTTCTAGGATCATACTTGATCACCACTATATTTAATGGAAAACACTTTGGATAAGGATGTTACTCACCCACCCTGTGTGAGCATTAGGAAGTAGGTCTAGGACCAAGTCATTATAAATGAAATTCAAAGGGTACTTCAATCTCACACTTTGGATTCATTATCAAAACTAATAAATAACATCATGAACCCTAATATCCTATACCCTCTAATGTATAAATTTTTTAAAAACCCCATATCATATATGGTTTTCTTAGAATCCCATCTGTCGATGATAAAAAATATTTGGCCATATTGTATAGATTATTTCCCCCTTTATCTTTATACTAATTTAATTTTACCCTTTATTTATTATAGCCAAAGCTTCAAATTAATAATATATAATGATATTATTATTCCATTCTCCCATTTGAGTTTTTCACTTCTTCACCCCTTTAAAAAAATTTAATTTTTAGTAGGAGTGGGACTACCACAAATCCTCATGTTAGAGTGTAAAACTAAACATAAATATTCATACTTGATATAAAAAATGTATACCATGGAATCATCATTACTAATATTTATTTGTAACTTAATATATCCCTAAAAAAATATCTACATACTTGGCAATAATAAATGAAACCATATTCCCTTAGGATATTCAATCTCTCACTTTGGATTAGTTTTAATACCTTGAACTAATTGAAAAAATGTTTATTTCAATATGTGATTGATAGTTTCACTATTCTCCCACATACAAAAAATAAAGATAATGTTATGTGTAAGGAAAAATTTATTCTTTTCTATTTAATTTCATTGACTATAAAATTAATATTCTTAGATTTGTTCTCCCCTTTTTTAATCTCTCCCCTTCTTGAGAGATACCACATTAGAAAAATAAAATGAAATTTTCTAGAGAGAAGTATATATAACTTTTCAATTATATTAGATCCATTAATTAATAAAATAAAACAAATATGAGAAACTTTAGTTGTGTGTAAAATAATAGTGACTAATATAAACCAAAAATCTATCTATAAACAATAAAAAATATATACAAACTATGAATCTTCAATCTAAGGGGTGTTTAAATATATTTTGTAGAAAATTTATAACATAATCTCATATTTCATAAAAAAATAAAAAATAAATTCCAAGAATGAATTTAGCCTCCTTAAAACTGTTTTTATATTTAAAATTCACACCCCTTTAGTATCTATATTTAACATAAACCAAAAAATAAATGGGAAAGTGGTCAATATTTCACAGACTTCAGTTTTCTTTTTTTATAATACTATATTTAATCATGAAATAACAAATATCTAAAAAAGTTAACTTATTTTATATATCCTAAAAAAGAGATAAACTTTTCTATAACTATAAGATATTTTATTGTATTTACTAACAATATGTTATGTTCATTTGTTATTTAGGTATATTTGGAAAAATGAGAAGATTAGTTTTTTTGGTGATTCTTGCACTATTTCTATGAATTAATTAAATCAAAAATATATGAAGAATAAAAAGTCGATCTAGTTCTAGTTATTTTCCTTAATGAAATAATTATACACATCTAATGGTGTTGGTTATTCTTGTGTGCAAAGTACATTTATGTATGGAGGAATTATATTTATGGGTTAGTGTTTAGATGTGGACTTTCCAAATAAGTATATCCAACCCCTAGTATGCTAGATAATGTAAGGAAGTCTTGAATATGTATAAATTTGAACAATTATTCTAGAAATAAGGGAGAAATAGTATGTGTGATTACTATTTTGGGTCAACATGAGTATATGTGAAGGCATAATGTGATGAATAATCGAAGGAATTACTTGGTTGGGAAGGTATGAGTGTCCCACAGGAAATGGTTGATGCCTAGGGGATTTATCAATGTGATATTATCACATCCTGTTATATTGTAGAGTGTAATTTTAAGGAAATATTTTATGTGGGATAATAATATTTCATATCATTTTCAACCATTTAAAATGTGCATGGAATGAGGCTATACAACATAATTTAAATTTTATTTAACCTCTCACATGGGTATTTATATTTGTATGAATATTGACTTCCCAATAACTAATCTCAAATGAGGAATACTCCCTGGATATTATGCACAAATATTCACCACTATAAGACATTTCTTGAAAGAAAACCAAAGATAATGAGTCTCATTCCATAAATATGAGTTTTTCAACAATTCATATCTAGGTTATGACATGTATAATGATTCATCAATAATGTCATGATTTATTTATATCTTAATAGGATTTATGAAAATTATTAGTTGTCTATATTAAATAAAGGATGTGTTTAATAGATTCATTGTTTATGAGACTTTTCAATATCTGAAGTCGAGGGAAAATGTAGAGTTCATAAAATTATAATGAAGAGTTTATAATGAAAATATAAACTACGTGATAGGAAGATATAGAGTTACTAGAATATTTTTCACTTTGTAGGTTTTGATTAATTTTGAAATGGCATAAAAAACATAGAGTTGGTCGAATACATTGATTTCACAACCAAGATGTATAGTAGACTCCAACCAATGTAGAGTTCGTAGATTATAGAGTATAGTTCTTGGTTGGCCAAAAAAAGTGTTAATTTGTCTACATAATGTTCATATGGATCTTGTCGATTACATCTAGTTATTTTAAGAAAATGAATGACTTCCAGAAAAACACCGCATCTGGTGTTAAACATCACAAATGATACAAATATTATGGAATTTTTAGACTCACAAGACACATATTCATATTTTTTGAGAGAGAGTTTATAAAAGATGATATATATAACATATCATCCAAATATTTTAATGATGAAGCTAGTTGAATTTAATCAATAATTTTTTGAATCCAATGTTGATTTCATTCAATAGATTAAGAATCAAGATAAGAAGATAAAAAAGAAATTTGAAATCAAATGCTAAGAATCTATAAAAATTCATAGTTTCATTGTCTTAGGTTTCTTATTTTCAAACATGAAAACATTTTCATAAAGTAGTAAAAATTATGGAATAATAATTTTTATATTTTTAAATATTTCTGTATCCTATGATTTGAAAAAAAGAAGAGAAAAAATCACAGATATTTGACGACGAAATTTTATGAAGGCTAAAAATTTTAGAAATATAAATAAATATGATTTAAACATAAATATAATTCTGTATTTAAATGAATATTTTTCTATTTTTAATGATTCATACATTCTTATTTTTTTAATATGAAAATATTTATTTACTGAAGAGAACCAATATTTATAAAACATTTCATGTTTCCATATATTAATATATATGGTATATATCACGTGATAAAGGAAGGTTCAATATAAAAAAATGAAATTGAATGAAATAGGGCTACAATATATGAAATATATCAACTATATCAGGATTTTTATTGAGAAATAAAGTTGTGTAACAATGGAATATCTATAGACAGAAGCATGAAAGTGGAGCCTTATTTCTAATGTACAAAAATTATAATATCCACTTATATATCTAGATTAATGAGTTGAATATATATAAGGGAAAATGCACTCTAATTTCAAGACTGTCAAGATAATAATTTCAAAACTACTACTAAAAATAGAAATATTATTAGCATCCCTTTTAGAGTTTTCCAAAGAATAAGATGATTCCATGGTAACTCATGGAATGTTTATGATGGTTTTATTCAAGGAGAGTTTCAAAACATATTTTTGAATTATAATCTTTACTAGTAAAAGATAACTACTGCACATTTTTTCACAAAATGCACAAATAATAGGTGATATTGTTTGTGGCTAAGAAAGTAACATTGTTTTTCTCTTTAGAGATGTGAGTAATGGAGGTAAGTGTGAGGCAATTAATCCCATGGAGAAAGTGAATTTACCCAAAATATTGGTTAGGGTAGTGATCCATGGTAAGAGTGGTCTAGCCAAAAACAAAAAAATAGTGAGATTTTTTATTTTTGTTTATTCACACATCATCAATTTTATTCTATATATATTATCATACAATGGAGAACCAAGTAGAAATTTGTGTTTCATATATACTTACATTATCTTAATTTTTTTTGTCGTATAATAAAGTGGGTAAGAACTATCTTAATATAAATAGGTAAAATATATAGTTTATGTAAGTAGATCAACATAAACATAAGATAAAAAATAAAGACCCTTATAATTAAATTAACAATATATGTTATAGTGGTGAGGGGTGAAGTAAAAATTATTAACATTAGAAAATATTCCATTCCCGAGTTCACCCCCTACACTATCTCTCAAATAATCCCATTTTGGGATTATTGTGTGGTATAATAGCCTAGGTTTTCTTTTTATCAGAGTTTTCCACTCACATCAAATATAGATGATTGTTAAAGTTGATGGTTTAATCTTCTTTTATATTCATTTTACAATGTAATAGAGAGTAAATCAAAAAATGAAGGAAAAAATTAGGATTAATTCCATTTTTTATTGGTTAATGGACAAGTAAAACTTATTTAATGGAATCCAGTAACCTAAAAAATGATGGTGTGGATTAGTCAGAGTTTGAATCTCATTATTCATATAATGATGTTGTAGTAATTGATGAGAAATCAGGTATTCAGAAATATTATGAAACCATTGATATTGGGTAAATTATAAGTATGAATGAAGTGTAATTTTTCACTTAATAATGTAAATGGATCATCAGTTAAAGGAATATAATTTTAAGATAATGGAATAGAACAAGCCATAATGAATCTGGATGTCAGTAAAAATAAAAAAATCCCACATGGAAAAAGTTTCAACAAAAGGTTTGATGAATAAGCCATGTAATTTAAGGAGAAAATAAAATACCAAGAAAAATAATTGGTGGATAATTCTATAAGTGTGGAAACTTTCAATCCTGGTCTCAAAATAAATAATTTAATATGAAAATATGTTCAAAATTTGCTTGCTGACCAAGATAAACATAATAATCACCAAATTTAACTCTCTATGGAGAAACATAGATTATAATAGGAAAAGGTATGTCTCGAAGTTTATATTTTTTAAATGAAATATGACATGAAAAGGAACCAATAAATTCTAGAAAACACCCTTAAACATTGGAGAATGATCTATCCGGTGGAAAGGCTATCAGGGTTGAATTTATTTCTCTAATTGAAATAAAGAGAAAAAAGATACAATATTTATAAGAATATTTAATCTCAATAAGGATGATGTTGGATTCCAATGGCAATCCTAACTAAAAGGATGATTTTTATTTATTACATTATTACCCCTTGAAAATTCAGAGTGAAATAAAATAAGTAAATATGTCTTATCATAGGGGAATAATAAGTGGATTTTCATATTTTAGATGCAATAATCAATGAGAATGTCCAACATTGGTCATGACGAATCTCCCTTAAGGATTGAGAAGAATATATCCATGGACATTAGTAAGAAAACAGAATTATTTTTAGGTTCTGGATGCAGATCTAATAAATTCTCCAAAATAAGACATGGATATTTGATAAACACTCAATGAAGCTATGGAACATGTACTACTTTTATGGGACTGAAGGACACATTAAATTATTTTTGGTAACTAGAATATATATTATCTGGTAAATATTAAATAATTATAAAGTAAATAATTCATCCACTGTAGTTAAGGTATGGTTATCATTCCATTTTTTCTTATCATACTAAACAAGCATCAACATAAAAATTTAGAAGATTTTCATATGAATCTAAAAAAACTCATATTAAACACAATGATAAATCAACCCCATTGAGAAAAATGTTTCAGAACCTATATATGGAATATTCTTATGTTAAAATTTATTTGAAGAGAAGCTCCAAATATATTTTTGAATCATAAACCTCTTAGAGTTATACGAAATTACTTTACAGTCAAAATCAGTAGTTAGATTTTTCCTGAACTAAAAAAATAATGTAAAATAATAATCCAAATAAATGGTATGTAATTAAATGAATAATGATGCATGGAAGTAAAAAAAGTATTAATATGACAAAGAGATAATAAGTCAACTTGATATCAAAAATAATTGTAATTCATCCCAAGTAATACTACGTTGTAACTTTCATTTTTTATAAGAGAACAATCTTAAAGAAGTGAAAAACCCATAAATTTACATTAACTTTAATTTGATCTATAAAAAGACTATAAATTAAAAAAATGGAATATAGTATTCCATAGTGACCCACTATCTTACTCTAATTGATAAAAATAGAAGGTACCACACTCCCCATATATTTTAAATGTTTCTAACATGTTTATAGTGGTTAAGAATTTTGAGGGAGACACAATCCATAGGGTAATTCTTCTCTCGATGAATTATTATTTTTAAACAAAAATACATCTAGTTTAGAATTTTAATATTCTTGTAATAAGTGGTTTCTTGTGGAGATTAATTAATTTCATATTCATTTTAGTGTCAAGATTATATATACATATTATATTGATGATTATTAATGAAATTGATGAATAAAGGACTAGTCTCACATCATTTAAGGATCTCAAATTCTAAAATGAAGTGAAATTTATTCATCAATAAGTGGAGTACCAAAAAATTAATAACAATTTAAATATACAATTATATAATTAAGTAAACATTTGAGATATATTTTTAAAGGCTAATTATAATTATTATTAGATGAAGGTGCTTCATATATTGTATATGACATGAAATTAAAGTGGGTTTACAAATTTGGGTTTTAATATTTTTTTGAATAGATATCACTTTAGAGTTTCAAATAACCCTTGTTGTTTAAAAGTTTATATACTTACAATTTCATGTGATTTTGGTTAAGATCCCATGAATTATTATGAAAATGGATTGGTAAATCTGATATGGTTTTAATGAATTATGTTTTTGGAATGGAATAACTTGGGAGTGTTAACATAAATGCTTCTTTATTACACCATTCCAAGGATCAATAGGCTTACATGGTTTCTTGACACCATAACTGTTACGTTTTAATTTGAATCAATAGGTTTCGAAGAGATAAATAATATTTTGTAAGTAAAGTGATATCAAATCATGAATTATTGAGGTTTATTGTTTTGGATAAACCAACCAAAAAACCTAGATATCTCTATTCAAATGAAAATAGTGGTGTGAAGCTATTTATAAAAGTTGATAAATTTCAACAAACAATGTAATTTGTTACATGGAATTTAGAATAAATGGAGGACTTAAAAAAATGGATAATTCCTCTCACATTTTATTGAAAAAGGGAGAATAAATTAAGGAATTTATGTAAAATAACTCATAAAATAGTGATATAATATTAAGAGTTATCCACATGAAATTAAACCACATAGTAGGGGGATTCAATGAGTTATCTTATAGAGATTTGATGGGTTTGATAGAGTTGGATTGAAAGAGAACCTTTATATTTCAATGATAATCCTGTAGAAAAAAATCCTTAAATCCATATTTATTTTGAAGTATTCATTTTCATTAGTTTGGTTCATATTTAATGGAGTTATATTTAAGGAATATTTTTATAAAAAATCCAAAAGTGGAAGACAATTCAACCCCTCAGTGATCTGAATAAAATATGTGATAATTTATTATTATAGAGTTGTATTTGAAAACATTAGATGAATGAATTTATAATGTTGATACTTATAAGATTATTATATATTCAATAAATCCATAATTTATGAAGACTAAGAAGAAATAGTTTGGTTCTAGTTGCTTTCCTTGAAGAAATAAAAACATGAAGGTTCTGGTTGTACTTACATACAAAGTATAGTTGTTTTTTGGGGAATTCTATTTATGGATAAGTGCAGAGAGAAGGAATTACCAAAATAATTTGACCCATCATATTTAGGCCTTCAAAATAAATCCACCTATTAATTGATGGAAATCTGTATGGATATACCAATCCAAAGGTAGAAATCATGTATGTGATAACTACTGCGGGCCAGCATCGGGGAATCTAAAGGGGTAGGGTAGTGCAGAGAATGTGGAAGCGCTCAGTTAGGGTGACTCATGTTACACTATAGAAAGATTCGGTGGCTAAAGGATTTATAAATGTATTCTTACCATGTTATGGTACATTAATAAGAATTATTCAAAATAATTAATTAATGTGGGATTCCTTGAATGGGAGAAATTTTCATTAATTTAATAATCGTGTAATGTGAAGTTATTTTGTGCTGTTTCAATTTTTTAAAATCTATCACCCATGATTTTTTAATTAAACTCAATATCCCAATAACGACTCCCAAAATATAAAATTTCCCTTGATCTTATGAAAATATCCACACCACTATATGGCATATCTTCTATGATAACAAAATTTAATATGTCTCACACTGTGAATATTTTTTTTGAACCAAATTAGATATAATCTATAACATCAATAAATAATAATCAGTATTTGAGTTATAAATTCATATACTTGAGAAATTCATGGAAATAAATTTAATTTTATATCAAATTATTATAATGAAAAATGGATTATTTATTCATGAGACATTTTTATATCCATTGATTATGGAAACCCCGACATTATAAATTCAAACTGAAGAGTTCATAATACCAGTTTAAAGTTAATTATAGGATGTTATAGAGTTACTAATCTATATTATATTTTTGATATTATCATAAATATAGTAATGTAATGGTCATTTTATAGTTAGTTGGAAATATAGTGTTTTGAAGAATGACATAGAGTATACTCAGGATAGCGTAGATTTGGTTAATAATGATTAAGATTATATGGGTGGAAAATAAAGAATTTATTTTAAATACATAATGATAAAAAGGTTCATGTAGATTATATATGAGGCATTTAATAAAAAATTAGAGACTTCTTAATAATAAATGATCAAGTGTTCTATATGAAAAACGATCTAAATATTATAATGTCTCAAGATTCACATTCCACATTTCAATGACGTTTTTATAGGGATCTTTAATGGAAACATTTTTCATATATCATTTATAGAATTGAATGTGGAAATTAATTTAAGATACATGATGAATTTATGGTAACAATTTTGAAAATATTAAAAAGTTAAATTATCTATATGAGAAGATGGAAATAAGTTTGAAATCACAGTCCAAGAATTAATAAACATTCACGGTGCTACAATAGGAAGATTCATATTAAAAAATATGAAAATAATGTCATGAGAGATTAAAACTCATGGATTAAATGTTTTTAGACATATAAATTGTTCTATACTATGTTATTTAAATGGAAAAATATTTAAACTCATAGATCTTTAAAGACCGATTTTTAAGAATGCTAAAAATCATTTAAATGAAAATGAAGATAATCTCGATATGAAGATCACAATGCGTCTAAATGAAAAATATGTTAGTTTCAATGTAATGATTCCATGTTTTTTAAAATATTAACATATTAATATAGTGATTAGAATAGAGATTTGTTTATAGTTTAAGAGTGGTTGTTAACTCTTAATATGGATGATATATTGAATGTGATAAAGGAAGTCGGAGTATAAAAGTGAACAGATTGGAGGAGAGTGGAAAAATAATATATAATATATTTTTACTATAATATAATACCTCTATAGAAAGGGAATTGAACTACATTGATATATCGAAAGATATAATCATGTAAGGGGAGAATTATTACCAAAGAAATAAAAGTAGAAGAGGAACTGCTACATCTAAATTACTGATAATTATGGACTGATATGATATAAAAAACCAAAACACAATTCTAGTTTCAATATTAGAAAAAATTATTCTGGAACCAATCCTAGAAAATAAATGAAATCACCTTTGTATCTATATAATTGTTTTCTAAAGGAGATGTTCATTCCATGAAAACTCATAAAATTTTGAAGAATACAATTTTCAAGATGAGTTTTCAAAAACAAATTGAAGGATAATATTGGAGATTCAAATTGGAACACTCTATATAGAGTGTAACCTACAAAAAATTGGAGTTATGGTTCCTGGAATAGGTTCAAACATTATTTTTCCTTTTCCAGTGGTGAATTAAGGATGGAAGTGTGAGGGATGTGACACTCAGAAGATGGTGAATCTACCCTAAACCTTCATTTCGATATTTAGACTAGGTATGAGAGATATAGCTAAAACCCACAAGTAGTGAGCATAATTATGTTGGTGCTTTAGCACACAATTGAGTTCATTTTCTTTAGATTAACCCATTATGGTCCAAAAATAAAAAAATCTATGTATCTTATGATATAACTTTACTTTATTTCTATACATCATTTGAAAATGTTATTAAGAACTATCTCAAGGTAAATTTATAGAATAGGAAGGTCAAGTACATTGATAAAACTAAAATAAATAGAATAAGTAGTGGCCCATGTAATTTAGAAGTAAAAAAGCTATTTCGTTTGTGAAATTTTAAGGAATATTTCTTATGTTTGTAAAATATTCTATTTCTTAATCCCCCCACTAAAGGTATCTAAAATCTTGTTCAATTTTTGACTTAACAGGGTGAAATTAGTTTTATCATATATGATTTTATATAAAAGTAATATTCAATAATATTCTTATTAAACTATTTAATGTGTTTAATTGGGACATTCATTTAATAAACTCTACAATGAATGAAATTTATAGTTGTATAATGATTCAAAAAAAATTATATCTCCTTTTTCATGATTCACCATCAATTCCATGAATAATATTGTATGAATAAAAATGTATAAGAATAATGTGAGTCTATAACTGATCCTTAATAAGAGAAATAGGGATGAGACTTGGGTATTAAAAAAATGCTTTCCATTATAACATTTAAATTTTGGGAACATTTCATGCTTAATCCATTGTTTAGTTTTTAAAACTAAAGCTCTTTAGTTTGAATGAGTTTCTTGATCTCTTCATATTTCTTATTAGATTGAATAGACTATTTAGCATCATAAATAAAAGAAATATTATTATTTTTTTCATTTATTTGACATCATATCTAACTCAAACTATTATTTCTATATGATTTGAAATTGTGTATGCACATTATCAGAATGTTTCTTATGTGTGGTGTCCCTTTAAGAGTTGTACTGTTATCGCAATAAAGCATCAGTGATTTCCCCTTACATTCCAAGAATTCCTTATTTTCCTAGGAATCCATTTTATTAATCTATTAGCTATATTTATTGAATATTTTACTCTTACATGAATCTCTTCAAAAGTATATTTATTAGAATTTTTTAATAAACTCTAAAATTCTTCATTAGGGATGTCTTATATCAAACTAATCCTAATATTCTTTTCCTGAATTGTTTTTATATTATATTAAAATGTGTTCCATTTTATATTGATGTTCATGTATAGTTTATAGTTTTCTATATTGTGGCCATTCCATCCATAGTTGTTGATTTGTTTTTTTATATCCTTATCACATTTCTTCTCGGTTGTAGTGGTTTCAACACACTTCTTGTGTATATTTACCAAGGAAGGGATAGTATTCATTACTAGCATGTTTATTTTTCTATTATGCTATTCTTATATTATTAATATTTGAATTTTTCTTAATTAATACTTTCCATGAATAATCATTATAGTGACATCTATTGTTGGAGTACTCACAGATGTTTTTAAGGCATCAAAATCTATTTCTGATATACAGATTCATTTTCTTCTATGTAATCTAATTCTACATAGAATAATTAATCTTAACCTAATATATCCACACCCTTTATTCAAGACTCTTCTAATTTATATGGATTCAAAAATTATTTTAACATTTAATTTCACTATACCCAAACTACCAACATCACCAACAGTGGAAAATAAATTTTCTACTTTTTTCATTCGTTGTAGTATAGATAGATATTACAACATGTACACCTTGTTATTTATATATACAATAAATAGTTTATTATTATTTTATTGGGAAGATAATTTTCATAAAAATGATCACATCAGCCATTAAAACATTAGTGAGTTTCTCAATATTTATGTTCACTCATATTTTCTAAGATTTTAAATATTAACATATACTAGAAAATAATACATAATTAATACAAAAAAACTTAACTATCACATGGGTTATTTTTCCCAATATCATTCTCAATATCTTTCACGTGATGATCTCAAACTCTTATTTATACTACCATAAGTATATATATGAAATTTTCTTTTAATATCATCATATGGTAACATATTTTTTTTATCAGTTTTTAAAGATTATATTTGGGTGATTTTTAGATTTTTCTATTTAACCTCCAACTCAATAAATTTCGAATTTCGAATTTTTTTCTATTTATTAAGTGATCAACCAACAATTAGTTTTTTTCATTAAATTGTTTTATTTATTTATCTTTATAATCACATTTTAGGAACAACCCATCACTTTCTCTCTTTTATATATAACCTCTAATTGAATGGATGTGATATCTATAATAGATTTTTTAATTTATTTTAATACATTATCTACTTAAACAAAGACTTTATTAGTCATAAATTTCTCACCAAAGTCCTTTAAAATCATTCTTAAATTAGTTACAATATTTTTTTAATGGGATATAGATTGGTCCATATCATTAAAAAGATCAGTCAGAGTATCACATCAATGAAACTTTTTAACTAAGGTATTATCCATTTAATTCGGTTCATATTCTGCCTAAAATTTCTCATTATTAAGTCCTTTAATAAATGAAAATAATTTTGTGAAACCCTAAAAATTACTTTTCATCAAATATCCTTGGATAAAATAGTAACAATATTATATAGATTTAATATAATCATCCTCATCAAAATGAGAACATATTTTATTAAAAGGATCTCTAATAATATATTTATATAAACTTATACCACTCCAATTAACATTATATAGTAGTGGTAGGTCATTTTATCTTTTAAAATTTTCTATTATTTATTTTACCTACTTGTATTTTTTTTTTGTTATTGTTAAGATAAAAAAATTAATATAAATCAGAATACAAACTTCATTTTCATTCTAAATAGTTTTAGAATTATCATTAAATGTCCAATTCATATTAATATGATAAAAACTACCATAACATAAAATTATATCTAACATTAGGGAATATTTTTGGATTTGATACAATTGATATTTATAATAGACCATGTAGTCACTTATGTCAGGCTGAGTTAGAGTTTACTATTTGATTGGATTATTTTACACCTAAACTTTTCCCTTTAAAATCCCATCCTAATATTCAAACCCCCATTACACGTTATCCTAAAAATGATCTAGTTATTCTTTACCCAATTCAAAATAATAATTGTATTAAAAAAAATAATTTAAGGGATGAACATGATATTTATTCATTCTTAGGTCCCGATGTGGGTACATAATCCTTATTATGTTTAATTCCCACCGAGACACATATTATCACAAAGTAAGTGTAGTTATTATTGAATCATGAGAAGTCTTGAGATTCATTTATCATTGTTCCCATGTAGTGGGATTTTATCATTCTTATCCTATATTTTTTGAATAAAAAAGAGCTGGTTTGTTATTATCCTATACATTTGGGATTTATCAAGATAAACTCCCCAATTTTAGTATATTTCTATTGAAATATCATCATTCCCCCAACTGAAATAGTCATGGATTATATTGATATCCCATGGTTCTTAAATTATCATTCAAAGCCTCCTTTAGAACAAGATTTATAATATATTTTGGATTTCACTATATCAAATGGACGATCCTTTTCCCATAAAAGAGTCTTTAACTGCCAATATATGATCAATCTGCCTATATAAAAATCAATATCTATTAACAACCAATATCTCGATTCATTCATAGAATAATATTATTATCTTATATCAATAGGATCATAAATACGATCAACATATAAGGAGTGATCAATATGAATGTATACACTTTGGCCAACCTCAACTGCTCTCTTCTTTTAATTATATTATATTAGATATCAAAAGATCTTAACATTTTACATGTTTTTCATTATTTTTAATACTTATTCAGTGAACCGGATCTTCTCTATGATTCTTAATGAAATTTTATTATTTATTAATAATGGAAAAAAATCTCCAGGAATGTAGTATTGTGTCTTTAATATTCTATCTATCTAAGAATTCATAATCTTTTTCTCTGATATACATTCTAAATTCAAAAATAACATATTATCTATATTATTAGTATTGAAAATTCCATTATATATTGTATTGTGATCTCCTAAATAATTCTTTAACTGAACCTCTTGGGTGTTATCTAATGGTCTCAATAATATTCCATATTTTTAAATAAAATTTTTCATTGGTATTGTGATAATTTTATTCTTCTCATTTCATTCTCATTTTATCAAAACTGAATTAAACATCTATTTAAATCTATAAAAAAATATCAGAAAAAATTATCTAAAATTATGTTAAAAAATACTACAGTTAAACAATCCTCACAACTATATGATAAAAATATAATAATATTTATATTATAGAATAGAATATATCTTCATAGAATAGATATAATCGCATTATAATCTTCTTCTCTTCAGTGTCTATATCATCTTCTCAATCATTCAGCATGAAACATGGATGGAATTTTTTCTATTCAAATAAATCAACTATAATATAAGAATAAATATATTTAATCTTTTGAAAATCTATTTATCTTTAAAGAATCTCATATCCATATGTTTTGGTATTTTTTTGACTCAAGGTGTCACTTAGGAAACATTCTTGCCGCCTTTATAAATTACACTGAGATTCCATGCCATTTTCAATTTTCAGACATTAACAATTTCTCATAATATAAAATAACTCACACTTCTATTTGATGTATCGCCGCAACATTTTCTTTTGATGGAGAAATTCATAGAAACATTGAGACACAAAAAACTAACCTCGGTGACCTAATTTAGACAATATATTCCATCGATTGATGCTTTTGATAGGGTTTTCCATGGAATAAGTGGATTATAGGGATAAACAGTTATTGTTCATCTTGACAAACAATATATTATGGTTCAATTTTCATCAAATCATGATTTAATTTTTGAATGGTCAATAAATCATAGAAATTTCAATGGGTGTAACTTCTATCTATTTTGGTGGACATATATTTTCCACATGAATTGTGATACTCCTTCTTACAATGATTTGAGAATGATTCCCCAAACAACTACAGCCTTTCCAAAACCCCTTTATTATTCATATTCTGGGAAATTTTTTAGGTAGATATTTTTGTTATGATTGTGGAATTAATTTTGTTTATCAACTGATTTATCTATATATTTGGGTTGAAGTTAATTTCTCAAAGTCACTGATGGTTTCTATTTGTATTTCCACTGGAGGGGAATTTCAATTAAAAAACAGAAATGGTCAT
Organism: Viscum album; assembly: GCA_963277665.1. Taxonomy (NCBI): domain Eukaryota; kingdom Viridiplantae; phylum Streptophyta; class Magnoliopsida; order Santalales; family Viscaceae; genus Viscum; species Viscum album. The sequence continues at coordinate 741,446,544 of OY728138.1, read as the reverse complement.
CAAGTCTTGGGAAATATATTGTTTTCCTTGGAGATATTTGGATCATCTAGTTTCAACATTTCATCATGGGGGTACGAACATGAATGGGTTGATTGACCTGATAACATGGTGGTTGTTAGTGATTGAAATGTCTAATGGGCTCATTGTATACCATTTGGGTAGTACAAGGCAGTACATGATAATCCCATTTGTAAAGAAACAGAAGATTTAAATTTTTCACTGATGATTTTTGTAAACACCCAGTATTTCACTCATTATACTTCCTTTAAATTTCAGTATAAATATATACTTTGGACCGAATACAGATTTCCAATGAATTAGAATAGGTCTCAGGGTTGTCTAGGGAATGTTTATGGAATGTTCGGAGCCTGGAACCCATATTTTCGGAATAGATGTACCAATTGCATGGTTAGTGAATGGTTAGCGCACGATTGACACAAGGTTTGGATAACCATGCTGATTGAAATTAAAAAAAAACCACTTTATAGGGATGGAACACAATCATGAGGCCTAACCATGAAATACAGCATTCTACCAAGAAGACCTTATAGGGTTTGAGCATGATTTTTCAAACTATGTGGAAAAACAGTGGACATACCTTTTTTCTAGGTAAATTTACCAAATCTCCCATAATATTATACTAACCTCCCTCCTTCTTCCTTAATCTGAGATTATGTAGGATTTACATCCATGACCCTCATTTTGGAGAATTTTGATGTCCAAATCAAGGTATTTAAATATATCCTTCAACTTTGATCTGATCAATATTTTGTTCATCATGTTGGATGCACACCGGCAAGTAATCAACCCCCTGTGAGTTGTTTTCCTTGTCTCTTACTCTCGACCATGTTATCATGGTATGAATGTTTTCATCTTTGTCTTAGATCTACACCAATATGAGCTAAATCAAGGTCAAATATCAATGTATAAGGATCATACAACCCTAATGTGGGTAGTCTATAACACATCCCTAAAGTTCATTGATTTTAGATTTGTTATGTGGCAACCACCTATTTCATTGGGTGTATTTCATTGAATTTAAATGTTGTGCTTATACTTGTGAGAAAACAATGGATATGTTCCTTCAATATATTTGATAATTTTATGGTGGTTATGACCACAACTTCATCCCTTCCTTATCGAAGGTTATTCAATAATTTTTGTTTAGTGTTTTCATATATTTGTGCCACCGTTTGGGTATGCCTTATCTTTATCTACCTAAGAGTAATAATTTCTATATAAATTGGAATTATTTATATTGTGAATTGCATAATGTAAAGTATCATGTATGTGTACCACATGACCGGCCTAAGGTATGTTCTTCAAATTGATAATTAAATGTGAATGATTAATTGGTTGCATATCTGTAGCACTCCTTACAACATTAATGGAAGGTAGAACAATAAACCATATATTATGGAATATTCCATAAATAGACTAAATGGTTTCATGCTACTTGTCTTTGTCATACTAATAAAAGAGAGGGCTTAAACCAAATTACTTGTTAAAAATTTTTCATGCTGCTTGACTTTACCACACAAATGAAAGGAATATTTTGTACTGAAAGAGATATTACATGAATTCATAATCAAATAGAAATTTCATAACTCGAGATCACCGTGGATTAAGATCATTTAATTCCATGAACTCTTGGGTACCCCATTTCGATTCAAGAATATATATTTCTTAGGTTGAAACCAACCAAGATCCTAATCCATTCCTATTCTAGGTTGCCTGGTATGACACCGTAGGATCCCTTAATATTATCACAGGATTCCCCAGATACTCTCCTAGGATCCAACATTGACAAGTAGGTTCCATAGTTACATCACATTAGTCTAGGTCTCAACTTATCCCCATTTTACCTTAAAAGATCACCTTGGACATGGTAGTCACCTTATTGTGGAATTCCTTGGAACATGCTCCTTGAATTACACTCTTAGCCATGCCATGCTATAGTTATTACTGAGTTGGAAACCCTTGATGTATATGTCACCTTTGTTATTACCTTGGGACTTCACTGTTAAATATCATTACAAGTTACCTTATTACATCTTTAAAACATTGCTATTATTAACATGTGACTTATTTATAATTTTGTAATAATGAAAGAATGAAATGTTGACATGTTCACACCCCATCAGTGGGTTGAAGAAGGTACATGGGTATTTCGTTACATAGTACTGAATTACTTTTTATATGCATGATTTCACACTGCTAAATTTCCATTACATAGGTTGGATGTTATAGACACCATTGGTGGCGGCCCACTGAGATTTATCTCACACCCTCTCCGAGTGCCATTTGGTACCCGGGGTAGATTACATGGATGTAGGTGTTGACAAAGCGAAGCATACAACTTCAAACACATGATTACATACTATTTAGTATGGATATTGATATTTTATGATAGACTCAGAGCTCTGGATTCTTGGGATAGTCTTTTATTTCCTTTATAATTTTTGTGGAACATGTTATGCCTACTGTCTTTTATCCATATATTTTATCCATATTTTCTAGATTTTTAGTTCATGGGATACCATCATCTTTTGTTTAATGTTATTAAAGACGAATCATTTATTATTATTACTGTACTAAATTCTTTTGTTCCCTCTATTTAATAATATTGCTTATGATATTTACCTATTTTTACATCCATCTGTTGCGCTACACTTTGTTAATGACGGAATAGTCTCCCCACAAACACACCTTATGCCCTCAATACTAGTCAAAAATCATTGGAATTCAGGGAGATGTGTTTGAGGCCATGTGTCCCACCTTTCTCGCGGCACCTATAAAGTGGAATCTGGGTCCTGGATGTCACAAAGTGGTATCAAATGTGGTTTCCTCTCTTACTTTACTATTTGGAGACAATAGATTAGATATTATGAATTCTTGGTACTTGGTTAGAAGTTGTTCTTGGGTTTCACGAACCCAATTTTGGGGTAAAAATCTAGTTGCCTAAAAATTATAATTGTTGATTTTCATTTTCCTATTACAATTAATATTATTTTATTGTTGGGTGATGCACATGTTGTGTGGTGTTGTTGATTATTAATTTGTTTGATGATATTTCTCCATCCTTGTCTCGATGATATGAGGGAAAGGATCATTGTGACATGATTCATTTTAGGATCATAGATTTCACATGTCATGCATATTTACATTCCATATATGTGCATTTCAATGCTTTTAATTTCTTAATATTCCTGTGATTCTTGAAGTGGTGGAGTGATAGTAAGATTATGCTTCTATTACTTTTTCTTGCGACTGATTGCTTTTATGTCTCAATTAATGAGGTGTATGGGCCTTCATTTTTTGGGATGAGTAATTTACAGAGTTGATTCATTATGTTATAAAAACATGGGGTTCATTTCTAGTGATAGGTGTATGTGAATAGATTCACCAGAAATGACTATCCAATATTAGGTAAATCATGACATCTGAAATGAATAGAGTGCATATCCTTATCCATCCTTGTCATTTTTATGAATGTTAAAGGTTTGAGCCTGGTGATTAAATGTAAAATTAAATGAAAATTATACTATAGAACTTTCCAATTCCTGACCATCTAATTTGGTAGTTTTGGTAGTATACCTTATATTGTGAGTTTTCCTATGTTCAACTTCCACAAGTGATTCTATCTTTCTGCTTAAGCTTGTTCTGAGGTGTGTGCTTGGATTTTTAAGACCAATGCCACATAAAAAAATCTTCATGTCATACGCCAGGATGGTGGTGACGACCATGCTCTAGATTTGGTGGGCCTTGAGCAACCTATCATACCTCCCAGAGTGACACTTGAGGGACCACCTATTGTATCATATCTGAGCACCACTTCCCAAGTTCGTGATAGTTTCCTATGTCTGGTGCAGTCTAGGAATGGTGCTCCATGGATTGAACCTATGATGGATGATCTGACTCATGAGTTCTAGCAGTAGCATCCTCCTACCTTTTAAGGGGATGGCGGTCTACAGGTTGCTGATACATGGCTAGAATCCACCTTATCTATATTTGAGAATATGGAAATTCCTCTAGAGAAAATTTCCATGCTTTCCACATACATGATTTAGGATTTGACCAAGCATTGGTGGGATGTGATTACCCATGCTGGTCGTCATTATAGAATTTTATGGGTTGATTTCCATACTGTCTTCAATGATCGGTTCTATCAACAGATGCTGAGAGATAATAGTGCAGGAGAGTTCATGCATCTCGAGTAGGTTTCTATGTTAGTTATGGAATATTCGGTGGGTTTCATGGATTTTCAGTTCTTTTCACCACTTATATATAGTGATGATATTTATCATGCTATACGCTTTGAGGATGGAATCTAGTACGCCATTCGTATGCAGGTCAATGTATTTTTCCTTCCTACATTTTCTTCTATAGTAAATTAGGCCATTATCATTGAACAGAAATGGAGGTATGAAAATACTATAGGGAATATAGGACTAGTTCTGTGCCCGGAGAGTAGTTCTTATGGTGGAAGTAAGCATTCTCACGAAGTTTCTCATTAGAGAAATGTCAATCAAAGTGCCCATTTCGATAGCTCCTTGGTGTGTCATCAGTGTGGAAAACAATGGATCTAGATTCCATAATGTGATATAGACTCAATAGAGTGTTGGTATTGTGGCCACATGGAGAATATTTAATATTTATGTAGGACTTTTACACTAGCCTAAAGTGGAAAATGATCTATGAAAGCTCCCACTTTAGGAGAGGGTTCTTTTATGCTTCATCTAGTGGTGAGTTAGAATAGAATAGGTAGGTTTGCCTGAGGATGAGTTCATGGCCATGGTAGTTAGACCCCTGATCACCAGTTGTTCTAATAGAGCAGTTATGATATTGGTAACCCATTTTTTGCGTAGGGCCATGGATTAGTTCAGTTATATGCACTACAACCAATACCTAAGGATCAAGTTTTAAGACCATATACAATATGAGGTATTATTTTTATATCCTATACTATAGTATCTTCTTTATGTAATAAATATGTTTCGAAGCCTTTTATATATGTATCTATTGTGTAGAGTCTCAGACTGGAGATACAGTTTTACTGTAGTGTAAGGACCCTATGTAAGCTATTAGGTGAACGAATAGAGGGCATACACTAGTGCACGGACTGCCCCCTTGAGGTAGGATGTTACCCTTTCTTATATATCCTCTTCATTATAAAGATGACAGGATTCTATGACATTATTGGGATGGAATAATTGGTTCACTATCATCATTCTATAGACTATTATTGGTGTATGGTATTGTTTAAATCATCATAGGGTAGCAGTTTTCTGCCTAAGCATGAGTGGGATGTCCAGGAAAATAGAGTAGAACTAGAGAATCATGGGCTTGGTGGAGTGACCACCCATATTTCAAATCTCTTCATGGAAGATCATCATTTGTTAAAAGTTTATTTTCCACCATTAGTGCATCGTTTTATACATGTCTTCATCAACAATTTTTCTGGCTTTCCTCCTGAGAGGGAGGTAAATTTTAAAATCAAGATTGTTCTAGGAGTATCTATTTTATCTATTACTCTGTATAGGATAGCACCTAAAGAGCTTCTTGAGCATAAGCGATAGTTAAAGTATTTAGAGGTGAAAGGATTTATACAACTCAATACATATTCATAGGATTCCCTCATTCTTTTTACTAAGAAATTGGATAAAACCTTATGTCTATGAATGAATTATAGAATTTTGAACCATCTTATTGTCAAAAATTGATATCCACTTATTTGAATAGATGATCTCTCTGACCAGCTCTGAGGAGAAAAGTTCTTCTCTAATATCAACATGAGATTGGGTTATCATCAGGTTCAAGTTAGGCCATTAAACATACATTTTAAATAATTTCCTAACTGGTATGGTATGTATGAGTATCTTGTTATGTTGTTCGGTCTTACAAATTCACACATAATTTTCATGGCTTTAAAGAATAGTGGTTTCCATCTCTATTTGGATTATTTGGTTGTGGTCTTTATAGATGAAATCTTAGTGTATTACCATACTCGTAGAGTCTATTCCAAACAACTTGAGATCATTCTGTGTACACTGGGTGAGCATAGGATTTATGCCAAGATCGACAATGTCCATTTCTAAGTGCCACTTTTGGATCGAAAAAGTCCATTTCTTGGGTCATATAATATCATAATTAGGATTATATATTAAACCTAAAAATTTAAGTGCTATAGTTTCCTAAGAGTATCCCAATAATTTGTTTTATATATGCAGTTTCTTAGGTATTTTTGTACATTACAGGAATTTTATACAAGACTTTTCTTACCTTGCTTCACCTCTTATTGGTCTGACAAATAATGACATAAAGTTCTTATGGTTTGAAGTGTAATGTACTGAAAATTACAAGTATTTTTTTTAAATTATATGGGATTTTTTTCGAGACTAGGCATTGAGAAAACATGTGATCCCATAATAAAAGTTTTAAATTTTTTTAGTTAATTAAAATAGAATGCATGTGAAGTGTTAGAATCTTCTCAATAGATGCTCGGATTAAAAAAATGGTGGCACAATTTCATTCAGAATGCCGACTTTACCTATGAAAGGACCTACCCTCGACCATCATAGGTTGAGGGTAAGTGTTAATTTTTGAGTGTTTTAAATAAAAAATAAAATAAACTTAATACAGTTTATTTTATTAAAAGTTTGGTTCAATATGATGCATCTTCCAACAAACTATTTCATTTCATAAATGAAATAGTGCAACATCACTAAAATTAACGTGTAACAAAAATGTTGTTTCATTTCATAAATTAAACATAATTTTAGAAATGCGGAAACACATTTCCTACGTTAAATTGTTTAATAGAGATATGGTATCATTGACATGATTCTGGAATCGCTCTGAGGCTTTGGAGAATTTACATCAGTGAATAATGAGTGACAAATCACCAACGACATCAAGAACTCCTCCTCATCTTCAAAGGATATTTCCCATGATGACACATCGAGGATGTTTCTAAATGTATCACCACCAATGAATATCTATTTCCTTCAATGAGGGATATGATCTCTAAGTACATGTTTTAATTATAATTTAATTTCTCCTTTCCTCATTCATTCGATTGAGGGACAAAAATGGATCAAGACACAAACATGTTGTACCACAGATCAATCACTTATATTGCAGGATGGTTTTTACTTATAGGCATTTGAGGAAAATTAGATCCATGTATTGATTATATCCATAATTAAACCTTTTAATAAGGAATAATGATTCCAACACGAACAAATTTTGTGGTCCATTATTGTTGTGTTCTTTCTGCTTTGTTCTCATATAACTTTTTCCTTACTGTTCTTTGTGACGTGACAGAATCTATGGTCTAGGAAGGATTGAAACAACAGATAAACCAGTGGAAGGAGGCCAAAGGAGATGGTGGTGCAAGGCAAATGACTACTAGCATGGAAGAAGGTGGTGGTGGAGGGTTACGACTAGGTGGGTAATGGCAGTGACAGATGGTCACAACGAGGAGGGTCATCGGCTCAAATGCTTCCGGTAGAGGGGGCCATAATGACCACTACAGGCAGTAGACCGAGGCCACTGGTAGAATCTCTACTGAACGTGACTAGTATTCGCATCATGTAGTGGACGGTCACTCTCCAGCTGGACCGCGGTGGCCTAAGTGGCTCAGACGGACGTGGCGGTCACCACTCGAAGCTGGATGAAAACCGTCCAGCAAATGTTGTTCGAGCCGGATAAAGACCCGGTCACATGGATTCCTGGTGGGCATGACACCTAGCCAATTGGGACAAGATCTTAGGCCAAGAAAAACCCTATCATCCGAACTAGGTCAAAATAGGTTGGACCTAACCTGCCCCCTTTTCACTAAAACACTCATATCTTCTAAATTGTACATCCGATTGACAAACCTTTTGCGGTGTTGGGACCCTCGCGATGAGGAAATACTTTTGATATACTCTAAGTGGTATTTTTTTAAGTTAAGATATGACCAATGGCTCGAGTACTAGATTCTCCCATAATCAAGTGCACTACGTGGGGGGGGGGGATCATGCAACTGGATATGATGGGAAAATTGTGACAAGAAAATTGTGACAAGAAGGTCAAGGTGACCCAGTATGCCTATGTGACGAGAAGGTCTAGGTGACCTAGTAGTCCTAAGTGAAAAGTTTATCTAGGTGACCTAGAATTCCAAAGTGATGAGCATGTCTTGGTGACCCAGTAGGCATAAATGATAAGCGGGACTAGATGACCCAGCAGGGCTAAGTGACTAATCGGAGATGAGTTCCTTAGTAGTACAAGGTGTTCAATGATTACGACTAATAGTATTTCTTTAAATACTATATATTATACCTATGTGATCAAATAATACTTTGTTCATACTTTACTTTATGGTATTACCTTTTTTGGGGTCCTTACTGAGTATTGTGTTCCTCACCCCTGTACAGGCTCCGCCTACACATTTCGTGTCTTTAGGTCAAATGAATTCACCAATTGAAAATAATACTATCAATACAATGTAGGATAAGATAATTTAATCTATCAATAAACATATATATTGAGATTCCAACATGGTTAATTGTTTTATGTTTCTAGTAAATAAAATTAATAACATGATCGTAATCCATGCTATGAAATAATTTGGATGGTTCAGAAATACACAATCATATTTGTTTATTAATTACATATCATTCATAATGGAATAAAAACATATTATATGTAAATAATTTTCTAGTTAACAAATGGGATAACATAAACCAAACCCATCCAGAGATATAATTTGGATGTTTATGTAATACTTATCTCATGTGTAACATAATGAATATCAAATAATGTTGACATAGATAAAAAATAATTGGAAGTGTAGATTTAAAAAACATGAAATATCATTAAAAAATAAGTAATCATGATATCATGTAACAAATAGGCTTTATATGAACCATATAAAATAAAGTATGTGCACAATTCAAAACATGCCTCAAATGAGGAAATTTCAAGATGGTTGCCTTATAAATTTGATAACCCTTTGGTCAAACCCCCATGAAATAGGGAATATAAAGTGTAACTTGGAATATCATTAATATTAAATAATTCATGATATAATACATCTAATATAGATTTATTACAATATAAAAGGATACATGGTGACAATTATGAAACATGTCACAATGATATCAAAAATTAAGACAAAAAACCCTTATCATAAATATAATATAATAATAAAAAGACCAAGGGAGGGATATCATGAAATTGTAATATAATTAAACAAATATATTAATTATACTTGAATAAAGTAGTGTATTTAATACATCATGTTAAATTAAAGGTGGAACAAATTATCAAACATGTCTTATGGAATATAAAATTCAGACAAATAATAATTACATATTTTGAAAAAATCAAATCAAAACCCCTTAAATGATATAACTTATAACAAAAGAGTAAATATCATGAATAATTGTAGGATCATGATAAAAAAATATGAAATTATAAGTAGATACACCATGGAAATGAAACATGTTGAATAATAAGAAAAATTTATTGATGCGTTAAAATTGAGAAAAGTACCCCATATGCTATTGGTAATTTAAGAATCAAAGGAGCATGAGAGATTGTTATGAAATAGAAATTAAAAAAATTAAATGTAATATATTTTAATATTTGAAATAAATTGGTGGTATAATACACCGCATAAAATAAATGAAGGTCCATTATATCAAACATGTCCCATGGAGTTGAAAATGATATAAAAAAACCCATATCTTAATTTTTGAATTTGACTAAAGTGATTGAACCTCTACTATAAATAAATTCAATTTATGAAAATTTAATTTTATAAAATTATTCATATATATTACCTTTAATATTATTTATTTATGGTTATTTATCGAAAAAATATTAGTTTTTTATATGTTATTTTCACCATCAAATGTTATAAACTATAATTATTTCATACAAGTTTTTTAATATCGATACATATACCCATTATTTGATACCACTTTCATAATTAAAATATAATATAAGTCAATTTAATAGATAAATTATATTTATATATAAATTTATTATAACATTATATACGTGTTTTAGGTATGTCATGTTAAAATAGAATC